>BSBM01000378.1:377500-1577500 GCA_027924585.1 Larix kaempferi
AAGAAGAGTGCTCTGCATATTACATGAAGCCAAGCTTAAATACCTTGTGTGCTATGCTTTTCCAGCCTTCCATAGGGGTGGGAGTATCAAGACTGTTATCCTTCCCCATAAATTAACCGGGCAAATATTTCCCAGCAAATAAAACTAACCATCAAAGTGCATTTTGTCACATTTGCATCGCCCTAAGAGAATAAAATATGATGGTAATTATGAACAAATCTGACATACTGCGATCTCACAATAATCGCACCTCCGAGCAGTCTTTATACAACATTAATATATATCTACTATGTATTTAATTATTCTTGATGTAATACATATGTTTCTAACTGAAAATTAAATTAATGTTTGGAAATCAAAATACACAAATTTGTAAATATAACCTTAAACCCCCAAACATCTAGAAGCAATTAAATGCACTTAGGGATTATGGGTTAGAAGCAACGTTCAAATTTGAACCCTTCTGAGCCCTTCCAAAGGGTTCTAGCCCTTCCTAGAAGTGTAAAGTTAAAATTTCCCTTCAAAAAAAAATTAAAATCTGAATTTTTCCCTTCCAATCAAGAAGGAAATAATTTATATCAACATTTCAAAAGAAGGGTAACATTTGAAATTACCCATCCATATAAATTTCACATTAAATAATTTCTATGTTGAAATTCTTATGCTATAAAAATCGAGTCATTATTCAAAATATTAGAAATATCATAAATTATAATCACTCACTCATTCACGTCATGCACTCACTCCTCAATTGTGCAAGATGATGAGTGAACATTGAAGACTACAAGGCACTGACACCATCAACTAAGATTTGACATGTTGGATTGTTGTGATCTTCTTATAAGGCACTCTTTGAAGGTCAAGTCCATAATTTTAAGTCTTCTTCCTCATTCTCGTCCCTTTTGGTAAGACAATAAGGAATGTAGTGGCCCGCATCAACATTGAAAACGGTTTCAACATAGAGGTAGATACATTAATTCTTTTAATAAAATAAATTAAATTTCATGCCAGTGACTACGAATTCATCGAATCGTGGATTGTTACAAAACAAAGGAAATTTTAGATCTTCGAGCTCTTAATTATTCACATCTAGAATTTTCTCAAATTGAGCCATTAACAAACTTCCTTTGGTGTTCTGGTTCAATTTAAAAGGCATATTATCGAGACTCAAACATGTAGCAAGTTGCAAGGCTCCAGTTGACTTAGGCTTGATTCCATTTCCCCTCCATTCCATACTTTTATGTTGTCGCAACAAGTGTTGAACAACAAAATTTCATTCCCCAACCCCTGTGATGCTAGCGTTGCTAACTTAATTGGTATGGAGGAATTTGTTTAATGTTTTCTAAGCTATGTATTATTTTTTCTTAGGCACCCAATGTCCATCATTCTTACATCTCTCAGGATTGAATGGCTACCCTCTCTTTGGTTTGAATTAAGTTTTTGGTTGGTTTTATATGTGTTTTTTGGTTGTAGGTTTATTAGAGCCTCGTTTTTCTTAGTGGTCTCCTTTTGTACATAGTTAACAATAAGTAATTTTCTCATGGTTCTAGTTTTATTTTAAGACTATATCTAGTTACAACGTCCTGCACTATGCCTAAGATCACGTGGATGCCCCAATGTGGTTATTTCATAGTTTTAGTAGTTTTTATGTATAATGAAGTGTGCTCCAACATGGAAAATACAACTGAATTGCTGTTATTTTAATGATATGTAAAATTAATGTTACATATATGTCAAATTAATGTGTTCAAATTAGGTTTTATTGAAAAGATACCATTTTTTCATTTAGATATTAACTAACTAAGATGGTAAAAATTTAGATGGCCTATATTTGTTTTTTACATTTTTGGGAGAAGGGTTTAGTTAGTTTATACTTGTCAATTGAAGTACAATTATTTATACTTCCCTTCATCTTTGAAGCGCTCCAAGAACAAATTCCCTTCCAATTGAAATTAAGACCCGCCCTTCAAATTTGATCACTGGTTAGAAGAGGTCCTAAAGGCCTTTATGGGGGAGGGGCTCTTTATGGGGAGGGGCTCTAGGCATAACCCGACACATTTATATCTATTGGGAAATAAATAAAATGAACGTTACCCCCCAACAATTGCAATGTTTATCAAGGATGCGCACGTGCCAGAGGCACGTGCAAGTCCCTGTTGAACATAAAATTTAGAAAATCACCCGCGTTCTTTCTCACTCATCGCGTTCTGTTCGCTGGTTTCATGCATAGTCCAACAAGCATTTTCATGGTAGATTGAATTCATACACCATTTGGATAAAATACACAATATTTGGGGCTCTACTTGGCTCTTTGTATTGAATACACACCAGATGGGCTCTATTTGGATCAATTGAGTGAATACACAACAATTGGACTCTATTTGGCACCTTGGATTGAATTCTCATGCTACTTGGATACACATGAAGTCTTCTTACATATAGTGGACACATCAAAAGAGAATTTGACATTTGAAGCAAAGAGAAATCATAATCCTTGAGGTATGGTGAAAATTTGATCTTGTTAAATGTAATTTAGTCTTCATTCACTTGTTTGAATGGCATCAATTTTGTTTTTTCCTCATGAATTGTATGATAGATCTATTCTCGTCTTCTTAATCTTCAACATAGACAATAAAAACATCCTACCAAAAAAAAACTACAACATGCACCAAGCAATGCTTTCAACCTTTCATGAAGATAATAAAAAAAAATTACTTGCATCACCACCAATAACATTTCATAATCACATTCCTCCATCTAGTAGACAAACATATGTTGAATTCCTCATGGTTTCACTACAACAACTCACACAAACACCTAAACAATTGAAAACTCTTAGTCTTTTGGGGCTATTTTCCCTCATCCATACCATGAAAATGAAGTCAATATGAGCTTCTCCCTTGTAGGGAATTTGCTGGACTACTAACATCCCATACCACCATCCAATACCATCCTACTGAGTTCCTAGATGTGATGTTGTAACTTTATATGTAGGGAATTCCCAATAGCTTTTAAGATTATATGAAAACATTATCACTAGATGTTGTTGTACATAATCAATTGATGCATCGAGCTTTATTAATCATGCACATCGAGTTTTAATATCTTGTTTGTTGTTCATTCTTGCAGGGGTCATATTTTCGTTTTTCCAAAAGTGCATTGAATATGGGCAACATACGTAATAATCAAAGAAATTCTAGAAGGAGTCCGCCGCCCCCTGAAAAGGCCCATGAGATAAGAGAAAAGGCCAGGTTGTACATGCAAAACTGTAAAAATAAAAATTTTAGTGCCTTAGATCCATCAACAAGCAATGACGAAGTGGTTGAAGTCAATCAAATCTTTCTTGATGTCGAGTATGAAGGGATGGATGTTGAACACGTTCTTAACTGGCAACCACCCCAATAAGAGCACCCACCTGGCGAACACACTCCATTGTAGGACCAATTATTGAACGAAGGGCCACAACAAACCATTGACGAGACTCGTACTTCCTTGCCGACTCCCCTGCCTCAACTATCAACCGGACGACGAAGAACTCCCAGACGTATTTATGTGGATGAAAGTTCGTTTTCAAGACTTGAAGGTAAGATGCCGAAATGCACTATTGATTTCCATTGTAACAATATAATCAAAGATTTTTTTGAATCCAAAACCGATGCAACAAAATGTCAATTGTTTCTTGCTTTGTTAAAATCACATTGTCTAGCTGATGTTAGGAGAATTTTGTGCATAAAGGTAGTTAGAAGTTCAGAGGCCAACAATCATGTTGTCAGAAATCTACAATCTGCATTTAATTTGATTGGAAAAACTTCTCGCACAAAATATTTTAATGCGGCCCGTCGTGTACTGTCGGAATCGATTGTAGACAAATCCACAAGGCAACGTTGCCTACTATCACACACGTGTAAAATATTTAAAGTAGATAGAAAGACTCTTCAAAAGTATTCTGCCATTAGAGAAAAACTTGAGACCCCAGGACAAAAATATTGTTGGGCCTTTGTTGGTAGGTTACCTCGTTCAGACATGAAGCTCATTGATGCTGTTAAAGAACTAGTGCAAAATTTTTGGCATGATAACACTAGACCATCATCGAATCAAAGAGATGTTTTAAAGTTGAGAAAAGGTGTTAGGGGGGGTGAACCCCATGTCAAGCACTTCCTTGACACCACACAAACATAACTCTATGAGAGGTTCAAGAATGCGCACACACAATTGAACTTGGGCCAAAGGTCCTTCGAAAAATGCAAACCGTGGTATGTTAGAATTTGCATTGATCGCAATACATGTTGTTGTAGATACCATGTAGAATTTGAGTACTATTATGATACATATAGACATATATTTTGTGGTTTGCATACTAACATTGTGCAGGATTGTCCTTCGTTACAACCACCAAATGCATCCAGAGAATTTATACATAGCATAATGTGTCGAAGGCCTGAAGGACAAAAATATTACAAAAGATCATGTTTATATGGGACGTGTTCCAGTTGCAGTGGATTTGCATTATTGAGTCGCTGCATCCACGCAACCGCGGAGCATGAATTTGGGAGGATGTCAGTAGAAATGCATAACTTCCAGTACATAACATATCAAGTAGATAGTTCGAAGGAAAGAAAAAAAATTGCATTGGTGAAGTCACAGGTAATCTAAGTTTGCATGCTTTCATACTGTACATGTTGAATTTTTACATATATATTCAGATTGAAAATGTCATGTTGTATTAATGCCCTTGGTTTTGTGGCGCTAGGTACAAATTTTTGATTTCATGAAGGAATTCTACCAAAAGACCGAGCATTATGTACTGCATGTCCATGTAGCACGATGGCAGGATGAACAATACAGATAGTGCAGGGACACCTTTCCCAAGGGCACAATATTGTCGATTGTGGAATTTGCGGAAAACTATACCCTACAACCACAGAATGAGATTCAAAGTCAATACTACCATTCAGACCAAGTTAGCATAATGGTCCATATCATGTACAGGCACGCGCTAGAGAGCAACAACGACATGAGGATAATATTGAAAGAGACCAACTTCTACATCAGTGACGACAGGTGCCACGACCTGCATTATGTGCAGCATTGCTTCAAAATTTTCTATGATCAGCTGAAGGAGAGAGGGATGCATATGGATCGGCATTGGATATGGTCAGATGGTTGTGTAGGCCAGTTAAAAAATGCACGTGTTTTCCAGTGGTTGAGTATGTTGCACAAGACTTATGATGTGACGCATGTATGGAAATATTTTGAGACCGGGCATGGAAAGGGAGAGCACGACGGGGCTGGAGCATGTCTCAAAACTGCCCTACAAAGGGAGGAGATGAGGTGCATGGGAGGCCCTCATATTCGGAATGTTGAATCCACAGTTCGATGGTGCAAAGAAAAAATGTCAGATCGAACCACGGAGCAACACATACCAACAGGTAGAGGACATGTTGTCAGAAATTTCTGGAATGTAGTTGATATAGATCGATCGTGTTCTTATAGTTGTAGTACCGTGCAAGGCACTCGTGGATTTCATTCGGTTCGAAGCTCAAACAATCCTTTATTTGAAATATGGATGCGAAAACTTGCTTGCTTTTGTGGGTATTGCAGTAGTTGTGAGTGGGATGAGTGCGAATCAATGGTTTGGGTTGATGAATGGGATCATGTATCACTTGCAGTGGACCCACGTGCAGTTGCTGAAACAATCCAGTTAGAGGAAGGCCAATCCTCTATTTCGAATGAATTTGATCATATATCTGATCTTGTACAACCAGGTAAACATTTCTGCATGCATATCCCGGTTCCCTCCTTGTTTTTGTAATTATCCAAGTTATCAAACCATTGCTTGTTGGAATATGACCTTAAAATGCATTTTTGCAGGACACATCTACGCAGTTGTCACCTCGACAGACAGTGCAATTGGGACGAATTATTGGTTGGCACAATGAATCCAGGAGAAGCAAACCCACCTCGCATCATTAACGGATAGTGAAGGCATTACCTTTTCGACTGGCTCGATGGTTGTTCAGGGGGAATATCTTACAGTGGATGGAAAGGGACCAAAGAGCAATGGCTACACATACACAGATTATAGACCAGGGTTTCGAGTGTATCACTTTGCGCACTTGATCGTGGGTACAAACATCCAACTACAGACAATTTCAACGAAGTCATCAAACAAGGTACGCTACTTACTAACTCATGCGGAGCATGAGAGGTTGTTCGAGACAATAAAAAACCGAGAGGATCCAGAAGGCCTAATTGACTGAGGTACATAGTATAGCCATGTGATTGTTTATTCATGCACGGTTAATGTTATTCATGTTAGATGGTTTATTTGATGTCTGAGTTATGATTAAGTTATGATTTATAGCCATGTGATTGTTTATTCATGTATGATTAACCCTAGAAGCACTAATATAACCCTACAAACATAATCTAGACCTAGAAATGATAGAAAGATAAACTAACCCTAGAAACACTAATCTAACCCTCAGAAACTAATCTAGAATCCTAGAAACACAATCTAGCCCTAGAAATCCTAGAAAGCTAAACTAACCCTAGAAACATTAATCTAACCCTCTGAAACTAATCTAGAATCCTAGAAACATAATCTATCCCTAGAAATCCTAGAAAGATAAACTAACCATAGAAACACTAATCTAACCCTCAAAAACTAATCTAGAATCCTAGAAACCTAATGTAGCCCTATTAACCTAATCTATCCCTAGAATCCGTGACCCACCACACGTACCCTCAATAGGGGGTATTTGGACTCCAAGTGGGATAGGATCACTATTAGAAGGGTTTGTTACCTAATCTATTAAGGGCCCAAGTCACATTGAGTCATTTCCAGTCTTATATAGCCTATATGCCACCAATCAAATGCCAAAAAATCCGGCTGGGAGAACACTTGTTATCTTATACACTCTAATTAACCTCTAGGAAAAGCAATGGCCATTGCTCTGCAACCTGTGAAGGCTGCGCAAGAAAAAAACTAAGTGCTACTAATCAAAGGAGGGTAGCTGTCACTGGATTGGGAGTAGTCACTTCCTTTGGTCATGATCCAGGTACTTTATAGGGAAATCTTCTTCAGGGACAGAGTGGTATCGGTGATATTGAGAGCTTTGATTGCTTTGATTTTGCAAGTGTAATTGGCATCAATGCGATTCATTTGCTTCCTCTCATTTACACCTCTTTTGAATTTTTCTACTTGACTTGTAAATGTGGAATAGTTCACCAAGTCAAAGGGTTTTTTCTCATCATGATCTCACCAAGAACCACATACACAAAAACCCCCCCATCTATTACAGTTATTCTTCACAGGTGCAAAAATTGCATATTCCCTATTGAGCAAAACCCTAGTTTCCAAGATGTACGTACAAGACGAGGGAGGGGCCACCGGGCCGGAGGGGAGGGGCACCCCTAGCACTATTCTGGCGTGCTAGATCCAACGGAGTTGACGGTTCGTTGATCCGAGCCACGGTCTTCATTCTATGGCTCATCCCGTTTTGCTGCCAGAAGGCCTTCAGGGACCCCTAGCCCTATTAACCTAATATAGTCCTAGAATCCATGACCCACCACACGTACCCTCAATAGGGGGTATTTGGACTCCAAGTGGGATAGGATCACTATTAGAAGGGTTTTTTACCCAATATATTAAGGGCCCAAGTCACATTGAGTCATTTCTAGTCTTATATAGCCTATATGTTGCCAATCAAATGCCAAAAAATTCGGCTGGGAGAACACTTGTTATCTTACACAATCTAATTAACCTCTAGGCAAAGCAACAACCATTGCTCTGCAACCTGTGAAGGCTGCGCAATAAAAAAACTAAGTGCTACTAATCAGAGGAGGGTAGTTGTCACTGGATTGGGAGTAGTCACTTCCTTTGGTCATGATCCAGGTACTTTATAGGGAAATCTTCTTCAGGGACAGAGTGGTATCAGTGATATTGAGAGCTTTGATTGCTCTGATTTTGCAAGTGTAATTGGAATTAATGCGATTCATTTGCTTCCTATCATTTACACCTCTTTTGAATTTTTCTACTTGACTTGTAAATGTGGAATAGTCCACCAAGTCAAAGGGTTTTTCCTCATCATGATCTCACCAAGAGCCACATACACCAAAAACCCCCCATCTATTACAGCTATTCTTCAGAGGTGCAAAAATTGCACACTCCCTACTGAGCAAAACCCTAGTTTCCAAGATGGGCATACAAGACGAGGGCGGGGCCATCGGGCTGGAGGGGAGGGGCACCCCTATCACTATTCCGGCGTGCTAAATCCAACGGAGTCAACGGTTCGTTGATCCGAGCCACGGTATTCATTCTATGGCTCATCCCATCTCGCTGCCAGAAGGCCTTCAGGGACCCCTAGCCCTATTAACCTAATCTAGCCCTAGAATCTGTGACCCACCACACGTACTCTCAATAGGGGGTATTTGGACTCCAAGTGGGATAGGATCACTATTAGAAGGGTTTGTTACCCAATCTATTAAGGGCCCAAGTCACATTGAGTCATTTCCAATCTTCTATAGCCTATATGCCACTAATCAAATGCCAAAAAATCCGTCTGGGAGAACACTTGTTATCTTACACACTCTAATTAACCTCTAGGCAAAGCAACGGCCATTGCTCTGCAACCTGTGAAGGCTACGCAAGAAAAAAACTAAGTGCTACTAATCAGAGGAGGGTAGTTGTCACTAGATTGGGAGTAGTCACTTCCTTTGGTCATGATCCAAGTACTTTATAGGGAAATCTTCTTCAGGGACAGAGTGGTATCGGTGATATTGAGAGCTTTGATTGCTCTGATTTTGCAAGTGTAATTGGCATCAATGCGATTCATTTGCTTCCTCTCATTTACACCTCTTTTGAATTTTTCTACTTGACTTGTAAATGTGGAATAGTCCACCAAGTCAAAGGGTTTTTTCTCATCATGATCTCACCAAGAGCCACATACACAAAACCCCCCAATCTATTACAATTATTCTTCACAGGTGCAAAAATTGCACACTCCCTCACTGAGCAAAACCCTAGTTTCCAAGATGGACGTACAAGACAAGGGCGGGGCCACTGAGCCGAAGGGGAGGGGCACCCCTAGAACTAACCCGATGTGCTGGATCAAACGGATTTGACGGTTCGTCGATCCGAGCCACGGTCTCCATTCTATGGCTCGTCCCGTCTCGCATCCAAAAGGCCTTCAGGGACACCTGCTCGATACCTGTCGGGGTCGTAGAACTCCAACCGTGAAACAAAACCGAGTTCCGGGGAGTCCTGCAGGTGTGTTTAGGCAGGTTCCGGCCGGGAACACTAGCCACAAGTGCCCGGTGGGTGATTTTCCAGAGTTGACCCCCGTGTGCAAAAATTGCACACTCCCTCACTGAGCAAAACCCTAGTTTCCAATATGGACATACAAGACGCAGGCGGGGCTAGCGGGCCAGAGGGGAGGGGAACCCCTAGCACTATCCCGACGTGCTGGATCCAACGAAGTCAACGGTTCATCGATTCGAGCCATGGTCTCCATTCTATGGCTCGTCCCATCTCGCATCCAAAAGGCCTTCAGGGACACCTGCTGCATACCTGTCGGGGTCGTAGAACTCCAACCGTGCAACAAAATCGGGTTCCAGGGAGTCTTGCAGGTGTGTCTAGGCAGGTTTCGGCTGAGAACGCTAGCCACAAGTGCCCGGTGGGTGATTTTCCAGAGTTGACCTTCGTGTGCAAAAATTACACACTCCCTCACTTAGCAAAACCCTAGTTTCCAAGATGGACGTACAAGACGACGGCGGGGCCACCTGGCCGGAGGGGAGGGGCACCCCTAGCACTATCCTGGTGTGCTAGATCCAATGGAGTCGACTGTTCGTCGATCTGAGCCACGGTCTCCATTCTATGGCTCGTCCTGTCTCGCATCGAAAAGGACTTCAGGGACACCTGCTGGATACCTGCCGGGGTCGTAGAACTCCAACCACGCCACAAAACCAGGTTCTAGGGAGTCGTGCAGGTGTGTCTAGGCAGGTTCCGGCCGGGAACGCTAGCCACAAGTGCCCGGTGGGTGATTTTCCAAAGTTGACCCTAGTGTGAAGGCCATGCCAAATTCGCTAAAGGGGGCCATTTCTCGATCGGAGGCCCCGTGGAATGTGTGGCCACCGTAGACAAGTCCGCAATGGTCAGGTGGACCTGTGGGAGGCAACGGAATCCAAGTCCTCTCGCCGGTTTGGGTTGCGTGGCCCCGGGTCAAATCCTCCAAGTGTCCCTGAACGGCCCCGGGGTGCTCGACTAGAATTCCCGTAGCACCTGAACTGTGGCTCGGTTCACGAATACGTCGATTCCAGTGGGCTCAGGACGACGGGTTTCAGCTAGGGGACCCCCCACAGCGTCCTCCGAAGACCCAGAAGCGGTGCCAACGGGCCATCTTTGGAGCTAGGGTTTTGCTAAGTGAAGGCCATGCCAAATTCGCTAAAGGGGGCCATTTCTCGACCGGAGGCCCTCGGGCATGCGTGGCCACCGTGGACAGGTCCGCAATGGCCAGGTGGACCTATGGGAGGCGACAAAATCCAAGTCCTCTCGCTGGTTTGGGTTGCGTGGCCCCGGGTCAAATCCTCCAAGTGTCCCTGAACGGCCCCGGGGTGCCCAACTAGAATGCCCGTAGCACCCGAACCATGGCTCAGTTCGCGAATCCGTCGATTCCGGTGGGTTCAGGATGACAGGTTTCAGCTAGGGGACCCCCCACAGCATCCCCCGAAGACCCAGAAGCGGTGCCAACGGGCCATCTCCGGAGCTAGGGGTTTGCTCAGTGATGGGGATTTGGATTCCGTCGCCTCCCATAGGTCCACCTAGCCATTGCAGACATGTCCATGGTGGCCACGCACACCCGGGGGCCTCTGGTCGAGAAATGGCCCCCTTTAGCGAATTTGGCATGGCCTTCACTGAGCAAAACCCTAGCTCCAGAGATGGGCCATTGGCATCGCTTCTGGGTCTTCGGTGGATGCTGTGGGGGGCCCCCTAGCTGAAACCTATCATCCTGGACCCACCGGAATCGACGGATTCGCGAACCGAGCCACGGTTCAGGTGCTACGGGAATTCTAGTCGAGCACCCCGGGGCCGTTCAGGGACAATTGGAGCATTTGACTCGGGGCCACGCAACCCAAAACGGTGAGAGGACTTGGATTCCGTCGCCTCCCACTGGTCCACCTGGCCATTGCGGACCTGTCCACGGTGGCCATGCATGCCAGGGGGCCTCCGATTGAGAAATGGCCCCCTTTAGCGAATTTGGCATGGCCTTCACTGAGCAAAACCCTAGCTCTGGAGATGGCCCATTGGCATCGCTTCTGGGTCTTTGGGGGACGTTGTGGGGGGTCTCCTAACTGAAACCCGCCGTCCCGGACCCATTGGAATCGACGGATTTGCCAACCAAGCCACGATTCGGGTGCTACGGGCATTCTAGTCGGGCACCCCGGGGCCATTCAGGGACACTTGGAGGATTTGACCTGGGGCCACGCAACCCAAACCGGCGAGAGGACTTGGATTCCGTCGCCTCCCACAGGTCCACCTGGCCATTGCGGACCTGTCCACAGTGGCCACGCATGCTAGGGGGCCTCCGGTCGAGAAATGGCCCCCTTCAGCAAATTTGGCATGGCCTTCACACTAGGGTCAAATCTGGAAAATCACCCACCGGGCACTTGTGGCTAGCGTTCCCAGCCGAAAACTGCCTAGACACACCTGCAGGACTCCCCGAAACCCGGTTTTGTTGCGCAGTTGGAGTTCTACGACCCCGACAGGTATCCAGCAGGTGTCCCTGAAGGCCTTTTGGATGTGAGACGGGACGAGCCATAGAATGGAGACCGTGGCTCGGATCGACGAACCATCGACTCCGTTGGATCCAACACGTCGGGTTAGTTCTTGGGGTGCCCCTTCCCTCCGGCTCAGTGGCCCTGCCCTCGTCTTGTACGTCCATCTTGGAAACTAGGGTTTTGCTAAGTGAGGGAGTGTGCAATTTTTGCACACGGGGGTCAACTCTGGAAAATCACCCACCGGGAACTTGTGGCTAGCGTTCCTGGCCGGAACCTTCCTAGACACACCTATAGGACTCCCCAGAACCGATTTTTGTTGCACGGTTGGAGTTCTACGACCCTGAAAGGTATCCAGTAGGTGTCCCTAAAGGCCTTTTGGATGCGAGACAGGACGAGCCATAGAATGGAGATCGTGGCTCGGATCGACAAACCGTCGACTCCGTTGGATCCAGCATGCCGGGATAGTGCTAGGGGTGCCCCTCCCCTCCGGCCTGGTGGCCCCACCCTCATCTTGTACATCCATCTTGGAAACTAGGGTTTTGCTCAGTGAGGGAGTGTGCAATTTTTGCACACGGGGGTCAACTCTGGAAAATCACCCTCCGGGCACTTGTGGCTAGCGTTCCCGGCCGGAACCTGTCTAGACACACTTGTAGGACTCCTCGGAACCCGGTTTTGTTGCACGATTGGAGTTCTACGACCCCAGCAGGTAACCAGTAGGTGTCCCTGAAGGACTTTTGGATGCGAGACTGGACGAGCCATAGAATGGAGACTGTGGCTCGGATCGATGAACCGTCGACTCCGTTGGATCCAACACATCGGGATAGTGCTAGGGGTTCCCCTCCCCTTCGGCCCAGTGGCCTCACCCTCGTCTTGTACGTCCATCTTGGAAACTAGGGTTTTGCTCAGTGAGGGAGTGTGCAATTTTTGCACCTATGAAGAATAGCTGTAATAGATGGGGGGGATTTTGTGTATGTGGCTCTTGGTGAGATCATAATGAGAAAAAACCCTTTGACTTGGTGGACTATTCCACATTTACAAGTCAAGTAGAAAAATTCAAAAGAGGTGTAAATGAGAGGAAGCAAATGAATCGCATTGATGCCAATTACACTTGCAAAATCATAGCAATCAAAGCTCTCAATATCATCGATACCACTTTGTCCTTGAAGAAGATTTCCCTATAAAGTACCTGGATCATGACCAAAGGAAGTGACTATTCCTAATTCAGTGACAACTACCCTCCTCTGATTAGTAGCACTTAGTTTTTTTCTTGCGCAATCTTCACAGGTTGCAGAGCAATGGCCGTTGCTTTGCCTAGAGGTTAATTAGAGTGTGTAAGATAACAAGTGTTCTCCCAGCCGGATTTTTTGGCATTTGATTGGCGGCATATAGGCTTTGTAAGACTGGAAATGACTCAATGTGACTTGGGCCCTTAATAGATTGGGTAACAAACCCTTCTAATAGTGATCCTATCCCACTTGGAGTCCAAATACCCCCTATTGAGGGTACGTGTGGTGGGTCACGGATTCTAGGGCCAGATTAGGTTAATAGGGCTAGGGGTCCCTTAGGGCCTTCTGGCAGCGGGACGGGACGAGCCATAGAATGAAGATCGTGGATCGGATTGACGAACCGTCGATTCTGTTGGATTCAGCACGCTGGAATAATGCTAGGGGTGCCCCTCCCCTCTGGCTCGGTGGCCCCGCCCTCATCTTGTACGTCCATCTTGGAAACTAGGGTTTTGCTCTGTAGGGAGTGTGCAATTTTTGCACACGGGGGTCAATGATGATGATGGAGATGGTGGTGATGATGAAGACATTGATGGTGACGGTGATGGTGATGGTGAGGATGGAGAAGATGGCTTAGTGCTAGGGTTTGGGTGAGGGTTAGGGCTAGGGTTATAGAAGAAAATTGAATTAGGGTTAGAGGTAGAGTCAATGATGATGATGGAGATGGTGAGGATGGAGAACATGGCTTAGTGCTAGGGTTTGGGTGAGGGTTAGGGCTAGGGTTATAGAAGCAAATTGAATTAGGGTTAGAGGTAGAGTCAATGATGATGATGGAGATGGTGGTGATGATGAAGACGTTGATGGTGACGGTGACGGTGGTGGTGAGGATGGAGAAGATGGCTTAGTGCTAGGGTTTGGGTGAGGGTTAGGGCTAGGGTTATAGAAGGAAATTGAATTAGGGTTAGAGGTAGAGTCAATGATGATGATGGAGATGGTGGTGATGATGAAGACATTGATGGTGACGGTGATGGTGATGGTGAGGATGGAGAAGATGGCTTAGTGCTAGGGTTTGGGTGAGGGTCTGCTAAGGATCATCTAGACATGGATCAAAGATAAATCATTGAATATTTCTCAAGTTCATGTGAGACATCTATTGATGGATGTCATTCTTTCTATGTGGGTGACATGGATATCTACATTGGAGATCCTACTGCAAGCTTACATTCTCATGTTCTTGAAGACCTTGTAGCAGTGGAAGAATAAGTAAGACCAATCTCATCCTCACCACTTGTACTTCATGAGGCTGATCACATGATCAAGGAAGAGGTTGTATCTCATGAGCCTACTTGCATTGAAGGGCCACACAAGATGAGCAACAAAAAGATTCAAGAGGCGATGCATGGTACGATGGTGGAACAGATGGGGCGATGCTTTGAGAGGATGATTCTCATGGTGTAGTTGGGTAAATTTCAGTGATATAGTTGATGCACACTTCAATGTTCACTTGTGATTTCCCATACGTCGGATCTTATGGAGTTCATGTGTAGTCCACATAGTGCTGACTTCGTTCATCATTAAGGTTGGAGGAAATTAGTGATGTGATGGTACTCCCTCATTTTTGTTATGGTTTCTTGAGGACAAGAAAATTAGGAGGGGAGGAATTTTCATGTCCCCAAATTTCGCATTGGATCACAATGGCCTTTTAGAACCACTTGGCCATGTTCATGATAGTTTGTCAAATTGGTGCTAAGGGTCAAATAATTTCTAAAGCATGACGCCCTAGTTAGTAATAATGCAAAATTAGATCCAAATGGACAAGGTGGGTCACATGAAGAGTAAATTCCCAATCCAAAGTTCAAATGGATATAAGTAAATTTATTTGGGAATTTAGATATATCTTAAGTTTTCCTTTGTATTAAAATGGGGTAAAATTTCCTAAGGAAAATTATTTAAATTGATGTAAAAGTTGGTCCAAGGTGTGAATGGGACCAAATGATGATTAAGGGAGGTGCATTAATGTTTTACCAAGTATAAGGGACGTTTTGGGGGCAAATAGAAGTGTTCTCCCATGTAAAAGAGTGTTTCCTTAAAATAGGGGAAGCTAATGGAGATCACTAATGAAGGGATAATGAAGGTTGGACCAAATTCAAATTTGAAGGGAGAGAAATGATCAAACGTGGTTAGGACGACACCTTGGGTTGTGGAAATGATCAATGTTGGTTAGAAAAGGTCCAAGAGGTTTTTGTAGGGTGAATTACATGATGAAGTGGTCAAATGGTACATTGAATGTGGCCAATGTGGAATAAATCAAGGGTTATGTTACTCCCCATGGTTTTTCTACATGGTTTTTAGGTCCCATGGTATTTGCAAGTGGTTTTGGGGTTTCTCTGAAGCTATATAAATAGAAACAAGTGCACTTCATGAGGTTGGATAGTATTTTGTTTGAATCTTATTGAGATTTTTCTTGAGCGAATTCTGGTACTTGAGAGATGTACCCTTTGCTAGCAGTAGGGAGATGTGACCCTCTGTTCATTTTATTGAGTGAAGCATCCAACTTCATTCACTTAGTGTCCCCACATTCATCTACAATAGTATTTATCATATTTGTATGGTGGTGGCAAATCATATGCTGCATATTTTGAGGGTTAGGGCTAGGGTTATAGAAGGAAATTGAATTAGGGTTAGAGTTAGAGTCAATGATGATGATGGAGATGGTGGTGATGATGAAGACATTGATGGTGAGGATGGAGAAGATGGCTTAGTGCTAGGGTTTGGGTGAGGGTTAGGGCTAGGGTTATAAAAGGAAATTGAATTAGGGTTAGAGTTAGAGTCAATGATGATGATGGAGATGGTGGTGATGATGAAGACGTTGATGGTGACGGTGATGGTGATGGTGAGGATGGAGAAGATGGAGATGATGATGATGACGAAGATGGTGATGATAATGAAGATGGTGATGGTGGTGAGGTTGATGGTGATGGTGATGGTGATGATGAAGATGGTGATGATGATGAGGTCAATGATGGTGATGAAGATGGTGACGTTGATGATGATGGTGATGGTTGTGAGGTTGATGGTGATGGTGATGGTGATGATGAAGATGGTGATGGTTCCGTCTCACATCCAAAATATGAAGATGGTGATGGTGATGAAGATGGTGATGAAGATGGTGATGATGATGAAGATGGTGACGTTGATGATGATGGTGATGGTGGTGAGGTTGATGGTGATGATGAAGATGGTGATGGTTCCGTCTTGCATACAAAAGATGGAGATGGTGATGGTGATGAAGATGGTGATGATGATGAAGATGGTGACATTGATGATGATGGTGATGGTGGTGAGGTTGATGGTGATGGTGATGGTGATGATGAAGATGGTGATGGTTCCATCTCGCATGTAAAAGATGGAGATGGTGATGGTGACGAAGATGGTGATGATGATGAAGATGGTGAAGTTGATGATGATGGTGATGGTGGTGAGGTTGATATTGATGGTGATGGTGATGGTGATGATGATGAAGATGGTGATGATGATGAAGGCGTTGATGATGATGGCGATGGTGATGAAGATGATGATGAAGATGATGAAGGCGTTGGGGAATTTATTTATATCCAATGTATTTGATTCTAAGAACCTCTCATGTGTGATTATAAAAAAATCAAGATTCCCTCAACCCCCAATCATGCCCTTTCAAAGAATCTTTTATCTTTGAGTGTGGTATGGGTGCCAACATGAGGTTTTTTCTACTAAGGATGGATCTTGGCGTCTTGACCATGGTTGGGGTGATGACAATGAGGTTCATATGAATCCAATGAATCTTCCATGGATCATGGGGTAAAATGATCTCTCAAGTATTATTGCATGTGAACTTGCACGTACCAAGCTACAACAAATCTTTCACAGGAGTGGATTTGTCTATGTGAATAGATAAGTGAAAATATTTTAGCAACAAGACCTATCAATTTTAACTTGGAAGTATGGGAAATGTTCAAAGTGGGATTGAGAGGCTTGATGGTGATTCTAGTAGTGGGCATGGTATTGGTGAGAATGATGACATGATAGTGGAATTAAACATTAATATGGTGACCCTGGAGCTTGGATCCTAGCCTAGAAACAAGAGAGCCTATCCTAAAAACCCTAGTTGGTAGCATAAACCCTAGTTTGTATTCTAATCACAAAGAAACCCTATTATGTATCCTAAGATCTAGCCCTAAATTATAATACATGTAAAGATTAAATCATTTTCATTGTACATATATATTCATCTACATACATTTGAATCCAAACCACTATACACATATATGCATACATAAAATTAGATCCCTATCACATAATGATAAATTAAGGAAGTCCTAATTGTAAATGGTAGTGGATGTGATGGTCATCAAATCAAAGGTGGCTATATCTGTGAGTGCGAATTAATGAGCTAGCTATACATCGTGCTCAAGGTTGTCCTATTTGTATGGTGACAATTTATTAAGAAATGATTCCATAACTTGGTTATTAATTTGTTGCATGATCTTAAGTGGACAAAATGGTCAAAATAAATACTAGTGGCAACATTTCGTTATGTAGAGTATGGCCTTTTTGGATCTCATTATGTAGAGCTATTAAAAATCATGTTGGATCTCATTTTAACCTTTTGACGACAATGGACATTTTCTATTTTTAAGTGTTCTTTTCCTAGTACTCAAGTTCCCAATATATATCTTATGTGCCATGAGGTGTGATTTGTCCATCCATTTATTCTGTTTGTTTTTAGATTAATTCTCACACATGATTTTGTTTGAGTTAGCCTATGTTTACAATGTTCTCTTAACATAGATACCGTTAGAATCTTTTACATGTGGAAAGATAAACCAAGCTGAACTACGATATCCAACTTCTCTTCTAAGATATAGGTAAAACCCAAATTTACACAACATCACATCATGATACACACAACATGAGACAACCACATTAGACAATGAGATATATAAATCACATAACTGAAAATCCATGTACATCGAGGCTACAAAACTCATCCAAACATATACAATTTCTGGCGAATAACATGGTTCCCAATGTACGTACAATGGCAACTCGTGCCCTACACAAAATGCGACAACTCATGCCGTAGATACAAAATACATGGCAACTCATGCCGTAGATACAAAGTACATCAAAACTGGTGCACAAAAGTGCCACATCGTGGCTAATGTACATAACACGTGGCGTGTCAAGCATTGTGATCACCGCCATCACTCCCAGGTGCAGATCCAAAGTCAATCTTCCTATTATTTGAACTACCGGTGCCTCGGGTCTTGGTCCGTCTAGGAGTAGACCGTCTCTCCGAGCTCTAGAACAAATGATATAAGATACCGTCATCTTCAAGCATTTGCAACATTTACCACATTTATAAAACACATGTAATATTCGAATCTTAAATAAATCACCTCTGACATGAGTGGGAAATGTTGGGCAAGTGTCCTGGATCTGCGGAGCCTCTCAACAATTCCAGCCTACAACATTTAAAACAATCATTTCATTGAAAAGTCATAATTGCTTAAATTAATTTTTGTTAATGCATCAAAATATTTTCATAAATTAACTTGATTCTCACCGTGAACACCTCCGACGATGGACGTGGCTGGCCTTCTGGGCTAGCAAGTGGAGCAGATGGCCGGACAACCAACTCCGATGAAGTGATGGGGGGGGGGCGTAGATGTAGTGGCAGCCACTACAAGTGCAACCACTGGAGATACTGATGAGGATATAGGAAGAGTAGATGCCACAATAGTGGAGGGAAGTGGGGATGATATGGTGGGAGAAGACACGGTGGTATGGGGTGGAGGAGGACCATGTGGACTATGAATCCCTGCCGGCTGTAGAATAGAGGGTATCGATTGGAAAGGGCTACGGACAGTGTTGAGGGATGGTGCATGGGAGGGCAGTCCTGCATGGAGGGAGGAGGATGGACAAATGGGAGGTTGTGGACGAAGAGGGGAAGGTGGAAGGAAGGGGGGGCATGGACGAATGGGGGAGGATGGATAGACATGGGGGCGTGGATAAATTGGGGGGGATGTATCAGACGTAGGGGGGTGGGTGAGTGGGGGAGGATGGATGGAGGGGGGAGTATGGTCGGAGAGGGGGGGATGGACGGAAGGGAGGGGGTGGACGTAGGGAGGGGTCTAGATGAAAGCGAGGGGGGGGACTCATGGGAGAGGGTGGATACACAGGACTAAAATGCAGAGACACAGCTGTTGGTGGAACCTACATATACATTTGTAATATCACAATTTAGTAAACAAACAATAAATTAAACCATAGTAAATCGTAACAAATCAAATTAAAAGCATGCTTATAACTACACATTGTACCTGTGTATATGGTGATGTGCCAGTCCCTGGTGGGGGTGGCTGATCACCGTAGTCACGAAACACTTGTGGACAACAAAATGCATGCATGTTATGAACATGTTAAACAAGTCATTATCTAGGAAATCAAGATATTCAAAAACATTGTACAAACTATCAACGTGTATGCCATAAATATAAATACTTGAGTAATATAAATGACATAAGTAATAACAAAATTGTGTCAGGTATTGAAAATACCTCCGAGTGGCGTGCCGCAATTTCATTTGCAGCTGCCATTGCTGCATCCAGGTTGGGAGATTCTATGTTCTCCCACCTCGGTGTATCAGCTCTGAATAACTGTACATTGAAATAATAGTTTAAGTCAAACAAAAATACTTTCAAAATACTTTACAAGTTATAAAGTGATGATTGAAAACACATTAAAAAAATTGCTGACCTGATCCATATAAAAACCCTCGATTGGGCCAGGGCAAGTGTTCCCGCAATGGGGACAAAGATGTGGCATTGTCCCCATTGAACTGGAATGCCCAGCATGGCTACCATCGGTCGTGGGTCTATCCTGGCCCTGTCGTGAAGGCCCTGCACCTGGATCTCTATCAAGGTCACCCGACCTCTCCACTGTAGTCGCTGCTACAAAGGAGGTGTGTCTAAGGAGACCACGTGCAACATTCCTCATTGCCACCTGGATCTGATCAAGCTTATGGGGCAACTGAGGTGGCTGGGGAGAGGGGTTGGGGTCGCGCCTTGGAGGTGGTGGCCCTCTCAGTGGGTTCCTCCTGGAAGCAGGTCGATCTTGGGCAGAGCCACACCCAACACCCTGGAACTTGGTTATGTCAAAATAGTTGACATGTAAACCGAGGCAAAACTCAACCCACAGTTGGCGAAGGAAGTACTGTGGAACCTTCGTATTATTGCAGGGAGATTTATCGTACACCATGAACCACCTCTGCATCCAATTGTCCCTTCACGGTTGGTAATGACACCAATCCATGCAGACACGTGGTTTTGTAATGTTCGGTGGTTGGCCTGTTTTCGGCTCGGTGAACATGCTATATAATTGGGCTTTTGAAATGTTCAAATCTTTTATTGCTTCCTTGGAGATGCCTGTGGAGTATTACTCCCGCATCCTAGCTCTAAATTGAGTCATGTCTGTCAATTGCTGGTGTGCATGTATGAGGGAGTCGATTGAGTTCTCAATTGATGTGGCAAGAGACAATCGAGATGGTTCACCCGAGTTTCTAAGCTCGTGAGTGTGCACTCGCATTTCATTTACATAGTGGTTAATGTCATCTTGTTTAAAATTAGGTTGTGGGTTTTGGTTTTGTTCGGCATTTGGATTGTGTTCACGGTTTTCTTCGGCATTGGGTCCAAGGTTTGGGTTTTCTTGTGTTCCACCGGACTCAGGGTTAACATCTTGTTCACTCATTGTCTCAGTTTACAATCTGCAATAGAAAATTGGTTCATTGTTTTCAAAATTTGAGAATTATTTACAATTAAATAAACAAAAAAAATAAAAAAATTGATACAAAGAATGAATAAAATGAAAAAAAAACTTGATATTTACCTATCAATCGCGCTGTTGATGAGTTAGTGGGTGTTGTGGGGTGGTTTTGACGTTGATTTGGGCAACTTTGGTGCTTCAAGTCACGCGTACGCGGAGGTGCAAGTCGCGCTCGGCCGACCAATTTAACAATGCGGAAATTGGGCACTGTTTATTTTATTTTATTTTAATAGAGGCACGTGTGCGCCACTGTTGTGCGCACGCGCCAGAGATGCGTACGCGCCAAAGATGCGCACGCGCCTCGGTTCGGTACCGAACCTAACGGTGCGTGCGCGCTTCCTTAGGTGCGTACACACCATTTTTTTTTTCGCTAGCACGCCCCCATTGCAACGAAAATGGGGACCATTTTCGTGCGCCTGCCCTTATATGCTTTCATTTGACCTCAATTGTTTGGATTTGATGCCCCGGTTTCAAGAAATCAAACTATCTCAATGCTGCTAAAAAAAATGAGATGTCCAAATTTTCAGAACTCTTTATTATTTTCAAATTTGATCCCTCTTTTCCTAAATTTATAATGTTCATGGAGTTCTTTATTTTATTTGATAATCCTAAAGTATTTGTAAGCCTTTTACATTTTAAAACTTTTTATATAAAGGTGCCTACATGTCAATCATATTTATATCATTTTCTTTTGAGAAAATGTATTTTAATTTATTGACATTTATCACTTACATTCACTCAACGTATCCACAAATACTTTATTCATTGGAATTTTTACCTTTTGTTCATTGGGTTGAAGTGTCAAAGGGAACATAAAGCATGGGATGTTATATTAATAAATAACTTGTGCTTTGTTCATTTTACCAGAAATGATTTGGATTACCATTTAAAAGGAGATACCACGAATCGACATAAAATATTACACTCACACTTTTATATTCTTCGGGTTGCTGAAAAATTGAACGTGATATTTTGGATGATATCAAATATAAAAGTCATGATATTAGAATTTTTGAGGACAGGTCAATAAATCAATGATATGTTATCGCCGTTTACTTGACTATCTAAAACACTTTAAGCTTGCATAGATTTTGACCGGCGTTTTATTTCACCTAACTTCCAATGAGAATGAGGTTGCGATTTAGCTTATAAAGAAAAGATTACCATCAAAGAATACGCCAGCCATAGCTATAAATTTAAGAGGAATCTTCGGGGTTTGATTATCTCTCAGGAATTCATGTCATAATTACTGTCTATTTTTTAGAGATGCCTTCAAATTGTTTTGTAAATCGATGAAGCTATTTTTATTATTTCCCTGAGTTTAATGAGACCGTTAAGCTGATCTCTTCTGATTTTCCAGCCAATAAAAGAGAACCCGAAGGCGTGGTTAAAAGATATTTCTACATCAGAGAGATTTTAGCTACAGGTGGTCTCATGTACTGATTTTTCTCCACAATAACAAAAAATCACGCAGGTGTCATTGAGATGCTATTAAATGTCAAACGATCCCTCCAAATCGGGCCGAGTCAGGGGTGAAAATAATTATGCACAGGATTTGGTTAGCAGAGATAATAATTGATTAAATAAGGTCACTCAATCAGTAAAAGATACCAAAGTTCACCGCAATCTGTTTATGCTCAAATTATTGCACTTAATATCATGAATAGAGAGATTTCTGTCACACTATCAATTTGTTAAAGCCAGGATAATGATAAATTGAAATATCTAAGATTACAAAGGCTACATTAAACCATCGAGATTGAAATTTTATGTACTCGATTAATTAAAAGTTGTTTTCTCTCTTAATTTTAACCTTCGTAATAATTTACATCCTCCTCTCCTCAATAAATGCAATTTGATATCAAGCTTGCGTTTATTCATTTAATGTTTCTTTGATGTGCAGGTTTACAACGGTGAAGATTGCATATGAATTTGCCCGATTTCAAAAACGAAACAACTCATTACGCAGAACGTTCCATTTCATCAAGGAAAGGAGGAAGATTCGCATGAAGATAGAATTTGTTTCGAATAACACGCATGAGATTCTGCCAGGAAAATTGCCAACAGATTCCTTAACAGTGCATCTGCCTGCTGTAAGCGACCTGTGTGGGCTATCTCTCCTTCGTTGGCCTCGGTCATAAAATCGGGCCAACACGTCTCTCAGCATCATCAATTCACATCGCATGGAAAATATCCTTAAGAAGAATTCACATGGTTTCATCGCTCAGCTCCATTCCATTTAGATGCACTCATTAGTGGTCTCCACTACTCCTTTGGATCTACAACAAATTTTGGATAGATATGTAGGTGTCTTTGTTGAACTAGTGGGATTTCCACCTTCAAGAATAGAGGACCATCGTATTCAGCTCCTTCTTGGAAATGTTCCTCCCAACATCAGGCCCTATCGCTACCCATTTCACCAAAAAACAGAGATTGAGATGCTCGTTTGGGACTTACTGAAGCAAGGTATTATTCTCCCTAGTACTAGTTCCTTTTCTTCACCAGTTCTTCTTGTTCGAAAAAAAGATGGGTTATGGCGCCTCTGCATTGACTTCCAAGCACTTAATCACCTCACAATCAAGGATAACTTTCCAATTCCTATTTTTGATGAGCTTCATGGTGCTCATTATTTCTCCAAGTTGGATCTTCGTTCTGGGTATCATCAAATTCGGGTTCATGAGGATGATATCCCTAAAACAACTTTCTGCACACATGATGGCCACTATGAGTTTTTGGTCATTCCCTTTGGCCTTAGTAATGCTTCTTCCGCATTCCAGGTATTGATGAATAAAATATTCTGGACCTACTTGTGGAAATTCATTCTGGTCTTCTTTGATGATATCCTCATCTATAGTAAAACATGGGCTGAGCATCTCCAACATCTAGATCTTGTACTGCAACTTTTATCTGATCATCATCTCCACGCCAAATAGTCTAAATGTGTTTTTGGACAGGAGGAAGTAGAATATCTCGGGCATATTATTTCAGCACAAGGGGTTCGCATGGATCCTGCCAAAATAGATGCCATAAAAAATTGGCTGCATCTTCAGACACTCAAGAGCCTTCGTGCTTTTTTGGGATTGAATGGCTACTACTGCAAGTTTGTCAAGGATTATGGGAAGATTGCAGCTCCATTAACCTCTCTATTGAAAAATGATGATTTTACATGGACACATGCTACTGAGTGTGCCTTTGACAAACTGAAACAAGCTATGCGTACTACACCTGTTCTAGCTATGCCCGATTTTTCCAAGCCCTTCACTATTGAGAGTGATGCTTGCGGCAATGGACTTGGTGTTGTTCTCCTTCAAGATGAACATCTCATTGCGTTCACTGGCAAATCCCTTTCCGGTAAGAATTTAACTACCTCTACATATGAGAAGGAAATTATGGCTATTTTGCATGCAGTATAGAAGTGGCGATCATACCTATTACAAAATCATTTCTGCATCAAGATTGATCACCAGAGTCTGAAATATTTCCTGGAACAACGGGTCTCCTCCCCAGCACAACAGAAATGGGTTAGCAAACTCATGGGTTATGACTATGAGATCACTTACAAGAAGGGTAAGGACAATCTTGTGGCGGATGCTCTTTCTCGAACATTTGATGACCAAGTTTCTCTTTTAGCTATTTTTATGCATGTTCCAAATTGATTGCAATCTGTTGAACAAGGATATGTCAATGAATCCTCATTATCTCAAATCATTCAACGGTTGGTCAACAACCCTTCTATTGTACTGGATTACTCTTGGGATGGAGCCTCCCTGAGATACAAGGTTCGTCTGGTGCTTCCCCAAAGAACATATATTCAACATGTTGTCTTCTATGAACTCCATGCTTCTCCATCGACAGGGCACTCAGGGTTCCTCAAAACGTATGAGCGGGCACGGCGTAACTTCTTTGAGAAGGGAATGAAAAATACAATTCAACAGATGGTGGCTGAATGTGATACTTGCCAGCGCAACGAGGGTGAAACGACACTCCTTCTAGGATTGCTTGAACCCTTTCCCATCTTTACTTGGATTTGGATAGATATTTCTGTGGATTTCATTGAAGGGCTCCCTAAATATGGAGGGAAGACAATGATTTTGGTTGTGGTTGGCCACCTCTCCAAATACAGTTCTTTTTGTGCCCTCAACCATCCCTATACCGCCTCCTCAATCGCCCAAAGTTTCCTGGAACAAATATTCCATCTTCATGGAATCCCTTCTTCCATTGTCTCGGATCGCGATGCAAATTTCACCAGTCATTTTTGGACAGAACTATTTCACCACATTGGCACAAAACTAAAGCTAAGTTTAGGGTATCACCCACAAACAGATGGTCATAATTAAATTATCAATAAATGTTTGGAAACTTATATCCGTTGCTTCACCTCCGAACAACAACATTAGTGGGAAAAGTGGCTCCCTCTCACTGAATGGTGGTACAATACCTCCTACCACACTGCATCTAAAATGACTCCATATGAAGCAGTCTATGGTCAGGCACCACCAATGCTTATTCCATACACCCCCAACAGTTTACCAGTTCATGAAGTTGACACGGTTCTTTGAAACCGCGATCAGATTCTTTGCATTTTGCAGGACAATATTCACATGGAAATAAATCGAATGAAACAACAAGCCGATCAACATCGTTTTGAGCACACTTTTCAAGCAGGTGATATGGTTTTTATTTGTCTACAACCTTACAAGCAATCCTCCTTGAAATTCAAAGGGCATCATAAGCTCGCTCCAAAGTTCTATGGGACATATAAGGTTCTTCAGAAGATTGGGTTTGTTTCTTATAAATTGGAACTTCCTCCTTCTTCCTGCATTCATCCAGTATTTCATGTCTCTTGTCTAAATAAATTTCTTGGCGCCAACATCAAAGGACAAACTATTTTACCAGAACTGGATAATGAAGGATCCATCCTTTTGGAGCCGTAGGCCATCCTCAATAGGCACACTTGTCAGCTTTGCTCTCGATCTATCACATAGGTATTAATTCAATGACACAGAATGCAACCAGAGGATGTTACATGGGAACCACTCCTTTATATTTAGCAACAATTTCCACATCTAAAGCTTTGAGGAAAAATATTTTTCTGAGGGGGAGGGGTTGTTAGGAACCCGTGTCAACCCTTCTCTTTACTTTGTTAGTATATTTTTTTTGGACGCATATGCTTGGTAAGTCGTCACACGAGTATATTGTATTATCCCATATTCATGGGGAGTAATAATTGCTTAGCTTAGACGTAGTATATAAATATGTGTTGAGGCAAATGAAGGCATCCACGAGTTATTTGTATTGAGCTTTCTCAAAGGAGGTTTCCCCGTCGAAGTTTCCTGCGATCAATAAATCTCTTTTGTGTTCTGCTATTTCTGATAGATCGTGCATTTTCATCATTTAATTGTTGGAGGTTCATCACAATTTACCTAAGCATAGTACCTCTTGAGGTAGAGCTTGTTTCTAGGATCCCCCAAAGGTATCCCATCATAAATGACTAACTTGTAGGCCCCATTTTCTAAAACATGTTTCATGATGTAGGGCCCATCCACATGGACTCGAACTTACCTACCCCCAATGTATTGTGCTTTTGGTCATATGTCAAAACCAAATCAACTTCATTGAAGATGTGAGGTTCGATGGACTTATCATACTAGGATTTGATGCGTTTCTTATGTGCTTCATTAGTGAGAGAAGCATCACGATGAGTTTCTTCCAGTTTGGCTAAATATAGGAAGCGTTCCTCTTCAGTCGTGGTGTTTGGCAAGAGTTCGACAGCTAGTTTCAAAGACGAGATTTCACACTCTATAGGAAATACTGCTTCCAGTCTGTATACCAATTGAAAATGTGTGAATCCGATAGCAATTTTGACGGAGGTTCTATATGCCCAAAGGGATGAAAAGAGCACTAAGTGCCAATTTGATCTATGGGTCCCTACCATGCGTTGTATCATGGTTTTCAAGACCTTATTGATGGCCTCTACTTGACCATTCTCTTGGGGGTAGTAGGGGGTTGAGTGTTCATGGAAAAATCCCAATTTGGCGTTCAATTCAGTTACCATTTGGTTATGGAAATGTGAGCCATGGTTCATGACAATGGATCGTGGAACCCCGAATCTAGCAATGACACTGATGATTGAACATGAAGAGTGCGACAGTTTTGTTGTATTATTTATATGTAGGCATTGCCTCGGCCCATGTTGTGAAGTAATCAACAGCTACAATAGCATAGCCATGCCCCCCGACCGAGGTAGGCTTATAGTGAATGAAATCAATGCCCCATTTTGCAAAGGGGCGACGACAATAATTGGGTGTAAAGGGGTAGGATGAGTGCACTTTTTGGAATGAAAAACTGGCAAGGAGGACACTTCTTAACAACTTCCATGCAATCTTTAAAAATGGATGGCCAGAAGTATCCAATGCATAGGATCTTTTGGGATGTATCCATCCTAGGGAGGTGACCACCACATGCCCTTGAGTGGTAGTCATTCAGAACATGCTCAGCCTCCTTGTGAGTCAAACATCATCATAAGATCGAATCAATACCACGACGATATAGGGTGTCACTGATGCTTAGATAGTATTTTGCATGATGGGGGATATGATGATGTTCATCATGGGATAAGTGAGGCCCGAAGCGTTGGGTCTGGATATACAAGGTGATATCTTCGTACAATGGATCAGAGGTACTGATAAGGGACAATGAATCAGCGGGAAGAGAGTCAATGGGCTCAGAGTCTTGATTAATATGGGGAAGATCACATATTAGATGCTCAAATACTAATGATTTTTAAAATTTTCCCTTTTCAAACTGTAAATCAAATTCTTGAATAATTACGATCCAATGTGAGTATTTTCCCCCTGGTACTTGATGTGTTAAGATGTGGTACATAGGGTTTGAATCGGCGATGATAGTAGTTGTACAAAACATAATATAATGATGAAACTTCTGGACGGTGATGACAGCTTCCAGAGCCAACTTCTCGACATGTGAATAGTGAGTTTCAGAGTCAATGAGACCCTTGCTAAGGTAATAAATCACATGTTATTGCGCATTGTTATCTTCCTGAACTAAAACCATACCAATAGTCGAGGTACAGGTAGAAAGATAAAGGATATAATCCTTGGTATAATCAGGTGGTTGTAACACAAGTGCATGGGTAATGGCGTGTTTGAGATTGTCAAATGCACTTTGGGTGTAGTCATCCCGGATAAGAGGGACATCCTTTTTTAACAGTCGCATATAACCCAGTGTCTTCTCTGCATAATTACACACGAAACAACGTAAGTAGTTTTCCTTCCCTTGCAAACTTTGAATTTCAGCAATGTCCGTGGGTGGGGGTAGGTCGAGAATAGCCTCTACCTTCAGGGGATCAATGCAAATCCCATCTTTTGATACTATGAAGCCAAGGAGGTGGCCGAAATCCATGCAAAATATGCACTTGTGAGGATTTAGGCGGATGTTATAGCGTCGACATCTGAGGAAAACAACCGTTAGATGATCGATACTAAACTCATGATGATTTGAATGAGTTGGAAAATCATCGATGTAGGGATCCACAAAATCCTTAATATCGTGAAAGGCATATGACATGGCCCGCTGGAATGTGACACCAACATTTATAAGGCCAAAAGGTAATTTGCGGTATGATAATGTACCCCATGGGAAGATGAATGCAGTCTTGTGCTGGTATGTTGGGTGGATCTCAATCTTATTGTAGCTAGAGAAGCCATCCATAAATGAGAAGATGACACTACTGACACAATTGTCGACGATCCAGTTGTGAGGAACTTGCAACAATTAATTGATAAAATGCACAATATATGAGATCACATAATATTTTTATTGATCACAAGACACTTCGAGGGGGAAACCTCCTTTGAGCAAGCTCAATACAAATAACTTCACGGTGCTTTCATTGGCTTTAACACACACTTATATACTAAGTCTATGCCCAATAATATGGGTCAATACCATGGAACATATAATACTACGGGACGACTTACAAAGCATATGCGTCCAATACTATGGGTCAATACCATAGGCTAATACAAACTATGGATCAACAGATACTACGGGACAACTTACAAAGCATATGCATCCAACAAAAATATACTAACAAAGTAAAGAGAAGGGTTGACATGGGTTCCTAACATCCCCTCTCCCTTAGAAAAAGCTTTGTTCTAAAATATTTAGATGTGGAAATTGATGAGGAATCTGAAGGAGTAGTTCCCATGTAGCATCCTCGGGTTGCATTCCATGCCACTGACTTAATACCTCAGTGATAGATGGAGAGAGAAGATGACTCCTTTTGAGTTTCAGGGAGGATTGCTTGGAAGGTTGTGGACAAAGAAGAACCATATCAACTGCTTGAAAAGTGCACTCAGAACATGACGCAAGTTGGCCTCGTCGAAATAAGGTTCTTGCTTAACAATACACACGATACAACCACAATGATCACACAACAAGGTGTAAAACAGGATGCCAGAAGTGGCTTATATTACTTCTACCAATCGGTTACAATGCAGAATAACTGTAAATACAATTGACTAACTACTTATCGGCCTCAGCCGTTACAATACAAAAGTAACTGTGGTGTGCTCTCTCAGTGTGTCGATCTCACCCTCACCCCCTCTTGGTTCGCTGCAGAACTTTGAGCTATGGCTTGATCTTCTCTGCATTCGTAAGCTGTGTGACTGTTCTCTCCAATCTACCAAATTCTCCCCAAACTCTGTTCTGCAACTCCAACAAAATGGAACTCGTCCCTCAACTCATCCAAACTCCCTGGTCTTCTACTTTGCTGCTGCTGCTGTTCCCGAGACCACTATGGTCCCTGAGACACGCATCCTCTGTCAGTCGATCCTTCCCTGATACTGTAGAATTGCAACTGTCAGCGCCCCTACCATGCTGCACAGTCTCTGCCTGTGACAACATTTGTCATGTCTTCATCCACCTACAATAACTTCCATTAACTTCCTTAGCAACCCTGAACTGTTTCCAAGTACTCTCCTTGACTTCTACGCCTCCTTCTGACAAATACAGTAAACCATCACGTCGGCCATATTGTCCTCCGTCAGCTTCATCTCATCTGTCAATTTTCCTTTGCAACCCAAGGCTTCGCCAATCTTCCCCTTCCTCCTTGCTTGGCTCATGCCCAATCTATCGATCTCATGGCCCAAAAACAAGTCGACCTTACTGCGATTCTGCGGCAACTTGTCATCTATCAACATTTTCATGTCAACTCTCGACCTTCGCACTCTTGTCGACTAATTCGACAGTTCTCTGCTCGACTTATTGACTTCGACAAGTCAATCTGCTTCTCGAACTAGCGGTTATCGGCACTCCCTTTGGTCGGCTCCCCCATGTCGATCAACTTCGACTAATCTGCCTAGGCCCCGATGCTCCTGCATCATACTTCCCAATTGAAAAAGAACTCGACTGCTCCATCAGTCTCCTGAACTCTTCTTCAGAAATCCATGTTGCTTCCTGCAACTCATCATCCTTCCATCGCACCAAGTATTCCTTCCTTCGCAAACGACGTGTATGCCCGACTTCGCATTCCTCTATTACTTCTGCGATCTCCTCCTTGTGTCGATCCAAAATCTGCATCGTCCAGTCGATGTTCGACACTTTTTTGCTTCCGCTGCTTGAACCTTCTTCAAATTTGTACAGATCTGAGACATTGAACGTTGGTGAAATGCTCAAGTCATTCGGAAACTCCAACACATAAGCATTGTCCAAAATTTTCTTCAAAATCTTACATGGTCCAATCTTCTTCAGCTTCAGCTTGTTATAGGTCCCTGTCAGAAATCTCTCCTTCCACAAATGAGCATACACCAATTCTCCTTCGTTGAATGACTGTAGTCTCTTCTTCTCGTCGACTCTCAACTTGTATTCTGCCTTGTTCTTTTCTATGCACTTTCGCACATCTTCATGAACTTCTTTCATGTTATCTGCGAATGATTATGCATCCATGCTTTTCCGGATTTCTATCGGCAACTCGACCAAATCCACCACTCCATGTGGGATTCTTCCCTGAACAATATGGAATGGGCTCAAACCTATCGACCGATTCACAGAATTGTTGTATGCAAACTCTGCATGCGCCAACACGTTCTCCCACTGCTTAGGTCTGTCGACCGTCAAACATCTCAGAAGGTTTCCCAAACTTCTGTTCACCACCTCAGTCTGTCCGTTTATTTGCGGATGATATGCTGAGCTAAATTGCAACCTCATGTCCAGTTTCTTTCATAGGGTTCTCCAGAAATGTCCCATAAACTTGGTATCTCTGTCCGATGTGATACTCTTCGAAAACCCATGCAATATGACTACTTCTTTGAATAATAGTACACCAATTCCTGTGGTGTCACTTGTCTTCCGACATGGAATAAAGTGTGCCATTTTTGAAAACCTGTCGACTACAACAAATTGTTCGGGTACACAGGGTACTACCAAAGGACCGAACACCAAGAGAAACCACTTCACACAAATAGATCATAGATCAACACACCGATGTTTTGATGTGGTTTAAACCCTCTTGAGGGAAACACTCCACGGCCCCGTCCAAATAGCTTCTATGGGACAATTTATTATGCAAAGAAAGAAAGTTACAAATGAGATTCTCATAATCGATCAACTAAACAATGACCCTCCATGCTATTTAAATAGAGATCATGGACCAATCGGGTGTTAAGCCACAGATCAAGGTTAGGTTTGATCTAAGAGAAGTTGAGCCGTTGGATCACTCTATGTCGGGAACATATCGTGACCGTCGGATTAAGTATTTACAAATGCATACTAATGCATACTAAAGAAACACACTATCCCTAACGGATATATTACACAAGTTGATCTTAACTAACTCCTAAGTGTCTAAATATCATAACATCCCCCCTTAAGAACAACTTGGGATAGGATTGAAGGATTTACAAAAGTGACACTATTAGGAGAAGGAAGGAGGAATTAGAGCCTATCCCCCCTTAATGACAAGTTCCTGAACTCCTAACATAGATCGAAGTTTAGAAAACTTCACTTCTGTAAGAGACTTGTTGAAGATGTCTGCAACTTGATCATCTGTAGGGCAAAAGAGCACTTCAAGAACACAATCATGAACAAGATTTCTGATGAAGTGCATATGTAGCTCAATGTGTTTGCTGCGTTGATGTAGAACTGGATCTTTGGCAAGCTTGATGGCACTTTGATTGTCTCACCAAAGTGGAGTAGGTTGCTGCTGCTCGAATCCAAACTCTGAAAGGATCTGTCAAAGCCATAAAGCTTCCTGATTGGCATTAACTGCTGCTCGATATTCTGCCTTTGCTGAAGAAAGAGCAAGAGCTTGTTGTTTCTTACAAGCCCAAGTAATAGGTCCAGATCCCAGACTGAAAACATAACCTGCAGTAGACTTTCGATCATCAGGATCGCTGGCCCAATCTGAATCAGTGAAACCAACCAACAAAGGTTTCCCACCTGTACTGTAATGAATCCCAAACTGAACTGTACCTCGAATATATCGAAGTATTCTTTTAGCTGCTTTCCAGTGACTTTCATGAGGTGTCTGCATATAACGGGCAACTTGACCAACGGCAAAGGAAAGGTCAGGACGGGAATGAGTCAAGTATAAGAGACTACCAACAAGGTGGCATCGACTTCAGGTGAAGTACAAGTGGCAGAAAGTTTGACTCCAGGCTGGAAGGGAGAAGGGGCTGGTGTACAATCTTCTATGTGAAAGCGACGAAGAAGGTCACAAGCATACTTAGACTGAGAAAGAAAGATTCCTTCTTTGGTTTGCAGGACTTGGAGACCAAGAAAATAATGCAAATGTCCTAAGTCTAACATTTCAAAATTTTGTTTAAGACTGAATTTCACATGGGTTATAAGCTTAGGGTCACTACCAGTAAGAATAAGGTCATCAACATATAGAACAAGTATGATGAGATGGTTTCCTACTTTCTTGGTATAGACATTGGGGTCAGAATGGCATCTAGAAAAACCATTGTCAAGTAGAAAGTTATCCATTTTGGCATACCAAGCTCTAGGAGCGTGCTTAAGGCCATATAAGGATTTCTTAAGGCGGCAGACAAGGCTAGAGTTATTCTGAACATAGCCAGGAGGTTGTTCCATGTAAATTTCCTCCTGTAAATCACCATGCAAGAAGGTAGACTTGACATCCATTTGATGGACTTCCCAGTTGTGTAAGGCTGCAAGGGAAAGAACAAGGCAGATGGAGTTCATTTTTGTGATGGGAGCAAAGGTTTCATTGTAGTCAATCCCTTCAACTTGGGAAAAACCTTTGGCAACTAACCTTGCCTTAAGTCTTTCAACACTTCCATTTGATGCATACTTAGTTCTGTAGACCCATTTACATCTGACAAGTTTTCTTCCTTTTGGAAGAGGTACAAGATCCCAAGTATCGTTCGCCATTAAGGAAAGATATTCTTCATCCATGGTTGCATCCCAATCTGGATTCCTTGAAGCTTCTACAAAAGTTTCTAGATCATGATTCTCGGAAACTTGAGCCAAAAGAGAAGAGGCTCGCTGAAACTGAGAACGTGTTCGACGTTGATCTCTAGGATCACCGGCAAGATCACCAGCTGCTTCACATGTTGAACGAACCCATCGAGGAAGCACTTGTGCTGGTGAAACTGGAGGAACATGAGCAGGAGGAGGTGGATTTTCATCCTCATTGTCATTATCAGAAACTGGAGTTGGAAACCTGTCAAGGAAGTTGGAAGAATAAGAAGAAGGCACAAACGCCGAATCAGGCTCGCAGGCCAAAGATGGCACAATTGTCGAGTTAAGCTCGCAGGCCAAGAGATTTTCATCAAATTTAACATCTCTTCTAATGATTATATCATGAGAATGTGGTTGAACAAGTCTATAACCTTTTACATCTTCAGAATATCCAACAAATATGCACTTTTCACTTTTAGGCTGCAATGCTTTCCGTTTTTCATCTGGAATGTGAGCCCATGCTTCACTACCAAACACACGGAAGTGACTTACATCAGGTTTAGTTTTACTCCATGCTTCTTCTGGTGTTATACCTTCTAATTCTTTAGTGGGGGTGCAATTAACTATGTAATTTGCACAATTAATGGCTTCAGCCCAAAATTGAAGACTTAGTCCCTTAGATTGGATCAGACAATTAGCCATTTCTTTTAAAGTGCGGTTCTTCCGCTCTGCTACACCATTTTGTTGTGGTGTATATGGAACAATGTGCTATTGTTGGATGCCTTGTTCAGTGCAAAAAGTAGTAAACTGTTTGTTAACATATTCTCCTCCATTGTCAGATCTTAACTTAATAATTTGATGACCAGATTGTTTTTCAACAAGGGCCTTGTAGGCCAAGAACATGTTAAATACTTCGCTCTTAAGTTTTAGAAAACAAACCCAAGTGCGTCTGGTGTAATCATCAATGAAAGTTAAGAAATATTTGAAACTAGAAAAGGAAGCAGATGGAAGAGGACCACACAAGTCATTATGCACAAGCTCCAAGGGAATCGAGGTGTGCCAAGAGGCACGTTTGTCAAAACTGTCCCGATAATGTTTTCCAAGTACACAACCGGAGCAAACACCATCCCTGCAAGATACCATCGGAAGACCTGTCACCATATTTTCTTTACATAGTTGTTGCAATTAGCGATAATTTAAGTGACCAAATCGCTCATGTCAAAGTTTGCTCAAGTTATCACTATGAGAAACAAAAACTGAAGGGAAAGGTGATGACCTAAAGTTGTTAAACTTGTACAACCTGGTAATATCATCAACAATTCCGGTAGCTAGGACCTGTTGAGGATCTTTAAAATCCTTGATTACAATTTGGTGAGGTGTAAAGGTCATAGTTTTACCTTCACCAGAATGAGTGATCTGATAGACTGATAACAAATTGCAAGAAATTCTTGGAACACATAGTACATCACTAAAATGACCATTATCTACTGGAACTGTTCCAGCTCCTACAACACTTAGAGATCTATCATCACCAACAAATATTTGTTTGGTGTTACATTCATGCATAGTAGAAAAGATGGCTTGATCCTTAGCCATATGATAAGATGCTCCAGAATCAATGAGCCATTCATTTGAAGTAGAAGAAGAAGATGCATTATAAGAATAACCAGAAGCACAAAGTGCATGTCCATGAGAGGCAGATTCTGAAGGCGAATCTAGGCTGATGTGGTGCTTCTTCATTGCTACTTCCAAGGCTGCCATCTTCTTGAAACACTTAGATTCATCATGATTATCTTTCCCGCAATAGTTGCAATGACGCTCAGTCTTCTTTCCTTTTGGCTTGGATCCTTTGTCATTTTTTAAAGAATGAGCCAACTGAGAGGGTTTGGGACCCTTGTTTGACTTATTATTGTGAAAATTTTGTTTCTTGGGAGGCTTGGAATTTTCTTTCTGTTGGGACAATAAGGCTTTCCCAGATGTATCTGCATTGTTGATTATTCCAAGATGAATGATTTTATCTTGTTCTCTAATCAAGGAATCACAAAATGATTCAAGACTAGGCTCTTGATAGCTAGCTGCATTCAAGGATGCTTTCATGGAGTAAAATGTAGATACAAAAACAGAATATGCAGGTCCAAGTTTGGAAAGAATAAGATAAATGCATTGTTTGTCTTCCCTCTCAATCTTACATTCTGCACATAAGAGTTTAAGAGTTTTGTACTTAGATAAATAATCTTGAATGCATGAAAAGTCACTTGGATTTAAAGAAATCAACTCATTTTCGAGTTGGTGACCTCGAATTTCATTGTGTCTACCAAACACAGATTCCAACTTGTCCCAAGTAGCATTAGGTTCATCAATTCTAGATATGTGGAATCGTAAATCAGTAGAGATTGACATCCCAATCAATCCATGAGCTTCATCACATCTATTTGCCCATTTTATTTTCTTATCATCATCAGTGGGTTCTTTTTCTTTCCCTGAGGTAATTCTGAAAAGTCCCCTACTTCGTAGAGCATCTTCCATACGAGATTTCCATGAGAAATAGTTGGAACTGTTAAGTAGAATATCACAAGGGACAGTCATATTTGTAAATTAATGGCTGTAAAAGCAGAAACCAATAGTAAGCAAGCTCAAGAGTATTTCTCAGGAGTTTCTTCCTTGTCGGCGGAAATCCCATCGGTGTCTTATCGACCACTATGCTTCGAAACTCGTCGAGCATATTTCTGACTTCGACCTGAATTTTCTCCTCCATTGTGGCCTTCTCGACAAATGGTGCTTTTGGAATAATCGCAAAACATCCCAACTGCTTTTCCGCTTCCGCAAGGAATTCTTTCGCTGAACACATCAACACTCGTTTCTCCCAAAAGTTGCTCTTGGCCTGCTTACCGTCGGCTTGTTCCTCCGGCTTCGGCTTAAGAGTCCTCCTCATGCCATTTTCCACACAATGACTGTGTTGGCTCGACCATCATAGATAATTTTCCGATCATATTTCCATGGTCTCTCTAACAATAGATGGCACGCGTCCATTTGGATTACGTCGCACAGTACATTGTCCTCTAACTTCCCAACCTTGAAGTTAATCAGGCACTGTCTAGTCACCTTCACATGGTGTCCTTTTTGCAACCATGATATCTTGTAAGGGTGTGGATGTTCTCGACATCTTAACTTTTCCTTTTCGATCACCTCTGTCGACACAAGATTCTCAGTGCTTCCACCATCAACTATGGTCTTGCAACGCCATTCATCGATTCACACCTTCGTTCAAAAGATCACCTTCCGCTGTGCTGGCTCTTGCTCGTCGCATATGTTGTCCAAAACCAGTGTCTTGTTGGATGTCATGGCTCGAATTTTCTTCTTCCCATCTCAACTGCTGTCGGATGTCGATTCTTCCCTCTCGTCAACTTGATCATCTCTTCGACATCTGGGTTTCGACTCCTCTGCGGCATGTAGGTTATCTAGGCATTCATATGCCTTGTGTCCCAGTCCATGACATTTGTAATAGATTATGGATGGTCTGTTAGCTCCCTTTCTATCGGATGGACCACCTCGAACATATGCCCTCGACCGCGGTTCTCGTGACCATCGTGTCGGTTTTATTACGTTTTCTCCCTTGTCTATGTCCCTTCTGCATGTCGACTATCTTCTACAGTTTCCCTCCTATAACCGCTACTTTGGCCTTTCGCGGAAACAGTCTTTGCACCTCAAACAGTCATTCGAACTATGGTTGCTGCGGGTTTTCTCGACAGTTTCTCTTCTGCCTTTAGAGATAACTGGTAGGATTCACCCACTTTTATGAATCTTGATGTGCTCAATTCATCTTGAATGGCATACTTCAAGCTGTTCACATACCTAGCGACTGCTTCTTCTCCTTCATTGGTCTAGCCCGACCTTATCGACAATCTATAGAACTCTTCCATGTACTCCTTCATGGTCATCTCCTTTTGTCGAAAGTTCTGCAACTTTTTGAACAAGGAAATCACATAGTCATTTGGCAAGAACTTTCCTTTCAACTTGGCGACCATCTTGTCCCAAGAATTGATATTCTCCTTGCCCTTCTTGACTCTGTTAGTATGCACATTGTCCCACCACAATGAGGCATGACCCTTCAACCTCAGACATGCAGTATTAACCCGTTTAGGATCCTCGATCTGCTCTATGTCGAAGTATTTCTCCATCTCTTTAAACTAGTCGATCAAGTCTTTTGGATCCAGACTTCCCGAGTAGGTACGAACATCTATCTTCGCCCGACCTCTCATATCCGTTAGAAGCTTGATGACCTTTTCCTCTCGTTCATCTTTCGTCGCTTCCCATGGTTCCACTTCTTTGACTTCCTTGTCACTGTAGTCTAACGCATCAGGAATACAACCGCGCCTTTGGATTTCTTTGATCGCTGCAACTTCATTTGTCAAATTTCGCATCGTTTTGATGCACTTGTCGAACATCTCACGATCAACTGTGACTATTGTGCCACGTGCTCTTCGTCCTCGGACATTAACGCCTTTGTGAGCCATTTTCAACCTTTGTTGAAACTCTCACTCGTCCAATCGCAACTGGATTTCAACAAGTTGTTTACAACTCTACCCAATCTCAGCTGGAGCTGTTCAATGCACTTGCAGGCTCAATATCATTGACGTTCTTATGCATGCAGGACTTTCCTCCCGCTCGATTCAATCGAAATCACTTCCGGGCTTTGATATAGCTATCCTTCGGCTCTGAAGATACTATGGATTTGATACCAACTGAACCAAGTTGGCCTCGTCGAAACAAGGTTCTTGCTTAACAATACACACGACACAACAACAATGATCACACAAAAAGGTGTAAAACAGGATGCCATAAGTGGCTTATATTACTTCTCCCAATCGGTTACAATGTAAAATAACTGTAAATACAATTGACTAACTACTTGTCGACCTCATCCATTACAATACAGAAGTAACTATGGTGTGTTCTCTTAGTGTGTTGACCTCACCCTCTCCTGGTTCATTGCGGAACTCTGATCTATAGCTTGATCTTCTCTGTGTTCGAAAGCTGTGTGACTGTTCTATCCAATCTACCAACTTCTCCCCGAACTCTGTTCTGCAACTCCAACAAAATGGAACTCGTCCCTCAACTGGTCCAAACTCCCTGGACTTCTACTCTGCTACTGCTACTGTTCCCGAGACCACTATGGTCCCTGAGACATGCATCCTCTGTCAACCGATCCTTCCCTGATCCTACAGACCTGCAACTGTCAGTACCCCTGTCGTGCTACACAGTCTCTGCCTGTGATGACATCTGTCATGTCTTCACCCTCCTGCAATAACTGCCATTAACTTCCATAGCAACCCCAAACTGTTTCCAAGTACTCTCCTTCACTTCTACGGCTCCTTCTGACAACTACAGTAAACCATCACGTCGGCCATACTGTCCTCCGTCAGCTTCGTCTCATCTGTCAGTTTTCCTTTTCAACCCAAGGCTTCGCCAGTCTTCCCCTTCCTCCTTGCTTGGATCATGCCCAATCTATCGATGTCGCGGTCCAACAACAAGTCGACCTTATTGCAATTCTGCAGCAACTTGTCATCTATCGACATTTTCATGTCGACTCTCGACCTTCGCACTCCTGTCGACTACTTTGATAATTCTATGCTCGACTTATTGACTTCATCAAGTCAATCTGCTTCTCGAACAAGCGGTCGTCGGCACTCCCTCTGGTCAGCTCCCTCATGTCGATCAACTTCGACTGATCTTCCTAGGCCCCGATGCTCCTGTATCAGAACAGTGTTGATCAGCTTGTTGTTTCATTTGAATTCTTGCCATGTGAAGATTGTCCTACAAAATGAGATGAATTTGATCGCGGTTGTGAAGAACCCAGTCAATTTCCTGAACTGGGGAACTGTTGAGGGTGTATGGAAGAATAACTAGCGGTGCATATCCATAGATTGCTTCATATGGTGTCATTTTAGATGTGGTATTGTACCACCGAAGTGCTTCAAGAAAATCCATAGAAATAGCTATCCAAATCTGTGTAGGGATGGGAAAGGGTTCGAGCAGTCCCGAAAGGAGTGTCGTTTCACCCTTGTTGACCTGGAAAGTATCATAGTCATCCACCATCTGTTGAATTGTCATTTTCAGTCCCTACCAAAAGAAGTTACAATGTTCCCAGTCATACGTTTTGAGGAACCCAGAGTGCCCTACCGATGGAGAAGCATGGATTTCATATAAGACATAGCCCTGTTGAACAGATTGCAACCAATTTGGAACAAGCATAGAAATAGCTGAAATAGAAACTGGGTCATCAAATGTGTGAGAAGGAGCATCCACCACCAGATTGTCCTTACCCTTCTTGTAAGTGATCGCATAGGCATAACCCCTGAGTTGGATAACCCATTTCAGGTGTGCTGGGGAGGAAACCTGTTGTTCCAAGAAATTTTCCAGACTCCGGTGATTAGTCTTGATGCATAAATAATTCCCTAATAGGTATGGCTTCCACTTCGGTACTGCATGCAAAATAGACATCATTTCCTTCTTAGATGTATATGCGGCTAAATTCTTACCGGAAAGGTCTCTTGAAGGCGAAAATCCCACTGGTTCAGCAAAGACACCTACATATCTATCCAAGGAAGTAGTGGAGACCGTTGATGGGTGCATATGAATGGAATGGAGCTGAGCAATGACACAATGTGAATTCTTCTTAAGGATATTTTCCAAGTGATGTGAACTGATGGTGTGGAGAGACTCTGGTTGTAAGCCCGTAAATGTGTGTTGTTTCCCATTGACTGAAAACTGCATCTAAAGTTCAGCAAAATCCCATAATATGGGGCCAAGTGTGCATAACCATTGAACACCCAAAACCACATCACATCCACCTAAGGACAAAGAAATCATGTCAGAGCGCAGGTTATAATCTTCCAGATAGATACGCACATTGAGACACTTCCCCTTGCAAGGTAAGGTGCCCCCATTGGCAATCATGAATTCAAAGTTGGAGCAAGGATGGACAAAAAAACTAGCTTGTTTGGCGATCCGATGGTCAATGAAATTATGAGTGCTACCAGAATCAATGAGTATTGTAAGAGGGATCTTCTTGAAGTAACCCCTGAGCCGCATTGTTTTTGGGTTGGTGACGCCGGATAAAGCATGGAGAGATATCTATGGGTGGTCATCCGAAGACGGAGGGTCAATGAGAGTCTTTTGAATGTCGACTGATCATCTAGTGTATCTGGAAATTCTGCACCAAGTTCAGAGGCATGCAGAGAATCCACATCTAAGAGATAGAGTTGTTTCTCAGCACATCTATGTCCCCGAGTGAATTTCTCATCACAATTATAACAAAGCCCTTTTTCTCTACGTGCCCGCATCTCTGCTTCAGAAAATGCTTGATAGGAGTGGTGCGAGGAGCTGGCGTGATGGGAGCACAATGGGAGGTCGTTGGGAAACCATATTTATAAATGGAACAAAAGTGGATTTGGAGCATTGTTGGGATGTGATATTGTCCTCTGCCAAATTAGCCAACCCTAGGAATTCCATCATTGTGTTGGGACAGAACATTTTTGTTGGTCACCCTATATGCTAATCAATTACAACTAACACACAGGATGCTCAATATAAATTGTCAACCCAGGGAAGACTTTTTATTTCAAAGGTTATTAGCAAAATCTATGCATAAACATTCAAGTAGTTGATTGAATAAATAAAAATCAATTATCCTACCTATCTGCTCAGTCAAAATCATCTCATGGATAAAGCTAATCTAATTTATCCATCTAAGAATTCACAATACATTTACCTTCCCACAATCATCACTCCAACAATCACTAATCTAAGAAGAATTAAGCTAGACTTACTTTTGCAAGAAGTTAAATCCTAAAGATATCAGACTACAATGAATTAACCATGACCTGTCTAAATTATCTAATCTGCAATTTATAAATGATAGTAAGAAATCAAAACCAATTGCAATCATAATTTGACTAATTCAATAAATTCCAAGAAATATAAATAACATAAATAAACTAGAGTTGAGCTTGACTATAACAGCTAACTAGCACACTTGCATAAAAGGAAACTATCCTACACAGTCGACTGTCACACCACGCAGTTGCAGTAATTCAGAATGCAATCATTAACTACCAAAGGGAAACGCAATTATCAATTACCACTGTTGTAGCTTCTTTGTAAAACGTATCTACTATAAATCCACACCACACAACATAAATAAACTAAAGTACCTACTTAACTCGGCGATCTCTGTGAGAAGGCGGGCCTTGGCCTTCTAACAGAGATGTCGTGGACTAACACAAATTAAAACACAAAGATATGAAGAACTCTGCTCCTTGTATTAAAAATGGTAATTCACAGTTACAACACTCTGTTATAGTTCATACAATTTCCAATTAACCAACCCCTGGCTTTGAAAGCCTTCCCATATTTATACATGAATAATACAATCTTGATCCACTAAATTCATGCATCCGTGAAGATCTATGATATTTAGGCTGCCGATTCGCAACATAAATAGTTACAGCAGTGAATGAAATTAAATGAAGTTGTTGTATATGGAAGGCATTGTTATTATGGATGTCAATGGATCAATAGACTCAACTGACCGGGAAGTGATCTGTCTGTTACATCGATGCCCTATTGCAGCGAAGTTCTGTTACAACTACCACATGGAGAGATGATCATGCTGTTTCTATTCAATGTATGGAATCGGAACTGAGGAGTAACAGCTGGCACCAATCGTACCTTCCGTCCACAGGCTTAGTGGGATGCTACACCTATGTCTCTCAATGCTTTGAGCTTATCTTAATAAAATCGACACAAGTTAGCATAAATTAAAGGATAGAATTCATAACCATAACAATATTAGGCATTAATAAAGTAAGGCAATAATAAATCATACCTGTCAGGATTCATGCTCAACTTGAGGAAAAAGCATATATTTGGTTTGTGGAAATAAGGCAAGACAAGGAAAAAAGAGGTAATAACTGTGGCAAAAAAGGGACTATTCTAGGACCCAACTGTTATAGGTCAAACTTGCACCTCTCCGTCCGTGATCACCCTGAGCTGCTGATCACACAAAAGGACAACTTGGATGGAGGAGCATGTTGACCTTGGATGTTATTACAACTCATCCCATTTCCTGAGAATACTGGAAAACATACAAAAATACCATTTTGAGGCATGAGCACTACTCTACTTAAAGATACTAGCGCCCATACGCGACTCCAGTGCATAATAGTAGCGCCCATATCAATGTATACGCTACTCCTTATCAAAGTAGCGCTCACAATTTAAAACTAAATGAGCGCTATTGTTTAAACAATAGAGTAGCGCCCTATACTCTACTCCACTGTGTAATAGTCGCGTGTACCTTAAAAAATGATTAAAAAATATATTAATCCATCGAAGAGGATTAGTTGAAGACAGTTTCTTAACTTCCCCAACCTCCTCATCGACTTGAACTGCTTCCTTAAACCTATAAATTCCTAGAAGACTAAGGGAGCAAGGTTAGAAGAAATTATGAATGCAAATGATTACTAAAGAATGAGAGGATGAGTTAATGGAGAAACTGTTGCAGAAGACATTCAGACCAGAGCAGAGCCAGAGCCCAGGGTCTAGTTGCAGGAGCCTGCTTCATTATCAGGTATATTTGTACTGCATACTATTTTGACAAATAAAGGTTGAAGTGTTTCCTTGTTCCAATCTGAAAGTGTTATAAAATGGCATTTTGAATTGGATTTACTTTGGTCAATACTGGATATTAAACATAATCTTTGTTTATTTTATGATTTATATTTTGCCCAAAGTGTTTGAGGAAGGTATTGTTGTTTCAGGTTTGCTGAAAGGAAGTAGATTTGAGAGCTGGACACAAGACTGAGTCAAAGCTAGGATCAGACTCCAGTAAAAGGTATGTTCTCTAAATCTGTAATCTATTTCTTTTGTGAACACCTCTGTAACGACATAAATGCACTTACCTGTCACCCCAACCAAGTTGATAGTTTAGTTTCCTGACTATAGGGTAGAAATATCTGCCAACAGACTGGCGACTCCGCTGGGGAACCAAGTGTTTTTGGCTTTAGGAAACCATTGTTTTTGGATGTCTTCTCGGTTTATTTTGATTCCTTCGATGTGTTAAAAACTTTTTTAGGTACCCTGTGTTTTTGGCTTGCCTGCTTTCATCGATTTTAATACCCTCCCAAGTCATTTTCCTAGCCTTTGAAATATGAGCGCTACTATTGCATATACACAGTAGCGCCTATACGCTACTGTACTGTATATACAGTAGCGCCCGTTTTGGCATGGGCGCGAGTTGCTCTACTGCACAGTAGAGTATATTTCCTGAAGCAGTCATTTTTTGATTTTTCTTGCTTTTGGCCCTATGGAGACTTTCTGACTTTGTTGAAGGATTCTTGGGATGATTGCATAAGGTTTTTAATCATTGATTCAAGTCATAGAACCGCTCCTTAAAGTTTTTTCCATTTTTTAAACCATTTGTTGACCTTTGGATTTCTTTGAGACCTTTTTGACCTATTTGGAAGACCTAGTGGTGTTCGGTGACGAACATTTTCACTTGTTTTCAGACCCTGACTGCTTTTGCCCATTTACAAACCTGTACACTCCTGTGTCTGTTGTTTGTGGTGAAGTTGTCTGCTCTCTCCTATCCTTGTCCTTTGTTTAGGGTTTGGTCTTTGGTAGAGCTTCTAGGGTGTCTTCTTCTTGTCAAGTTTCATTTTTTTCCCGGGACTTTTTGTCTTTTGATGGTCACAAGTGATTTTTTAATGACTGTAGGTTAGTTTCACCTCTCAGTTTTCTTCGTATTAGTAGGGCAGCCTACTTGTCTACGTATACTTGGCTTCGTGGTCTTGTTAGGGTTAAACACTTTAGGTCAGTCCTTGGGTGTTCTCTCCTTGGTTTTCTCCCACTTAGTGTCCAAGTTCATAGGCTTTTTCCTGAGTAAAAAACCTGTAGATCAAGCCTTTCTTGAGTTAGATTTCGATAGCTGTAGGCTCAAGAACATTTGCCATACTTCCACTTTTTGCATAAGAAGTTTATTTGGCTTTCCATTTTTTTTATAGTTCTTTTTCGGTCATTGAAAAAGCAAAAAAAATTTGGTACTTTGAGTTAAATAGAACTTGTTTTTGTCAATGCAAAATAGCTTAGTATATTTTGTTTAATTCAAAAAGAAAACAAAAAATTAGTAGGAAAGTTTGCTTAGATTTTCATTTTTGAAAAAAATAGATGAAAAAGTAAAAAATAAAAGAGTTTTGTTGTAAGAAAATTTGAATATATTTGCATTTGGTTTTCTTGTTATAACCACGTTCACACACTCACTATCCCCTTTGCGTAATAAAAGCCCTTAAAATTTATTAATAAAATGAACTAGAAACCTTTTCTTTTTTAGGGCACACTACACCAACTAGTCTTGGTTAGGGTCTTGGGTTTAAATCACCTTAAACCACCCAAGATCACACATTGCGCAATAATCGTAGTGAGATTATCATTTAGGCAAATCCACTACACTCAAAAATTGCCTGGGAGCATATGCAGTAGGTCAATGTGAGATCGGTTTGTGGGAATACCTCTCCTACTTTCTGATTGAGCATACGCCAGGATTGGATAGCGTATTGGGGACTCTTTCAAGTTTCGGGCTTAGCTACCCTGCCCACGCTTTCTGATTCGACCGGTGACTGTTCCCCCAGGATTTTTCGGTGTTTTGGTATCCTTAGTATCAGACTTTTAGGTTCTTGCACAGGTGACAGCAGAGGGTATATCTGCTGTACCTAGGACAGACGCGGGAGGAAATCCCTTGCAGGTCTTTGGGAGGGCGGTTGGGTGATTCCAGCGCTTGCACCCTTAGTCATTGTATTGTGGACCCCGGGTAACTGTTCTTCATCCTTCGTTGATCTGTTCTAGGCCCTCATCATCCCAGACTCTTCTCCGGAAGGCACCTTTGTTTGATTGGTTTGCATACTTAGGAATTTTTAGTTGGTGTGCTGTTTGCCCCCTAGTCTTAGTGGCCCCTAGGTTCTAGGTTGTTTATTGGATATCTATAATCACGGAGAATCAACAACTCCGTAGATCGAGAAGGATTCAAAACCTTCCTCCTATTAGAATAGAACCTATTCAACCAGCTACAAGACAGAGGGTAAACCCCAGTATTTCTTCAGAAATTACCTCTGAAATAGAACTGCTTGAAGAAATACTTATAACAGAAAACCATGAAACTGAGGTTCCTGAGGAACCATCACCAGGTATCACAGATAAACAACATTTTAGTACTGTTGAGGTGGAAGATCTTACTTCCGCGGAGTATAGCACTCCTTTCAATCCTCCCTTAACTAACACTAGAATTCCGGTGCTGTTACCTGTTGGTTTCCAACAGCCTCTTTTCAGTGCAGATCTTTTGCTTCCCGATTATCTGATGACTAATACAGGAGGTGAACAAGGGGGTCCCCAAACTCCCACCTTAGGTATGAATACCAGCATAGTTAACCCTTCTTTTACTGCTACATCTAGTCAGGCACAAACTACGTCTGTGCCCACTCCATCTTTCAGTTTTAACACTAGCACTTTAGGAATGCCTAGTTTCACAACAATGGCATCTATTCCCACGCCTACTGTTAGACCTAGCAGTATGGCCAACTGTGCAACACCTTCTACTTCACAACCTTTATATCAGATCCCTAGTACTTGGGTTTCCACACCTGTGGTAGGACCAAGTGTTTCAGCAAACATGCCAGTCATGGGTACCATGACTGCACCGTCCACATCAGCTTCGGCTGGTTTCAACAACTTTGTATGCCCTAACTTGAATCAGGGTAGCATGCCTGCAAATAATGTTCCTTTTTCCTTATTCTCAGGGGGAGGGGGCAACTTTTTCAACCAGCAATATGGCGGGGCTAACACCCAGCCACAATGGACGAACCAACAAAGCACTAATCCGCTCTCGTACGGGTGGGGAAATTTTAATCATTCTTTTTCACAACAACAACAACTGGCAGGGGGCAACCCCTACCAATAAATACCTGGGGGTAAACCCTACCAACATTTAACTGGGGGTAACCCCTATCAACAGTTGGGAGGTGGAAACTCCTACCAACACATGGCCGGGGGCAACCCTTATCACCAAATGGCTGGGGGCAACCCCTACCAACAATTCATGGGACAAACAATGGGGGTTTTCCCTCATCAAGCTTCATCTTACCGGCCTCGTCTACCTTTTCTGGCAACTTTGAATTTGCCAGACCTTTCGAAATTGACAAATGATCCTGTGTGTCATAACTCAGCATGGCCATCAGTTCCCACCAAATTACCTTCGGATATTCCCAAATTCGAAGGCAAAGCTGGTGAAGATCTTGGTGACCATGTCACTACCTATCATTTGTGGTGTTCTTCAAATTCATTGAATGAAGATTCCATCAGGTTGAGATTGTTTCAAAGGACCTTAACTGGTCCCGCGGCCAAATGGTACATTGAGTTACCTGCGGCTACTTTCTCTAGTTTTGGGGATCTGGCCACCGTCTTTTTGAACCATTTCCAACTTCCTGTTCGGTATGATGCCGGAACAGAAATTTTGTCTACTTTTAGACAAAACAAAGCCACTCACCTATCTGACCACATTCAGGAGTGGCGAAGACGGAAGAGGCTCATAAAGGCCAATATTCCTCCAGAGTTCCTGCTCGAGTGGTACTTGAAATCACTCCTTCCTTATATTTCTAAGGAAGTAGCGACATCTGGAGTCTCCAATGAAGAAGAAGCTATCTTAAGGACTCAACAGTTAGACCTTGTATACGCACAATCTGGTTTACTGTATGAGATTATACCGGACGCACCGAGATCAAATACTGATCTAAGTAGACCCAAACCTGGACCGCATGCTGACGGCATAGTGGGTTCAGTTAACTCTGCAGCTTTCGAAGCACTGACCAAACAGGTCCAAGCCTTAACTGTCAAACATTTGACTGCAGACATTGCTTCCGTCACAACCTCTCCTTCTACTTCTGAATCTGTTAATCAGGTTCAGAACAATCAAAAGGGCCCTCGGCAGCCCAACAACAAAAAGAAGGGCAAGAAAGGAGAGGGGAACCAACAAAATCCCAAAAAAGATAATGCCGAAGAGGGTAATAAAGAGGAGAAGAAGGTTAAGTTCCCTTGTAAACTTTGCAAACAAAACCACCTTACTCATCAATGCCCTCTACTAGAAGAAGCCCAGAAGCTTTTGAAAGAGAAGAAGCCTGCCGTCTTGAAAGATCCATTTCCCAAAGGGCAAGGCTCCACTTCTGGCACCTCCAAAACTGGGGGCACTTCACACGCTTCGGTTGATCAAACATTCATAAACATGGTCAACTCAGATGCACTTTTGCAAACCAGAGCTAAGAATTATACCCCGGAAACGCAGAGAAAGGATAAGGAGATTGCTGAATCCTCCACTCCACTCCACATACCTGTGGACCCAATGCCTAAGATTCCGAAAGGTGTCTTAAAGAGGGCATCGCACAATCCCAATACGCGGGCTGCTTCTAATTACAATGTAGTTGAAGATCTAGCCCAAACTCCTTGTGCCATGTCTACTTTAGAAGTCTTGCAGAGTTGTCCTTTGTAACGAAATGCACTTCTGGCAGCTATTGGGAGTATGGAGTCCTCCAACATGTCTGCGCGATTTGATATGACTGATGTCAAATACCGGTTGCCGTATCACGTTGCCCTCCAGATTGAAGTCGTTCATGGTCCAATGACCATAAGACGAGCTGTAGTAGATGAGGGAGCGTCAACTTGCGTAATGTCTATTTCCTGCTGGAAAGCTCTAGGTTCACCTGAGTTAGTCCCTTCCAACACAATGCTTACTGCATTTGATGGCAGAACTTTCCGTCCACATGGAGTTTTGCCATCATTTAATGTCACTTTGGCCGGTAAGACAGTTGCTGTTGAGATTGAAGTTCTGGACGCTCCGCTCGATTACAACATGTTATTGGGCAGGAGTTGGACTTATGCCATGCAAGCTATAGCATCGGCAGTTTTTCGAGTGGTCATGTTTCCATTTGAAGGTAAGATCGTTACAGTCGATCAACTTTCTTTCACTCAAGGAAAACACCAGACTTCTACAGAAACCACGATTCCTATGATTGATCAAACCACCTCAGTTAGCGAGAGTTTAGGAGCAGGACTTTTTGGATCACTGATTGGCACTTTTGACCTACCCGCTCCTACTTTATTTGTTGGTACTGAAGGATGTTCATCGTCTGAAACTCCTATGATTAGTTCAACAACTGATTCCGAGTTTCTCTCAGCTAATACAAACCCCTCCGTGCCTACCCCTGCTGTAGAAGTTACCCATTTGGAGTCTCATCAAACTACAACAGGACATATGTCGACCCAATTGGTGTCTGTTGAGTCAAATATAGATTGTGCCACTACTCAGATACCCAACCCAATTCATTCTCTCAACAGTTCAGGAATTACTTTACCTTCTGATGAAGAAATGTTAGAAGCTTTGAATGACCCAGACCATCCTCGTGAACCTATAAATCGTGTGTCCTTCTTGTTTCCTTTTCTTCACTTATTAGAGAGAGGAGAATTTTGTTCACCACCCGATGAGAATACTGGTCTCACCCCTTCACAAGTTGCCATTGTTGAAGCAAATAGAGCACATACCTCGTTGGTGAACATTTTTACTGGAGTTAACGGAAACATTTTCTTTGAAACGGGATGTTATCTCGATGAAATAATCCCGTATGTTAACCTTTTCCGTGAGTTCCATAACACCTTTGCCCGGCCTCCTGAGGAAGATCCGGGCATTGACCCTACCTGAAGAAGTACTACGCCTAGGTTGAAGTACTTTTTCTTGTAACATAGCTGTATATTTTTGTATAGTTAGTTTTGTTATGTTCGTTAGGTGATCTGATGTGTGCTTCTCGTTTCATGTACCAGATGTCAACCGCACATTTCTTAGGATTTGCTGATGGCGCCAGTCGCCACACCTGTCAGTTGGCTGCAGCAGCTTGGGTCATTTATTCACCCGCTGACCAACTTATCTCTTCGGGGGGGGTTTGTTTGGGACCTACCACGAACAATGTGGCTGAATACAGTGCAGTTATAGAACTTCTCCGAGATGCCCTCAGTCATGGCATTTCATACCTGGAGGTAAGGCTTGACTCACAACTAATTGTATTTCAGTTAACAGGTGTCTATCGGATCAGAGATCCAGGATTGCTACGACAATTTCTACGAGTTAGATTATTGGAAAGACATTTTCATTCTATCAGATATGAACACATTCCAAGAAATTTAAACAATTTAGCTGATTCGTTAGCAAACTATGTGTTAGACTGGCATTTGCATCATACATTGTAAACAACATTCCACACATAAAATTTAAAAACACATTCACATGTAGATAACCGATACTGTATATATAACCGATACCGTATCAAAAAATATGAGTTCCGAGTCATGAGTCTCATAAGTCAAGTCATAAAAGTACAAAAGTTGGGCATGGCAGCCTCAAAAATATATACATATAACGTTTTTCTTCTCCTATGGAGAAGGAGGAACCTCCTCATCATCTACCCCATTACGGTAGCATATCACTAGTCTAGCAACCCTACGCAGTAATCTAAGCCATGCTGGGGGCACCCCAACAACATCCTCCTGCATGTCAACAGGTATCTGGTCCATGCGGCTGGTAGGAATCTCATGAGTCAGTCGACTCATTTTCCTCTCCAGGGTTCCCAGCATAGCTTCTGCTGCGGTGATATCAGCTGGCCTCACATAGATAGTAGGATGGCCCTCGGGACGAACAGGCCCAACATCTGCATTGAACACTTGATTAGAACTCCAAAACTCATTTCATAAAAATCAAATATTTGAAAAGTTTGAAAAAATTAAATAAATTCTTAAAAAGTAAACATACCAATATCTCCCCAGGCACCACCTGGCGGAAGTACCAGCTCTGGGTCGTGATGAAAATCCAGTCCAGCATAGGGAAACTGCTCAAAAGCGGGAACTTGCCTCTCCCACCACCCCCAGAAGTCATCTGTATGGTAACAGTAGTGACTCTCCCCACCACCCTGGCGGAGAAAAATGTCACCCCAACGGCCTAGTCTGGGCTCACGGGGGTTAACCTGTGGTAATGGCATTCCCAAACTAATAGCAGGCATTCTCTCTCGAAGAAAGTACACAAGATACTCCCGTACCCGAAGTTCTTCATTGTACCAGATTTGCAACTTGTCAATTGATACTTCATGTTTGCCAACAAGCTAGTACTCCAATCATAAACATGCCCATGCAAGCACTGTACACCGACATGCATCGAGTTCCTAGAAGCTAAGTGTTGTGATGCACTACCGGATACCCGGTTGATCATGCTCACTATCACTTTCAGCGGGAGACCATCAATAGTTGAAATCAGGATTTGGCTTCTCGATTTTTCTGCTCCGGCAACACAGTAGGTGTTCACATATTCTTGCACTGATCGTGCACCCAAGCGAGATGTACTTTTTAGATTGATTACGTCTCCTCTCCTTGAGAGACCGGTTATAAAATATATATCCTCAATGGTAAGCTCAAGAGTTTGCCCTCGGATGATGAAGGTATTTGTATCGACATCCCAATACTGAATCAATCTCCGAAACAGCTTGTTTAGTGCCCGCATGTTTACGGTTCGATAAAATTTCAACAAACCGCATCTACGGAGTGCATGAAGGGTAGCAGGGTCTTGCATAGCTAGTCTATCCATGTCTTCATGCTCCCTTTCCCTCCATTGTAAGACCATCCTGCACAAAAACCCCAAAAATTTTGAGTCTCGGCGCTTTAATTTGGTTTTGCAAATGTGTACGCTACTGTGTATATTACACAGTAGCGTGTAGGCGCTACTCTGTTTGAGCAAAGTAGCGCCCATTGCCTTCGTATGCTACTGTTATGTATATACAGTAGCGCCCGCGCATAAAACTTTATGAGCATTGCGTTTCGGGCCATTTTTCCTCAAAATTTTAAAAACAAACCATTGAAATGCAAGTTGGGTTGATTTCTACTTACTTGGTGGAAGCAGTTTGGCGATTGGATGCTCCGTTCGATCACAAAGGAGATTTGAAATTCGTGAAAATATGCCCAATGTTTGCCCTACAACACAAAATGCAAATTGATTTGTTAATATTGAAATTATATATATAATTGGATTTTAATTTTTACCCATATTTTTCAATTTTCTATAGTTTCAAACATTTTCAAAAACCCTAATTAATCAATTGAAACACAAAATAAGGTATAAAATTGATCCAACTTCAATTTTCATTCAAATGTTGTTGAATTCGTCTCCTGACCTCAAATTTCTTAACGATAAATCTTGACAATTAGCTAAACATTTCAAATCCATATATTCTTTAAGATTTTTGCGTCGTCGACTAATATTTTGTTGAAAACCTAGTTTTTGGCAGGACATGAAGTTACGATCCCAGAAGCTGACCTTTAAGTCATTTTAAGCTCTTGTTTGGACTATTTAAACCTAAACAAGATTGCCGAGCAGACTTGTCCTCTTCGAGCTCGTTAAAGTATCCGAAGGCTCATCCACTCAGGTATAGAATTACCCCTTTTCCGGGCCTCAGTGGATTAACTACGGAAAAGGTATACTCTAGGTATACGTCAGTATGCGCTAGAAGAGTTCTCCTCTCATTGTTTTATACTTTTTCGGGGGAGGAGACTAACTATACGAAAAAGGACCTTCTAGAGTCTCTCTTTAGGGTTTTCAGACTCTCTAAATATGAAAATACCAAGCGAGCATTCACCTACTCGGGCTCGATGTGAAATCCACGAGAGGGTAAGTAGAGGACTGTTTAAGTTTTTCAACTCTATAAACAAGAAAACACCGCCGAGCACAGACCAATCCGGGCTCGATATAAAATCCACGGATAGGTGAAAAGAGGATTGTTTAAGTTTTTCAGACTCTATAAACAGGAAAACACCGGCGAGCATTAATCTGCTTGGGCTCGATACTAAAATCCGCGAGCAGATATATGGAGTTATTGTTTAAGTTTTCCAGACTCCTTAAAATTGAAAACACCGGCGAGCAAGAACAGATCTCGGCTCGATATTAAAATCCAGAGATCAGTACATATAGAGTAATCTTCTATCTCTTCTTCGAACTCTTTAAATTATGAAGAAGGTACTGAGTCTTCCTCCCATGGGCTCATTAAATTATTTACATGGTTGGACCTATTGAGTTTTCATTCTTTCTTGGACTCATTAAATCCACAAGAAGGGTATTCTTTTATCTAAAAAGAATAAGGAACGGGAAAACACATCATATCTTCATTGTTAAAGGCAGTATCAGTCAAGTCCTATCCTTGAACACAACACCTACTTGAGTCTATCTTGTCGGTTGGGTTTAGTTTTTGGCCTTAAGGTGAACCTTTCCTCCGAGTTATTTACTCCCCCGGTTGGTTATTCTTCCAACCATATGGTGGGTCTGCTAATGTCTCTTACATTTCAGACTTATTTGCCCCATTATGTCAAAAACTGCCTGAGTCACTTTGTGTCGTGCTCAATGTTCAAGGATATACCCTGTGTCGGCCATTCTGCAGTTTACCTTGACCTCATGTGTCGGCCTTCCTAGTGTCAGTCTTGTTACATATCGTTTCGTATCAGCTCTTACCAGTTGAGTGTTCCTCGAGTTGGATGATGGAGGATGCCTTAAGGCCTCCCTTCCAACGGACTTCTTCCCATCGACATCAAATCATTATTCTGGGATTGAAGTTTAGAGTTTCGGTTAGTACCTTGGCGATTGCAGTCACCAGTGGCAATTGTCCTCGCTGTTGAATGATGAGAATACATCAATGTCTCTTCTTCGACAGGATTCCCAAGTGTTCGACTCCAAGTCCATCTATTCACATTTGGCGAATCGTACTTGGTACCTTGGACTCCATTATCATTATCGGTGGAAGTCCTCGCGTTTGTTAACGGTATACATCAATGACCGGTAATCAGACGATGCCCTCCATGTTCGACTATCAGCTCATCTATTCACATGGCTCGGGTTTGTACCTAGGGTTGTTATGGGATGAAGACCTTGGGATTTGGATGACATAACCCCATTTTGTTATCACCCAAGTTGCGCAAGACTGAGCCTCACTTCTATACGGCTCTCCATGAGACATAGATCCAGTGTGTTGTTATGGCTATGATCTCTTAGTTTGACATGGATCCACGCTTGTATTTCAAGTGGCCATGCTTTTATATACATCTCCTTATTATGTATCGGAGATCATGTTGTATCACCCTACACATCTATACGATGTCAACAATGTAATTGCTCGCTGACCTTGATTTTTGTTGCAGGTTTCTTGCGACTTTGTTCTGCGGTTCTGTGCTCTCTCTCTGGTTTTGGATTATAATGTATTTCGGCCATCGCTTCCCTCTGACCTCATACATTAGGGGGCATCTGTTATAGGTCAAACTTGCACCTCTCCGTCCGTGATCACCCTGAGCTGCTGATCACACAAAAGGACAACTTGGATGGAGGAGCATGTTGACCTTGGATGTTATTACAACTCATCCCATTTCCTGAGAATACTGGAAAACATACAAAAATACCATTTTGAGGCATGAGCGCTACTCTACTTAAAGATACTAGCGCCCATACGCGACTCCAGTGCATAATAGTAGCGCCCATATCAATGTATACGCTACTCCTTCTTATCAAAGTAGCGCTCACAATTTAAAACTAAATGAGCGCTATTGTTTAAACAATAGAGTAGCGCCCTATACGCTACTCCACTGTGTAATAGTCGCGTGTACCTTAAAAAATGATTAAAAAATATATTAATCCATCGAAGAGGATTAGTTGAAGACAGTTTCTTAACTTCCCCAACCTCCTCATCGACTTGAACTGCTTCCTTAAACCTATAAATTCCTAGAAGACTAAGGGAGCAAGGTTAGAAGAAATTATGAATGCAAATGATTACTAAAGAATGAGAGGATGAGTTAATGGAGAAACTGTTGCAGAAGACATTCAGACCAGAGCAGAGCCAGAGCCCAGGGTCTAGTTGCAGGAGCCTGCTTCATTATCAGGTATATTTGTACTGCATACTATTTTGACAAATAAAGGTTGAAGTGTTTCCTTGTTCCAATCTGAAAGTGTTATAAAATGGCATTTTGAATTGGATTTACTTTGGTCAATACTGGATATTAAACATAATCTTTGTTTATTTTATGATTTATATTTTGCCCAAAGTGTTTGAGGAAGGTATTGTTGTTTCAGGTTTGCTGAAAGGAAGTAGATTTGAGAGCTGGACACAAGACTGAGTCAAAGCTAGGATCAGACTCCAGTAAAAGGTATGTTCTCTAAATCTGTAATCTATTTCTTTTGTGAACACCTCTGTAACGACATAAATGCACTTACCTGTCACCCCAACCAAGTTGATAGTTTAGTTTCCTGACTATAGGGTAGAAATATCCGCCAACACCAACATCTCCCCCCAACTATCCGATTGCATGTCCCCATGCAACAACTTCCACTAGTCTGAATCTAAATTCATACTATATCTATGGAGATTGGTGAGGTTGAAGGAAATTTTAGGTGCTCCCCCGAAGTGCACAAATCCATTATAGGCATTCTAGCACTGCCTCTCCACCTTCTTAGTCAAAACATAATTGCTTATGTATGGGCTCATAGGAAGCCATATGAGAGGAAACTTGAATCTTAGTCCCAGCCATAACGGTCCACATGCTTCCATGCACTTAACATACCTAGGCACCCTCAGAAGAGCTTGTTTAAAATTCTCAAAACAATATGGATCCCCTTCCCTCAAAGATGGGGAAGAAGCTTGCCATCTGTGCTCACTACCTTCCAGGGCATACTGCTGCTGTTTGGATATTGTCTGGACACAGGTAGTGATGACTGTCCTTTCCAGATCCTTCAAATGTTGAGTCTTCATAGGAGATTTGAGAGACCTTTCATGCTTTGCAATGAGAACACTTGGAATTTGAGGTTCATTTCTGATCCAAAGAGTAGAATTACCCTCATTCTTATTGATAGCCTGAGAGGCATCCCACCATTGCACGTGATTGGTGACAAAAGAAGTGAAGGATATCAGCTGAACATCCCCCAAATTGGGCACAAGATTAGAATGAGAATTAGTATAGCATGCTTTATCTTGCAAATATAATTCACACAACAAATTTTGATCCCCAAAATCACTCTGTATAAAGGTCTCCAAGAACTAAGGGGAAGATATCAGCTGATATGGTCTTCCTTCTTTCAATGCATTCAACTTAAATAAAGTTATCTGTTCATAAATAAATACAGGGAAGGAGATGGAGCCCTACAACTCAACAATTCCTGAGAGAGACTGCACATCTGATCTTTTTCCTGTTGCATGCACTTGAATTTCCTCAATTCTTCCAATTCTTCTTGAACACTGTCCCACTGGAATTTCTGGAAGATCAATTCCTCAGCCTATTTTTCTCTCAATTCCCTGATAGTCTTTCTATATTCATAGAGAGGGACCATCCCTTCCTTGCACTGATCATCATGTTTTTTCCATTTAACTAACTCAAGTTTCAACAATGAAATCTCCCTCAGTAATTCCTGTATTCTTTCATCACTTGCATCCCCTTCTTCATCAGTGTCAATTTCAATGACCTCTTGAGATTCCACCACTTTTGTTTTATATTTAGGCACCATTGTCAAATCTTGACCCAAGACCATCTAATCCCGTGTCTCAGCAGGCTTGTCTTGAGTCAACAGCTTGGCAGCTTATTCTTCATTAGTTATAGTAGCTTCCACTTGCGTGGCTGCATCAAAAAACCAAATTGGAAATGTTGGTTCTTGTGGAGCAGCATCTCTTGTTTCAATTACCTCAGTTTGTGTTGCAGCTTCCATAAGCAAGTCGAGAGGTGTTGGTTCTTGTGTGTTAGTACCCTCTTCCTATGTTCCAATCTCATTTTCTTATGTTTGAGTTGCAACCTCGACAAATAATTTTGAAGATGTTGGTTCTTGTGTAACAACATCCAAATTCTGATAATTTCTTGGAATGCCTACTGTTTGAGCTGATGCTTCAGTAACAAGCTCTTGGAATGATGGTTCTTATGTAACAGCCTCCTGTTCTGAGATGACTTCAGTGCTTTTAAATTGATGAGATCCTCCTTGGACTATTTCTGTATCCTAAGACTATTATGGGGTCATGTCAAGATCCCCTGAGTCCTGAGGTAAGTCTGGGAGGATTTTAGTGTCTCTAGATTGTTGGGATTGTATTTCTTCCTCCTATTGTAGCTCCTGATCAAGAATTATGTCCATTTCTGGATCATTCTCTTCCATTTGCTCCACTGTAGGTAATTCTCCTTCTTCTTGCTCTGGTTTTTCGAATTTCCATGTTGATGCTTTCACCATTGTGACTTCAACCCATGAAAGTTTAAGTACATATCCACATGCTAAACATATCGGTTCCAAATGTTCTCCAGCTTCCAAAACAGAAGGTAGATTCTCTAATTGATCTGCATCCTCAACTAGAGTATCCAAATTCTTCTTTGCTTGCATTTTGCATGCTTCTTTCCACTTTTGCAATTCATCCCGAAGCATTTGTACTTCCTCCTTTAACAACTCATTCTCATAAAGTAGATTTTCAATTTGAGGTTCACTTGTAGCAGGTTCTTGTGGAATGGCAGGGAAAGAAAGCATTCTTACCGTACACCAATTCTTATGGGGAGAAACCTGTATTGTTGTGCCATGTGGTACAGTATGCCCATAATGCCTCTGGAAGTCTTTTAGCCCAATCCTTGTGGTGACTCTTCACCGCTTTTGTTAGAATAGCCTCAATTACCTTATTCGTGCTTTCCACTTTACCATTGGCCTGTGGATGATATGGCGAGGTTATCTTATGCTGAATGTGATATCTCTGCAACAGGGATTCCAATTTATGGGACACAAACTGCGGTCCTCCATCTGTAACTATCTCTTTGGGTACTCCAAAGTGGGTGAAGATCTCTTCATATAAGAAATCCATTACAGCTTGATCATTGGCCTTGACCAAAGCTACAGCCTCCACACATTTGGTCATGTAATAGGTGCAAACCAAGATATAAAATTTTTGCTTCGAGGGAGGGTTGATAGGCCCTAGAAAATGCAGAGCCCATCTATCAAAAGGTTCAACCACCAGCTGTGGCTGAAGAGGCATTTCATTTAGTCTATTTGGCTAGCCCATTCTTTGGTAGCTCTCACAAGCCTGAACATATTTCTTCACATCCTTGAACATTGTTGGCCAAAAATATCCCATCCTTAATGCCTTATGACCAGTTCTCTTATCAGCAAAATGTCCCCCACAAGGATCATTATGGCAAGCTTTCAAGGTACTGTAAATTTCATCCTCCCTTACACACCTTCTGATTTCCAAATCTGGACCAGTGTAAAAGAGATTCCCATCTATCCAGCAGTATCTAGCACTCTGTTGTATAATTTTTCTTTTTTCTCTCTTTGATAAATGTGCTGGAAGCTTTCCTGCGGCCAAATAGTTAGCAACATCTGCGTACCATGGGGAATGAGATGAGACTGCGAACAAATGTTCATCAGGAAAAGAATCTTCGACTAGTGCATCATCAACATTGTTAGTAAGTCGAGAAAGAAAATCAGGAACTACATTTTCTTTTCCTGGTCTGTCTATAATAGTAATGTCAAATTCCTGTAACAGTAACAGGCATCTAGTTACTCTAGCATAGTCATAGGTTTATTCATTAAGTACTTAATGGCCGAGTGATCAGTGTGCACAAAAGTGGAATACCCAGTAATGTAGTGACGAAACTTATTGATGGCATAAACAATGGCAATGAATTCTTTTTCTATGACATTGTAGTTTAGTTTAGCAGGGGTGTTGTAGGTACAACAGATCCCATGTTCTACTAGAACATGGGAGCCCCAACTTCTTGAACGCAAAGGTAATGACTTAAAAAATTCCTTTATCATTATGGGGTTTCTCAATCATGTTTATTATGATTCCATGCTTTTACATTTGGATTGAGTTAATTAGGATATTCCTTTTGAAGATTTCCAATTTTTGTTTATTTTTCTCAAGTTGCGGGAAGCTTGTATTTCTCTCTAACAATTGTTTTCATCCCGCAAACCTGCAATCCCGCAACCACAATTGCGGATTGCGGGAGCTTGTTTTTTCCTTTTTCGATGTCGGCATCCCGCAACCAACAAACCGCAAGGTTGCGGATTGCAGGAAGGCCGTGTAAATAATTTTTGGAAGTTTTCATTCTGCAACCTGCAACCTGCAATTGTGGATTGCGGATTGCGGAAAAGTAGATTTGAATAATATAATTGTGTTGTGTGTTTCTGCAACACGCAACCCGCAATTGCGGAGAGAATATTTTTTTTCTAAAGAAAAAATAAATTTGTTTGTGCAAACTGCAACCCACAATTGTGGATTGTGGATTGCATAAAATCTTGTATCCGTTTGTTTTCTGAGTTTCCATCTCGCAACCCGCAACCTACAATTGCGGATTGCAGGCTGCGGGAAGAACGTACATTTTTGCAAAATAAACTCCTGCATTTTGATCCCGCATCCCGCTATAGGTAATCTCAGTCGTTCTTTCATTTTGATCCTACAGCCAGGATTTTATTCATCGAAAATTGATAAATATAGGGTTTTTTCTATTTTTCCTTATCATTTTCATTTTCAAAAAATTACCTTGTTGAGTGGATTTTTAGTGCAAATTATACCGGGGGTCGTTTTCATTGTTTTCAGTTAATTCAGGTTGGTGCTCAAGTCACTTTCGCATTTTGTTGTCTATGGCTTTTCCTGTTAGTAAATTAGTTTTGATTTTGTTTTCCCCTATTTATTAGAATTATCCAGTCTTGCAAAATGTCACGGAGTACTCGGTCCAGAACGGCTCACAAAGACCTGCTAACCAAAGACCCAAATTTTGGTATTTTCTCTGACACTAGTGACAGTATTACTGAAACCTACCCAAGTGACTAGTCTAAAATCTACTCAATTTTTGATAACGATGACCTGTCGAACATCCAAAATGACCAACTAGCATACGAGAGAATTAGGGATTCCCAGCTTCATGTCATTGCTGCCCGACCCCCTATCCTTCCTTACACTGATGCGGTTAAATGGATTGTGGACCACACTAACCCTAAGGACCGATAATTCAATGACAGTGCAGGGTCACAATTGACCACCTTCCTCCCAGAGGTTTTCATTAGAGCCCATGCCCTTAAACCGACCATTCAACCCCTTAATGCTGAGTTCGTAGAGTCTTCCAAGGCCAGGATTAATTTTAATGAAATTATTAAGTTATGGATGCATAAACCTAACAGTTTCGTGTCTAGGGCTGATAACTTGTATCCGGTTTCTTGGTTTAGAGAACCTTTTTCCTTATTGGCAACCATGCTATGCAGACTGTATGGTCTCTCGAACTGTTCAATGTTTAAAGCTGAGTGGGATCCTGTAGCCCATCATATCTTAACAACTAGTGAGTCTTTCCCTTGTGCGTCTATCCTGTCATATGAACTGAAAACAACCATCCAAGCATATCAGAAGGCACCGGCTCTGAGGAAGCTACTTTTCTTCTTTTCATCTTTTGTCAATGATGTATTTTGCACATAATTTCAATATCCCAACATGGGATGGTTTTGGACTTCATTAGACCCTCATGTCCATATATATCATTCTGCATTATGGGAGAATAATTACATACCTTTGTTATATGAAATTTGTGACCACTTCCTTGGAAGTATTTATTTTAAAATATTCAAAGAAAAGGCTCCTGCTTTCTCAGCTGATGCCAGAACCTTCATTACCACAATTGGTGGCTAGTATGTGGGGGAGTCCTTTTCATAAATCAGAGTTTGGGGAAGCATCTCTTCTCACTTGCTACCCAGAATAGTACCTGACAGGCTAGTCATTGAAGAAGTCTCTTATCAGACTTGTATAGATGGTGTGTACTTAAAGCTCACTGGTCCAAAAAGGAGGTGTTGGCATAAGTTCAACTTGAACATTGGGCCATTCAATATCCCAACTTTGATTTGGGAAATAGTGTTGGGTGACAAAATGGATTCTTTGAAATTGGGATATGCTGCCAAGAGAAGACACGATCCCAAGGGATTTCTTGATGCCCATTTCAAGCAGAACCATGTGAAAGGTGGTTATGATCATGAAGATATTCCTGATGATTCCATCTATCAGGGAGTAAATACCATTTCTGAAGTCCTGGCTAGGGCTAAACACAAATATGAGTAGAACCACATCATGCAATATTGATAAGAGCTTAAAGCTAAATTTTTAAGCTACCGAGCAATGGAGATGAAGCTCATTGAGTAGGTAAGAAAAGAAATAGAATAAAAGGAAGCTAAGAAAATAGTTGATCCGTTAATGTTAACCTACAGTGAGGGTGACAAAGGTGAAGGCCTCATGAAAGGTGCTCCAGAGATAAAGACTGTTGAACAAGTGAAAATACTAATGCAAGCAACTCAACAATCAAAGCAGGAATTAACAAAGATCACTTCAGTGTTGGATACTCAAGCAGCTGCAGCTGCTAAGCCTGCTGTTGATACTCAAGTGACCCCTGTGGTTACTCATTTTGATGATGATCAAGTGATAATTGTGACTAAACTAGCTAAAAGGAAGAAAAATCAATTTTTTGCATCTCAAATCCATGCTTCAGACATTATTGACTGTGATGTTGTAGATGAGACAACCCCTTCTGTGCCTGTGATTGAAGAAATAAATGAAACTTCGTAAACAATCATAGATTTATTGAATTCAATTGAAATGGATGACTCGGCCATAGATCAATAGATCCTTGGAACCACTTATGATTTTGTTATCACAACCTCGGCGCTTTTACTGTCATCTATTCAAGTTCTTTCAACTCTATCACCTGGGTCAACAATACCACCTTCCATATCTCAACTGTTCCATAAATAACTTCCATTACCGCCCCATGTCTAACCAGCTTGGTTCCACTTCCTATTTTTCCATCTCTAGTAGCAGAGACCCATTCTTCCGCTGTCCCTCTGCAATCACCTTCATCCATTTTATCACCATCAGTTGCTAATGAGCAAACCCCAGCTCCTTCTTCTTCATCACCAGCTGATGAAATCCAAATTCCACTTTCAGAAGCCTTCACTTCAATGCCTTCCCCAACCTATGTACCATCAATTGTTCAAAATATCTCTTCCTCCTTGACTACTCCCCAAATCACTGTGTCCTTACCTAGTTCCACTACTACTCAGACATCCTCATTGGTTTCAACAGTAAATGTGACTTCATCATTTACTGAATTGGTAGCTGAGTTTGAAGAAGATATTGTAGTCCCTCTTGGGGATTATTTCTATAGTAAGGCATCTAAAGCAGTCATGCGAAAAGGCAAGAAAAGAAGCAGGGATCAAGGTTGTTAACACCCAAAAAGTGCTCACTAGCTCATTTCCTTATTCACATGACCCATTTGTCCACTTTTTCACCATTTGAGCCTCTAAAGCCATCAAAAGGTCACCAAAAGACCTTAATACACCCATTTTTCCACTCAAAATGAATATTTTTCCTCAAAAAACATAAAAAACCCTAAAAAAGGGTCTAGAATTCCCAAAAATATTAAAAAGGGAATAAAAATATTTAAAATATTCAAAAAAGGAAAAAGGAGGGAAAAGGTACCTAAACCATGTTGGTCAATACCATTGGTTTCCTCAAAACCATAATGGTATTCTCCACCACCAAAAACTATAAAAAGGTGGTAGGGGCTCCTCACTTTCAATCCATCCATCTTCCTATCCTCATGCTGTCAAAATCTCCCTTGAGCTTTTGACCATTGTATCCATCTTGGAGAAGAGACCTTTGGAGCTTGGAGCTACTCACCTTGGAAGTTGCTCAACAATCTTCACCATTTGGAGGTATCACCATTGCAAGCACTTGCTTGCCCCTATTCTTAATACAAAGTTATTCTTTATTCTATTTCTTGTTCTTGTTTTCAAATCTTTCAAAAGTTTATTATGAGATGCACATGCTAGTTTAGTTTTAGATTTAGATTTACAATTGTTTTTGCTTTCAATATTTGAAACAGCTATCACTTGTTGATAGGTGCCCATTGCACTAAGCTTGGTTGCAAAACCAAGCCAACAAAGGTGGATTGGACTTATTGGAGGCACCTAATCCTAATCAAGTAATTTGGGCTAAGCAGTCTGACAATATCCAACAGGAAACATTGGATGCTGCAGCAGCCATGGGTACATTTGTAGGTGCAAACTTTGATTCAGTGACAACACTGAACATGGAGATTGATTTGAAGAGGAAGGAATTGAAGAAACTTGAAGAGCGATTGGCCAGGACCAATGAGGAGCATGACGTTTATGTTTCTGATCTCAGGAAGATATTTGAAGACAAATCTGAAGATTTGCAGAGGAAGAAATCCTCTCTCCAGGTTCAACTACGTGATACACAAGCTCTGAATGCCAACAATATACAAAGGATAACTGTGCTTGAGAAACAATGTGAGGATGCAACTGCAAGTGCAACCTCCTCTGTTTTCTCTAGGTTTTCCCAACAGGAGTTTAAGGATTTGGCCATACAGGTCAATGAAGAACACCACAAATTGCCGATTGAATTGTTTAGCACCCTGGATGAAATTCGTGAAACTCACATTGCTTTTGGCAAGATGTCTGTCATTCTAAATGGGTAGATAGCTAAAGGACAACAAGCCTCTAAGGCTAATGATGATATTGTGGGATGGCAGAGGCATATCAAGTAGAGACCATATGATCTTCCTATTCTTAATAGTTTCCGGCATAAGAAAGTCAGGACTGCACTTCGAGCTTGGCATGATCTCAACGATATGGTTGAAGACACTATCCAGAAATCCCAAGCTATTTGCGGAAGGAGGTGGTACGTTGTCGACATTATCATGGAAGTATTGAAATTCCTGCTCATGGAGCTTATTGAAAATGCCTGTCCACCTAAACTGGTGATCGAACATGTTGAATGCCGATGTGAGGGGGCCAAAGAGAGGATTCAATGTCTCGATCATATCAAAATTGAAGACGTGGATCAACTAATCAGGCGACCAGTTTCCATGGAGGCCAAGATCCACATTTTCATCTGGATTTGGCACAAGCTGGCTAAGAACGAAATTGAAAGTTTTAAGTGTGATGCCCAGCTGGGGCTTGAGTCAGTGAATTATCCAAATATAGACGAGTTGTTAGAAATTTGGGCCAAGTGGCAATATTTTCTTGGCCATTAGTCCAATTCGAATTATGTAATCCCTGCTGTGTGGGAATTTTCTCTTTGTATCGTTTTGTAATTATTATTTAATGGGTAGATCTCTCATAGGCAAAAGGGGGAGTGATGAGGAGACACAATTTCCATAAGAGACTGGAGATTCCCTGTTGTTGTAGACTATGTAATGTTTTGCAGGTTTTAATACACAGTCAAGTTTTCTTCAGCTATCTTTTCTGTTATAATTTATCAAATGTCTTTGATTAATTGTGATTCTGTTTCAACACATTCACTAATATTGTTTATTGTTTGCAATAAGTAATCTGCATTGGTTTATAGTTCATATTTCTCTTAACTTATGATCTCTGCAATTGATGTTTTAAATGAATGTCTTTATCTAATTTTTTTTATCTATTTCTGCAAATGATTCACAGAAAACATTAAGTTAATGTTAATTTGTCAATTAACATTCAAGATTCAGGATAAGCTTGTATGCACTTCATTCTTAATTTATTGTTAGTTGAATGTTTTCAATTAATTATATCTTAAGTTACCGAGTCAAGATCCAGTTTCACATGTTTGTTAAATTGGTGAATAGATTTAGTAATTTACAGATCAAGTTATCTTGTGCACAAACAAATCACTTCTTTTAGAGTAGGCCTGACTTAAATTAGATTTCTTTTCAAAGTTAAACTAACTCTTAGGATTAGGGGAACTCTTGTCTTTCCTTATAGAAAGACAAATCCTTTCTAGGATCAAACACACATAAGTGCCAGCAGAATCCTTTGTATGCGTGGGTGTTAACCACACCAAACAGCTCGAGGATAGGGTAAAACTTGCGTAGGATTATCTGAAGCCTTTAGCTGGGTTTTCATCCCCTGTTGTTTGCCTTGAACACTATTCCAGCACATGTTCAATCGAGGCATCAACAAATGGAGCTAGAAGGAGGGCATGATCTGACACGTTGCCCTAAAAAAGAGCTACTTCTGACTTTATTATGTTTTCATGGCTCTTTCCCAAATCCCGGCAAGGAGTCTGACATGGAATTAAGCCTGCAAGGGCCTTTACATGAGCTCCCTAAAAAGGCAGTTAATGTCTTGCTGAAGTTCGATGGCAAAGGAAATGTCTTTGTCACTAAGCATATTATAAGGTATGAATCTATTTTACGTTTATTTAATGTCATACATGAAGATGTTGCTTGCAGATTCTTCCCATTTACCTTCGAAGGTAAAGTTTCTCTTTGGTTTAATTTTTTACCTTTGAATTCAATTTCCAGGTGGTCAGAATTTAAGAATGTTTTCTGTTAGGATATTTAGACACTTAGGAGTTAGTTAAGATCAACTTGTGTAATATATCTGTTAGGTAAAGTGTGTTTCTTTAGTATGCATTAGTATGCATTTGTAAATATTTAAATTGATGGTCACGATATGTTCTAGACATAGAGTGATCCGATGGCTCAACTTCTCTTAGATCATACCTACCCTTGATCCATGGCTTAACACTTGATTCGTCCATGATCTCTATTTAAAGAGCATGGAGGGTCATTGTCTAGTTGATCGATTATGAGAAGCTCATTTGTAACTTTCTTTCTTTTGCATAATAAATTGCTCCATAGAAGCTATTTGGCCAGGGTCGTGGAGTGTTTCCCTCTCGAGGGTTTAAACCATGTCAAAACATCGGTGTGTTGATATGTGATCTGTTTGTGTGAAGTGGATTCTCTAGGTGTTGGTATTTTGGGAGTACCCTGTGTACCCGAACATGGTATCAGAGCTTTTTTGAAGAGTCGCTTCTAGTTATGATCTAGATCTTCAACAGTTGTTTCTGAAACTTGAAAAGGTTTCTAGTTATGGAGTTTCTGTGCATTTATGGGTTATGGGAGGTGTTCAATTGCGTCTAGAGCATTGTTTCCATTGGGAAATAGTTTTTGTTTGATCAAAAACGGTTTCCGATTGCTTCAGAAACGTGTATTTCATCAGATCTGAAGGTATAATGTTACAGTGACTTTTTTTATTTAAAAAAAAAAAACTCATATTTTATCAGTTTTTATTATTCTATTTTTTTAGTTTCGGATTGTTTCTTTCCTTGTCTACATATGCTCTTTTCCGGGCACCTTGTGTGATCTCGGCGAATCAGAAACAGAGAGGGAAAGGGTTTTTCTCGGTTGCGTATGCTCTTTGTCGTGCACCTTGTGCAATCTCGGCAAATCGAAAACAGAGAGAAAATGTAGACTTTCCGGGCAAGCTAACGAGATCTAACCCTATAAGTGTGGAATATTTTTTTTTGTTTCGGTTTTTGGTGTGATTTGCAGAAAAAGAGGCAAGCACAGAAACCGAGAGAGAAGAGTTAAAAAAAAAAACCCTTCCTCCTTCCCTTCTTTTACGTACCTTTTAACATTAGCTCACTTGGTTCAAAGTTGTTTTATTCCATAATAGGTCTTGATTTCAAGTCTTATTTAGTTACTTTTAAACAAAAGTGCATGCAATTTCTATTTTCAAGTTATTTTATTATAAAAGTGCATCTCACTTAAATAATAATAAAAATAAAAATCAAAAGTGAGTCACTTAAGTTCCTTCTTTTTGCTGCACTATTTAAATTAACATTATTATAAAAGTGAAAATCACTTATTTTACAAAAGTGATTCACTTAAAGCAACTTTCTTGTAAAGTGATTTTTAAAGGTTCATCTTGGGAAGAGGGGGGTTATTTTTTTTAGCTGAACATTCTCTATCTGCCATGTCACTATTGGGGACATCTTCAACATTTTCTTTGTTCAAACATAACTTCATCATATGGAGTCAGTTTTTAGTGCCGTTTTTTTTAAACCACATATTTTTTCGAGCTTTTCGCATCCAAACTATTGGTTTCTGTTTTTAAAGCCATTAATTTTACAAAATGGCCGCCCCTTGTGATATTCTACTTACCAGTTCCAACTATTTCTCATGGAAATCTCGTATAGAGGATGTTCTATGAAGTAGGGAAATTTTCAGAATTACTTCAGGGAAAGAAACAGAACCCACTGATGATGATAAGAAAATAAAATGGGAAAATAGATGTGACGAAGCTCGTGGATTGATTGTGATGTCAATCTCTACTAATTTGCAATTCCACATATCTAGAATTGATGAACCTGATACTACTTGGGACAAGTTGGAATTTGTGTTTGGTAAACACAATGAAATTTGAGGTCATCAACTCGAAAATGAGTTGATTTCTTTAAATTCAAGTTATTTTTCATGCATTCAAGATTATTTATCTAAGTACAAAACTCTTAAACTCTTATGTGAAGAATGCAAGATTAAGAGGGAAGACAAACAATGCATTTATCATATTCTTTCAAAACTTGGACCTGCATATTCTATTTTTGTATCTACATTTTACTCCATGAAAGAATCCTTGAATGCAGCTAGCTATCAAGAGCCTAGTCATGAATCCTTTTGTGATTCCTTGATTAGAGAGAAAGATAAGCTCATCCATCTTGGAATAATTAACAATGCAGATACATCCGGGAAAGCCTTATTGAACTAACAGAAAGAAAAGTCTAAGCCTCCCAATAAACAAAATTTTCACAATAATAAGTCAAACAAGGGTACCAAACCCTCTCAGTCAGCTCCTTCTTTAAAAAATGAAAAAGGATCCAAGCCAAAAGGAAAGAAGACTAAGCGTCATTGCAACTATTGCGGGAAAGATAATCATGATGAATCTAAGTGTTTCAAGAAGATGGCAGCCTTGGAAGCACCAATGAAGAAGCACCACATCAGCCTAGATTCTCCTTTAGAATATACCTCTCATGGACATGCACTTTGTGCTTCTGGTTATTCTTATAATGCATCTTCGTCTTCTACTTCAAATGAATGGCTCATTGATTCTGAAGCATCTTATCATATGGCTAAGGATCAAGCCATTTTTCTACTATGCATGAATGTAACACAAAACAAATATTTGTTGGTGATGATAGATCTCTAAGTGTTGTAGGATTTGGAACAGTTCCAGTAGATAATGGTCATTTTAGTGATGTACTATGTGTTCCAAGAATTTCCTGCAATTTGTTATCAGTCTATCAAATCACTCATTCTGGTGAAGGTAAAACTGTGATGTTTACACCTCACCAAGTTGTAATCAAGGATTTTAAAGATCCTCAACATGTCCTAGCTACCGGAATTGTTGATGATATTACCAGGTTGTACAAATTTAACAACTTTGGGTCATCACCTTTTCCTTCAGTTTTTGTTGCTCATAGTGATAACTTGAGCAAACTTTGGCATGAGCGATTTGGTCACTTAAATTATCGCTCATTGCAACAACTATGTAAAGACAATATGGTGACAGGTCTTCCAATGGTATCTTGCATGGATGGTGTTTGTTCTGGTTGTGTACTCAGAAAACATCATAGGGACAGTTTTGACAAACGTGCCTCTTGGCACGCCTCGGTTCCCTTGGAGCTTGTGCATAGTGACTTGTGTGGTCCTCTTCCATCTGTTTCCTTTTTTGGTTTCAAATATTTCTTAACTTTCATTGATGATTAATCCAGATGCACTTGGGTTTATTTCCTAAAACTTAAGAGCGAAGTATTTAACATTTTCTTGGCCTACAAGGCCCTTGTTGAAAAACAATCTAGTCATCAAATTATTAAGTTAAAATCTAACAATGGAGGAGAATATGTTAACAAAAATTTCACTACTTTCTGCCGCTTGAACAAGGAATCCAACAACAACACATTGTTCCATATACAACACAACAAAATGGTGTAGCTGAATGGAAGAACTGCACTTTAAAAGAAATGGCTAATTGTATGATCCAATCTAAGGGACTAAGTCTTCAATTTTGGGCTAAAGCCATTAATTGTGCAAATTACATATTTAATCACACCGGAAGAAGCATGGAGTAAAACTAAACATGATGTAAGTCACTTCCGTGTGTTTGGTAGTGAAGCATGGGCTCACATTCCAGATGAAAAATGGAAAGCATTGTAGCCTAAAAGTGAAAAGTGCATATTTGTTGGATATTCTGAAGATGTAAAATGTTATAGACTTCTTTAACCACATTCTCATGATATAATCATTAGAAGAGATGTTAAATTTGATGAAAATCTCTTGGCCTGCGAGCCTAACTTGGTGATTGTGCCATGTTTGGCCTACGAGACTGATTCGGCGATTGTGCCTTCTTATTCTTCCAACTTCCTTGACAGGTTTCCTACTCCAGTTTTTGATGATGACAGTGAGGATGAAAATCCACCTCCTCCTGCTCATGTACCTCTAGTTGCACCAACACAAGTGCTTCCTTAATGGGTCCGTTCAACATGTGAAGCAGCTGGTGATTCTAGAGATCAACGTCGAACACGTTCTCAGTTTTAGTGAGCCTCTTCTCTTTTGGCTCAGGTTTCTGAGAATCATGATCTAGAAACTTTTGCAGAAGCTTCAGGAAATCCAGATTGGGATGCAGCTATGGATGAAGAATATCGTTCCTTAATGGAGAATGATACTTGGGATCTTGTACCTCTTTTAAAAGGAAGAAAACTTGTCAGATGTAAATGGGTCTATATAACTAAGTATGCATCTATGGAAGTGTTGAAAGACTTAAGGCAAGGTTAGTTTCCAAATTTTTTTCCCAAGTTGAAGGGATTGACTACAATGAAACCTTTGCTCCTGTCGCAAAAATGAACTCCATCCGCCTTGTTCTTTCCCTTGCAGCCTTACATAACTGGGAAGTCCATCAAATGGATGTCAAGTCTACCTTCTTACATGGTGATTTACAGGAGGAAATTTACATGGAACAACCTCCTGTATATGTTCAAAATAACTCTAGCCTTGTCTGCCGCCTTAAGAAATCCTTATATGGCCTTAAGAAAGCACCTAGAGCTTGGTATGCCAAAATGGATAGCTTTCTACTTGACATTGGGTTTTCTAGATGCCATTCTGACCCCAATGTCTATACCAAGAAAATAGGAAACCATCTCATCATACTTGTTCTATATGTTGATGACCTTATTCTTACTGGTAGTGACCCTAAGCTTATAACCCATGTGAAATCCAGTCTTAAGCAAAATTTTGAAATGTCAGACTTAGGGCATTTGCATTATTTTCTTGGTCTCTAAATCCTGCAAACCAAAGAAGGAATCTTTCTTTCTCAATCTAAGTATGCTTGTGACCTTCTTCATCACTTTCACATGGAATATTGTACACCAACCCCTTCTCCTTTCCAGTCTGGGGTCAAACCTTTTGCCACTTGTACTTCACCTGAAGTAGATGCCACCTTGTATCGTTAGCTTGTTGGTAGTCTCTTATACTTGACTTATTCTCGTCCTAACCTTTCCTTTGTCGTTGGTCGTGTTTCCCGTTATATGCAAACACCTCATGAAAGTCACTGGAAAGTAACTAAAAGAATACTTTGATATATTCGAGGTACAATTCAGTTTGGGATTCATTACAGTACAGGGGGGTAACCTTTGTTGGTTGGTTTCATTAATTCAGTTTGGGCCGGCAATCCTGATGATTGAAAGTCTACTGCATGTTATGTTTTCAGTCTTGGATCTGGACCTATCACTTGGGCTTGTAAGAAACAACAAGCTCTTACTCTTTCTTCAGCAGAGGCAGAATATCGAGCCGCAATTAATGGAATTCAGGAAGCTTTATGGCTTCGACATATCCTTTCAGAGTTTGGATTCGAGCAGCAGCAGCCTACTCCACTTTGGTGCGATAATCAAAGTGCCATCAAGCTCACCAAAGATCTAGTTCTACATCAACGCAACAAACACATTGAGCTACATATGCACTTCATCAGAAATATTGTTCATGATCATGTTCTTGAAGTGCTCTTTTTCCCCACAGATGATCAAGTTGCAAACATCTTCACCAAGTCTCTTACAGAAGAGAAGTTTTCTAAAATTCGATCTATGTTAGGAGTTCAGGAATTTGTCATTAAGGGGGGATAGGCTCTAATGCCTCCTTCCTTCTCCTAATAGTGTCACTTTTGTAAATCCTTCAATCCTATCCCAAGTTTTTCTTAAAGGGGGATGTTAGGATATTTAGACACTTAGGAGTTAGTTAAGATCCACTTGTGTAATATATCTATTAGGTAAAGTGTGTTTATTTAGTATGCATTAGTATGCATTTGTAAATATTTAATCCGACGGTCACGATATGTTCTAGACATAGAGTGATCTGATGGCTCAGCTTCTCTTAGATCATACCTACCCTTGATCCGTGTCTTAACACCCGATTGGTCCATGATCTCTATTTAAAGAGCATGGAGGGTCATTGTCTAGTTGATCGATTATGAGAAGCTCATTTGTAACTTTCTTTTTTTTGCATAATAAACTGATCCATAGAAGCTATTTGGCCGGGTCCGTGGAGTGTTTCCCTCTCGAAGGTTTAAACCACGTCAAAACATCGATGTGTTGATCTGTGATCTATTTGTGTGAAGTGGTTGCTCTAGGTGTTCGGTCTTTTGGGAGTACCCTGTGTACCCGAACATTTTCAAAGATTCTTTTGAAGATTATGATGCAATACGAAATTCATCAGGATCTGAGTCAAATGCAAGTCCATTATGGGGAGTCAATTGGAGATTTTAATACTCATTTTCGACAACTCTATTACAACTTACATGAAGAACATAGGCCTCCAACACAACTCACCTTTTGCTGGTACATTAGGTCTCTTCCCAAAACTTTGTCTTTGTTCCTGTTACGAGAAGGGATAACAGATTTCAACAAAACATGTAAAGAGGCTCAAAACCTTGAGAAATACTTGAAGAGATATCCTCTAGATATTTTTCACCTTCCCATGTCCAATGAGGTTGAGTCTGCAGAAATAGAATCAGGCATTTCACAAATGGTTCGATTAAATGAGCAAACCAACGATTCTTTCAATAAAGATTTCACCACTAATGAGCAAATAAATTTCCTAAATGCTTTACATGAGGTGGAACGAATACCTTTCACGTCCAAAGTTTCATCTTCCTTAAATTCAGGAATAAAGTCAAATGAAAATCCTCACTCTGATGTTTCTTTTCTAAATAGATGCAAGCATGATGAATGTTTCACATGTTCCTTTTATAATATGGAACCTCACCTTGAAACTGTTAAAGAGAACCTTGATTCTGTCACTCCGAATTTATGCACTGAGCAATTGGTTTAGTCAAGTTTTGAACATTTTCCTTTTTATAACGATCCAATTATCAGTAAATATGAGGATCATAAGTTTTGTGAAGGTTCTTTATCTATTTTTGATGATTCTAAAGGTCCCTCCTTTCCAAGAGAGAATCATTCTCCACCTTTCAACCGAATATTGGACCTTAGAATCAAAAGTTATCAAGATGTTGATCACACTTCGAGTTTAGAAGAACTTGATGATACTGCTTGTTTAGTGAAGTTTGAAAATTTTATTTCTACATCCTTCATGTCTGATTGTTACAACCAAGATAAGTTTGAGAAGTCTTTAGAGGATGAATTGGATGAAATTGAGAATGAATTTCAAAAAATTTGTTCTAATCATATCTTGTCCATGAAGCAAATATTAAATCAAAATTCATTTCGATTTGATAACTTAGGGGTGAACATATCCGATGTCCTTGACAAGAATGAACAACTGAGAAAAAATCAACTTGATAAGGCCAACCATTCACCAGATTCAAATCATGATCTTGCCTTTCAAAGCAATAATCATGATATTTTGAAAAGGGAAATTTTCTTCACTCTTCACTCTGATGAAATTCTTCTGAATCATGACCTTAATAAGTTCCATCCTATTTTGTATGATCCAATTTATTTATGGCTGGAGCAATCCTTTTTAAACTATTTTGCACCTCATTTTCTTTCGTTTGAAAATAAGAGACTTGTCTTAGTTTCTCCAATTTTTGGACCTCCAATTGTAAGATTTTCATTGTTAATACATCATATGTTTTTTCTTTCAAGTTTAAAACAATTAGATTATATTCATTGGAATTTTTCCTATACTTAGTCTCTGTTACATTTGGAACAATGTAGGAGTTATGTAGATTGCCTTTGATCATTTTTAAATAAAGTATGTATTGTTTTCTTTTCAAGTTTTATTTTCATTTTTTATTTTTCTTTCATATTAGTTTGTGTTTGAATAAATTCCCACACATTTTGCAATGGTTGATGATCGCTCTGTCTTGGAAGTTAATATAGTTTGAATTTTTGGAATGCATGATCAACCTTAGTTTTTTTTTCCCCTATGACAGAATTTGTTTTGTATAAAATTCACAATCAATAATTACATAGTTTTGATGGATACCTTCCCCTCCTCATCATTATCTTTATATATGTTTATGTTGTTAATTGAGGTTAAGGGAATGACATGTTTTTCTTACCTTATGCTTCAAAGGTGCAAGACAACATATCTTAACAACTTGGTTCACTTTTGTCTGCTCTGGATCCTATCATAGTCACCTTTAAAATAATTCTCCTTAATAATTGTAGATTACAAGATGGGGGGTCTTATTATAAGCCAACCCATTAGGTTCATAGGTGTTTAGTGGAATGACATCTTCACATCAAGCCACCAAACTTGGGAGATGACTTTCAGTTTTTACTGAGAGGTGGAAGATCCTATTGCAGGTCGGTCCACTCATGATATGCAAAGCATCAGTGAGTAACACTACTATCATGTGGTTACCAAGCCATGGTAGTGTCTTGTAATCTACACCTTAATAAATCTTTGTTTTCTATTATAAGACGATTGTTGTATATAGGGACAGGGGGGTATTATCACAAGCCATCCCTACCATGATCATGGATCTGATTTTGGACTAAAGTTATCCCTATGTGGTCACCAAGCCATGATAATTGCTTTCGGTGTCAAAAGTTGGAAGACAAGGAGTCTCCTTATCGAGCTTGCTTGTTCAGTTTCCAGATCAGGTTTGTGAATGACATTGCCATTATTTGATCACCAAGTTACGGCAATGGTCTTATGTCAACTTGGTCTTATCTATGAACCTTTAATTTCTTCAAACAAAAACAAATGTATATATTGTCAGTAATACATTTATATGGAGGTAAACCATTTTAGCAAATCAGGATGATTTATGATTTGGATATCTAGAGTGGGTTTAAGTTTGTTCTCAGGTTCAACTTAAACTGTCTTCCCATGATTGCATAGTGATGATGAATTGTTGTTGTTTCTTTTATCTCCTTATCAGATTTTGCATCATTTTTAATATGATTATGGATGGGAGTATATCAATCACATATTTAACTTTGTTTGTTGTTTGTTTTTGTATGAACATCTTCTAATTTGTAGGTTGGAACATTAATTGACTAACATGTTTTCTTTTAACTGGGGTTATTATTTACAGCGATAACTGGTTCTTCCTAGCCAATCACCATTTGTTGTAGGTACAACAAATCCCATGTTCTAATATAACATGGGAGCCCCAACTTCTTAAACGCAAAGGTAATGACTTAAAAAATTCCTTTATCATTATGGGGTTTTTCAATCATGTTTATTATGATTCCATGCTTTTACATTTGGATTGATTTAATTAGGATCTTCCTTTTGAATATTTCTAGTTTTTGTTTGTTTTTCTCAAGTTGCAGGAAGCTTTTATTTCTCTCTAACAGTCGTTTTCATCCCACAACCCCGCAATACCGCAACCCAAAATTGCGGATTGCGGGAGCTTGTTTTTTCCTTTTTCGATGTCGGCCTCTCGTAGCCCACAAGGTTGCGGATTGCGGGAAGGCCATGTAAATAATTTTTGGAACTTTCCGTTCCGCAACCTGCAACCCGCAATTGTGGATTACGGAAAAGTAGATTTGAATAATATAATTGTGTTGTGTGTTTCCGCAACCCGCAATTGCGGATTGCGGATTGCGGAGAGAATATTTTTATTTTCTAAAGAAAAAAGAAAATTTGTTTGCGCAACCTGCAATTGTGGATTGCGGAAAGTCTTATATCCGTTTGTTTTCTGAGTTGCCATCCCGCAACCTGCAATTACGGATTGCGAGCTACGGGAAGAATGTACATTTTTGCAATATAAACTCCCGCATTTTGATCTCACATCCCGCAAGAGGTAATCTCATCCGTTCATTCATTTTGATCCTACGGCCAGGATTTTATTCATCGAAAAGTGATAAATATAGGGTTTTTTCTATTTTTCCTTATCATTTTCATTTTTGAAAAATTACCTTACTGAGTGGATTTTCACTGTGAATTTTACCGGGGGTCGTTTTCGTTGTTTTCAGTTAATTCAAGTTGGTGCTCCTGTCACTTTCACATTCTATTGTCTACGGTTTTTCCTGTTAGTGAATTAGTTTTGATTTTGTGTTTCCCTATTTATTAGAATTATCCAGTCTTGCAAAATGTCACGGAGTACTCGGTCCAAAACGGCTCACAAAGACCTGCTAACCAAAGACCCAAATTCTGGTATTTTATCTGACACCAGTGGCAGGATTACTGAAACCTACCAAATCGACTGGTCTAAAATCTACTCAATTTTTTATAACGATGACCTGTCGGACATCCAGAATGACCAACTGGCATATGAGTGAATTAGGGATTCCTAGTTTCATGACATTGCTGCCCAAACCCCTATCCTTCCTTACACTGATGCGGTTAAATGGATTGTGGACCACGCTAACCCTAAGGACGGGTCATTCAATGACAGTGCGGCGTCACAATTGACTACCTTCCTCCCAAAGGTTTTCATTAGATCCTATGCTCTTAAACTGACAATTCAACCCCTTAATGTTGAGTTCGTAGAGTCTTCCAAGGCCAGGGTTAATTTTAAGGAAATGCTTGAGTCATGGATGCATAAACCTAATAGTTTCATGCCTAGGGCTGATAAATTGTATCCGGTTTCCTAGTTTAGGGAACCTTAATTGGAAGCCATGCTATTGAGACTGTATGGTCTCCCGAACTTTTCAGTGTTTAAAGCTGAGTGGGCTCCCGTAGCCCATCATATCTTAACAATTGGTGAGTCTTTCCCTTGGGCGTCTATCCTATCATTTGAACACAAAACAACCATCCAAGCATATCAGAAGGCACCGGCTCTGAGGAAGCCACTTTTCTTCTTTTCAGCTTTTGTCATTGATGTATTTTGCACAGAATTTCAATATCCCAACATGGGATGGCTTTGGACTCCATCAGACCTTCTTGTCCATATCTATCATTCTGCATTATGGGAGAATAATTACATACCTTTGTTATATGACATTTGTGACCACTTCCTTGGAATTATTTATTTTAAAATATTCAAAGAACAGGCTCCTACTTTCTCAACTGATGCCAGAACCTTCATTACCATAATTGGTGACTGGTATGTGGGGGAGTCCTTTTCATATATCAGAGTTTGGGGAAGCGGCTCTTCTCACTTGCTACCCAGAATAGTACCTGACAGGCTGGTCATTGAAGAAGTCTCTTATCAGACTTGTACAGATGGTGTGTACTTAAATATCATTGGTCCCAAAAGGAGGAGTTGGCCTAAGTTCCCCTTGAAACTTGGGCCATTCAATATCCCAACTTTGATTTGGGAAATAGTGTTGGGTGACAAAATGGCTTCTTTGAAATTGGGCTATGCTGCCAAGAGAAGACATGATCCCAAGGAATTTCTTGATGTTCATTTCAAGTAGAACCATGTGAAAGGTGGTTATGATCATGAAGATATATATTCCTGATGATTCCATCTATCAGGGAGTAAATACCTTTTATGAAGTCCTAGCTAGGGATAAAAACAAATATGAGTAGAACCACATCATGCAATATCAACAAGAGCTTAAAGCTTAATTTTTAAGCTATCGAGCAATGGAGATGAAGCTCATTGAGCAGGTAAGAAATGAAAGAGAGGAAAAAGAAGATAAGAAAACAGTTGATCCATTAATGCTGACCTATAGTGAGGGTGAAAAAGGTAAAGGCCTCATGGAAGGTTCTCTAGAGATAAATATTGCTGAACAAGTGAAAATACTAATGCAAGTAGCTCAACAATCAAAGCAGGAATTAACAAATTTCACTTCGGTGTTGGATACTCAAGCAACTGCAGCTGCTAAGCCTGCTACTGATACTCAAGTGACCCCTATGGTTACTCAGTTTGATGATGATCAAGTGATAGCTATGACTAAACCATCTAAAAGGAGGAAAACTTAGTTTTCTGCATCTCAAATCCCTGCTTCAGACATTATTTATTGTGATGTTGTAGATGAGACACCCCCTTCTGTGCTTGTGATTGAAGAAATAACTGAAACTTAAAAAACAATCACAGATTTATTGAATTCTATTGAAATGGATGACTCTGCCACAGATCAACAGATCCTTGGAACCACTTCTGATGTTTTTATCACAACCTTGGTACTTTTACTGTCATCTATTCAAGTTATTTCAACTCTACCACCTGGGTCAACAATACCACCTTCCATATCCCAATTGTTCCATACAATAACTTCCATTACCGCCCCATGTCTAACCATCTCGGTTCCACTTCCTATTTTTCCATCTACAGTAGCAGAGACCCGATCTTCCACCATCCCTCTGCAATCACCTTCATCCATTTTATTACCATCAGTTGTTGATGATCAAACCCCAGCTCCTTCTTCTTCATGACTAGCTGATGACATCCAAATTCCACTTTCTGAAGCCTTCACTTCAATTACTTCCCCAACCTATGTACCAGCAATTGTTCAAAATGTCTCTTCCACCCTGACTACTCCCCAAATCACCGTGTCCTTACCTAGTCCCACTACTACTCAGACATCCTCATTGGTTTCGACAGTAAATGTGACTTCATCATTTACTGAATTGGTAGCTAAGTTTGAAGAAGATATTGTAGTCCCTCTTGGTGATTATTTCTATAGTAAGGAATCTAAATCAGTGATGCGAAAAGGAAAGAAAAGAAGAAGGGATCAAGGTGGATTGGACTTATTGGAGGAACCTACTCCTAATCAAGTAATTTGGGCTAAGCAGTATGACAATATCCATCAGGATGCATTGGATGTTGCAGTAGCCATGGGTGCATTTGCAGGTGCAAACTTTGATTCAGTGACAACACTGAACATGGAGATTGATTTGAAGAGGGAAGAATTGAAGAAACTTGAAGAGAAATTGGCCAGAACCAATGAGCAGCATGAATTTTATGTTTCTGATCTCAGGAAGATATTTGAAGACAAGTCTGAAGATTTGCAGAGGAAGAATTCCTCTATCCAGGTTCAACTACATGATGCACAAGCTCTGAATGCCAACAATATACAAATGATAGTTGTGCTTGAGAAACAATGTGAGGATGCAACTGCAAGTGCAGCCTCCTATGCTTTCTCTAGGTTTTCCCAACACGAGTTTAAGGATTTGGCCATCCAGGTCAATGAAGAACACCACAAAATGCTGATTGAATTGTTTAGCACCTTGGATGAAATTCAGGAAACTCACATTGCTTTTGGCAAGATGTCTGTCATTCTTGATGGGAAGATAGCTAAAGGACATCAAGCCTCTAAGGCTAATGATGATATTGTGGGATGGCAGAGGTATATCAAGGAGAGATCAGATGATCTTCCTATTCTTAATAGTTTCCGTCTTAAGAAAGTCAGGACTGCACTTCGAGCTTGGCATGATCTCAACGATATGGTTGAAGACACTATCTAGAAAGCCCAAGCTATTTGTGGAAGGAGGTGGTACGCTGTTGAAAATATCATGGAAGTATTGAAATTCACGCTCATGGAGCTTATTGAAAATGCATGTCCACCTAAACTGGTGATCAAACAGGTTGAACGCTGATGTGAGGAGGCCAAAGAGAGGATTCAACATCTCGAGCATATCAAAATCGAAGATGTGGATCAACTAATCAGGCGACCAGTTGCCATGGAGGGAAAGATCCAAATTTTCATCCAGATTTGGCACAAGCTGGCTAAGAAAAAAATTGAAATTTTTAAGTGTGATGCCTAGCTGGGGCTTGAGTCAACGAATTATCCAAATATAGATGAGTTGTTGTAAATTTGGGCCAAGTGACAAGATTTTCTTGGCCATTAGTCCAATTCTAATTCTGTAATCCCTGTTGTGTGGGAATTTGCTCTTTGTATCATTTTGTAATTATTATTTAAAGGGTAGATCTCTCATAGGAAAAAGGGGGGAGTGATGAGGATACAGAATTGCCATAAGAGACTGGAGATTCCCTATTGTTGCAGACTATATAATGTTTTGCAGGTTTTAATACACAGTCAAGTTTTCTTCAGCTATCTTTTCTGTTATAATTTATCAAATGTCTTTGATGAATGGTGATTATGTTTCAACACATTCACTAATATTGTTTATTGTTTGCAATCAGTAATCTGCATTGGTTTATAGTTCATATTTCTCTTAACTTATGATCTTTGCAATTGATGTTTTAAATGAATGTCTTTATCTAAAACATTTTATCTATTTCTGCAAACGATTCACAAAAAACATTAAGTTAATGTTAATTTGTCAATTAACATTCAAGATTCAGGATAAGCTTGTATGCACTTCATTCTTAAGTTATTGTTGGTTGAATGTTTTCAATTAATTATATCTTAAGTTACTAAGTCAAGATCTAGTTTCACATGTCTATTAAATTGGTGAATAGATTTAGTAATTTCCAGATCAAGTTATCTTGTGCACAAACAAATCACTTATTGTAGAGTAGGCCTGACTTAAATTAGATTTCTTTTCAAAGTTAAAATAACTCTTAGGATTAGGGGAACTCTTGTCTTTCATTATAGGAAGATAGATCCTTTCTAGGATCAAACACACATAAGTTCCAGCGGAGGCCTTTGTATCCGTGGGTGTTAACCACACCAAACAGCTCGAGGATAGGGTAAAACTTGAGTAGGATTATTTGAAGCCTTTAGCTAGGTTTTCATCCCCTGTTGTTTGCCTTAAACACTATTCCAACACATGTTCAACCAAGGCATCAACAAGGGGCCAGATTCTTACTGATGTAATAAATTGCATATGGACTGTGACCTTCATGCTGTCCCAACACTGCTCCAATAGCGGTGTCTGAAGAATCAGAGGAAATATGAAAAGGTAGAGCCTAGTTTGGTACTCGTAGAATAGGCGCCGTGGAAAACCTTTTCTTGAGCTCTACAAATGCTGCTTGACATGGATCTGTCCAAAAAAACTGTACATCCTTCATCAATAAAGTAAATAAAGGAGAAGCCATCTTGGAAAAAATTTCTATAAAATTTCTGTAATAACCAGCATGCCCAAGGAAACTACGTACCTCTTTCTGTGTTCCAGGAGTGGGAATATTTGTAATTACCCTAATTTTCACTGGATCTACCTGGATACCTGCAGAAGAGATAAAGTCTCCCAAAAATACACCCTCGTCCATCATCATGTGTCACTTTTCAGTGCTCAAAGACAGGTGGGTTTGTTCACAACGTTCTAAAACTCTTTCCAGATTCTTCAATGCTTCATCAAAACTACTACCATATGGAGTGAAATTGTCCATAAATATTTCCATGCAATCGTTAACCATCTCAGAAAAGATCCCAATCACAGATCTATGAAATGTGGACAGTGCATTACATAACCCCAAAGGAAGCACCCTGTATGCAAAGGTGCCCCAAGGACAAGTGAAGGTGGTTTTGTCTTGATCTTCGGGGGCTATCTGGATCTAACTGTAACCACTAAATCCATCCAGAGAGGAAAATAATTTCTTCCCAGACAAGGTGTCTAAAACCTGATCAATAAAAGGTAAAGGGAAATGGTCTTTCTCGTTGCTTTATTTAATTCTCTGTAATCTACACAGACTCTCCATTTTCCATTCTTTTTAGGTACGATCACGAGTGGGGAAACCCACTCGCTATCTGAAATTGGGTAGATAAATCCAGCCTCCAAGAGTTTTTGGATTTCTTCCTTCACGATATCCCTTAAATTTGGGTTCATTCGACGTTGAGGTTGGCACACTGGCTGGGAGTTTATTTTGATATAAATATGGTGGGTACACAGATTAGAGGGGTTGCCCCTCATATCTGTGTATTCCCACACAAAGGCTCCCTTGTTTTTTTTCAGCAAGGTGATCAGGTGTTCCAACTCATCAGGTGCAAGATTCAGAGTAATGTTCAATGTTTTTCCCAGCTCGATTTCCACTAGAAGGCTTTTCAAGTTTTTAAGTACTGGAATTATGTTGGCATCATTGACTAGAGTCTATTCCATTAGATTTTCTTGTTCTTTTGTACCTAAGGTACTATTCAAAATCTGGTAGGCATGTTTGGTGACAGATGTGGGCTCACTGATGAAACTGTTAATGGTGTCGTCCTCAGTTTCATCCTTAAAGGTTAAGGCTCTCCTTATCGGTAATAATGACTCAATGCCTTCTTCTTCCTCCATATCCATCCAAAGTGGAGTTTCAGCTTCTAAGATTGGTTGGGCTGGAGGGTATAAAGTCATGCTTTTAATGTCAGTCTCGTCTGAGATAGTCATGGACCCCGACCGACAGCTGATGCAAGCATCTGTCATGGCTAATGAAGGTCTTCCTAGGATCAGGAGGTGTCCCCCAAGCTATGAATTAGGTTGCAAAACCAAGAAGTCTGCAGGGTATTCCCACGAATTGAGAGAGACTACGAGGTCATCCAGGATTCCTTCGGGTTTGATTGTAGATCTGTCAGTGAGTTCTAATATGGTAGGGGTTGCCCGAAGATTAGTGAGTCGTAGTTTCTTCACAGTTTCGATGGTCATAACATTGATAGCTGCGCCTAAATCCATAAAAAAGTTAGGTATCTGAGTGTGTCCAATGTGCATTGTAATAGTAGGATTTACAGGGTCATCATACTTAGCCAAATGAGTCTTTCCCATTACATGGACAGTGGGAGGATCCCTAGGTTTTCTTCCTGGTTTTTTTACACACAGATCTCTAACGGTATTGGAATATATGGGCACGTCATGAAGGGCTTGTAACAGTGGAATTTTGACATATAAATTCTTCAATTCCCCTAAGAGATTGAACCGAGGTTGTTCCACTTTCTTTTGTAAATCCAATCGTTCAGGATATGGTGGTTCTCTTGTTGGTTGTGTAGGCTATTTTCAATGTATGTTAGTTCCTGTGTTCCAGCTGGTGTTTCAGTAGGAGTTTCAACATCCTCAATGATGGGGATTGATGTATTAACCAAATTCTCAAATTGTTGATTCATTCTTGCTTCAGTCATAGAGGATGGAATGTCCTCGATGACGATAGGTTCCACTACCCTCCCTAATCGTAGGTGTATGTCATTGTAGGGAATTGGGGAAATGGAATAAGCAGGCATGCTGGAAGTCTAAAATTTATGTACTGCTTTATTATTCAGGTTGGGGTTAGGCTGAGCAGGAAGCTGTGGTCGTAGGGGTATGTTCATTGGTGCGGCATTGTTTTGGAGTTGCAGTTGTGGCTATTGATACTGTTGGTGAGGATACTGTTGATGAGGAGTTTGGTTGTGTGGAAACTGTTGAAATATTGTAACTTCAAAGAATATTATATTTTTACTTTATTATCTGGAGATGTTTATTCCTTCGTCGGGACATTATTATATATCTGGATATGTTTATTCCTCCGTCGGGATGTTATTATTATTGAGGTAAAACCTCCCATGTAAGTTGGGGCATTAGTTCCCCTAGAGTTAGTTGTAATGGGGTGTTTAATTCCCCTAGAGAAGTAGGCCTGGTTAGTAATTGGTCATTTAGTTATGAGGTCGATCTGGATGGGTAAAATTTCAAGTGAATGTAAATTATAAATAGAGGAGGTGTGTTCCTCATTTAACACACTCACTCACGTGTGAACTCGAATAGGAGAGAGAGAGAGAGATCTGCAAAGGAGGAGAAGGAGCTCTTGTTTGGGGACTACATATTTGTACTTGTTGATCATCTATATTGAGGAAGTTTTGTTGGGTTTTCTACCCCATGAGGGTTTCCCAAGATAAATCTGTGTCTCTTGTGTTTATGTTGTGCTTGTTATTCTTTCAGTGATCCTGTATATGCTATTATTGTGAAATTGAATTGAATACTGATGTTATATATATTAGCATATTGAATCTTAACATGGTATCATAGCTAGCCTAAAGGAAGGAAATGAATGGCATTTATGACACTTGTTTCACTTGTGACAATTTGAAAGCTAGGGTTTTGTATGAAAAACCTAGTCATCGTGGAACTTTCGCTATAAATCAATTTTAAAAAAGGTTCAAGATCTGAAACTTGGACAGGCCGAAGATGAAATTTTCATGTACCTTGTGTCCACGTTTCATCCTCATATTCGTTGTACTTTCTGAGATATGATCGGTACAAGTTAGGGTTTCTGCCTCTTCCAGAATGAATCCCTAAACAGGTGACCTAGGTAAAAGGTCATATCTCGGTATAGGAAGCTCCAAATGGAATTCTGTAAAAAGTGACAATTAGGGTACGGACTTTAGTTTCACAGGTCCAAGTCTCAGAAGCTGAAGTTGAAACAGTGACACATGGCACTCCGTACAAGTTCTCTATTATGTTTCATCCCTTAAATAGGCCATGTTGGGAAACAAAGCATATATATATTATGGAGAATCCAATGAAGCTCAAACCTGTGGTGTTGGAAAGATGTCAGGTCAGGCTACCATAGGCCAGAGTTTCAAATCCTGTAGATCTGAAATTTCATATATGCACCAGAAACAATACGGCACATCTGAAATGGATCAACGGAGGAAATCAAAGAAGAGGAGGAAGAAGCTCTCACTTAGGGTTTTTCAGTTTTTAGGTATGGAATGACTTGATAGAATGTTGGAGACACCTGATGAAACATTGGAAACTTGAAATTGGATTTGGAATCCATTCATCATAGGTATTAATACTCCATTAAAATGTTGTGGGAGGAAGGATATTGAAAATTAGGGTTTCCAAGTAAGAAGAAACCCTAGCAAAGTTGGGAGACTCATAGGGAAGCAATGAAGGAGGTTTAATTGGCACTGATATTTTATCATCCTAGAACCATGAACCTATATAATATTTTTACAAATGATCTACCTTGGATTGTTAGGGTTTTACCCTTATGGAGAAGACTACTCGACAGGTATGACTTGAGAAGATATAGGTATGTTTTGAAATTTGTTTCATGATTAAGTTCATAATATGTTTGTCTTCATATTATTGAGGTTAGTACAATCATGATTAATTTTAGATTGTCTAATCACCTTAGTAAAAGTATGAATTCATGTGAATGATATAAGACATTCATTGATTAGGGTTATGACACTTATGATTGTACTAATGCACTTGTGGTGTTGTATGAGGATGATGTTGTTTGCTAACATGAAAGGTACATCAAGAAAGACAAATCCATATGACCATGATGACATGAAGACAACGACTCATCCATAGTCATTGATCACATAGAAGCTTTACTTACAAGGTATGTATAATTTGGTTCTACAATGCTTAACTTATGAGATATGCAGGTTACTAGCACAAGGTCTCTAAATCATTGAAGAGAACAAATAAGACATTGTTTGGGTATGTTAGACATAACTAGCAAGCATAATAATCCAGGTATGTTTTCCTATATTGAGTTAGAATCCTACTTTGTGTTAGGATCTTAGATAAGTATACTTGTGTATGAAATGATCATGACCATACATGTTTAAGATTATTTCAAATCATAATGTTTTGATAGTATTGAGATTATACTAATGAATGTATGATTATGTATGAGATTTTGAGGATGACACAATCATGAAATTAATGCACACTTAAGCATGCATAGTGGTCCAGGATGGATAGAAGTTCAAAGACATATAATCATGATGCTATCATAAAGGTAGAATAGAGATCAAGAGGGAGGCAACGACATAAGCATAAAAGATAAGTATTTGAGTTGTTATTTGAATTACTTCTTGAAATGATATTGCTCATATTTGTATTCCTATCATATATCATGCATAGTGTAAGCATTCATATAGCATTGAACAGTATACTACTAATATGCATATGATGGGTAAGTTGGACAAACATTCCATTATTGCTTGTCTAGAATGAAACCTCTTTGTTGACATGCTGAGAGTTGTGCATGCTCTTGATAGTATGTTCTAGTAGAGATGGAAGGCATCTAGATAGACATTGTATGCATACAGGATATGGAAAAGTTTTGTGCCAAATTATTGGTCAAGATAGTTGCATAAATATGTGAATCATATTAGTATGCATAATAGGTTATCATTGAAATTTCAACATGATTTGATGATTATGAAGTGTTAGTAATCATGTAATTAAAATTGATTTGTAAAAAAATGATCTACAAAAGAAGGATGATGAACACATGTTCCAAAGAACAAGTGATGGATGTTCAACAAGAAGACTTACAAATCAAATGTACTATAGAAGGCTCGTGGCTAGAGGATTATATTAGAAAGAGGGAGAGGATCATGATGAGATGTTTGCTCCAAGTGGCTAGACACACTTCTAGAGATAGATTACACCCATGGATGACAAGACTGTTCTCTTGAATGGTGTAATTGAAGAAGAAGTGTGAATCGAGCAAACTCCCAGGATTCGATAGAGAATCAAATGATTGAAGAAGGATCTGTATGGGTTCAACAGGTACCCAGGATTGATAGTCATTTGATGAGCTTGATGATCACCACGGGTGATGCGTATTTCAATCTTTGCTACAAGGTTGAAGATGGTTTCTATATATAGATGACATGCTTCTCTTAGATAGAATCAAGAAGGAAATCACCATAGAGTTCGAGTGATCTCGAGGCTCATATCAGTAGAAACATCTTATGAGAGATGGCGCGGATAGATATGTAGAAGATCACTCAATGCAAAGTGTGAGTGATGTTCAGTCACAGAAGGAGGACAATACTTAGAGGGAGTAGATATCAAAGTTAAAGAATCCTGGCATGATTATTTGATTATATATGTGGCTGAGATCATATGAGATTTTTCCTTACCCAAGGAAAATGTGAAGTAGAGATCTGTGATAATGGATGGTGGTTTCTACAGTTTACATACAGATGACTGGTTCATTGATGTATTTGAAGAATACTAGGCCAGATATATGATTTGCTGTGAACACCCTGAGTTAGTATCTAGTTGAGCTTAGACGTGTTCACATAGTAGCTACAAAGAATGTGATGAGGTACCTAAAAGGTATGATATACTTTGATCTATACTATTTTGGATATCATGACTACAGATTGTATGGTTATACAAATTCAGATTGGGATGGAAGTGTCTCAGACAAAAGGAGCACATCGGGTGGATGTTATTGTCTGGGATATTCTATGATCTCATGGTTTAGCAAGAAGCAATCATGTGTGGCTCTCAACACAGCTGAAGTAGAATATATAGTAGCTTGCTCTGCTAGTTGTGAATCCATATGGCTTTGAAAGCTGTTGTCAGGACTATTTGACTAATAGATGGACTCCATTGTGATCCTGTATGACAACTAGAGTTGTATCAAGATGACGGAGAATCTAGTGTTCCATGATAATTCAAAGCACATAGAGATCTGATATTTCTATATACGGGATATGGTGCAGAAAGGAGCTATAAAGCTCGAGTACATGAGCACTGATGAGCAAGTTGTTGATGTACTATAGACCAAACCTCTGTCTCGAGTAAAGTTTGAGTATTTTCGAGACAAGATTGGCGTATTTCAAAAGGACCCTCCTTGAAAGGGGGAGTGATATGGTCGATGATGATATTTTGGATCGACGATGAGGTCGATGATACTTGTACCGACGATATGGTCTATGAGGGTACTTGTATCAATGATGAGGATACCTGTATCGATGATGAGTATGTCTGTACCGACGATGAGGATACCTGTATCGATGATGAGTATGCATGTACTGACGATGAGGAGGATGCCTGTACCGATGATGAGGTCAATGATGAGGATACATGTATCGACGATGAGGTCAATGAGTGGTCCTTAGAATTGATCTAAGTTGACGAGTGGGATTGTATCATCCCTAGACACATGTCCTAAAGGGATCCGTAGACTCTTGTCTCTGTAAAAGATATTGATGATGTTACAGTGGGATTGTATCATCCCTGGAGATATGTCCTAAAAGATATCCGTAGACTCTTGTCTCCGAGAATGTGATGATGTTGTGTGGTAAATCCTAGATGTGATCTAGGTCACATCCAGTATGAAAAAGGACTGGATCTGTGGTGGTAAATCCTAGATTTGATCTAGGTCACATCCAGTATGAAAAAGGACTGGCTTTGTGGTGGTAAATCCTAGACTTGATCTAGGTCACATCTGGTATGAAAAAGGACTGGCTTTGTGGTGGTAAATCCTAGATTTGATCTAGGTCACATCCAGTATGAAAAAGGATTGGCAGTGTGGTTCTAGATTGCCTCATCCTTGGACTTATGTCCTAAAGTGAGAGGGATTGATCATCCCGTAAGTAGATCAGGATTGCATCATCCTTGAAATATGTCCTAAAGTGAAAGGGATTGATAATCCTGTAAATAGATCTGGATTGCATTGTCCCTAGACATGGTAAGGTGTCTTAAATTGATAAGGATTGATCATCCTGTAAGTAGATCTGGATTTCATCGTCCCTAGACATGTTTTGGTGTCTTAATTTGATAAGGATTGATCATCCTGTAAGTAGATATGGATTTCATCATCCCTAGACATGTTGTGGTGTCTTAAATTGATAAGGATTGATCATCCTGTAAGTAGATTTGGATTGCATCATCCCTAGACATGTTGTGGTGTCTTAAATTGATAAGGATTGATCATCCTGTAAGTATATCTGGATTGCATCGTCCCTAGACATGTTGTGGTGTCTTAAATTGATAAAGTTTGATCATCTTGTAAGTAGTTCTAGATTGCATTGTCCCTATACATGTTGTGGTGTCTAAAATTGATAGGTACTGATCATCCCGTGAGAGGATTAGGATTGCATCGTCCTTGGATTTATGTCCTAAATTGATAGGGATTGACCATCCCATAATTGGATCATGTGTGTTGCAGATTATGATGCTGTTGATCAAGATATCCAGACGATGAGACTGTTGATCAACAGATCCAGACGATGAGACTATTGATCAGAAGATCCAGATGTTGATGCTATTGACCGGGAGATCCAGACGATGAGGTTGTTAATCGAGAGATCCATATGATGTTGTTGATACGAATATCTGGATGATGATGTTTTTGATCAAGAGATCAAGATGATGTTGCTGATTGGGAGATCCAGATGATGATGTTGTTGATCAGGAGATCCAAATGATGATGATGTTGATCGGGAGATCCAGATGATGATGTTGTTGATCAAGAGATCCAGATGATGATGTTGTTGATCAGGAGATCCAGATGATGATGTTTTTGATCGAGAGATCCAGATGATGCTGTTGATTAGGAGATCCAGATGATGTTGTTGTTGTAGCTAATCGAGTGATCGAGTGCTGCAGAAGATGAAGACTCTGCATTGAATATATTGAATATGTTCCAGTAGCTGTTTTAAGTTATTGATGATGATTAAAGAAAACTTCCAATGATTTATAGATGTATCACTGTGATGTAGTTGATGACTCCTTGCTCCTACAGATGTTGTTAGAATATCCTTCTCGTTAAGGGGGAGTGTTGAAATATTGTAACTTCTAAGAATATTCTATTTGTACTTTATTATCCGGAGATGTTTATTCCTTCGTCGGGACATTATTATATATCTGGAGATGTTTATTCCTCCGTCGGGATGTTATTATTATTGAGGTAAAACCTCCCATGTAAGTCGGGGCATTAGTTCTCCTAGAGTCAGTTGTAATGGGGTGTTTAATTCCCCTAGAGAAGTCGTCCTGGTTATTAACTGGTCATTTAGTTATGAGGCCGACCTAGCTGGGTCAAATGTCAAGTGAATGTAAAGTATAAATAGAGGAGGTGTGTTCCTCATTTAACACACTCACTCACTTGTGAACTCGCATAGGAGAGAGAGAGAGATCTGCAAAGGAGGAGAAGGAACTCTTGTTTGTGGACTACATCTTTGTACTTGTTGATCATCTATATTGAGGAAGTTTTGCTGGGTTTTCTACCCCATGAGGGTTTCCCAGGATAAATCTGTGTCTCTTGTGTTTACACTGTGCTTTTTATTCTTTCACTGATTATGTATATGCTAATATTGTGAAATTGAATTGAATACTGATGTTATCTATATTAGCATATTGAATCTTAACAGAAACGCATTCCCAGGGTAGGAATTTCTCTAACCAGGAGACCAAGGAGCTTGCTGGTTTGATTGTTGTGCCCATGGCGTCCAAGGGTTAGGATTTTTCATTAAAGTTTGGGATGGATGCCATTGGTTATTGGAATAGGAATAATGTGAAGGGAATTGTGTATTCACATTATTCAAATTATTCCAAAAAGGTGATGGATCTGGGTTCATACCTTGATTCTGAGGTTGCTAAGGTTTCTTCTGAAAATAAGCTTGTTCCACATCTGAAGTAGATGCCTGTAGGACTGCTTTGACTTTGGGTAATGAAGAACACTCTTTGGTATCATGATCCAATTCACATATATAACATAAATCCATCTTGTCAAGTGGGCATTCCTTCAATGGGTGCTTCTTCCTGCATTTGGCACATAATACACCAAGTGCCAGGTCTTCTACTTCTTGCCTTTGTTTTGCTCTCAAGACATCCAAATTTGAGGATATGGAGCTCATCATATATTTTCTAAAATTCTCTAGAATTTTTCCTATTTCTACCCGAGTGGCCCCTCCACTGGCTGACTTCTGTGTCCTAGTGAAGACATCTCGATCTCATTCTTTGTCTGGATTGTTGGTTCTAGAGGACCCCCTTGAATATCTTCGATGTAAGTCAACAATATTCTCAAAGGGTTCTTTTGAGATATACCCCTTTCCCAACAAATTCAGCATGTCTAGGCAATATTCTCTAATCCCACGCAGTAAGATAATCTTGAGTACATATTTCCCAATATTGGCATGACTAGACCTCTATAAATTATACAACAATCTCTCAACAAAATCTTCCAAGCTCTCTCTTCCTTCTGGACCATTTTAAACAATTCTTCCTTCCTATCTCTGGTTCTACAATACTCTTGATATTTGGAAAGGAAGGTTTGTTTCATTGATCCCAAGTAGTAATGGTCCCATGACCCAAACTCATGAACCAACCCAGGGCATTTCCCTTGAGAGTGGCAGGAAATAGCTTCAACTTTTGCGCACTGGAGGTATAGTCGTAGCTACGACAAAGGATATCAAATTCGAAGATAAATTCATCTGGATCCTCAGAGGACTTACCATGGAAGTTCGGGAGAAACGAGGGTGAGATATTCTTCATGCCCCCCCTGGTGTTTGGAGGATAGGGAATTCAAGTGTGACAACAGTGTCACCATGCTGATTATCTTCCACCTCCTCTTCATGGTTATTGTGGCATTCATTGTGGTCTCCCTGTTATTCATTATCCATGTTCCCCTGGTCCTCTTGTTATTCCTTTCTTCTTTCCTCTTCTCTTTCTTCTTCTTCTCTTATCCTTTCTTCCTCTCGCCCTCTTTCCTCCACTGCTTCTTGACGATGTTCTATCCACTCTCCCTTGGTCACTAAGAACCCGTTGATTCGATAGATCTCCTCTCGGCCCACTGCACCTGCAGCAATTCCTTTGTCTTCAGGAGGTTTCTTCTCGGGAATGGGAGTTGAAGGTGTCGTTGCATTCTCCGTGGTTGATGTACATGTCTCGAGATTAGGGAGAACAGAGTTTCCTCTTCCTAAAGATGCTCGTGGTAGTCTGGTAGAGGAATCAGCTCTGGCAATTATTTCATCAATGAATATCTGTCTTCCCAAACCTTGGTTACTGCCATGACCTCTTCCACCTGCAATGTTAGTATTTTGGGTGGGTTTCCGATTTTTTATTCTCGTATTCATGCAAGCTTCAAATAATCATAGCTTAACGAAATCAATAAATCAACTACCATCTAGGTCTATCAATTACCATCCCCAGAAACGACGCCAAAATGTTGGTCACCCTATATGCTAATCAATTACAACTAACACACAGGATGCTCAATATAAATTGTCAACCCAGGGAATTCTTTTTATTTCAAAGGTAATTAGCAAAATCTATGCATAAACACTCAAGTAGCTGATTGAATAAATAAAACTCAATTATCCTACCTATTTGCTCATTCAAACTCATCTCATGGCTAAATCTAATCTAATTTATCCATCTAAGAATTCACAATACAATTACCTTCCTACAATCATCACTCCACTAATCACTGATCTAAGAAGAATTAAGCTAGACTTACTTTTGCAAGAAGTTAAATCCTAAAGATATCAGACTACAATGAATTAACCATGACCTGTCTAAATTATCTAATGTGCAATTTATAAATGACAGTAAGAAATCAAAACCAATTGCAATCATAATTTGACTAATTCAATAAATTCCAAGAAAGATGAATAACAGAAATAAACTAGAGTTGAGCTTGACTGTAACAACTAACTAACACACTTTCATAAAAGGAAACCATCCTACATAGTCGATTGTCACACCACGTAGTTGCAGTAATTCAAAATGCAATCATTAACTACCAAAGGGAAACAGAATTATCAATTACCACTGTTGCAGCTTCTCTGTAAAATGTATCTACTGTAAATCCACACCACACAACAGAAATAAACTAAAGTACCTACTTAACTCGGCGATCTCTGTGAGAAGGCAGGCCTTGGCCTTCTAATAGAGATGTCGTGAACTAACACAAATTAAAACACAAAGATATGAAGAACTCTGCTCCTTGTATTAAAAATGGTAATTCACAGTTACAACACTTTGTTATAGTTTGTACAATTTCCAATTAATCAACCCCATGCTCTGAATGCCTTCCCATATTTATACATGCATAATACAAGTCTGATCCACTAAATTCATGCAGCCATGTAGATCTCTAATCTTCAAGCTGCCGAGTCGCAACAGAAATAGTTACAGCCGTGAATGAAATTAAATAAAGTTGTATATGGAAGGCGTTGTTATTTTGGCTGTCAATGGATCAACGGAATCAACTGATTGGGAAGTGCTCTGTCTATTACAGCTACCACGTGGATAGATGATCATGTTGTTTCTATTCAATGTATGGAATCAGAACTGAGGAGTAATAGTTGGCACCAATCATACCTTCCTTCCACAGTCTTAGTGGGATGCTACAATGTTGATGTATTTGTAACTTCGGAAGATATTCACTTGTATATTGTATGTATTACATTTGTACTTTATTGTATCCCCAACGGAGGTGTATTATTCCTTCGATTGGAAGTGTCATCATTTGTATTTGCAAGTGTCGCAACTTATATTTGATGGGTTATTAGACCACCTTGGTGGGTTCATCCCTGTATGAGTTGTGTGGGTCAAAGGGTTATTAGACCACCCTAGTGGGGTCGGTCCAGTGACATGTGGATGGGTTATTAGGTTTCCTTGGGAAGTCGACCCAGTTAGAGTAAAATGCAAGTCAATTCATTGTATAAATAGAGAGTGTGCCTCTCTCATTCTATTCATTCACTCACTTCACATTAGTGAGAGAGAGGAGGAGTGCGCACAAGTGGAGGAGGAGAAGCTGCTAGGACACTATCTCTTGTTTTGGGGTTTGATCCTTGTGATTTTTGTATTGGTTCTCATTCTATCTCTGAGGAAGTTGTGGGGTTTTTACCTTCTTGGTTTTCCCTGGTGAAATGCTTTGTGTCTCTTGTCTCTTGTGTTTGATATGTTGTACATGTTGTTATTTCAATTAAGATCCTAGATCAGATTGAATTAAATGATGAAAAAATAACATGGTATCATAGCTATCATGAAGGAAGGCATGGTATGGCATTTACGACACTTGTTGCACTTGCGACAAATTGGAAGCTAGGGCTTGGTATAGAAAAAACCAGTCATCGTTGCACTTTCTCTATAACTCCGTTTTGGCGAAGGTTCAGGATCTAAAATGTTTACAGGTCGAAGATGAATGTCCATGTACCTTTTTTTCGAAGGACAACCTCAGATTCATTGTACTTTGTGAGATATGATTCGTACAAGTTAGGGTTTTTTCCTCTTCTAGAATGCAGTCCTAAACAGGTGACCTAGGAAAAAAGGTCATATCTCGGGCTAGGAAGCTCCAAGTGGAATTCTGTAAAAAGTGACAGTTAGGGAATGGACTGTAGTTTCACAGTTCTGGGTTTCAGAGGCCTAAGTTGAAACAGTGACACGTGTCACTCCGTACAAGTTCACTATACTGTTTCATCCCATAAACAGGTCACATTGCGACACTTGGCATATCTCTCTCTCAGAGAATCCATTGAAGCTCGGATCTATGGGGTTGGAAAGATTACAGGTCAGTCTATCAATGGCCAAAGTTTCAGTCCCTGGCGATCCTAAATCTCATAGATACATTAGAAACAATATGGCATATATTTCTGTCCAAACAAAATTGGATTCTGAGCTCTTTCATTTTTGGCTCATCACTATTGCGGGAAATTAGGGTTTTTGCAAAAGATGGAATTTTTGGAATCCAAGACCACGGCTGGATGCTCCTCATCAAAATTGAAATTTAGAGACCAAGATCAAATTTTTGGTTGGGTAGAACCCCGGGCTTTATCAAACCCTAGTTCGGGATTTTGACCAGAAAACCAAAATTTGATAGAAGCTGCAGATCCGAAACTTTCAAAGTCAATTTTGAGGGGTCAAATTTTGGAGATTTCAAAATTGAAGTATACCAGCTTCATCAACTCAGCAAGGCGCATCTTTTCATCCAATCAGAAGTTTGAAATTCAAATTTTGATTTTTTATGGTTTCTCTGACAAACCCTAATCTAGCTCCAGATCCAACTTCATCAAATCAAAGTGGATTGGGTTAATCCTAAAAGAGAATGAATTGACACCTACATAAGTGAAGAAGTTCCAGTTCTAGAGGGAGATGAGGCTAAGGCCTTACATAAGAAGACTACAAGCAGGTATGACTTGAGAAGATACAGGTATGTTTTTGAAATCTGTTCATGATTAAGTTCATGATATGTTTGTCTTCATATTATTGAGGTTAGTACAATCTTGATTAATTTTAGATTGACTGATCACCTTAGTAAAAGTATGAATGCATGTGAATGATAGAAGACATTTATTGATTAGGTTTATGACACTTATGATTGTACTAATGCACTGTGGTGTTGTATGAGGATGATGTTGTCCGCTAACATAAAAGGTACATCAAGAAAGACAAATCAAGTACTAGATCAAGAACATATGACCATGGTGACATGAATACAAAGACTCATCCACAGTCATGGATCACATAGAAGCACTACTTACGAGGTATGTATAATTTGGTTCTACAATGGTTAACTTATGAGATATGCAGGTTACTAGCACAAGTCATTAAAAAGAACAAGAAGGCATTATGTGGGTATGTTAGACATAACTAGCAAGCATGATAATCCAAGTATGTTTTTCCTATATCAAGTTAGAATCCTACCTTGTGTTAGGATCTTATATAAGTATACTTGGTATGATTGATAATTCATGAAGTTATAAGTTTGGGCAATCATGGGTTTATGCATATTATGCTTCTTAGTTTGATTAATGATATGACAAACTAGAAGAGTCCTATGGTCAAATAAAAATATGCATGAGTAAAAGAAGTCCTCCCTGAAACCTTGAATACTAATGCTTGTGTATGAAATGATCACGACCATACATGATTAATATTATTTAGAATCATAATGTTTTGATAAGTATTGAGATCTTACTAATGCATGTATGATTATGTATGATGACACTAGTGCACACTTAAGCATGCATAGTGGTCTAGGATGGATAGAAGTTCAAAGATATATAATCATGATGATATCATAAAGGAAGCAAAGATCAAGAGGGAGCACACTCCAGTAATTCCTGTAAGGAATCGAAGATTGAGAGGGAGTCCACCCAACAAACAAACAAAGATAAGTATTTGAATTGTCATTTCTTGTATATGATTACTTAAATGATGTTGTTCAATCATGTATATACTTATGTTCCTAAATTTAGGATGTATATTATGCATTTTAGAAAAGTTGCATTAATGAACAAGATACTACTAATATAGTAATGAGTAAGTGGCCTATGGTACTATACAACATTCCATTTCTACTTATCTAGAATGAAACCTCTTTGCTAACATGTTGGGAGTTGTGCACACTCTTAACAATGTTCTGGTAGAGATGGAAGGCATATAGAAAGCTACAGGATATGGATAAATGTTGTATTGAAGCATTGGCTAAGATAATTGCATGACTGTATGACATATGTCTTTATGTGTAAAAATTTGTTCTGAAATCTATGAGATGTTTCTAATCATGCAATTGAACCTGTCTTGTAGGAAAGACCGTGTACCATCACCTACAAGAGAGACTTGTTTCGAAGAACAAGCGATGAAGACTCAACAAATCCAGAAAACTACCTATTGAAGATATTGAAGAATCTGAAGTTCCCAGGATCCTGGATGCAGTAATGGAAGGATGCCATGATCGAGGAATACCAGTCGATCATGAAGAATGATGTTTTGGATGTGGTCCCAAGACCAGAAGGGAAGTCTGTTGTGACTTCCAAGTGGATCTACAAGATCAAGCATGCTGCAGATGGTAGCATAGAGAAATACAAGGCAAGATTTGTGGCTCATGGCTTCTCCCAGAAAGAAGGGATAAATTATGAAGAAACTTTTGCACCTTTAGGCAGATACACTTCCATCAGAATAGTACTTGCTTTGGCTACAGTGATGAAGTGGAAGATACACCAGATGGATGTCAAGATAGCCTTCTTGAATGGTTTAGTCAAAGAAGAAGTGTATGTGGAGCAGCCAATCGGTTTGGAGACACATGACAGGGAGTCACATGTGTGCAAATTGAAGAAAGCCTTGTACAGTTTGAAACAAGCACCCAAGACATGGTACGGCAGGATAGACAGCTTCCTTACCAGTTTTGGATTTACCTAGAGTAAAGCAGATTCCAACCTTTACTACAAGGTTGAGGAAGGAAATCCAGTGATACTCCTATTGTATGTGGATGACATGTTTGTGACAGGTGAGGATGTATTGATTTCCAACACGAAGAAGAAGCTTGCTGCCGAGTTTGATATGAAGGACTTGGGTATCATGCATTACTTTCTAGGTATGGAGGTGTGGCAGAGTGCAGATGGAATATTCCTTGGACAAGGGAAGTATGCAGTAGAGATACTGAAGTGGTTCAGGATGATGGACTGCAAGGCCATGGACACACCTATGGCATCGAACCTAAAGCTATTGAGTGATGCTTCATCAGATTCGGTTGATGCCACGATGCATCATCAGAATATTGGGTCCCTGATGTACCTGACGAACACGAGACCAGATATTTGCTTTGCAGTGAACACATTGAGCCAGTTCCTGATAGATCCTAGACATGTTCACCTGATTGCTGTAAAGCATATTTTGAGGTACCTGAAGGGTACGATTGATTATGGGCTCAAGTATGATGTGAATCAAAAGTTTAACCTGGAGGGTTATGTTGATTCAGATTGGGCAGGAAATGCTGCAGATAGGAAGATCAGTTCGGAGTGCTGCTTTAGTATCGGATCAGGTGTGATCTCTTGGTTTAGCAGGAAACAGTCATGTGTAGCACTGAGTATAGCCGAAGCAGAGTATGTTGCATCTTGTTCAGCTAGTTGTGAGGCAGTATGGATTCGGAAGCTATTGTCTGATTTATTTGATCTCCAGTTGGATGCTGCTTGTATCTTCTGTGACAACAAGAGTTGTGTGTAGTTGTCATAGAACTCAGTGTTCCATGACAAGTCGAAGCGTATCGAGATAAAATATCACTATATCAGGTATATGGTGCAGAGAGGAGCAGTAAAGCTCTAGTATGTTGCGACGGATGAGCAGATTGCAGTTGTGTTGACCAAACCACTAGCCAGAGTGAAGTTCGAGTACTTCAGAGAGAGGCTTGGTGTTCTTCAGATAGAAGATACTTCAAGGAGGAAGCGATGGGACACATTTGAAGGAGCCATTCCAAGCATGGTGGTAGGAAAATCCTTCCCATGGCTATGGATGTAAGTGTTGTGAGCATCAGGACGATGCTCCAGATGATGTGCATCATGATCATGTGATGATGATGATCAGGTTGATCATGTGATGATGATATACATCAGGATGATGCTATGTATATGATCAAGTTGATCATGTGATGATGATATGCATCAGGATGATGCTATGATGATGATCAGAATGATGATGTGCATTGGGATGATGTACTGTATGATGATGATCAGTATGATCATGAGTATCAGGATGATACTCCGTGGCCATGGACAGTTTGTGCAGGTGCATGTAATCATTCATGGAGATCCGAATAGGTTGTGCTAGGAATGTAAAAGATCCTAGGATGCTCTTTAGAGATCTTGCAAGCTGCAAGACACTCTTTTAAGGTTTTGCAAGAATTGCATGTAATCAGTCCTGTAGATTCAGACAGGTTGTGCTAGGCACATAAAAGATCCTGGGATGCTCTTTAGAGATCTTGCAGGTTGCAAGACACTCTTTTAAGGTTTTGCGAGTTCACATGTAATCAGTCCTGGAGATCCGGACAGGTTGTGCTAGGCACGTAAAAGATCCTGGGATGCTCTTTAGAGTTCTTGCAGGTCACAAGACACTCTTTTAAGGTTTTGTGAAGGTCACATGTAAAATATCTTGGGATATCCGATAGGTTGAGCAGTAAGCTCATAAAATTCTTGGGATGCTCTTTCGAGGTTTTGTTGATGCATGTAATCAACCTTGAGGATTCCACAGGATGGCCAGATATGATGAAGACCTACAGGAGGCTAGCCCTACAACCAGCATGAAAAAGGGTTGGCTCTGTAGAACTTCCTATGACGAGAAGAATTGAGAGATAGCACCAATGATTGAGACGAAGAGTACAACAGTAGTGATGATGATGCTCCGTGATCCAGTGATGATGGTCCAACTCCAGTATTGAACACTTGTGCCTATATGTATTGATGACTTGTGTCAAGACAATACCTTTGTAGTTAAGAGGGAGTGTTGATGTATTTGTAACTTTGGAAGATTTTCACTTGTATATTGTATGTATTACATTTGTACTTTATTGTATCCCCAACGGAGATGTATTGTTCCTCCGATTGGAAGTGTTGTCATTTGTATTTGCAGTTGTCACAAGTATTATTGTAAGTGTCGCAACTTATATTTGATGGGTTATTGGACCACCTTGGTGGGGTCGGATCTGTATGAGTTGTGTGGGTCAAAGGGTTATTAGACCACCCTAGTGGGGTCGGCCCAGTGACATGTGGATGGGTTATTAGGCTTCCTTAGGAATTCGTCCCAATTAGAGTAAAAGGCAAGTCAAGTCATTGTATAAATAGAGTGTGTGTCTCTCTCATTCTATTCATTCTCTCATTCACTCACTTCACATTAGTGAGAGAGAGGAGGAGTGCACACAAGTGGAGGAGGAGAAGCTGCTAGGAGACTATCTCTTGTTTTGGGGTTTGATCGTTGTGATCTTTGTATTGGTGCTCATTCTATCTCTGAGGAAGTTGCGGGGTTTTTCACCTTCTTGGTTTTCCCTGGTGAAATGCTTTGTGTCTCTTGTCTCTTGTGTTTGATATGCTATACATGTTGTTCTCTCAGTTAAGATCCTAGATCAGATTGAATTAAATGATGAAATACTAACATACACCTGTGTCTCTCAATGCTTTGAGCTTATATTAATAAAATCGACACAAGTTAGAATAAATTAAAGGATTGAATTCATAACCATAAAAATATTAGGCATTAATAAAGTAAGGCAATAATCAATCATACCTGTCAGGATTCATGCTCAACTCGAGGAAAAGGAATATATCTAGTTTGTGGAAATAAGGCAAGACAAGGCAAAAAGAGGTAATAAGTGTGGTAAAAAAGGGACTATTCCAGGACCCAACAATTTTAACCTCTGAGTGGATTTCATCCTTAAGACCACTGATATAACAACTCTTGTAGAATTCATCAGACAATCCTTCTGTGTGATTGGCTAGTTTCTCAAATTCTGTCTAATACTCTCTCACAGTGCCAAATTGGCGAAGTTTAGTGAGTGCTCATGTGAAGTCATCAAAAGCACTAGGACCAAATCGTTGCAAAAGGAGTTGGAAAAAATCTATCCATTTTGGCTCGTCATGAGCCTTGATGTACCAACGGTACCATTGAAGGGATTCCTGTTCCAAATGAAAGGATGCAAGTGGAACTTTTTGGACATCAAAAGTCTTATGCAGACTGAAATATTGTTCTTCTTAGTATATCCATCTAGTCGGATCATTACCATAGAAGTGAGGAAAATCAAGCTTCGACCCACAAAAATTGCTAGAAGAAGAGAACCCAGTGTTCATGGCTAAATGCTGAAGATGGAGGCTAAGAATTTTTTCATCCAAATCTTGGAGTTTGGTTTTGAGGGTTGCAAGTTCTTCTGCCATGATTTGTGCTCCTTCATGGGTGACAACCATAACCAGGAGTTTTTTTTTGTGAATGGGTAGAAAAGCACAAACATAAGCTTATTTAGTAAAGGAAAATTTGGATTTGGGAAAACTTTAATGGGTAATTGGGGTTTGACTAGGTTTTGGACACTTTCAAATGGATAGGGAAGAAGAAAATGAGGATTTCAGAAGCGGGGTGAAAGAATGGGAAAATTTGTCAGAGAGTGACAAAGAAGCAGAAATAGAGAATGAACGTGGTGGAAAAAGTTGAAGGTGATTGGGTGAAATCGAAGAAGTTATGGCAAACCCTAAAAATAGACAAATGTGGGAATTTTGATTTTGGAAAGTGGAATTTGGGATAGGGTCCTTAGCAATGAAATATGCAGAATGGGATTGCAGGGGTGTCAGTGAAGTTTCATGGGAAACAGAGTTAAAACAAAGGAGATGTGGGATTTTTTTTTTTTTTTTTTCAGAATGGATCTGAAATGGCTTTCGGAATCAATCTAAAATGGTGGGATCTGAAACAGCTCGGAATGGATCTGGAATGGTGGGATTTGAAACAGATCAGAATGGATCTAAAACGCCTGGATCTGAAATGGATCTAAAACGAATGGATCTGCAACAACGCGGAAGTGATCGGAAACAGATGGATCTGCAACAATGCGGAAGTGATAGGAAACAGATGGATCTGCAATGGCGTGGAAGTGATCAGAAATAGTTCAATTGAAAATAGATATCGACCTGAGGTATGTCGGCTTCCTAACGGTTCAGGGGTTTCACTTGGCCACCAATGTTGTTTGACGGCTTGCGTATTGGGGCAGTATCCCTCACTCCATAGCTCAATTAAAACTGATAACCACTTTTCCACAAACGACAGCTCTTGGTTTACCTCACGAGTGGGAACTAGTCAATCAGGTTGGGGTTGTTTCCCTTTTCGTTGGCAGGTCCTCTCAATGGGACAGCTACTTTGGGGACCTTGTTGTACTCCTCAAAATGAGTTTTAGGGCTTATGCCCAAGTACTTCCCACAGTTAAGCAGATAGGGATTATTCCCATATCCGAACCTACAACAAATGCGAAAAAAAAATTGGCAGAAATTCCACCCAACGAGCCCAAGAAAGTGCTCTGATACCAGATGTGAGGAACCTGCAACAATTAATTGATAAAATGCACAATATATGATATCACATAATATTTTTATTGATCGTAGGCTACTTCGAGGGGGCAACCTCCTTTGAGAAATCTCAATACAAATAACTTCACGTTCCCTTCATTGGCCTCAACACACACTTATATACTAAGTCTATGCCCAATACTATGGGTCAATACCATGGAACATATAATACTACGGGACGACTTACGAAGCATATGTGTCCAATACTATGGGTCAATACCATGGACTAACACAAACTACGGATCAACAAATACTACGAGATGACTTACAAAGCATATGTGTCCAACAACAATATACTAACAAAGTAAAGAGAAGGGTTGGCATGGGTTCCTAACAATGGTTGATAAATGGGGTAGGGTGATTGTCCTTGGGACAAGCCTTATTTAGATCCTGGTAATTGACATAGACTATGATGGTTCCTTGATTTTTTGTAACAGGAACGATATTAGAGACCCGATATGTCAAGGTGACATGATAAATGAAACCATATTTCAACAACTTTTCAATTTCTGCTTCAATAGCCGTAGTCTTTCGAGGGTGCACTCGATGGAGTTTTAGCCGAATAGGTTTTGTGTCAGGATAAGTTTTGATCTCATGAAAAATGATATAAGCATCAATCCCGGGAATTTCTTCATAGCTCCATGCGAATATGTCGCAAAATTGTTTAAACAAGGCCGTATAATTTTTCATTTCTTCAAAAAAATAGGTTTGGCCAATATGGATATGCTCCACGACACTAGGTGTTGCCGATATGTCAATAGTAGTGGTAGGCATAATGTTTTCCAAATTCCCTTCAGTTATCGTATCCTGTGTGAGAATAGGATATTGAGGGTTGGAAATGAAATCTGGTGAAATAATAGTTTGAATATCATTATCTACCATGTCTAAAGGTGGAAGAAAATAGGGTCAATGATGATGGTCCTCCCATGGAAGCTCATCCAAGCTCACAACCTCCATAATGGATTCATAGGAGGGAAATGTCTGGAGGAGATAATCCAGCGATGGCAAGGACGAGTTCAACCAAGATGGAAGAGAACATGGGTATGATGCCACCAGGTGATGGTCATCAGGTGAAATGGATGTCAATTGGATGGCATTATAAGTAGCCTCAGCTGGGCCAAGAGGCATTTTATCTCCAATCGAATCAATGTCAATAGAATCAGGAACAAACCAAGGGTTCGCTGAGTTGGAGGAAGATGGTGTCATGGATGATATCATGTTCACCATGGAAACTTGTGATGGGGGATTGGGTGTTGGAAAGACTCCCATCAAGGATGATTCCTTAAGGAGTCCTACCCACACACTCCCATATACTTACGAAGAGTGCCCTAGAAGAGTTACATTATCTGCAGGATGAGTTGTGGTGTCCGGTGTACACAAATCTAATTGGTCAATAGTGACAATTTTCCCTTGATCAGGAAATTGCACAATGTGGAAGACAGAAGATGTGACCATAGTCATAGCGTAAAACCAATTTTGACCAAGCAATAAGTTGTAATCCAATGGTGTTATGACTACTTCCACGTTAATGGAAACAGTCTTAGCTCCTAATTCAACTGCTGAGGATTGTAAAATCCCGTGTGGTTGGAATCTACATCCATCAAACACTTTCAGAGTGGTAGGACAGGGATATGACAGAAGTAGAGGCTCCTTCATTTAAAATGGTATGAAGGATATTTTCCCAGCGACATTGGTAATGATTTGGAATGCTAGTTGGTGGGAAAGTCTCAGCTTAAAGTATTAAAGTCTAAACATGATTGTTAGATGATTATGGATCCACTGCTCCAATAGCATATAGCAGAGTCTTACATTGATTTGGACAATTTTGTAAGACTTCAAGGGTCTACATAGCAAATGGTGCTTGGGTCAGATCTTCCACAATGTTGTAGTTCTGAGCGTCCTGGGTGTTGGGGTTGAAAATCGCTTTTTGGATTGTGCTCTTAGGTGGATGCAATGTTGCATCTGATATAGGTTTGTCTATGGTCAAAGGACCTTGTGTAGGATGTATAGTGGATGCGGATGTGGAGGATTTTTCAGCATGACCTCCATTAGATTCTTTATCTGGAACAGAATCGTATGTACGTGTCCTGGTAGATAAGTTAACCATTTCACTACGCATCATGAGGACATGAGTGGTCGTGGATGTTTCTCCTTGTGAAATAGTTGGTTGTTGTGCAACCATCTGTTGTTGTTGTGTGGGGAAGGGGTCCATTAAAACTGCGGGTTGCGGGTTTCCTTTTAGGAACTTTTGGACTTATTCATAGTGTAGGCATTCTTTCGTGAAGTGATCATCACTGCATATTAAACATGGATATTTAGCCGCCTTTTGTTTCGGTTTGGCACCAGTGGTGTCTGGATTGGTTTTTTGTTCCTGTTGGTTAGAATATTTTTGGATTTTCCTTCATTTTTCTTCTTACCACCGCATTTTGGAGATCAAGCAGATTGGACTAAATTCACCTCTGTGGTGGAAGCAGGGCTGGGTGAATGGTTGGTGTTATTACCATCATGAGGTAGAGTTGTATTTGAAACCATGTGGATTTGTGATCTAATTGATTGGGTGGCATGATGGGTTTTAACGGAACCAATTATGCCATCGACATGTGATCTCCTGGTTTGTTTCTTTGGGTCGTTAGTGGGGTGAGGGGCATTGGGAATTATGTCATATAAAGTTCCAGATTGAGCATTGATTAATTCTAAGTACTGGGCATGTGAAATGGTTTGCTCCTATGTAACCACCCCACCTATAATGACATCTTTGGCTATGATAGGAAATAATGATTTGGTGAACCAATCAACCAATAATTGATCCGGAATGGGAGCCTTAATTAGCCTACATCTTCTCATCCATTCATGATATGATCGAAAATATGAGTGGATGTAGATTTCCGGAGCGATTTTAAAAGATCTATGCCAGTTTCATAGCGGATTGGTAATTGGAAATGCGTAAGAAAGGCCATAGAAAAGGATTGAAAGTCTGTGAAATAATGTGGTGGTATTTCAATATACCATTTGGAAGTCATGGCAGTGAGGTTTCTTTGAAAGAGCCTCAAAAGAATAGAATCATCCATTAATGAGTTCGAGGAACACCATAAATGATATGTCATTACATGGTTTTTGGGATCCTCACCGAGTTTGTTGTCAAACTTGGGTATGTTGGATGGCAGCTTCACAGGAATGGGTGGCCAATTCATGCCATGTTGAATGGGATCGTTGGTCAAATGTGACAGGTCTGGTAGATCTAATGTAGCTAGAAATGGTAATTGTCGGTTTGGCTACTGTTATCGGACAATCCACTCGAGCGGACGCTAGCAGGATCTCCCTAGATCATAGTGAATCTAGAACAAATAGAACAGACTACAAATACATCTCCTAGATCTACTTAAGGATTGAGTACTAGATGTATTACCTTTTATTTCGCAATCCTTTCTCCTGAATGCTGCTCCATGCCTCACGGTCGTCAGATCCAAGCTGCAAGACCTGTCAAGACAAGAAACAAGAGAAACTAGTAAAAGACATATATACAATAAGAGATCTAAGTAAACAATTAAGCAGGTAAACTACTCAATATCGTTACACACATGAACAATATTGGTGGAAAGCATTTGTATTACTTTAAATAGAGGATTACATGATAGAGATATAGAACCACAACCAATGACTTAACGTTGTAGCCTTCTCCGACCAAGCCAATTGCCATAACCTTTCAAGGAAGTATGAGTTCTCCAATAGGTGAGTGGAGATGTTCTAAGACTGATTTTACCAGCATGTAGATACCATAGGCTTCCTCCCTTTGGTATGGGAGTGAGCTTAATTTATATAGGACTAAATGGATAGGGTATGGATAGGATAGGTTGAGAGATGGTAGGAGAGGCTTAAGGGATCTCTCAAAAGGTCTAGGAACCGAGTGCCAGCTCTTCCAAGAGGTCAGGGATAGGGTCCCAAGTTAGAAAGCTTCAAGATGGACCTCGAAGAAGCTATTTTTTCCATTTAACTGACTTTGTCGCACCTTGTAATGGATAAAGGTGCGACGTCGCATGTTGCTAGTGTGCAGCCTGCGATGACCCTTCAAAACTTAGCATAATTGGATACAAATCCTCCCAGGGTGATTACTTAGTCTAGGTATCTTCAGGGGTGTATACACTGAATATCATGATGAGTAGATTTTGGGGGTAACAGAATGCCCCCCAAAGCATGAAGCTATTGAAGATTAACAGGTGAAGTGCTTTGATAGAAGTAATGGCAATAGACTCGTCAGATGAAGGACACTGCTGCAGTACAACTGAATCTAAACTAACAATCTCATATGAAGTACAACATGGCTTCCGACCAATACATTGCAGATCCATGGTAGTAATGACCGACTAAACACAATCATGGCTACTAGACACAAGCGTAGATCCATGATGAGATGATAACATAGCCACGACCAATACAAAAGTGGATCTTTGTGATATAACTCAATACAAACTCCATCGCAACCTAGGTAAAACATGACTCCCTAGGGTCTTCAAGTTGAACCCGCAATGATATGAATCTATCCATGTGATTACAAATGTCTTGATGTCAAACATGGTAGAAACCACTTGATTACTGGTCATTGATGTAGACCATTAACAAGTGCGAGGGAGATCACCATTGATGTCAATGATTCCCAAGGTATCAAAGTACATATCATCAAGCATGAATAAATGAGTTGAAGTCGAACGAAAGATGAAATCTTTCAATCAAGAGTCAATGATGTAAACTCATGATGAAAGTGAGGTAACCTGCCATTGAGGCATGCAGGGCCAAGGTACTTGACTGGTTTCTAGATTCAATCCCTGGATGATGTGTTGAAGTTGACAAGGATGAATTCATCGAAGGAGGGCCATGATGAGTCCCCCATCAATCAACACGAAACACGACAAAAATGTATAGAGTAGATTGAATGGTATAGTAACATGCAAGACTAACTCAGAGTGGACTGATGTGATGACGGGTGTACTGACTACAAATGATAAATGATAGACATATTCTTGAACATGGCATGGCATGAATTGGCATTATTGACATGACGAGTGCGACACAAATTCTCAAAGTGATTGATGATGGAAGCTTTTCTTTGAATGACTCAAAGGAGTAATAATACTCAGGAAGTAAGTGGAACTCGAGGACAAACAGATGACCCAAGTGCTGTATGAAAATGCAGATGAGTGCCATGTTCAAGAATGACTACATACTGCCACTAATAAGGTATGTAACACAAACGCTTTCCTTTTTCCCCATCATGAATGATGAGTGCCTCATGTGTTTTTTACGAGCTTGATGAGGCTAACCAGGTGCTCGGTATAGCTCATCTCATAGATGAGTCCAATCCCAAATATTTTTTGAACCTGGGATAGGAGGGGTTCGTCCCATGATGGGCCCTTCAATGTGAAAAATTTAACAAGTCCAGAGAAGGAAAACTCGGCATCATTTCATGTTTAGAGATTCTGAAAAGAACTAAAGGAGACTCCAACGGTCCTTTTTCGTAAAGTTAGCCTCATCACCCGAAAAAGGGTAAAAAAAAGTGGGAGAGGTCTCTTCCAGTCATGATTGGCTGGAGTATACCTTTTTCGTAATTAGTGCCTCTTGGTCCAAAAAATGGGTAAACTATCACTACAAAGACGATCATTCAAATGCTTTTACAAGCGTGAACGTGACAAGTTCACTTGGCAATATTTTCATTTTTCAAGCTCCTGAAAAGAGCTTAAAAAGGACTCCATGAACAACTTTTTCATGGTTGATGACTGAGTACGACAAAGGAAAAAGTAAACTTGGCACAGTTCCTTTTCCGTAAATAGTCTAGCGAGACCAGTTAAAGTGATAAACCTATACTCGTTAGACACACCTTTTTACTCAAAAAATTTAACGAGCATGAGAATGGTATCAAAAGCACTCGGAATCTTTTTCATATTTGAACCAGAGCACGAAAAAGTAAAAAATAATCTCAAACCATTTTTCATGTTTCAACCAGAGCACAAAAAAGTAAAAAGTAAGTTGAACACCATCTTACTGTTTTTAACGAGCTCGAAGATAGGTTGGAAGAATGCTCATGATGTCTGCTTCATTTTTTAACGAGCTTGTAACATAAAATGAACTATGCTCGGGATAATTTTCATGTTTTAATGAGATCGAAACCTAAGAAAGGAAAGTATGCTCGAAAATGTTCCCAATGGTGGACTTTTTCCCAACATGGCATCCAGAGGTTGGTGTGTGCCCCCAGCATGATTGCTAGAAGTAAGTGACTTAGTTCCAATGTGGTGTGGAGAGGCGATCGATTTTACTTCAACGTAACTTCTAGAGGTTGAAGGCATGCCCCAAAGCTTCATTTCATTTTCCTAAGACATAGGCGGGTGAAAAGAAGGTTCAGATAGTAAGTCTACGAGGAGACTCAAATCAAAGGGAAAGGAGATGTTTCATTTTTTAATGAGCTTGAAACAGGAATAGAACTCTACTCAAAAGACTTGTTTCATTTTTTAAAGAGCTTGACACAGAAAGGGAACTATGCTCATACGTTAAGGCCCATTGATAGGTTCCTTCCCAACATGATGCCCAGAGGTTGGAAAATTCCCTCAGCATGATTGCTAGTGGCTTAACATGGTAGTGTTCCCTCAACATGATTGTTGACCGTACAACATGTGGCATGCACCCCAAGGTTCATTTCATCTGAAAATGCTTCTTGCTAACCCAACTACCAACCTGGCTACTAATATGAAAATGTTCACCAAGGGGGGGAAAACGAGAATCAGATGAAATGAAGGTTCAAGTTCTAACTCTAGCAAGAGACTCGAACCGATGGGAGGGAGATCTATTTCATTTTTACACAAGCTTGAAATAGACAATAACTATGCTTGAGGGGGGCCATCTTATTTTTTAATGAGATTGAAATGGAATAAAACTGTGATCGAGTGGATGGTTTCATTTTTATGAAAGCTTGAAACCAAATATAAACTATGCTAGAGGGTTCGGTTTCATTTTTTAACGAGCTTGAAACATAACATAAACCGTGCTCGTGCCCCCCATCCTCAGGGGGAAGAAACCACTAAAACATGTGGAACATTCAGGGAATTCTGATGAATAGGAATCATATGATGAGTAGGTATCACGAAGGAAAGTTGATCAATGGTCACAATATTCCCATGATGAGGAAAATACATCACTCGAAAGAGCGTGGACACTACAACTTTCATAGCATAGACATAATCACGTCCAAGGAGCATATTGAAATCTAAAGGACCTTGGACAACCATGACATCAACATAAACAGTTTTTCCTCTCAACGTGATAGGTAACTGCGGGATAATTCCTAAAGGTCCAGTAGGCATTCTATTAAAAGCCAAAATATGGTCAGTTACTGGCACAAGCTGAGGGGAACCTATAGCTTGCCAAGCAGTTGAGGATAAAATACTAACAGAAGCTCCTTCATCAACTATCATACGAAAGATTTATTTATCAAAAACTCCTACAGATATTTGAAAAGGAATACTCGAAGGAAGACGAGATTCTGTTAGACCATTCCAATCAAAGGAAATGACCTCAGTACTTGGGGGGGGTCCTGTAGGAATGGACAGGGTCTCCCCTTGCCTAGGACATTCTGAACTGACTTAGAAAACATCAGCGGTTTCCAATTCACTCTCACTTGGAAGACAAGAATGAGATGAAGATTGTGTCATGGTGACTACTTCAGTCTGGACTTTCTCCAATGAAAGAGCGGGATCGAGTGGAGATGAGATCGACTCGATCACTTCACTCTTCGACGGAAGAGTGGGATCAATTACAGATGAAACTGAATTGACCACTTGGTTAACCAGTGGGGGGTCGAGGGACAACTTACTATCGCTTGTTGGAAACACCTGTTGAGAGCTAGTAATATCTTCCAACCACCATGAAGCTTCATCCATGCTTGGACAAAGGAAAGTATGGTGCATACCCTTGCATATCAAACAGGGATACAGGACTTTACCCTTCTGACCCTTCACCAATGGGTCACTAGTCGAGGGAGTATCATTAACATGATGGTCAAAGGTTGATGATACAAACGGTTTGGGGTTTTTATACCACATTTCTGACACACGAGAAAGACCGGGACAATTTTTGAGAAGGTGATCACCCTTGCAAAGTTTGCAAGGGAACTTTGGCTTACGAGGTTTTCTCATAGAATGAGTGCCATCAGAGGCAGATGCTTGATGCTTGGTCTCTTTCTTATCTTTATTCTTTTTAACCTTCCCTTTCTTCTTCTTCACACCTGCCTTCTTACTAACATCACAGTTTTCAGTAGGAGAAGAGGAAGAGATGGAAGCCGATTCAACTTTCGACGAAGAAGGAGAAGGCTCATCATGAGATTGATGCTCATGTGGTGAAGGACCTAGGTCCAACACGATTGGTGCACTTGGCGTAAATGGATTGTAGAATAACCATATCGGTAATCCTATCGTCAATCCAAGAAGACTCAATGTAGCCATAAAGGGAGGACCAACAGTTCCACAAGGGGGAATAACAAATGGCATACCCTAGAATGGGGCACCTTGGTTAGTAGTCCCAGAAGAATCTTCCATATCTAAACTTCCTAAGAGTCTCTAAAGTACCATACAATTCAAACACTACTCAAGTCTAAAAGCAACAAGCAAACTGTGTGAATAGGAGTGGATTCAAAGTCTGGAACCTCACGGTATTATCAAGGCATCAGAAATCGCTATATACTGTAGGGTCCAACAATATGACTCAACAAGGAGGATTGGGACCGTACCCTTGCCTGCATACCCGATTACCTGGACAGTACATGCATGCTAATCTCCCCGAGTGTTGTTCTCGATGTATTTCTTTGCCAAGACGGCCAAATGGTTAACTTAGTTGGTTTCAGGAATCCTAGTGGTGTCTCCCGATATACGCAAGGTATGTGGGAGCTCAAATACGTAGTGATGTTTTCTAATGCACAACCGTTTGGCAAGAGACCTTCCGATATACTACTGAGTACGTGATACACCATTCGATATATGTCAAGTACGGATTATGGTCCTTGGTGGGTACGTGAAGGAGCTCGATATACTGATAAGTAAGTGGAAGACTACAATACCCCCGGGATATAGTGCTGGAAAATAACGACAGCTGCCACACTTAACGACGCCGGAACACGTCTCTAACTTACACACAAGTTACTAAATGATTTTAACCTAAGCTAGCGTTAATTTTATCTTGTACAGTTAGGTGGATGCATGAGGTGAGTACATAATCGAAAGCATAATGCAAGCCCTAGCTACATGCACGAAATATTCTTTTCTTTCAATGAATTCTAGCTATGAGAAGGAGAAAGATTTTTCCAATAATATTGCCAAAACAAACTCAATGCAACACAATTCCAATTCAAACAAAACTTGACAATGAAAGTACTCTTTTCTTTTTCAGCGAAACAAAACAACTTTTTTCTTTTCTTTTTCTTTTCAAAGTAAAATGACCTTAAGTAATGAAAGGAGAGGATTCTGAAATGAAATATGCAAGCTTTTCAATTTCACTTTCACTGATCTAAAAGTAACAAGAATTAAAAATGCCTCTATCTTTCCTTAGCATGGAATCAATCTTTGCAAAAATCAAAATGTACTTGAGCCTTTCAAGAAAATGAGCAATTCATAATTCGAGAAAAACACAATAGATCATACATTCATTCAATTCTTCCAAAACATAAACGAGAATTTTCCAATACATAACAACTTTCTTCAATAATGTTCAAGAAATGATGGAAAGAAGCACTTTTAATTTTTCAATGGATGCATCAAAGCAATAATTTGATAACAACTCTGCTTTCAGATCTAAATGACTGAAAAGAAAAACTACCTGCAGCACTCATACATTCAAAAAACTCAAGAAAAGACAAGCACTCAACCAAGCTGAAAGAAACACTTAATTCAAAATCAAGCAGCAGCAAGCAAAGTTTGAAACAAATGTAAATTAGGTCTGGAGGGTGATCCAATGCAATGATCATATCAGGGATGGAAGGAAGGGAATGCAAGAGTGAACGGATGAAGGTGGAGGAGACAAGAGCATCCACCACTACCGGTTCTCAAACTTGTCCAAGACAGAACCCAAAGTCAATCCAAATGAAACCAAACTCTCAAAACACAAAACATAAATGGGATCCCTGGCTGGATCTTGCAGCACAGAGAGAGTTCATATAGCAAATCAAAGTCCAGACTGTCAAATGGAGAGGAGATGCCTGCATGCCAAAAATTTGACAAATCGGCGCACTCTGTTCTTGTACATAGTGCAACGTTGCAGTCTGCCTACATGGGAAGTGCGATGATGTAGCAATCTACTAATGCAAAGGATGCGACGAGTAAGTAACATGTAAAGAAAAGAGACCTGGAAAGACACAGTGTCACTCTGTTCCCACTACCCAGGTGCAACAGGCGAAGTCTAGATTCAAAAATGAATCAGATCTCTCAGTAATGAACCATGGAATGGTTTGGGAATGAGTTGTATAAACTCAGAGGAAGTAGATCCGAATCTTCAACACGAAGATCTAATAGTGAAATCAACTCCAAGAAGTAAATGGAAAAAATAAGAGACTTGTGTCAAGCAATCAACTGAAAATGACTCTCAGATTGACAACTACTGACCAAATTCTATACTCCCCAGTATGGTCGCCAGATTTGTTATCGGACAATCCACTCGAGCGGATGCGAGCATGATCTCCCTAGCTCAAAGTGAGTCTAGAACACGGGGGGTTAACTAGCAAGGCAATATCATATCACATCCATTCATATTGGGGGTTTGAATACTCTTAAAAAACTCAAAAATATATTGCCCCGTATTAAGGGGTCAAGGGGGGTTTTTAATTTGACATAGTAATATAAATATTGGGGGTTATTTTATTAGGGTGGGACGAGGAATAACCTTCAAATCATGGGATGGATTCATACCTCCAAATCATGGGCTCAATTCATACCCACCTAAAACTTAAGGACCCTCCATTTTTATTTGATATTTCTTATGATCCTAAGTTTTGCATAAATCTGATAATAGTCACTACAACAAATCCTGGAATTAGCGTCTATTTTAGCTCCCTTTTTAGCTTCCACTATCACTTTTAGTGTATTTTTCATCATTTTTTGTACAAAGTGGATGCTTTTCCTCGAGATGGCACTTTTAATGGTGTTATTTGCGTCCTTTTTGAAAGAGGATGCTAATTGGGACGTTAATTAGCAACCCAATTAACGTCCCAATTAGCGTCCCAATTGGCATCCCAATTAACGTCCCAATTAGCATCCCAATTAGCATCCCAATTAGCGTCCATAATAAGATCCCATTTAACGACCAAAATAGCCTCCAAAATAATGTCCAAAATAGCGCCAGGTATAGAGTAAGTGATTGTGCCAGGAATTGCGCCAGGAATTTTGAAAAGGAATTATGCCATGAATTGCGCCAGGAATCTGAAAGGGATTACACCATGAATTGCACCCGGAAAAATGCCCGATATAGTGTTAGGTATAGAGCCAAGCATATCGCCAGGCATAGTGCCTGGAATTGCTCAAGGAAGTTTGAAAGGAATTGCGCCAGAAAAAAGTGCCAGGAAAACTCCAATGTTGCGCCAGGGATAATGTTAGGCATGTTGACAGAAGTAGCACCTAAATGGCCATTTTGGAAACTGAGCGACCCTATTTAATCGTAAATAAACCTAAGAAATCCTATGGTCCATAACGACATTATAGTGTGCCTAACGACATGCTGATGCATATATTGACAATTATAAATATGGCAATGATGATTTATACAATATTTAATAAGATGTTGATGACGATGATGATGTCAATGCCAATAATGATGATGCAGGTTATTATAGCATTATTTGATATTGGTTGGTATTAATGGAAACATAATTCACTGTAATGGCATCATAGTGACCATAATATCCCCTAGATGACCCTAATCGCATCTGACTGTCCCTAACAACATTTGAGTGACCCTAATGAAACTTGACTCATCGTAAAAGCATGAGGATGATCATGTTGATGATGCATGATGGAAAGGATGTTGATGATGATGATTATGATGATTATGATGATAATAATGAGGTTGATATGAATGACTGTGATCATGATGATATATGATCAGATTCCAATGATGATGATGATGATGTTTATGTACTCATGTATGGTGTTGATGATGATGGTTATGATGGTGACGATATCAATGTCAATGATCGTGATTCATGGGATAATACTTATGGATCTTTATTTATCGTAGTGGCACCTAAATTACCATAATCATGGCACTTTTGGATCTCAATTGATCCTAATGTGGGGTAAATTACCTTAATGTCACCTAAATTGCACTAATGGCATTTGATTTTCACCAACAACATTTGATAGACCCTAATGGCATCTGATTGACCCCAACAACATGATGATGATGATGCATTATGATAATTATGATGGAGCTTATGGATATGATTTGATAATTATAAGACCATATCATCCATTCTTGCAAGGAAGTAGGGTTCCTTTCTCATTATTATCACAATTATATTGATGATGACAATGATGTCACTAGTACAAAATGAGAGATAAATGACCAGGCGACCAAAAAATTTGGTCACCGTAGTTTTTTCAAGGGATAAATGACCAAAATTGAGCAATTTTAAGTGAGACAACTAAAAACGGCCAAGAAAAATGACCAATTTGGTCACAGGATAAAATATGTGACCAAATAACAAGTAAATAAACTAAAAGTGACCACATAACAATAACATTAAAAATATGAATTGGTCGCTTATTTGGTCATTTTTAGTCGTGTCACTCCGACAATGGAAAATTACAATTTTGACAATGAATTTGTACAATTTGCTAAATTTTAACAGTGCATATGGATTCTAAGGGGTCTCTGAATCCATCTCCAGTGTCAAAATTTAGTAAAGGAACATTGTAGATGGATTCATATAATATCTAGTTCAATGTACTTATCATGTCCATATATTATTTCATCATTTTTGTTTTTGTATTATCCCTTCGATAGATCCACCAAGTTGCATCATGTGCATCATCATAGTGTGTCGGTTGAGTTGGGTCTTGGATATTTTCCATCTTTCCCTTCGGGCATTATCATGTCATGAAGTTGGTGTAATTGTGTTTGTCTCATCGTGTTGGTCGCGTTCATATTTTGTTTGAACAAAACTGTTTTCATTTGACCCTCTCGCCTGTTTATTAGATTTTCAGCAAGTTAATGTATATTGTGTCATGTTAGCTAAAAATTGTCAATTTCACAACCTCCATTAATTCTCCATATGCATCCATTCGTCATGGTTCTCCTCAATGCACATGTACTGCCGTGAATTTGATGTCATCGTGTTTGGATCGTCGTATTGATCATGTTCATATTCTATTTGAACAAAATTGTTGTTGTTTGACCCTCTCAGTAGTCTATTAAAGTTTCGGTAAGTTCATGTATTTTGTGTCATGTTAGCTGAAAATGGTCAATTTCACAACCTTAATTAATTCTCCATATGCAACCGCTGGTCATGGTTTTCTTCGCACCTGATTTTAGAAAGTTATAAAGTCCCCCTCGGGTCCCACCTACAGAGATCCATGATTGCTAGAACGTTTCCCTCTTGGGATGAAGATTGGTGATTATAGGTTGATGTGACCCACATGTGTGGGAGTTATGTTTTTCGTGGGACATACATATTATGACATGATCTAGTAGGGAATTCACACTCATTGATGATGGATGATAACCATTGGCATGATGAAAACCTCCTCCAGCTATCTCCCCCTAGTGGCACCTCCATATTCCAGTGATCCAACATGATATGCACCATGTACCCCACACGTGTGGCTCTCCAACGCATTTTGATGCATGTTTGGGTTACACGAGTTACTTTTAAATATTTGGGTTACATGAGGTACTTTTACATATTTGGAGGAAAAATAGAAGAGACTTTTTGGCACAAGATGAGCATTTGGGAACCCTAGACTTTCCTTGAGGAAGAAGGAGGCCCCTACATGAAAATAGCCTTTCATCTTAGCCCTCCATCTCACATGTGTGTGATTGAGAAGGAACTCAAAGGCAATTATTTTCTCTTATGAGATGATTTGTACCTTACTCTATGAAATTTAGGGAGGAATGTTCCCTAATGATGTGGTATCAAACAACTTGAAAATAAATAGCTTAGGATTCAAATTATATTTTCTCATTATTCTATTGTAAGGAGAATTTTAGCACCTCATATATAGAGAAGCACCTCCATTTGTAAATACATAATAAATTGGTGAAGAATACAAGCTCTTGGACTTTATTTATCTTATCTTCTTTTGTTTTGGGGAATGCTTTGGCTAAGTGTAGCACTTTTATGAGGGATTGATTCACGTGGTTCTATGGTGCTTGGTCAAGTGAGGCGCTAGGGTTTCATGGATGAATGTCTTTAAATAAGTACTTTTGTTGTTCATCTTAGAGGTCTAAACATTGAATGCATGCTCATCTTGTTCATATAAGCTTGGTGAAGCGCCCTCCTTGTTTTAATTATTTGGAAACCCTAATTTTTCACCCTAGTTGTGGTGATGTCCTAGTTTGGTATTAACTCTCAACTAACCCTAGTTTCTTTCAATCATATCATGTGCTATGAAGTGTTATTCCTATACAACTCATCATTCCATGAAATAAAAATGTTGATACTCCTATATAGCCTAAGGTCCTTCTAAGGATCCCATAGAGGGTTTTAATACCTACGTATGTTTCTACAATCTCTCTATATAGTTGTTTAAGGATGCTCCCATACCCCATAAGAGTTTCAAAATAGGTCTCCTTTTAGATTAAGGATAATGCTAATTTCACCATCCTTGCATGGTTTTTCTTTGAAGCCCCCATGAAAGAATATGCAAAAAGCATTTGTAGGTTTCCTTTTGGCATATTCTCAAGGTATTTATCATAATTGAAGTCACTTTTCATCCAATTCCACCATTATCAATATTTGAGAACTTTCAATTAACTTTTATGGTCTTTTTTATATTCTTTGTCTCCTTTATAATTTTTCACTATGGCTTATTTTAGCAGAGAGTTACCCTAGATTTGTGAGGGGGACTTTATCGCTCTCTATCCGTTTATAACCAAATATACCAAAACATGAATTTGGGGAGTAAGATCCAAATTACCTTTCTAAAAAATAACTTTGTATGTTTATTGCCATGCTTGAGTGCCATGATCTAAAGAAAAAATTTATGCTTTTCATCTTTAAAGTACCCTCATTTTTATTTTTATAAAACTTCCTTTAAAACCATGAGGGTGTATTTGGAATTAAAAAAGAAATGTTCATTTATATATGTCTCATCTTGTTACAATCACTACTACACTAGAGGGGTAGTTGAGATGAAAATTTAAGACGAATTATTCTTTTTGTCTTAAATATATATTTTATTTTAAAATTACTTTTTTAAGTTTTTCAAATGTCTTAAATTAAGACAAAAGCTAGTTAAAAAGCTTTGAAACAAGCGCGGCAAATGAAACATTTTTCACCTTTTATCTCACCGACAAAACCATCAAGCATTCATTTCCCCTATCTACCAGTAGCTGTGGCATTGTTGTGTGCATTTATCAACAGCGATTGCAAACTGTGTATTTTCAAGGTTATGGCGCGACTGGATGAATTGTTTGTGGAGGAAAACTCTGCAGGGAGAGGGATATGGAGGGAATTGAAATTACAGGGCTGTTTTTTTTTACATTCTTCAACCTATTATTTTTTAGGAGTCCAACCTGCTGCACGGATTAGATTCTGGCCCTTCTCTGATGAGCAAGGGTTCTGCGCTGCACGGAGCTTATGGTCTGGCTTTGATGAGAAAGGGTATGGGTTCTGGTTCTGGTTGTTAAGACAAATAACAAATGTAGTAGGCTACGAGGTGATGAAGTTAATTCAACCTTCCCTTTCATCTGACAATATGCAAGGTCCCTATGAACTTGTATTACAGTTTGGCGTAGTGCCTCTGTTTAATCAGGTAAATCAGGTAAATCATTTTGCGTTCTGGGTTGTTTATAATTAGTTCTCATGAGGGCATATTATGAATCTATTGGATCAATACTAAATCATTCTTCATATTTATGGTGTGTAGACTGCAGATCCATTCGAGATGAAACCCTTGGAAGCTGCTGCATGATATTTCAAATAGCTGGTAAGTAAATCTCTGTTTCCAGACCATCCTCTGTTTCCATGTGTTCTCTTCAACTAAATCTCTCGATGAATTAGATCTCTCAATAACAAAGAATGCTTCCTGGGAATTATTACATTGGAATCCGAAAACCATACCTTAGTAACTTATTGCTCTAGATTGTTGTTGATCGAATGATACTTTGCCTTAAAATCTGGAATAGATATGTAGTTGCCAACTTTTTGTTTTAAATACTCAACCTCTGTCGATCCTCTGCCATTTCAAATGCTAAAATATCTACCTCCAATCTTGGAAGATAGCTCTCCTCTGTTGACTATATATTCAGAAATTTGGAAATGATTGCTACGAATTAGTAGCTACATCTTCCTCACTACAAACATAGCTAGCAGCTTCACATTTTAAACAATGATTGCAATAGAGAGAGTTTTGAACAATTTTTGTATATACAGTTGTCTTTGCGCTTTGATTACAGAATAAGCCCAAAAATTGGCACTATGCGATGACTCAAGCTCGGATCAACTTGTTGGACATTTGAGCGATGCCCATATGCAATATAGATTCATAAGCTCCTTTGAACATTCTCGAAATATGGTGATTTCTTTGACAGTTGGTTGTTGATTTGCAACACTTGTCACTTTAAACTTATGCTACTCCCGCTCGCTTATGACATGAGAAAATAACAATCATGACTGGGCGGTTTGGGCATCTTATGACGTGTCCACCTCAAAATGTCAAAAAAGGAAAAATACAGATAGAGGTTCCTATGGAAAGAGTTATTCTTCGGCTCGAGACAAGGGGCTTTTTGCATCCTACGAGGAAAACCTTGCCAGGAAGCAATACCAGAACGATTAGCAATCGTTATCGAGCTATTGCTCTCGGGCTTCTCTCTTATTATTCAGCTTGTAGCAATATACAAGATTTGATTTCTTTTCTAATAGGTAATCTCTTTTCTTCACTATGTAATGCCCTTTCTTTATTAAAAGGAATTCCTAGAAGCAACACGCAAAAGGCACTTTCCAAGGATATAGATACTTATCTAGATAGCGTAGCGCAAGCCATCTTTGAAATCCAATTAAGTACTCCCTTTTTTTTTCCGGGAGAAGACAGATTACTGAAATGGGAAATTCGAAGAAAAAGCCCCATATTCGAGTCTTGCGCACATAAAGGCTGCTCTAAGACTCAAGTAAAGGTCTTTCAAGCGCGCCTAATGAAAGATTATTTGAAAATTCTTGGAAATCTTGTAGTGAAGAGTCATGGGAAATATTATGGTGGATTCACCGCGGTACAAAAAGTATTGTTACGGAAAAGAATACCTCTATGACAAAATCACTTTGATCTTATCAATAAGGGTCAGCTTCGCTTCTCTGATCTCTCTTTGATAGCGAATAAATTCAAAGAAGCTCTCCTACTCTTAGAGGATCTTGAGCTTTTGGAAAGAAAAGAGTGAGAAGGAAGGAAGAACCTTATCTACTTTATTTATTTCATTGTGACATTCCCTAAATAGATGATTATCCCTCAATGAAAGTCAAGTGTCTTCGGGCTACTCCCTGAAAATGCCCACCCATCATAAACAAATAAGCTAATATAAGGTAGGGGCGTACCCACACTTAAGTGAGAAACTAGTGGATTCAACGATCGATAGGCTTTATGACGAACCCAATAAAGCAAGCGGAACGGGAAAACTAAACAATGATGACATTAATACCTCAGAACTCACCAGGCCTCGTGCTATGGGACCAAATTATTAATCAACGCTGTGTACCCCAACACCTCTCACACGAAGAGAGCAAGGCATCTCTGGTCGGGCTATCACTGCGTATTTCCAGACTCGGGGAGCTTCATAAAATTAGAAGTACCCTTGTCTCTGGCTCCTTTAAGTGACAAAGTTGGCAGATTCCATTCGATCGTTGAAGGTGGTGATCAGTCTCAACCCGGAGCCTGTGAGAACCCACCCGAAATGGACCTAATAGATTCCCGAGGGCATGCATCTGATGTCTGTGCGTGTAAGGAGGAAAGAAAATAGGGCCGTCCCTCAGCTCCAGAGGCCCCAGCTTAACTTAACTTCATACCGGTTCCAGAGTCCCCAGCTTCATCAGCTTCTTCCACACTTAATACCAGCTCCAGAGTCCCTTTGCATAGTTTAGGTTGTGGCTTCAAGGGGCTTTAAAACCCTCTATACTTCGTATAGGACTCCAAATGGCTAAGGTGGGATGAAAGGCTGGGCTGATGTGACTACCATAAATAGATGTTGTGAATAAAGGATCAAGATGTGCTAGATGTCCTCTTGCCCATAAATATATGTTAAGGATGGGAGTAAGTAAGGCTTAGGGGAGAGGATTTTGTTGTTGTTCTTTGATCGAACAAGGAGGGTCCCAAGGCAGGAAGCAGATGTTGTTGTGAAGGTTGTTGAGGGTCCCAAGGCAGGAAGTAGATGTTGTTGTGAAGGCTGTTGTTAGAGGGTCCCAAGGCAGGAAGCAGATGTTGTTGTGAAGGTTGTTGAGGGTCCCAAGGCAGGAAGTAGATGTTGTTGTGAAGGCTGTTGTTAGAGGGTCCCAAGGCAGGAAGCAGATGTTAGATTTTCAGGCTGTTGTTAAGCTGGGGAAGTTCTTTGATCGAAGCTAGCTATTAAAATAGGTCAAGAACGTATTCCAGGTCAAAAGCATTCTCATCATGACTTGGCAATTTGGGCATGTTATGACTGGTGTCCACTATTAAAATAGGTCAAGAACGTATTCCGAGTCAAGAATATATTCCAGGTCAAGAGCTTTCTCGTCCATTTTGTGAATGATGAATATCTAAAGCAAACAATATTATCAAAACTGGTGCAATTATCTCGGATAGAATTGGTGACCATAGGCACCATAAAACTTGACCCGTAAGCTTCATGTATAAGCTTGTCTCGACCCATGAGGAGCTCCGCCGATACCTTTAAGCATTATTAATAACAAAGCTTCTATGTTTGAGCTTTTGACATTTGGACTTACATTTTTCTTATGGTGGGAAGTATCCCACATGGAGCGAAGAGCGTTATTAGTCATGTTTGATATTGAAGGCTCTTTCTAAATGACTCTGACGCATTGGGAACAAAAGCTTGGTGAACTCTCCCTTGGCGGGCCTTGACAACTCCATACTTGGAGTGACGGTTAGTGGAGACTTAATGTTGGTTTGATTTAACGTGGAAATGGACAAAGACCAACACTTTTACAAAACCAAACTTTTCAAACTTTTATCCTTTTACAAAACCAAACTTTTCAAACTTTTATCCTTTTATGGCAACGTAACATGAAAAAGCTTATGGGTGGGTATACTTTTACAAAACCAAACTTTATCCTTTTATGGTAACGTAACATGAAAAAGCTTATGGGTGGGTAAAAGTAATAGATATGAAAAATAATAATTTTTTTCCTTTTTTTAATAAAAACTATTATTTCAATCAAAAGCTAAAATAATTTTTGTTGTTAAAATAATAATAAAAATTAAAAATTATAATGCATATAGGATAAGGATTTGACCAAAAGGTAACTTTCTAAGTAAATAAATATTCACAAGATCAAGGGGGAACATTCACTAACAAAAATGCAATTATTGACAAATTGATTAGTATTTACATTAATGCTATCCTTGACTGTAGGTCAAACAAATTACTTAATTAAAAAATAAAATCAAATGCCCCATCTCCCTTTGAGCCTTGGCTGCTCTATCCTGGGATTTTAATTATGAATGGGAATATTTTGGAACGGTTGTTTTCAAAGGTTTGACCTGTGTTGGTTCTTCTTATTACATATCTATATGCTTGATTCAAAAATACTCCATAAAATCTCTATTTATCTTAATTGCAATATAGATCGCCACGTAGTTCCTTAGCATCCAAATTCCTGCATCACTTGAATGGCTCTAGTTACAAGTTCTATTGCAATTCCTTTCCCTCTATAAGGTTTGCTTCCCACCAACATTGCCATATAACCTCAAAATGTGTTTTTATGCCAGCCCATTTTAGAAACAATAGTTCCCACTGTTATAAATTTACACATTACTGTTGTGCAAGATATGTTCATCACTGCAATCTACATAGGAATTAAGGTGAACTAGAATACTAGAAGCATTACTGCTAAAGGAGAACATTTTGGACCAACAAATAAATTATAAAAATAATAATTAAAACTCCTATTACAAATAGGGGGCAGCTAAGAATAGAGGAAGAAGAAAAGCAACAACCAAGTCATGCATTTCTAACTCATTGAATTTTAGCCCCTAGTATTTATAGCTTTGGGTTATTTCCAGGTGCTCTTTTCTGATTTTTTTTGGGGTTTTCTTTGGATTACTTTCAATGAAAATCTCATTGCCTTAGTATTGCATATGCTCACATTCATCCCCATCTCCATACAATTTTCTTCAAGTTCCCTTAAGTATTCCTACAAGTTGCATAATGTTCTAGGTGAAGTGTGGTGAAAGAAGACTAGTAAATAAGTTGTAGATAATTCTTAGATTACATGCATTCAAATCAAATTAGAAAAATAAAATACACTAAATGCTCTTAGATTGAAGGTAAATATGTTTTTTTTGTATTGGTAAATAGATGGGTGTGATTGTTTAAACATTTATTCCTTTATATTTTCTTTTATCATCTTCAACATCCAAGATCTATATATATTTGATTTGTTTTTTTTTAATAACGTAACATGTGCAGATAACTTAAGTTGTTGTACAAATCCATCTTATCCTTTTTATTTTTTGTGTTTTTTTTGTCATCAATTGTAGATTTAGTGCTCCACTATGAGAAAGTAAGATTGGGATTGGTGTGACTTGATCCACTTTAGGACAGGGATAGTCTATCTCAGTCTTACATTATCATAGGTGTTTAGTTTTATAAATCCATCATACATTTTTATTTTTGTGATTTTCTTGTCATCAATTGTAGATTTAGTGTTGTTCCACTATGAAGATTGGGATTGGTGTGATTTGATCTACTTTAGGATAGGGATAGTCTATCTCACTCTTACATTATTATAGGTGTTTATGTATAAATGCACATATGCTCGCTTATAAATATTAGTTCAACTTGTAAATCATCATCAAAAGCTTATAGTGGCACATTTTACTTATAGACTATACTGCTTGTTTTGAGTGGATTTGTTACTGCTTGTTCCTGGCATGCTCTTTTCATTGGGTATTTGAAATTCAATGGTTATTGACCATGAAATAAAATAAAATAATCTCAATTACAAGTCTAAAATAGCTTATAGGATTGTATCATTATCATCTCTAAAGTAGCTTATAAGATTTCTTGAGACTCTTTATCATGTTTTATGCTTATCCTATGCATATTTATTGGATCTTTTCCCTCACTACATAATGAGTAATAACATTAAAAAGGGAACAACTCCAAGGACAGTTTGCTACAAGAATCTTGGATCAGCCTCATTTCTGAAATTTGGTCCTCTCCCCTATCTCAATGCAGAAGGCATACTACATGAGTCTCTTATCCAAATGTTTGGCACAAAAAATTGTCTTTTTAGAGCTGTTGCTATACAACAACTCCATAAAGACCACTTAGGACGTGCCCAAACTTGGATTTATTGTTGTTTATGTCTGTCTCAATGCATAGGTCGGCTTATAATCAGCACATAATGCTACTTATTGTCCCTTTCTATGCCCAGAAAGTTCCCATAATTTGTAATGATGAGGTTTACTGTTGTTTCAATGCACATACTTGCCCAAAATCGATGTTAGAAGGAGGAAAAATAAGTCTGATCATTGATTAAAAACTAGGATGTTCCCATACATTCCATCAAATGTGAGGTTTTTCCATCACTTAGAATTATGGGTGCTTCTTTCGGCTTCTGTCTACTAAATCAAACCACATGAGACCCTTGTGCTGGAAATAACCTCCAAAGTACACCCTGCGGGTTTACCAACAGTGACAAACTTTTAATAGTTAACAAAGTCATCGGCATTTGTATCATTGGAACAAAAACCTCAAATGTCACCACTCACTTTTAATAGTTAACAGAGTCACCGACATTTGTATCCTTGGAACAAAAACCTCAAATGTCACCATAGACAGATCTGGATATGCCTGCTATTTGGTGCTTGTGAAGATTAGATTTGGCTTAAGAATGTCAAACTCCAAAATTTTGCTCTTAACTAACTCCATGGTGTTATAGGATCATCCTTCAAGGTTTCAAGAGGAAAGACCGATCTCATCCACATACTAGGGCATCCAAAAAGCTTGCACCAAGAATATGAGAAAATCCAAGTTTCCATCTTCATGAAAACACAAGTGAACACCCATGCAATATGATATAATGGGGGTATTAAAAATGGGTTGGTAAAAATGGATACATACAATATCTGGTGAAACTAGGGGTTTTCTTAATTGGAAAGGCATATTGGGAGGGGGGTTGAAAAATAACATTTTAGGAGGAATTTTCCAATATTTAGTAAAATTAGGGATATTCTTTAATATCATGTGAACGATCGTGCTATGTAACAAGTTCACTGAGTGAACCCCCCGTGGTCTAGAACAAATAGAACAGACTACAAATGCATCTCCTAGATCCACTTAAGGATCGAGTACTAGATGTCTTACCTTTTATTTCGCAATACTTTCTCTTGAATGCTGCTCCACGCCTCACGGTCGTCAAATCCAAGCTGCAAGACCTATCAAGACAAGAAACAAGAGAAACCAGTAAAAGACATCTATACAATAAGAGATCTAAGTAAACAGTTAAGCAGGTAAAATACTCAATATCGTTACACACATGAACAATATTGGTGGAAAGAATTGTATTACTGTAAATAGAGGAGTACATGATAGAGATATAGAACCACAACCAATGACTTAACGCTGTAGCCCTTCTCCGACCAAGCCAATTGCCATAACCTTTCAAGGAAGTTTGAGTTCTCCAATAGGTGAGTGGAGATGTTCTAAGAGTGATTTCACCAACATGTAGATACCATAGACTTCCTCCCTTTGGGATGGGAGTGAGCTTCATTTATATAGGACTAAATGGATAGGGTATGGATAGGATAGGTTGAGAGATGGTAGGAGAGGCTTAAGGGATCTCTCCAAATGTCTAGGAACCGAGTGCCAACTCTTCCAAGAGGTCAGGGATAGGATCTCGAGTCAGCAAGCTTCGAGATGGACCTTGAAGAAGCTATTTTTTCCATTTAACTGACTTTGTCGCACCCTGTAATGGAGCAAGGTGCGACGTCGCATGTTGCTAGTGTGCAGCCTGCGACGACCCTTCAAAACTTAGCACAATTCGATACAAATCCTCCTAGGATGATTACTTGGTCCAGGTATCTTCAGTGGTGTATACACTGAATCTCATGATGAGTAGATTTTGGGTGTAACAGCTACGGATACTAGTAATATTGGTATCGCATTTGAGTACCAGTAGGACCATAGATTAATTGATCGTAAGGTCCTCCCATAGAGGGTTGGCCATATGGTTGGGGTCCTCCCATGTTAGGAGCTGGAACCGATGGGGGTCCTCCTCCTGAATGAGGGTGTAATACACCGAAGAACCTGAATAATTATTATTTTTAAGAACCTTATGTTATTATTTTATTTTTACATTTGACCAAGTGAGGTCAAAATAAATGTAAAAGAATTATTAATTATTAAATAATTAAACTGAGAGAATCAGAACTGAAATAGTTGTTACAAAGTGTTTTCTAACCCACAAGGAGGAATGACAAGTGTCAAGAGAAAATCCAAAGTGGCAAGACTGATTAATAAAAGATCAAATGATGCAGGAGGCATCCTCCCTAAAAACCAGGTCGAGACTCCTTGAGGAGGGATAATGGAGCAGGTGGCTTATAAATGACCAAGTCCTAGGAAAAATACTATAAGTATTGAATCCATCGAATGAGCAGGAGTCTTATGATGGAAAGGGAATATAAGCTAGCTTATGAAATGAGAATTTGGTGACTAGTCTTTATCCTTGTGGTTCAACTAATAGGCTCGGGGGTTTAAGATCAAGTAGCTTGGCTATTCTGGAAGTTGGTTGGGAGGAACAACGACCTTCAGTTTTGATTTCCCCTCAGTTGGTTTCAGGTTCCATTCTACTTAATCATGTTCTGAATCTAATCAGTTATACTTTTGTATTGTTTATGAAAATAACACTAGTTTCTTATTTAGTGTTTATTTTATATCCAGAAAATTATATTTATGCATCAAGTAAATTATCAATTATTATTCTTTCATTTCTGTTTATGCACAAATTAAATGTACAGTGCTTATATCACATAGATTTATAGAGTAGGCATAAGTATATTTCCTTGTGTGATTATTTACGCTTACAAAATAGAACACTAAATAATAGTTAAGAATATCTATAATCAGAATCGATTTTCTTTCAAAACCAGAGTCATTATTAATTATATATCATATATATAGTGTAGTGTTAATAATACATAGGGTTAACAAAGGAATCGACAGATTTCTTGGAATAGTAAACTAATAACTATAACTGATAAATTTTATACATGTCAATAGGGCCAGATTAAAATCAAAGAATGATATTATCCACACAGAGTTATTAACTATCATAATACGAGCAGACTGAGCATCTATTTTAAACCTAATTTCATTCAAAACTTAGTCAAATGATAAACAAGTTTATACTTATAAAATACACAAGTGCATAGAGTTATTATAAGAGTCGAGAGGCTTCTTAGAAGCTTAAAAACAAGCAAATCGTAATTATGCCAAAATGACCAGAGTAAACCCTTGCAAATCGAAGGTTATGAAGAGTAAAGTATACAAACCTTGGATATCTAAAATCAGACTGTAAGTTTCCAAGTTATAAACAGAGTCAAAAAGTAATCAAACATCGCATACGTTTTATACAGAAGTAATGTCAAAATAATTGCTCTGTTCTTCATACAAATTACACAGTATCAATTTACATCAAAAATATGAATCTATTGGAGTTCAAGGCCAAATGAGACAGTCCCTTTAAAACTAAAACCAAATTTTATAAAAAGAGTACAGAGTTTGATGTATCGAGTTTTTATCAAAACTGGAGAGTTTTATACCTAGGCTAAATTCCATGGGCATCTGAAGGAACTTAACTTAGAATCCTAAGATGCATGAAATCGTGAAGTCGTCTTTATAGAGTTGCATTCCCATAATGCAGAGACATGGTATCATGCCAACCAGGTAAAGAATGTCTTTCATACCTCTTAAACGAGGAAATATTTTTCCAGATGAGCATTTCGTAGTTAGGTTCACGTCGAGCACTGGTGAGCGATTCCCAAACACATGTAAAGAAACTAGTTAGTTTATAGGTTAACATATTGAAATAAAACTCAAGTTAACTGAATTTTAACTAAACCCTAAACCCTTAAAAGTATAAAGACCTTACAGGGAATCAAAAATATACTTATTGTGAGGTTGGACGAGGGCTTGAACCAATGCCACCATCACCCAGAACTAGGAGTGTGGTATCCCTCTTTTACCATTTAAATTTTGAAGGCATCTGACATTTTAAACAACCAGTACTAAAAACTTATGCAATTCATAACTTGACTTTCCTCCTCTTACCACCTGTAACAAGCAAGAGATGGCTTAAATGTCTTTCATACACAGAACTTTACCAATTGAAATCGATATGTGAAAATGGGAAAAACCCGAAACTTACCATGCATGCACTCGCAAGCAGTTACCAGAGTTTTCCTCCTTAAGAACAACCATCGTAAACCCTAAAAAAAAAAGAATGCATAGTATCAATATTTGTCTTAATTAAAAACCTTATGCAAATGGTATGCATTTGTGAAGTTACTTGTAGAAGAGATGGTCTTCACCTTGCACAGAAAACCCCATCCAAATCGCTTTCCAACCACTGAAGCAAAGCCACCAAAATTTCCACAAAGGGAAGCCAAGGAAGCTAATAAGAAAATCGCAGAGCCAAAGAGAGACAAAGCTTGACTTTGTTAAGTCTCCCACTTCTCTAAAAAATTTCCGCTAGATACATTTTGAATAGAGCTCAAAGGAGCCGTTTTGACTTTGTTGATAGAAGGTGAGCCCGGTGTCCACAACAGGGAATTACACCGTGACCAAACCCTAGAGACACCCTAGGCAGGGTAGCCTTCGAAACCCACAAAGAACTAACCAACAAAAAAAATTCGATAGTATCCATGCACGGGGTTGATGGAGTTATGGTTCACACCTTCCAATATTATCCAATCCCGAGAAGATCACATCCAACGGTGGAGATCGAGCTCAAGGTCCAATTGGAGAGATGCGATATAGTGCATGAGGATCGAGGACTATCAAGGAGTAAATGCAGTCACATGGGAAACCATACACCCTGGAAAGTTGGCATAACTTAAACCCTTGGTCGTAACTGCATTCAATTCACATGGCCAAAGCCTTTAAAACAAAGTTGTTTCAAGTCCATTGTCCAATCATCCAATTTAATGTGTGGATCAAACCTTAACAAATCAGTTTAAATATGAATTTCGATAATGGAAATTCCATGGTATAGTTAAGGCATGTTTTTGATTTTCCAAACCATAGTATAAAATATGACTAACTACAAGGTTGGTACATAACTCCCATGTCTAGGACCAAGGTCTAACCTTTAGGTTTTGACCTAAGTCCTAACGTTATCAACAGCTAAGACCTTGATCAAAAGAGTTTGCTAAAAATGTAGAAGCAAGAAAAATGAAATAGGATTACCTTGGTTGTTCTAGAATCCCAATGCATAAGTCTGTTCACCGCTATACAAGCACATAAAAAATATTTTGTTATTTTTACGAATAAGAGGAAAACATATATTTTAAGCGAAAGCAAAGATCAAGTAAAAGTGTATTTGCATCTATGCTATTAAGTAAAAGAGTATATATATATATATATATATATATATATATATATATATATATATATATATATACAAGATTTGGGGGTATTGACATAATGGTATCAGAGCACAATTACAACACTCGGCCTAAAAGGCCCAACACCAAAGCAAGTACAAACAGAAAAAAACTAACTTGTATTACAGTTTGATTCTCTTTATATTTCAGGAAGAGAAAAATAACCTTGATTTTGCAGGAATTATGGTACAAGTTGAAATGTCCGTTGAAGAAGAGTCTCACCCTAAAGAACAAGAAAACATTGAAAAAGATAACATTAATGATGGAAATTTATGGGTGCATCTGAATGAAAGCATAAATGATAATCCATTTGAACTTTTACAAACAGTAAAAGATTTGAAAGCAGAATTACAAAGTGTTAAGAAAGATAATGAACGCATTTTAGAAGCACAAGAAGAATTAAATAATGTCTTGTTGACAAAAATAAATAATCAAGAAGCAGCATAGAATAAAGGACCCGATATAGAAACAACAAGGACTGTATCTTATAAACACAAGGCAAGAAAATTAAAATTTTAAGATAGTGAAATTGAGTCTTCAAGTGGAAAATTAGCTAAACAAAGTAAACAGAGCTTTAATGAATCTAGTGAAAGCAATGATGGTGTTAAACATAGAATAAAAGGTAAAATTTATGAATAAATTTTAGGTGAGTTTAAGAAGATAAAACCTCCTATATTCAATGGTGAGATTGAAACCAGAGAAGATGCAGAAGCCTGGTTTTCAGGGATGAAAAAGTACTTTCAAATTTATAACTATTCTAATGAATTAAAAGAAAATATGTCAATTTATAATCTAACTGGGAAGGCTAATATCTGGTGGCAATATATTAAAAAAGTGAAATGCATTGAGGAACGTTACTTGACATGGCATATTTTTAAGAAATACTTTAAAAGGAAATACTTATCAGAACAGTATTACAAAGAAAAAGCTAAAGAATTTTATGATTTAAAGTTGGGGACTATGACAATGAAGGAACTGTGTAGTAAATTTCTGAGTTTATTATGTTATGTACCTTATATTGTTGATGAAAAACCTAAAATAAAACATTTTCTAAGTTGTCTACCAACAATTTATAAAGAAAGAATTGAATATGACAATCCTAAAACATTAGATGAAACTATGAGAAAAGCATATTTCTGTTATGACCAAAATAAGAACAAAAGAGATAATGTACCAAGTTGGAAGAATAAAAGACATGAAAACTATGAACATAAAAAGAAAGGTACAATATTTAATAAAACTTTTGGGAATAATTATCGGAACTATCAAGGAAATCATTTCAAGAGTTTTAGGCCACAGAATCCTACAGTAATAATTTTGGGAGTGTGGTGAACCCCATTATTTTAAATACTGTCCAGTTAGAAGGAATTTTTTTAATAGCGTACACACTATTCAAGAGGATACTACGATGGGGATCAAGGAGCATGCCCAGAATAAGCACAGCATTGGAAAATCGACAAGCAGATCATCAAACATCTATGGTGGAAATCAAAGGTATGTTGAAAGTTAAACCAATCTCTGTATTAATTGATACCAATGCAAGTTTGAGTTATGTTTCACCAAGAATTGTAGAATTGTGCGATTTAAAACAAACTAAATTTGAACAGTCTTGGTTAGTACAACTTGCTACAGGCACGAAACGAAAAATAACTAGTTTTGTGAAAGAATGTGAATTTAATATGAATGGTTTTATAACACATGTTGATTTAAATATTATTCCTTTAGGATCCTATGATATATTGATAGGAATGGATTGGTTAGAAAGCATAGAGTAATTTTGAATTTTTATGATAAAACCTTCTCATGCATAGGTGAAGAAAGTAAATCCATTGTAGTAAAAGGGATTCCAAGGAAGAATACTATTAGATAAATATTTGCTTTGCAAATGAAAATGTATGTTCACAAAGGTTGTAAAGTATTTGTTGTTCGTATAATTGATGAAAGAGATAAAAATAATGAAATTAAAATAGATGATATACCAGTTTTAAAATATTATAAGGATGTATTTCCGGAAGAGATTCCCGGATTACCTCCAAAACGAGAAATAGATTTTACTATTGAATTGGTACTGGGGGTAGTACCAGCCTCGAAAGCTCCATATCGGATGAATATCTTGGAACTTAATGAATTAAAATCACAAATACAAGAATTAATAGATAAAAAGTACATTCGGCCAAGTGTTTCCCCATGGGGAGCACCGGTATTGTTCGTAAAGAAAAAGGATGTGTCATGTCCCCAATTAAATGGTTTTCAGATAAATAATTAAGTTGTCATACCCAATGCCTAAGGGTTATGTGGAAGAATTAAAATATTAACATTTAACCCCAAGGTGTATAGTTTCTCATGAAAATTCAATATCCTAAATTGATGGTGGAAAAATAAGCCAATAAATTATGGAATAAATGTTAAATGCTCCAAAATTAAGTGGCATTAGGTCCTAGTTGGACTTGGGGGCGCATAAGTGGACATGTGGGGTCCACATGAGAGAATATTCCTCCTTTAAACAAGGAGCCATCACCAAATTCGAGTTGGAATGGAAGAGTTAACATTCATGAAGGAAGAGGAAGAGTCATAGGGCTAAAAATAGGCAACGACAGATTCTATGACAACTATGACAACTATGACAAGCATTAGGACACTTATGACAGATTCTATGACACCTATGACACTTATGACATATTCTATGACATCTATGACAATGTAAGAGCTAAAAATAGATCAATAGGGCGCATGAGAGGATTTACACATCTCCAAAGCATACAAAGGATTCCCCAATTCGAATTCATGGAGGAGTTGGAGACAAAAGATGAGCCAAGTGTCATGTGGGGCCAATGAAGGGTCATAACTCCCACTAGTTCGAATTTCATGAGTAATTAGGAGATAATTTGACTTCTAAGGAGGCAAATGAGTCAACTAAAGTTATCAAAAGGAGGCCAAGTCTAAATGGAGCAGATTTTGATCATTTCTCATTTGGAAAAATTGGAGAGCACAGCTTGTCCATGCAAGGTGGATGTTTATCCTGCTTACCTTAGTACCAATTTCAAGGGTGAAAGATTCCCATCCTAATTGGAAATTGGAGAGGTCATTCAAACCTTTCATTGGAGTTTATGAAGACATTGTTTTACATGTTGAAGCTACAGGTCTTCTCGTGACCATTTCTCCTTCAACTTGTTCCCACATCTCTCTCACTTTTCTCTCTATATTCTTGCTCTTGGAGGAAGGGTGCACATTGTGAGATGCTGATCTCTTTGGGGAAGTCCAAGGAGCCCCATTTATTTGTAATATAATGTGTAAAATATTTATTTTATGCTAATATGAACCTCAGGTCGAATATCCAAGTGAAACTATGGGTAAATGCCAAACTGTGTATGAATGGTGCCATTTTCCCACATATCTTGTTGTAAGAGTTGAAGTTGTTTGGTTATATGAAATTGTTTCAGTAAATGTCTGTGGTTTTAAGTGTTGTTTGGAGAGCCATTAATGCACTGAATAAGTCTCATACACCTTATGCAGGTTCTTGGGAAATTTATCTCAAATTTCATAGCAAGTTATAACGTTTTTCTCACATTTCCCCCTACGTAATGACATGTTTACAAATATTTGTTTTATGGAAGTTGCAACAGCCTTTAGGAACTGATTAAGGATGCATTTGGGTGCCCATTGAATTCATATAACTAATCCATGTGTCTGTTCTTAAATATGGGAGGTTCGTACTGCATTTGGGAATCCATTAGTGACCCCTACCCTTGGGGATTTGAACATCGAAACTACTAGTAAATTTCCCATTTTTCTCCGGAATTCAAATGAAGGTTGCAGAAGTATTTTCATAGTGTCTAAGCACCCATTAGATACATTTTTATATCCTAATACCAGTCAAACACTCTCATACCCAATTCGAAATCCTTAGGATTCATTTGGAAGCACTTGAGTCATCACTAGTCCACGGTTCGAATTTGACCAAAAATTGCGAATTTTCCAAATTATTAAAAAGAGACACTACAAGTGGCATGGTATGAGTACATGCCATACCTAAAGAACCCGAATAATTATTATTTTTAAGAACCTTATGTTATTATTTTATTTTGACATTTGACCAAGTGAGGTCAAAATAAATGTAAAATAATTATTAATTATTAAGTAATTAAGCTGAGAGAATCAGAACTGAAATAGCTATTACAAAGTGTTTGCTGACCCACAAGGAGGAATTCCAAGTGTCAAGATAAAATACAAAGTGGCAAGACTTGTTAATAAAATATCAAATGATGCAGGAGGAATCCTCCCTAAAAATCAGGTCGAGATTCTTTGAGTAAGGATAATGGAGAAGGTGGCTCATAAATGACCAAGTCCTAGGAAAAATACTATAAGTATTGAATCCATTGAATTAGTAGGAGGCTTATGATGGAAAGGGAATATGAAATAGCTTATGCAATGAGAGTTTGGTGACCAGTCTTTGTTCTTGTGGTTTAGCGAACAGGCTCGGGGGTTTTAGAGCAAGAAGCTTGGCTGTTTTGGAAGTTGGTTAGGAGGAACAACGACCTTTAGTTTTGATTTTCCCTTAGTTGGTTTTAGGTTCCATTCTACTTAATCATGTTCTGAATCTAATCAGTTATACTTTTGTATTGTTTATGAAAATAACACTAGTTTCTTATTTAGTATTTAGTTTATATCCAGAAAATTATATTTATGCATCCAATAAATTATCAATTACTATTCTGTCATTTATGTTTATGCACAAATTAAATGTACAGTGCTTATATCACATAGATTGATAGAGTAGGCATAAGTATATTTCCGTGTGCAATTATTTAGGCTTAAAAAAACAGAACACTAAATAATAGTTAAGAATATCTATAATTAGAATCGATTTTCTTTCAAAAACAAAGTCATTATCTAATGATATATCATATATATAGTATAGTTTTAATAATACATATGGTTAACAAAGGAATTGAGAGATTTCTTGGAACACTAAACTAATAACTATAACTGATAAATTTTATACATGTAGATAGGGCCATATTAAAATCAAAGAATGATATTATCCGCACAGAGTTATTAACTATCATAATACAAGTAGACTGAGCATCTATTTTAAACCTAATTTCATTCAAAACTTGGTCAAATGATAAGCAATTTTATACTTATAAAATACACAAGTGCATAGAGTTATTCTAAGAGCCGAGAGGCTTCTTAGAAGCTTAAAAACAAGCAAATAATAATTATGCCAAAACAACCAGAGTAAACCCTTTCAAATCGAATGTTATGAAGAGTAAAGTATACAAATCCGTGATATCTAAAATCAAACTATAAGTTTCCAAGTTATAAACATAGTCAAAAAGTAAGCAAACATCCCATACGTTTTATACATTTTGTATGTTTTAAGCAAACATACCAATTGAAATTGAGATGTTAAAATGGGAAAAACCTGAAACTTACCATGCATGCATTTACAAGCGGTTACCAGAGTTTTCCTCCTTAAGAACAACAATTGTAAACCCTAAACAAAAAGAATGCATAGTATCAGTCTTTGTCTTAATTAAAAACCTTATGCAAATGGTAAGAGTTTGTGAAGTTACCTGTAGAAGCGATGGTCTTCACCTTGCACAAAAAATCCCATCCAAATCGCTTTCCAACCACTGAAGCAAAGCCACCAAAATTTCCATAAAGGGAATCCAAGGAAGATAATAAGAAAATCGCAGAGCCAAAGAGAGACAGAGCTCGAATCTATTAAGTCTCCCACTACTCTAAAAAATTTCCGCTGGATACATTTTGAACATAGCTCAAAGGAGCCATTTTGACTTTGTTGACAGAAGGCGAGCCCAGTGTCCACACCAAGGAATTACACAATGACCAAACCCAAGAGACACCCTCGTCAGGGTATACTGCAAAACCCACAAATAAATAACCGTCCAACAAACTTTGATAGTATCCAAGCACGGGGTTGATGGAGTTATGGTTCACACCTTCCAATATTATCCAAGCTCGAGAAGATCCCATCCAACGGTGGAGATAGAGCTCAAGGTCCAGTTGGACAGCTGCGATACAGTGCATGAGGATCGAGGACTATGAAGGAGTAAATGTAGTCACATGGGAAACCATAAACCCTCGTGAGTTGGCATAACTTAAACCCTTGGTCGTAACTGCATTCAATTCGCATGGCCAAATCCTTTAAACCAAAGTTGTTTTCAAGTCCATTGTCCAATTATCCAATTTAATGTGTGGATCAAACCTTAACATATCAAGTTTAAATATGAATTTTGATCATGTAAATTCCATGGTATAGTTAAGGCATGTTTTCGATTTTCCAAACCATAGTATAAAATATGACATAACTACAAAGTTAGCAGTGGGGAAATCTAGCCATATGTGGGTCCCACTTCCTCCATGTGTCTTCATGATCAAATTCCACTTTGATTTTCACTTGTATATATTTATTTAGATCCTTTATTAAATATTTATGCCATTCTAATGTTCAAACATCATTTATTATCCCCCTTATTCCAAATCCCAAAGCTTCCACCCCAAACCTAGGAAACTAGTCATTTTTCTCCTTGGCAATTATTTGACCTTTAGCATCAATTTGATAAACTCTCATGAATATGGCCAATGGGCTTAGTCCATTGTGACCCAATGCAAAATTTGGGACATCAGAAATCCTCCCTTCCCAATATTGCTTGTCCTCAATCAATTTCAAACATGGGTGTTGAAGAACCTGCTTGCTGTATAATTCTTTGAAGTTGCCATTGAATTTCCCAACCTTGAGTCCTTGAGATTCCATGAATATTTTAGAGAGGAACCACCATGCTTGATGCTGCACTACTTTGATTAAAATCACTTTATTAGGTGGGGAATCCATCCCCCATACTACTTGTTCCCCAAAAAATTTGAAACCAATGAGACAAAAATGATCCCAAGGTCCCATTGCTTGTATTGCACCCCAACAATTAAGAGTGCTATCCAATCCATACCATCATATAAGAGGATTCCTGGATCCCATTTTCTTGTATGCATTCTTCCAAACATCATGAGTGCAAAATATATATCATCAAATTACATAACAACATAATGAAAATGTACATCAAGGAGATGCTTCATCAAAGAGACGTGAAAGTGCTTATACCTTCAAGCAAGTAGACCACCATTTTCCAAGTGCATACAATCTTCAAGTGACCCATCAAATCTACTCCAATGACATAGGTGAGGATCACATGTCCTATAATTCTGCTCCAAAAGGATGTGATATGCATAAAAATATTCATCTATGTATTCCTTCATCCAAGAAGTGAATGAAGAATCTCCACTAAAATCTGAACCAAATGATGAGCAAAAAAAAAAAAACAAGACTTCAAAGGACTCAAAGAAGTCTCACCCATACATCCATGAATGTGAGAATCATAAATATGTAACAAAGTATGTGGCTTCCAACAAAAATATTCTTCAATCATAAATCTATTCACCCAAGTTTTGGATGAAGTTCCTCAAAAAAAGGAGACTTCAAAGGACTCAAAGAAGTCTCACCCATACATCCATGAATGTGAGAATCATAAAGATGTAACAAAGTATGTGGCTTCCAACAAAAATATTCTTCAATCATAAATCTATTCACCCAAGTTTTGGATGAAGTTCCTCCAACATCAGATGAACCAAGTGTTGAGCAAGAAAAACCATGAGTCTTCAAGTGACTCAAATGCATATCATAGGGGCATCCGGGTAGATGTGCATCATCATAAAGTAACAAAGGATACTGCTGCAAATGTGAATAAGAATTTTCTCCAACCATGTCATCATAAAAGGTAAATCTAGGAGTTCCATACTCCTCATGTGGCACCATAAAAAAAAACCCTTTCACCCACTCTTCATGAAGACTAATGCTGCAAAACATGGAATTGTAGGATGTAGGAGAATGAAATAACTCACCCAAATGATCAAAATGTGCAGAATTTTCATTATGGGAATGATCCATATGGGTAGTATCATGCAGCTCCTTCAAAAGTGTGAAACCTTTGTCATAGATTGGTTCCAATGTAGAGGAATCATGCTCTTCTTTAAAAATTGCATAACCTTCATCATGAGACAATTCAAGTTCCTCTTCCACCACATCAAGTGTTTGGATCTATTCAAGTTCGTCTTCAAACACATAAAGAACATTCAAATTTCCACATTTCTCATGATCCACCATGTCATGAGAATCCTCCAAACAATCTACCATTTGACAATCTGAAACATAGGAGGAAAAACAAGTATCTTGCAACTTTTCAAGAAGTTGCTCATTTTGAATTGTGAGCTTATGATTATCCTCATTATTCTTCAAGTATGCATCATGTAACAATTCATTAAGCTCAAACAAATGGTTTCTATCAAAAATAAAAGACATGAAATTACCTTTGATGTGGCACATTTCTCTTTGAATCTTCTCCATGTCTTCAAGGAAGGATGTTTCCTCCAATGAAGTAGCTCTCCAACAAGAATTTGACACCAATGCTTGAGTGTCATGGAGAATGCTAAGAGACTCTTGGATCTTCTTTTCATTCATATTTAAGGACCCTTCAAGAAAATGAGGCTCTTTCAAATGAACCTCCTCATCTTCTTCATTTTTGCTTGGACCAACTTCATGAAGCTCAAGTGGTGATGGGGAAGTTGATCTTGGTTCTTCTTCAACTGCTACAAGGTATTCATTATCATGCTTAATGGAACTTGGGATTGCAGCAACACTTTCAAAAGTGATCTCTATGTCACCAACATAGAGGTGTGAGCACCCATCAGTAGGTATTCCTTCATAGTTTAAGCATCCATCAGTAGATTCTCTTTGGTTCATGTCTAAGCTAGAAGGTGTCTCGAAATGATCTTCCATATTTTCAATAGAATCTTCTTCATGCTCTTGTGATGTCTCTTCCTTTTGCTCCTTCAAGCAAGATGATGCATTTTTCCCCTTGTTTTCCTTAGGATCAATATATTTGGAATCTATTTTTGAAGAATTCCCAAAAACTCTCCTCAAGTAGGACATACATGCCTTCGCGGAAGCTTCAGATATTTCATTGAGCTTTTCACGCACACATATATGATACTCTCTCCAAGGTTCTTTACAAGAAGGGAATAAACCTTTCTTTACTAACTCCACGTCTTCATTTTTGGGCCTATTTCAAAAATATGTTCAGCATAGTACTCAAAAGACATAGCATTTTGTGTATTTAGTGCTCAAAGCATGATATTCTTGATATTTTTGATATTGTTGGGGCAAAGTTTTATATGTTGCTCTCCATATTTGTAACTCATACATAGAATTATCCTTTGGTGGTGTGACATACTCATATTTATCATACATAGGTTCATAATCATAATCTTCATTCCTCCTGAAATTGTAAGAAGTGTTGCATGATGGCACCTCTTCCTCAAACCATTCACATTCTACTTCATATTGCTCATAAGCATATGCATATTCCTCATAAGAATTGTACTCATAGGATTCCTCATAATAGTGATACATGGATGGAAATTATTCTTCAATGTATGATATTAATTCACAGGTGAAAGGACCATGCTCTGATACCACTGTAATGTCCCTTGTCAGGAATTTTATTAAAATGGCAATTTTTCACCTTTTTCCCTAGTTTGACCTTTGACTAGTTTTGAGCTCTAGGTCTTCAAATTGCTCCAATTGCTCCAATTGCTCCCAAATATTTTGAGAAGGTATATGGATGATTTTATAACATAAATATGTGTTTCAGGGATGCTTTTGGACATTTAAAATACTTCTGCAAATCCTCTTTCGATTCTGTCCAATGTAGGTAACTTTACTAGTAATTTCCCTTTGACTAGTATTGATCTCTAGGTCTCAAATTGGCTCCAAATGCCTTCAAATATTAAAGTAAGGTGTATGAATGATATTTGTACTTTATTTGGATGTTCATGGATGATTTATGACCATCAAAATACTTCTGAAAACTTGTTTAATATTCTAGACAAAGTATGGAATTTAACTAGCAATTTGAGGTTCAAATCCCCCCAAGGAAATTATTAAAATTGGCTTTCCAAATGCCTCCAAAACCACTCGAATTTATGAACAGAGGTAGGGGATGTCTCAATTATGTTATTAAGGTCTCATATTCACCATTAATCAGTTATTAAGTATGTTCTAACCTTCTCCCAAACATCATCAAAAATCACTAGTTCGACCCTTGGGGAAATGGCACCAAATCTTCTCCAAATGTAAATAAACTGAGTAAAATGACTCCAATGCTTGAGTAATGAACATGAAAATTGTATAATAGATTAATAAAATTCCATTCATAAATAAATCATTATTATTTTACTTATCCGTTTGAATCCATCAACATTACATTGGTTCACAACAAGTTAGTGGGGAAATGGCATTGTTCTTTCATTAAAAATGAGATTTATACATTTCTACTTGGAATTTAGACCTGAAAATTTTTGGACATGAATAAAAGAGTATTTAATTCATATTAAAAAATAAATGGGGCATTATAATCTCCCCCAAAGAGTACAATAGCTCACCAAAAATTCCCTCCCTCAAGGAGCAAGAATATGCCTTCAAAACTGGAAATGGTTGAGAGAATGCGATGAATTAGAAGAAACCATGATATGACCTGTACCTTAAACATGCAAAAAATGACTCCATTAAAGCTCCAAATTAAAGGTCTTAATGGCCTTTCCAATTACCAACTTGGATGGGAATATTTCACCCTCGAAATTGGCTAAGGCAAGAAACTAGTCATCCACTAGCTCTCCCTCTTCACAAATGCAATTGCAAATTTCTCAAATGATCAAAAGCTGCTATTATTCTTTGTTCGTGAATTTTATAAACTTCTATTTTCCTCCATGGGTCGAATTCCTTCCAAGAGACTCATGCCAACTCAAGTTGGGAAGATATTCTAAAGAATGTCACTTGTACAACAATTCCTAGTCTCCCACTTCCACCAAATCACGTGTGGAAGCATCTTAGCTGCCCTAACTCCCTTGAGTGCCCTCTTGGAGTCTATTTTTATCCTTGACATGTCATATATGTCATATTTCAGCCTTCGGGTCTGATTTGTGTCATAGGTGTCATAGCATCTTCATCATTGTTGTCATAGAGCTAGGGAATCTAGCCCAAGTGTCCCACTAGCTCCAAATTGCCTCTTTCTCTTCCATGAGAGTTACTCTTCCTCTATATTTCAAAATTGGATGAGTCATGCCATGAATAATACCTTTTTAACTGTAATGTCCCTTGTTAGGAATTTTATTAAAATTGCAATTTTCCACTTTTTTTCCTTGGTTCGACCTTTGACTAGTTTCGATCTCTAGGTCCCAAATTTGCCCCAAATGATCCCAAATATTCTGAGAAGGTATATGAATGATATTAGAACATAAATATGTGTTTCAGGGATGCCTTTGTACCTTTAAAACACTTCTGCAAATACTCTTTAAATTCTGGTCAATGTAGGTAACTTTATTAGTGATTTCCCTTTGACTAGTATTGGTCTCTAGGCCTCAAATTGACTCCAAATGCCTTCAAATATTCAAGGAAGGTGTATGAATGATATTAGGGATTGAATATGATGTTCAGGGATAACATATGGCCACCAAAAGACCTCTGCAAACTCTCTTAAGATTCTAGACCAAGTATGCAATTTTATTAGTAATTTGGGGTTCAAATCCCCCTAAGGTAAGTACTGAAAATGGCTTCCCAAATGACTCCAAACCCACTCAAATTTATGAACAGAGGTATGTAATGTGTTAATTATGTTATTAAGGTCTCATATGCACCATTAATGGTTTATTACAACTGTTCTCACCCTCTCCCATTCAACTGCAAAAATCACCAATTCGACCCTTGGGGAAATGGCACTATTTCTTCTCCCAATGCAATTAAACTGAGTAAAAATACTTCAAATGCTCAAGTACAGTACATGAAACTTGTAAAATACATCCATGGAATTCCATTAATCACAAATTCATCATATAATCATCCATTCATTCGAAATCATCATCAATACATTGGTTCACAACAAGGTAGTGGGGAAATGGCATTGTTCTTCCATTAAAAATGAGATTTATACATTTCTACTTGGAATTTCGACCTGAAACTTTCTGGAGATGAATAACAGAGTATTTACTTCATATTAAAAAATAAATGGGGCATTAGAAGCTCCCCCAAAGAGTACAATAGCTCACCAAAAATGCCCTCCCTCAAGGATCAAGAATATGCCATCAAAACTGGAAATGGTTGAAGGAGCGAGCTGCAATAGAAGAAACCATGAGATTCCTTGTAGCTTACACCTGCAAATAAAGACTCCATTAAAGCTCCAAATGAAAGGTCTGAATGGCCTTTCCAATTTCCAACTTGGATGGGAATCTTTCACCCTCGAAATTGGCTAAGGCAAGAAACTAGTCATCCACTAGCTCTCCCTCTTCACAAATGCAATTGCAAATTCTACAAATGATCAAAATCCATTCTCATACTTCATTTCTACATTTTATAACCAACATTAGCCTTCTAAGGGTCGAAATCCTCTCAATAGATTCAATAGATTTTCATTTAGGAAATATTCCACATTTGCCACTTGTCTCCTAGTTCCAACCTTCCATCTTCTCCCAAATTCGATTTTGAGTCTCTTTGGCTTCTCCCACTCCCAAATTCGCCTTCTTTGAGCCTATTTTTGGGGCTGACATGTCATAGTGGTCAGATGTCAGAGTTCAGGTCTGCAATTTGTCATAGTTGTCATAGATGCTCCATCATTGGTGTCATAGGGCCTAGGGAATCTAGCCCAAGTGTCCACAAACTTCCACTTTGACTCTTTATCTTCCATGGAGGTTACCAATCCTTCCAAATTCGAACTAATATGCTCAATGACATGTGTTATGACTTACCAACTCACCCAAGAGTGTTCACATTCCCATTAATTCGAATTTGCAAAAGAGAGATACCATGTATTATGAAAAATCAAGCTAGTGTGGGTCCCACATCCTCCATATGTCTCCAAAACCATTTGTCACTTAGGATTTCTCTTGAATTTATTTATTCACTCTATTTATTAAATACTTGAACCCTTCTAATGTCTAAACATCATTTATTATCCGCCTTATTCCAAATCCCAAAGCTTCCACCCCAAACCTAGGAAACTAGTAATTTTCCTCCTTGGCAATTATTTGACCCTTAACATCAATTTTACAAACTCTAATGAATATGGCTAATGTGATTAGGCCATTGTGACCCAATTCCAAATTTGGGACATGAAATTAACTCCTCCAAGTATGTTACCATTCACCTTGAATTCGAATTGGTGAGAAAATGATGCCAAATGTAGTGGGAAAATCTAGCCATATGTGGGTCCTACTTCCTCCATGTGTCTTCATGATCAAATTCCAGTTTTATTTTCACTTGTATATATTTATTTAGATCCTTTCTTAAATATTTATTCCATTCTAATGTTCGAACATCATTTATTATCCCCCTTATTCCAAATCCCAAAGCTTCCACCCCAAACCTAGGAAACTAGTAATTTTCCTCCTTGGCAATTATTTGACCTTTAGAATCAATTCGATAAACTCTCATAAATATGGCCAATGGGATTAGGCCATTGTGACCCAATGAAAAATTTGGGACATTACATGGGGGGTGGTGGTGGGGGAGGGGGTGAACCACCAGCTAAGGGTTCGGATGGCGGAAATTTATGTTGACCCCACGTGTTTTTATTTCCGAGGTAAGGTACTCTGGGATAAAGGTTTCCCAGAGCAGTTTGATAGATTTGACTCATTGCCATATTCGGATTACCCAGATATATATAAACCTATTCGGGTTGATCCCATACAAATTGTCCCCATGTGTGATGTCCCCACGAAGGTTGTCCCATGGATCGAGGTGGACCTCCAGTCATATTATAAGTCATAAATGAAGGTTGTCCTCCAGTTACATTTTGTCCACTGACTAGAGGTTTCTTTCCAGTTAAATTCCGTCCACTAACTAGAGGTTTCCCCCTAGTTAGGTTTTTACTACCAATCGAAGTTTTTCTCGTAATAATATTTCGACCACTGACCATAGGTTTCCCCGTGGTTATACTTTGACCACTAACCAGAGGGTGGCCTCTTATTATACTTTGTCTTGAAGGTCATAAGAAATTACCACCCCCAAAATGTATCATAAATAAGAAATCATTAAAAAATTAATTAAGAGTTAATTAGCATCACTAATCACATAAAAATTCAAACCCCTATTTCTCCCGGAAATTGTAATGCCCCCTTCCATCACTCCCGTGCAAGGAAGGAAACGTTAACCAAACTACCGGGCTTTGGGCAGACTTAGCCCCAATACTTTGACTCGTAAATGCATGAAATTTAAAAGCTTATGTGTGCAGATTTAAACTCAATATAAACACAGCAGAATTAAAACATTACACATTACATATGCATACAGTTTCATCATGCATTCGACATACAAACAACAGTCATTAATTAAAATATTTGTAGAGCATAGAATTAACATAACTCAACCACAAGAATACTTATCTTGAACTGTAATGGTCCAAACGACTGGTTACGTGAGAGCAACGTTCCTCCCAACCATAGATCTCTATCCAACCTATATTCTTTCAGCTGAGAGATCACCCCCGAGCCGGGCTGTGTATCCACTAAGGAGGAACTAGCTGGGTTCACTCACAACCATGGTTTCGGTCAAGCCTCCAAGAAGATAGAGGAGGTTAATGCTAAGCCAGTGAGCTCAACCACAGAGCTACATGAATCTCAAGTGAGCTCAACAGTTAGGCACCCACATTACCTACCACATCCAACACAAGGAAGATCCCCTTCTCTGTTACACAGTCCCTTAGGCAACTCTTCCCTCCAGTGCTCTTCAGGATGGGCATAGAAAGGTCCAGCTGTTAATCCTTGAGGTCCTAGCCTTCATTGGGTTTATCAAGCACACCCAACCTCTGCATAGTCATTCCCAACTTGATTTCTCACCATTCTGCTCACCAAATACTCAAATCCGTCACTGGTTTTCTGAGCTGCAAAAACTGAGTTTTCCTATTGATTTCGGGGTAGCTAATACTCCCAAATTCGCCCCAAGGTTCATGCTGACGAATCCCCCATTGGATTTCCCTGTCCCATGCCAAATCTGGGTGTTTTTGGTCTTTCAAAATCTGAGTTCTCTCAAGGTCACGATTTCTGGTTCTCTCACTGCTGGCACTCGTTTTTGGATGCAGAATGATGCTAGATCCCTCCACACTGGAATGGGGATGAGAATGAAGCCACCTCCCATGAGGTTGAGTGACTTCTTGTACAAGAAAACAAATCCCATACCTAACTATACGAATTTTCAGGGTTTCCCATGCTCCATTGAAGCCATGGGCTGAAATCTCAACCACTTCCTTACAACAGGCATTAATGTCACCTAGGGAAGTCAATGGGTTCTCATAATGACAAATGGCAGCCTAGGGTTTAGTCCCATAGCCCCCTCACCACTCCCTAGTGGATACACGTGGCCCCTTCTCATTCGTTGCCTCCATAGCCAGTTTTGGTATTTCATTTCAATGTTAAATATTTACATCAATTTACAATATCCCATGGCTTAATAGCACGTGGGTAACAAAATATCAAGCGTGTCTAATTTAAATAAAATCTGAACATAAACTAGCGGGGCCTTGGCCTTGAGCTCCACGCTAGGAAAACATACAACGTGTGTATACAATATTTAAATTAGAAGCCAATATTTCCTAAGGGTCAAAATTGGGGTATTACATAAATATTTTACGGTTGCACAACAAACAATGTGGGGTTAACCTATTTTGCACATGTGGGGTTAACTTATTTTGCACATGTGGGGTTAACTTATTGGGTTGACTTATTTTGCATGGGACACAATGTCAGGTTAATTCAAAATTTTCAATTTGGAAAAATCCCTCTTCTTTTCATTTTTCCCAAAATCACTTACCAAACCAAGTCATTTTCCTGCTTCAACGAACTCTATCTGTTACCAAAAGCTGAACTCTATCTATTACCAAACCAAGTTGTTTTCCTACTTGAACGAACTCTTCAAGAGAACCTATCAACACACCAGGTGTGATCCCATGATTGAACGAACCTATTAAGAAGAAAACTCCATGAAAAAATGAAGTCCAATGCCCTAGTTTAGTGAACAAGATCAACAACTGGGTGAGGATCGGGATCAAGGTAATGATTGATTCGTGAGCGGCAAGGTGAGTGTAATGATTTGATAAGAAAATGTTGTTTGATTTTTTGTTACGGTTTATGTTGTGAACGAAGGGTATGCATTCACGTTTGGCATGTTTTATGTTCCAGTCAGGGAACTTGCGTATTACATTTACCGATCAAGATCAACAACTAGGTGAGGATAAGGATCATGGTAATGATTAATTCATGAGCGGAAAGGTGAGTGTAATTATTTGATAGGAAACTATTGTTTGATTCTTTGTTAAGGTTTTTGGATTCAATGAAGGGTATGAATTCACGTTTGGCATGTTTTATGTTCTAGTCAGGGCACTTTCCTACTACATTTACTGGTGGATCAGAGGAACTTTCCAATGATTCAACCGATAGAAGGGATAGGAGTGCCAGGGTTTGTGTATTGGAGAAAACTCACTATGGCTTGGGAATACCACAACAGACAAATAACTACCAGAAATATACTCAATTCTCAAAACCATGCTATTATAAATGACAATGTTAAAATAATGGAGAAATGTAACCAACCTCGATCCAACGTTTGATGTAGATCCCCGTTGGAGCTTTCAATCCGCGCACATCCAAGCACTTGTAATTTGCAAATTAGTCTTGACAACCAATATCTAACAAGTAAATGTGATATATAAATGACATTTACATTATCAATAACAATGGTCCATAATATCATAAGCAAATGTAACCCAATGTATTATAAATGGCATTCACACCATGAATGGACGAGAATACGAGTATTTCTATCAATGAACAAGAAGAAGTACAAAGTGATACGACCTCTTTCCGGAAACCAATCTGAACCAAGATCTAGATCAATCCACTTGTGCCTCCACCACTTCAATCCTCCATGAAAGGAAAACTCAAACTAGCAAGGAGTTTGGAAGGTGAACATAAGTGGTTCACAACTACAAGGATCAATGAGTGCAGACTCAAGATAGGGAAAAAAATCCACTAGAGTGCCTTTACTCTTCTCTTCTTCCTCCCATCCATAAGCCATATGTGCTCAATATATAGTCCTCTCAAAGGTAGGTGAAAAGAATCATTGAGATGTTACTTGGGCAGATGGAGAGCCAAAGGTCACCCAATGACCGCTTTTTGGGAGTAGAAAGTAATAAAATAGTGGTTTTGACCATTTTACTTGAAACCCGCAGGTACGCATGCTATATTGATGCAACATGCGCGTAGGAACAAAAATAGGATAAACTGGTATCATTGAAGGATGAAAATGGATCTAAGTCACTGAAACGGATCCTACATGCCAAAGAATGCTGATGCTCATAGGGTGGAAGATTTCTGTGTAACAGATGCCCCCTAATGTGTGAGGTCAGAGATTGAAATGTGGTACAATGGTCGAAATACATTATAAAACTCAAAAGTGGAGTGATGGAGACACAAGTGGAAAGAACAGCTCGCTCGTCATAATACAATAGTATCTCTGAATACATGTCGGTATAGTTCAACAATATGATACAATGGCCATGAATAGGATGTACATAAGTAGATACATGTCATAAGTGATCATAGCCATGATCCCTCTACAGTAAGATATGGTCTTCTACTGAAAAGAAGACAACTGGTGCAAACTGGAGGTACAAACTGCTAAAATCTCAAAGGTGATATCTCAGATGTAAAGTCAAAGTCATATGTAGCATACTGAATGCCACAATCGCCTGGGTATTCTACACAAGTCTTTGACAGTGCAAGTCCCATCAAGTGAATAAAGGAGTTGGGGTCGAACCTGATGAGACATCGTCTGATTACCGGTCATTGATGTATACCATTAACAGACGTGAGATGACCCACCGATAATGAAAACGGGCATCAAGGCACAGAGCACAATCATCAGAGTGTGAATAAATGGGTTGAAGTAAAACACTAGGATGAATCCATCGATCAGGGGACATTGATGTATTCCCAAAATTATCGATGGCGAGAGAACCTGCCACTAATGACTGCAAGCCTCAAGGTACTCAACCGAACTCTAAGCCTCAAGTCCCGGAATAAATGAGTTGAAGTCGACGGAACGAGACTCGCTGGAAGGAGGGCATTAAGGCATCCCCCATCAACTAGCACGAGGTACCAGCAATGCTGAAAGATTTGGAAGATCTCAGGTGAAACAGAGTGACTCAATAAGGATGGCCGACATGCAATAGTCAAGATATCTAAGGAGTGGCCGACACTGGTTTCAGGACTTCCTTTGAACAAGAGCATGAGCAGATGTATAGACTCAGGCAACATAGACTTGACATAAATTGTGCAATGCAGGAGGCATTACAGAGGGCTCTATAATGACTGGAAGCTTAACCAATCGGTGGAGAAAACTGAGAAACAAGTACATCTCCTAAGGCCCAACTATTGTCCCAACTCATAATGTATGGAGTGGAATGAATGCTCTGTTCAAAGGCGACACAACAACTGCCAACAAGAAATAGTGACCATAATCTCATCTGGATTTTTGGAATATTTGATTTTTTTTGTCTTTTTCATATTTGAGAAAATCTTGAAAAAGAATAAAATTGCTTATAGTACAACAAGTGAGGGAACGAGTGTCAAATAGCTAGCAGACTAGTCCCAAGCAGTGGAACATACCTATGCTCAATGCAAGGAAGTGCGTGCAGGATGTGGACACTCGAGGGTGTGTTCTTTCAGGGTCAAAGGGTCATCAAATTGTGAAAGGAAAATATATAAGTTCTGCAGGGCTCGACAGGGAAAGTGCTCAGGCACCAGGCTAACAATTGAGTAAGCGGGAGCCAACACAAGGCTCAAGCGACAAGCAAGATGATGCAATGCAATCACAACATGATATAACTGAGAGGAGTCCTTAAGGGAGATGGCCATCATAAGACAAAGTAGAGTATGAGTCTTCATCGCAATGTCAAGGTGTGACTACAAAGGACTCCCAATCCTGAGGACAGACAACGGCATGGACACCAAAAGCATAATGGGGTTCTAACTAGGGTACCCATGTTTGGGAAAGCCCTACCACCACATGACGACACTTCTATAATAGTGTCAAGGTTTCGTGTCAGTCACGAAGCGGGGTTGCACCTACGGTTTATGAAAATGGTCAACAGGTCAAATGCATAATGCATCTGGAAATGGCATCTAACCTATATGCCAGGTGTGAAACATACCTGTCGTAGGTGTGAAATGGATCAAAACAACTCTTGCCGAGGAAATCTGTTGAAAAAACACTACTCTAGGACACGATATTAGTTCATAACCTCCCAAAATGGAAAAAACTATAGAAAAGTGGGTCCAGAAAATTATAAATAGTAATAAAATTTAATAATTTTCAATTCATTTGCACTATTCACCATTTTGGAGTTAAGTGGTAAGTTTGCACTTGAAACTTCAAGCGCCGATCGTGGGAGCTACGAGCAACCATTCAATGAACCATCTGGAGCAGGTTAGTGGTCACTGCCATACCTTTCATTTAAGTGCTTTCATTTCAATTTTGGTCGGTGGGATTTTTTGTTTGGCCAAGCCCTAAATGGCTTCAGCGCTACCTGCGAGCTGTAAGTATGCGGGTCACGGGTAGGGCATCAAACGTACAGTCAAAAAACTGACTGCCCGCGTCTACCCACACCTATCTACAATATAGCTCGCGGGTATGACCATGAAGAAGTTTTTAAACATGATACTAACTAAAAATCTCTTGCTTTGCACTCCAGGATGGTTCTAGAGTGGAGGGAGAGAGAGCATGACGAGGTAGATGAGGCCGTGCGCAACGATTTGCAAGCACAACAAGCATTGCAAGCATGTGGCTTATATAAATACTGGAGTATCGGGGGCTTAAGGGCCCAAAACCTACTACTTCGTCATTTGATCAACTACTGGGATGTGGATGCTCAACACTTCATCCTCAACGGGAAAACACTGACACTGGAAGTAGAGGATATCTATTTCATTACTGGTTTGTCCCGTAGAAGGGAAGTGGCTAGTCCTCGGTCATGGACCATGTGTGGTGGGATCACTGTGCAAGACTACATAGTACAGTATTGTCCCGCCAACACACGACCAGTGGGAAGTCAAGTGCAAGTCAACCTCATAACGGATCTGAGTACAAAGATCATTGTAGCTACTCTAGTGTGGATCACGGGATCCATAGCACTACATCAGGCATCCAGACCGGTGATGTTCTATGCATCACAATGCTTGCAGCCTACTGTATTCAACTGGTGTACTAGTCTACTGGTGTCTATGAAGAAACAACTGACGGAATTCAAAGAGGGGAAGGCCAAAAACTTTGGGTATGGTATTATCCTCTGCATTTTCTTCTTTGAGAGGTTCCAAGACTTAGCCCGAGGGTGGATGTTTCTCCTCACAGTCTCCGAGATCCAGCCCTAACCCGATGGGCTGAGATACTGACACGATAGGGTGGTGGCCATCTAGCGTCACCATATACTGAGGAGTTCTTCCGCTGGTGGAACCAGCAGATGATTTCTATCGAGGACTACCCCTATGCAGGGATAGACTTCAGACAGGACCGTGACATGTCACTCCCACCAGGTGCAACTTTCGACGACATCGATGAGTACTCTTTTGGTTTTGTGTTTTTTTTTAAATTTTTATGGATTTTTTTATTATAGTTGAAACGCAAAAAAACTTTTTGGTGGCAATATCATGTGTTAATGGGTGACAATTTGCTCGCAGACAAAGGCCCGGTGAGACCTGAGGGCTTCCCGAGACATGGTCATCGGGGTAGAGATGAGGTGGCAGCAGATGCTGTAGCAGGGCGCACACTTCAGACCGTTGCGGTGCAACATATCACGGATGGTTTCCCGAGTACCACTGATAGAGGTAGCCCGACTACCTGAGGCTATGTAGCGCCAGGTAGTGGGTGTTCCTGGTGAGTGGGTACGGCTACTGCAGCGGATGGCCAATGCAGTACAGTACTACCATGAGACACATCCCGTTGAGTTGGAAGCTCGACCTCCTTGGAGGGAGTAGATATCCCAGGGTATCATCATTTTTTGTTTCAATATGTATATTTTTGAGGGCTACGGGCTCCAGTCTTGTATGACACTACCATTTTTGGACATATTTATATATATATACAACTTTGGTTCTCGGTTCTACTATATGTGTGTGTGAAGAAATTGCAATAATTAATTAATGCAAATACACGAGATATCAGAAATAATAGAACTTAGAATCACTTTTATATTGATCACGGGCCACTTCGAGGGGGCAACCTCCTTTGAGCAAGCTCAATACAATTAACTTTATGGTGCCTTCATAGGTCTCAACACACACTTATATACTAAGTCTAGGCGCCAATACTATGGGTCAAAACCATGGGCCACTACAAACTATGGATCAACAATACTACGGGCGACTTACAAAGCATATGCGCTAACAACAATAACACAAACTATTGATCAACAAATACTACGGGACGACTTACAAAGCATATGCGTCCAACAACAACATACTAACAAAGTAAAGACATGGGTTCCTAACATCCCCTCCCCCTTAAACAAAGCTTTGTCCTCAAAGCTATAGATGTGGAAATTGTTGTTGAATCTGAAGGAGTGGTTCCCATGTAGCATCTTATGGTTGCATGCCGTGCCAATGAATTAAGACCTCTATGATAGAGCGAGAGCGAAGCTAACGCATGCGCCGATTGAGGATGGCCTCTAGCTCCAAAAGGATGGATCCTTCATTATCCAGCTCGGGTAAAATCATTTGTCCACTGATGTTGGTGCCAAGAACTTTCTTCAGACAAGAGACATGAAAGACTAGATGAATGCGAGAAGAAGGAGGAAGTTCCAATTTATAAGCAATGGACCCAATCTTCTGAAGAATCCGATATGGCCCATAGAACTTTGGAGCGAGCTTATGACGCCCTTTGAGTTTCAAGGAGGATTGTTTGTACGGCTGGAGACGAAGAAAAACCATATCGTCATTTTGAAAAGTGTGCTCAGAATGGTGCTGATCAGCTTGTTGCTTCATGCGATTTCTTGCCATGTGAAGATTGTCCCGCAAAATGCGAAGAATCTGATCGCGGTTTCGAAGGACCGTGTCAATTTCCTGAACTGGTGAACTGGTGGGGGTGTATGGACGAAGAGCTAGAGGTGCTTGACCATAGACTACTTCATATGGGGTAATTTTAGAGGCAGTTTGGTAAGAGGTACTGTACCACCATTCAGCGAGAGGGAGCCACTTTGCCCACTGATGTTGTTGTTCTGAGGTGAAGCAACGAAGATAAGTTTCCAAGCATTTATTGATAATTTCAGTCTAACCATCTGTTTGTGGGTGATACCCTAAACTCATCTTCAATTTGGTGCCAGTGTGGCGAAATAGTTGTGTCCAAAAATGACTGGTGAAAGTCGCATCACGATCCAAGACAATGGAAGAAGGGATGCCATGAAGACGAAAGATCTGGTCCAGGAAAATTTGAGTGACGGAGGAGGCTGTATAGGGATGGATGAGAGCACAAAAATGACTATATTTGGAGAGGCGATCAACCACAACGAGAATCACTGTCTTCCCGCCAGATTTAGGGAGCCCTTCAATGAAATCCATAGAAATATCTGTCCAAATCCGTGTAGGTATGGGCAAGGGTTCAAGCAATCCTGGAAGGAGTGTCGTTTCACCCTTATTGCGCTAGCAGGTATCACATTCAGCCACCATCTGTTGAATTGTCCTTTTCATGCCATGCCAAAAGAAGTTACGCTGTGCTCGTTCATACGTTTTGAGGAACCCAAAGTGCCCTGCCGATGGAGATGCATGGAGTTCATAGAAGACAGCCTGTTGAAGATCTGTGCTCTGGGGAAGCACCAGAAAACCCTTGTATCGCAGAGAAGCACCATCCCAAGAGTAATGTGGTACAGTAGAAGGGTTGTTGGTCAAGCATTGGATGATTTGAGATAAGGAAGAGTCATTGACATAACCCTGTTGAACAGATTGCAACCAATTTGGAACAGGCATAGAAATAGCTGAAAGAGAACCTTAGGCATCAAATGTGCGAGAAAGAGCATCTGCCACAATATTGTCTTTACCCTTCTTGTAAGTGTTCTCATAGTCATAACCCATGAGTTTTCTAACCCATTTCTGTTGTACCGGGGAGGAGACACGCTGGTCCAAGAAATATTTCAGACTCTGGTGATCAGTCTTGATGCAGAAATGATTCCCTAATAGGTATGGGCGCCACATCTGTACTGCATGCAAAATAGCCATCATTTCCTTCTCATAGGTAGAGGCAGCTAAATTCTTACCTGAAAGGGATTTGTTGGTGAACTCAATGGGGTGTTCATCTTGAAGGAGAACAACACCAAGTCCATTTCCACAAGCGTCACTCTCAATAGTGAAGGGCTTGGAAAAATCGGGCATAGCTAACACAGGTGTAGTACACATAGCTTGTTTTAGTTTGTCAAATGCACACTGAGCAGTAGGTGTCCATGTAAAAGCATCCTTTTTCAATAGAGAAGTTAATGGAGCTGCAATCTTCCCATAATCCTTGACAAACTTGTGGTAGTAGCCAGTCAACCCCAAAAAACCATGAAGGCTCTTGAGTGTCTGAGGATGCGGCCAATTGTTCATGGCATCGATTTTGGAAAGATCCACGTGAACCCCTTGTGCTGAGATAATGTGCCCGAGATACTCAACTTCTTTCTGTCCAAAAACACATTTAGACTGCTTGGCATGGAGATGATGGTTAGAGAAAAGTTGCATGACAAGATCCAGATGCTGTAGATGTTCATCCCATGTTTTACTGTAGATGAGGTATCATCAAAGAATACCAGAATGAATTTCCGCAAGTAGGGTCGAAATATTCTATTCATTAAGGCCTGGAATGTGGAAGGAACATTAGTGAGGCCAAAGGGCGTGACCAAAAACTCATAATGGCCATCATGTGTGCGGAAAGCTGTTTTAGGGATATCATCCTCATGAACCCGAATTTGATGATACCCAGAACGAAGATCCAACTTGGAGAAAAAGTGAGCCCCATGAATCTCATCAAGAAGCTTATCAACAACAGGAATTGGAAACTTATCCTTGATGGTGAGGTGATTAAGTGCTCGGAAGTCAATGCAGAGGCGCCATGACCCATCTTTTTTGTGAACAAGAATAACTGGAGAAGAAAAGGAACTAGTGCTTGGGCGAATAATACCTTGCTTCAATAAGTCCCGAACGAGCATTTCAATCTCCGTTTTTTGGTGAAATGGGTAGCGATAGGGCCTGATGTTGGGAGGAATGCTTCCAGGAAGGAGCTGAATACGATGGTCTTTTGGCTTGGAAGGTGGCAATCCCATGGGTTCAGCAAAGACACCTGTATATCGATCCAGAATTTGTTGTAGATCCAAAGGAGTAGTGGAGACCGCTGATGGTTGCATCTGAATGGAATGGATCTAAGCGATGACACCATGTGAATTCTTCTTGAGGAGTTTTTCCATGTTACGTGAACTGATGATGCTGAGAGAACCTGGTTGTAATCCTGTCAATGTGTGTTTTTGTCCATTGAGGGAAAACTGCATCCAAAGTTCAGCAAAATCCCATAAGATAGGGCCAAGTGTGCATAGCCATTGAGCGCCCAAAACCACATCACATCCACCTAAGGGCAAGGCAAACATGTCAGAGCGCAAGGTATAATCTCCCATAGAGATACGCACATTTCGACACTTCCCTTTGCAAGGTAAGGTGCCCCCATTGGAAACCATGACTTCAATGTTGGAGCAAGGATGGATAAAACAATCAGCTTGTTTGGCGATCCGAGGGTCAATGAAATTATGAGTGCTACCAGAATCAATGAGTATTGTAAGAGGAAGCTTCTTGAAGTAACCCCTGACCCACATTTTTTAGGGGGTAGTGATTCCAGCTAAAGCATGGAGAGATATCTCTGTCTGGTCATCCTGAGATGGAGGCTCAATAGGCGGTTTCTGAATGTCGACCAGAGCATCCAGTGTTTCTGGATCTTCGTCACCAATTTCTGAGGCAGGCGTAGACTCCACATCCAAGAGATAGAGCTTTTGCTGAACACATCTATGTCCCCGAGTGAATTTATCATCACAATTATAGAAAAGCCCCTTTTCTCTGCGTGCTTGCATCTTTGTTTCAGACAAACACGTGATAGGATTCGGTCGAGGAGCCTGCGATATAGGTGGTCACTGAGAACCCATATTTCGGAAGGGAACAAAAGTGGGCTTGGAGCGTTGTTGGGATGAAATCTTGTCTTCTGCCAACTTAGCCAACCCTAGGGCTTCCATCATTGTGGTGGGACAGAACATTTTGACCTCAGAGCGGATGGCATCCTTTAGACCATTGATAAAACAACTCCAGTAAAAGTCATCAGACAATCCTTCGGTGTGGTTGGCTAGGTTCTCAAATTCGGTTTGATACTCTCTCACAGTGCCAATTTGGTGAAGTTTAGTGAGGGCTCCGGTGAAGTCATCAAAAGCACTAGGACCAAATCGTTGCAAAAGGAACTGGCAAAAGTCTGACCATTTGGGCTCTGGATGAGCCTTGATGTACCAACGGTACCATTGAAGAGCTTCCTGTTCCAAGTGAAAGGATGCCAGCGGAACTTTGTTGACATCAAAAGTATTATGCAGACTGAAATACTGTTCTGCACGATAGATCCATCCAGTTGGATCAGTACCATTGAAGCGAGGAAAATCAAGCTTTGGACCACGGAAATTGCTGGAAGAAGAGAACCCATTGTCTGATGAAGACTCAGACTGCCGTTTGTTGTTCATAGCTGAATGTTCAAGATGGAGGCCGAGAAATTTTTCATCTAGATCCTGGAGTTTGGCTTGGATGGCTGCAAGTGCTTCTTCCATGGTTTTTTCTCCTGCACGGATGACAACCATAACTAGGAGTTTTTTTTTTTTTTTTTGACTGGGTAGGAAAACAAAAACAAAAACTGCTTCAGTAAGGGAAAATCTGGACTTGGGAAAAAATCTGAAGGGTAATTGGGGTTTGACTAGGTGTTGGACACTATCGACTAGACAGGGAAGCAAAAATGAGGATTTTAGAAGCAGGGTGAAAGAATGGGAAAATTTGGCAGAGGGGGACAAAGAAGCAGAATTCAGAAAGGAACTCTGTGGTAAAATTTGAAGGTGATTGGGTGAAATCTGAGGAAGTTATGGCAAACCCTAAAAATAGACAAATGTGGGCTTTCGGGCATTGGGAAGGGGAATTGGGGATAGGGTCCTCAGGAATGAAATATGCAGAATGGGATGACAAGGGTTCCCTGAAAATTTCAAGGGAAACAGAGTGAAAACAAGGGAGATATGGACAAAAAACTGAATTTTATACTCTTTCTTTTTTTTCTTTTTCTTTTTTTCTAGACTAGAGCGGCTACGACTCGAAAGGGATCTGGAATAGCGCCGAATGGATTGAAAACGGCTGGATCTGTAACGGCTTGCAAAATGGATCTGAAACGGTGGAGTAGTGATCGACAATAGTTCAGCTGAAAGTAGATATGGACCCCAGGTATGTGTGGCTTCCTAACAGTTCAGGGGTTTCACTCGGCCACCAATGCTGTCTGACGGCTTGCGTATTGGGGCAGTACCCCTCACTCCACGGCTCAAGTAAAACTGATAACCGCTTTGCCACAAACGACAACTCTTGGTTTACCTCACGGGTGGGAACTAGTCAATCAGGTAGGGGTCGTTTCCCTTATCGCTGGCAAGTCCTCTCAATGGGCTAGCTACTTCGGGGTTCCTGTGGTACTCCTCACAATGAGTTTTAGGGATTTTTCCCAAGTTCTTCCCACAGTTAAGCAGATAAGGATTATTCCCAAATCCGAACCTGCAACAGATGCGAAAAAAAAATTAGCAGAAATTTCACCCAGCGAGCCCAAGAAAGTGCTCTGATACCAGATGTGAAGAACCTGCAATAATTATTTAATGCAAATACTCGAGATATCAGAAATAATAGAACTTAGAATCACTTTTATATTGATCACGGGCCACTTCAAGGGGGCAACCTCCTTTGAGCAAGCTCAATACAATTAACTTTACGGTGCCTTCATAGGTCTCAACACACACTTATATACTAAGTCTAGGCGCCAATACTATGGGTCAAAACCATGGGCCACTACAAACTATGGATCAACAATACTACGGGCGACTTATAAAGCATATGCGCCAACAACAATAACACAAACTATTGATCAACAAATACTACGTGATGACTTACAAAGCATATGCGTCCAACAACAACATACTAACAAAGTAAAGAGATGGGTTCCTAATAGTGTGTATGGTACAAATGTATGAATGTCTTTGTATTTATGTGCTTAATGATGAATGTGACAAATGCCAATCTAATACATAGTTAGCGTATGCATCAGATATATAATTATGACTTCTCGAAATGTGAATATATGTGATGGAAACAAAATGTCTCTCTAAGAGTCATACCTTAAGGAATATCCGTAGTAATGTAGGGTCTCGTACACGGTACTACTCATTCAGTTGAGACACAACTAGTTATGAATCCAGGAGGACTTCTAAAGACTGGATGTCATGTGAAATGGCATCCCGAAGTAGCTCAACAACGACACTATACTCAGCCACATTGTTAGACATAGGACTGAGACAAGAACCTCCTGAGGACACAACTAGATGGTCAGGTGAAAAGATAACCCAGGCAGCAGAAGCAAGCTGCTATGTATGTCGGCTAGCACCATCTGTGAAACCTAAGAACGTAGGACATCCCGCTGACATCTGTCAATCAAACAGAGGCTAATCAGCAGACCCGATAACCAAAAAGACAACCTAGACTATGTACAGAAAAAACTATACAATAGTGTACAAAAGTATCAGCCTGAATCAAAGGTTCAAGAGTAATATCGCTTGAGGTAGAGCCCATTTCTAGGCTCCTTCAAGAAAACTCCCTCATAATCTTTTAACTCATAAGCTCCTTTTTCAAGGACACGCCTCACAATGTAAGGACCGTGCCACATGGGATTAAACTTGCCTGCCCCCAGGGGTTCTTTAGCTTGGTCATACAAGAGTACCAAGTCACCTTCAGCATATTGCCGGGTACAGACAGGCCTATCATATTGAACCTTAACACGACGCTTGTTAACATCAATGGCCACAGCAGCATCTTGACGGTGTTCGTCAAGTTGCTCGAGGTGTACTAAACGTTGCTCAATATTTGTCGTATCAGGGAGGAGCTCTATGGCTAGCTTGAGCGAAGGGATCTCGCATTAAATTGGTAAAAGTGACTCCACACCATGAAGTAACTGGAATGGTGAGAACCCGGTGGCAGTCTTAACTACAGTTCGATATGCCCACAAAGCAGGTTATAACATGATATGCCAATTGGTCTTGTTTTGTTGGATGGTACGTTGGATAATGGTCTTCAAAGACTTATTTACTACTTCAACCTGACCATTTGCTTGAGGATAGTAGGAAGAAGAGTGTTCCTGGTGAAACCCAAGCTTAAGAGACAAATCCTCCATCATCTTATTTTGAAAGTGACTGCCATGGTCAGTGGCAATCTCTTTCGGGATACCGAATCGAGTGATAATCTGGTTGAATACAAAATGGCCTGCAGTAGCACCATCGGTTTTAACGGTAGGCATGGCCTCATCCCACTTGGAAAAATAATCCACGACCACAATAATATGATGATGCCCCCCAACCGAAGCTGTTTTGCAATCCATGAAATCTACCCCCCACTTAGTGAAGGGACCGACAGTGACGACCGGATGGAGGGGCGCTGGATGTGAGTGTATGTTCTGAGAAAATACCTGGCAAGGGTGACATCTCTTCACAGCGTTAACACAATCTTTAAAGATAGTAGGCCAAAAATAACCCGCTCGCATAATACGCTGGGCTGTAGCAAGCCCGGATAAGTGACCGCCACACGCCCCTGCATGGAAATCATTAAGTACTTGTTCCGCTTCTTCGTGATTCAAGCAATGATGGAGAATAGAATCCTTTCCTCGACGATACAAAGTGTCACCGATGATAGTATAATCTTTAGCGTGATGTCTCACACGCCGTCACTCGTCTCGTGAATAATGCGGAGGAAACTTCAAAGTTTGGAGATATCTAATGACATCCCCATACCAAGGGTCCTTGGTCAAGATAAGAAATAAATGTTCATCCACAAAGGAATCTTCATGAATGACATCCTCATCAAGCCGTGGAAGGTCCGACATAAGCTCAGCGAACACCAATGATTTCACCGATTTTGCAGAAGCAAACTCGAGATCAAATTCCTGAAGGATCACAATCCATTTATTATACTTACCCCGATAAGGTGTTGTGATAGCACGAACTGAAACGGATTGATATGAGCGACAACAATGGTTGTTCGAAGAAAAATGTAATGTCGTAACCGCTGGACTACGTGAAAAATCGCAAGTGCCAACTTTTCTACGTGGGTGTACCTTAGTTCAGCGTCTACTAAATTTCGACTAAGATAATAGATAACATGCTCGACGAGCGCATCATCTACTTGAACCAAGACCATGCCAATAGTCTCTTGAGACGCGGCCACATAAAGAATGAAATATCATGTAAAGTCCGGCTAACTAAGCACAAGGGCTGATACCAAAGCTTTCTTAATGGCATCAAAAGACTATTGGGCTCGCTCATCCCAGATAAAAGGTGTGTCTTTCTTCAATAGGCATGCGAAACCTTTAGTAATACTAGCATAGTTAACTATAAACCGACGCAGAAAAGTAGCTCTCCCTTGGAGGCTCTGAAGTTGAAATAGATTACACGGAGGAGGCAACTGAAGTATTGCCTCAACTTTGAGAGGATCGACTCTAATACCCTCCTTCGAAACTATGAATCCTAGAAGGCGACCAGTCCTAACAGCGAAGATGCATTTGTTCGGATTCAATCAAATTTTGTAGTGGATACATCGTTCGAGAATCATACGAAGGTGCTTGGGGTGGCCTGCTCTCTTGCGAGAATGGCCAGCAAGATCGTCCAAGAAAACTTCCATAATCTTCTTAAGATCGTGAAAGGCATAGGTCATGGCTCGCTGAAAAGTAGCTCCGGCGTTCTTGAGGCCAAAGGGCATTTTCCAGTACGCAAAAGTTCCCCATGGACAAATAAATGTCGTTTTATGTTGGTCCGCGGGTTTGATTTGAATCTGATTATAACCCGAGAATCCGTCCATGAATGAAAAAATCTCACTTCCCGCACAAGCATCCAATATTTGATCAATGAATGGCATGGGGAAGTTGTCTTTCAGACATGCATGGTTCAAATCTCTAAAATCAGTGCATACACGGATCGTTCCCTGCTTCTTATCCACAGGAACGGGGTTTGACACCCATTTGGTAAGGGGAATGGGGTAGAGGAAACCAGCTTTGAACAGTTTCTCCACCTCTGCCTTAATAACAGCTGCCTTCCTAGGGTTCACAACACGCAAGCATTGTCGAACTAGTTTAGCATCAGGATACGTTCTAATCTCGTGTTCAACAATGCAGGGGTCTATTCCTGGCATCCCCTCATATGACCAGGTGAAAGCTTCCTGGAGTTCAGTAAACAAATCAGTGTAAATAGAAATCTCCTCAGGAGTACAATTGGCATCGACGTAAATATTTTCAATCTTTCCGGGAGTGCGGGAGATGTTGATCGAAGTGGTTGGGGAAATATTGGACTTATTCCCCTCCAAGAAAACATCATGCGACTGCAAAAGAGCCATAGGGTGACCAACCATCTCAACTAGAGTCATCCTAAACTGCTCTTGCTCAATGAGCTCAAGTTTGGGAAGGAAATAAGATCGATGGTGCATATCTTCCCAAGGCCTCTCACTACCACACATGGCTTCGAGGATAGCTTCATTCGATGGTAAAGTATCATCGAGGCAATCGTGAGAGCAAGATGAGTTGGCTGCCCAAACTGTCAGTGTAACGGGATCTTCTTCAACTGTCTGGGGAGAAGAGAGATCCGGATCTGCAGTGGTTTGTTGGATGTGATCATAAGTGAGCTCCACTACAAATAACGGCATAGACATCCCGACATGTGCAATGTCTCCAAACATAGAATCCGCGAATGGAAAAATCCATGGATCACCACAATAGGAAGTCCGGAATGGCATACTATTCGAAGGAGGAGGCGCACTGTCAGAAATGGTTCCAATAAAATTCACAGGTGCAGAATGGTTAAAAGTTCCCATCAACGAGGGGTACATTCCAACACCTATGTTCCCAGTTGCCGACTGAGAATCAGAAACTTGCGGGACTACTGATCCCATGGATGCTGTGGAAGGAGTGCCAACATAATCCAGCTGATTGATCATCACAATCTTGCCTTCATGGGGAAAGAAAATAACTCGAAATACAATAGACGCGACACCCTTCATAGCGTACATCCAGTTCTGACCCAGTAAAAGGTTGTAGTCGATGGGAGCATCAACCACTTCGACTTCAATAGGCATGGACTTTCCTCCCAAGGAGACAACAAGGGAAGGGATAATTCCATGCGGCGTAAAAGATCTACCGTCGAATGTAGTGAGTGTAGTTCTAGATGTGAGTAAGGGAGGAGAGCCAAGAGCTTTCCAACAAGCTAGTGACATTACTGACGTGGAAGCACCTTCATCAACCATAGTACATTTGATGAAGCTCTTAAGGAAAACCACCTGGATTTGAAAAGCCACATGGTAAGGCAAGCGAGGTTGGACATCAGTAGTATCGAACTTGATAACACTAGGACTTCCCCCATCCTAAACTCCTAACGCACTCAAAAGGGCATGCCTCTGAGAAGGACAAGCTTGCAAAAATTCAAGAGCCGACATGGCACATGGAGTTTAGCCCAAATCATCTACGATGGAGTAGTTCTGGACAACTCAAGCATTAGGATTATGCGTGGAGCACTTGAGAACACCTTTCGGTATCCGCGGCATAATAGAAGGCTTCTCAATATGCAAGGAATTATCATGAGGAGGGGGAGGCTCATTACCCAAATTCGGTTTTGGTGCACCATAATCACGTTGATGAGCAGCAACAAAAACCTCCAACTGAACCATATTCACACATCTATAACCACTAGTATTGGAAGAAGACATTGTCATTTCATTAGTACCATAACCAGTGGTGGGAGCACGCAGAGCCATATTTTGATGATGAGGAAGGGGATCCTTCAACACAGCTGGGCTCTATGCCAAATGCTTCGATGCTTCTTCAATACGAGGACACAAGTGAGTAAGATGATCCTCCCCACAAAGCTTGCAAGGGAATTTCACCTTATGCCTAGGTTTACGATCCTCGCCAGCATTACCACCTTCCCGAGGAGGGTTGGCATTCTCTTTACGAGTAGTATTACGATTGCTATTGTTGTTACTTCCATTGTTTCCACCCCTTTTTCTTACCACTAGGATGCTAGTTACCTGATGGTTTCGTTGATTGCGCATTGTGTACATCAGACGACGGAGTGGAAGTAGACAAGGTGTGAACCTGTCCAGGTGCAGACTGGTTTAGCGACAAATTTTGCATTTGATTAGCTACCAAGTCTACAGGGCGAGTGCATGCGGATCCCACGATGCCATCAGCATGTGGTCCAGGAACTAACGTGGGCTCATGTCTTGTTCTCGGTGCATCAGGAATAATGTCATACAAAATGCCGGACTGAGAATAAAGAAGATCTAACTGCTGGACATTCAAGATAGTTTGTTCCTCAGTCATAATGTCGGACATCGAAACATCCTTAGCAATATATGGAAGTAAAGACTTAAGGAACCATTCCAACAGTAACTTTAGAGGAATGTTGGCTTTCACTAATCTCTTCCGCCGATGCCACTCTTGAACGTGGTCAGAAATATGTGTGGCCTTATTCTGACAGAAGGTGGACAACAACTCAGTACCAGTATCATAACGAACCGGAAACGGGAAATGGTCTAGGAAAACCAAAGCAATCTCGTTGAATCCCCTATAGGTTCTTCCGGGCAACTCCACATAGCACTTCGTGGCTGCCCCCATGAGGGTGCGTTGAAATAGGCGTAATCGAATCGAATCATGATTCAAAGAGTTGGAGGAGCACCAAAGGTGAAACATCGTGACATGATCTCCCGGGTCCTCACCACCTTTCCCCTCAAACTTCAGAATGTCCGAAGGGAGATTGGTAGGGACCGGGGGCCAAGTAGGGTCGTGACACACCGGATCATTCATGAGCTTCGAAATATCCAGGAGATTCAAGCGTGCAAGGAATGGGAGCTGCGGCTGGAAAGCTTGATTATAAGCTCCCATAAAAGGTTGGTTGAATGGAATTGTGTTATACGATGGACCAAAAGCTTGACCATGAGGGTTAAACTGCTGATACTGAGGATCTGACGGCCCATAAGCTTTCCCATGGCCATAAGATGGATAACCTCCCCCTGCCTGACCCATTTGAGAGTAAGCAGGTATATGTACGTTCTGAGCACCATATTGGGGTGGTGGGTGATACTGGTGGCCAGCACCGACTGTGTTGTAGTAAGGGTTGCGACCATGGGTATGGGGCATGTATGTACTATTCATAGTGGGAACCATGTTGTATTGATCGTAATGGTATGGTATGTTCCCACCCCCAATATTAGGATTAGCGTGAGCAGTCATGTGATGACCATAAACATGAGAAGTATTCCCAGGTCCAATATGGGTGTGACCAGTAGCAGGGTTGGTGGTGTTATTTCCATGTGGATAGGAAATATTCCCACCCCCTACATTACTATTACTAGTGGCGGCAATGGATGCAAAAGGATGCGGTATGTGTCCACCCCCATGGTTGGGAGGAATGGTATCATGTGCAAAAGTAGTCCTGGGTTGACGAGTAGCGACATGTGTATTAGGTGGTGGATGGCGAGTCGTGTTTTGGACAACATTCCGACTAGGTTGGGTATTCCTAGGAGGTGGTCGCATTCCAACATTAGCATGGTTAGGAATCTGAATAGTCCCCATACTATGTCAGTGGGTGGAATTCGTAGTGCCCCTAGCTAGGGTAGTGCCCCCAGTGGGTATAGTATGTCTAACACTTTGACTAGTGCCAGCATGAGTACCAACCATAGTGGAAGGTTCGATAGTATTGTGACTAGGCATACCAAAAGAGAGTGCAGTGGGGTTGACCATAGGGCTGGAATCATCATGAGTCCAGGCCTCCTATATCTAGAATCGCGTGGAAACGAAGGAACGAAAAGCTCGTCCTGTTCTTCCTCCTCGGGTAAGTCGGGCATCCCATAAAGATAATTATCCAGATTCAAAGGATCAAATAGATCCCGGTCAAGTGGATTAGGCCAAATAGAACCAGGTTGAGTCGCAGGTGGATCACCTCCCCAATCCTCACGAGGCGTCTGGGGATTGAAAGTATGTTCAACTCTACCCAAAGCAGTAGAAAGGTCTTCCCGATATCGGGTTGTGCATCCATGTAGTCCTCAGCGTAAGTCTCGTAAGAATCCAAAGACTCAGAGGGAGCCCTCTGGCGTCCTCTAGTAATGCGTTGTGTAACCAAAGCTGGCTTTAAACAAGCCAAATGACGAGACCGGCGGAGAGTATGGCTCTGCGCCACGTTCTCTCCAGAGAGAGACAGAGCGTCTCCTAAAGGCCAACTATCGATCAAAAAACAGTAAATCAAAAGCACACACCTAGAGAATCTACAGCCAAGAGAAGACAGACAGAGTGGTTGAATGAGCTCCTGCCACTAGAGCCGGTATGTCTCACCTAGGAGAGGCTTGAGACTCCCAAACTATAGCTGGAGGTAACAGAATCAGTTATAGAGACACGCAGGCTTCACTATGTCGATAGGGTCAAGTCCACTACACGAACACAACTATGTTGTCCAATCCCTATCTGACTCAGGACACAAACAACATAACCACTGCAAGTACCCTATGCAGTACCTAGGTAAGGAAACTATGTCTACCGCAATATAACCAATGCTCAGGGGGACAGTCGCAGGTGGGATCCATCGTATGGGAAGGGTAGATAAGCCAGAATCACAAGAGGACGAACCTCCGGTACCCCCAGATACGAACAAATCCTGGATATATCTCCCACGTTCAGCCGGTATCAGAGGGATATCTCCTCAACCAACCTCTCGTGACCTCGTGCTTAACTCTGGTTTGAGTAGAGCATTCCTGAGAACACCGATCTATACCATGGATTCCTCCACTCCCTGGTCAGACACCTAATGTTTCGTTCAGTAGTCTTGGATTGTTAACTCACAATGATCTATTCCAAGACTCTAAACCTATGCTAGTTGGTGTACCCTATAAATAAAATAACTCCAATCAATTTTATGATTAAGCATTAATTTTAGTGGCTGTGATTACTCAAGGGATATGATCGTGAAACTAGTGATGTGTAGACTCAATAGTATGCAACATCGTCCAATCCTAGACTCATCTATCCAATAAAACAATGTCACTAATATGCAAATTCAACCAACAATTCCAAAATAAATATGCAAACTTTATCTTTTCAATGCACAAGTAGAACCTAAAATGAAGGCAACAAGCACTCAATGAAAAATGCAGTACATGGAAATAAAATATTTTTGTATTTTCACTTATAAACAGAAAGGAAAATGCAATGAATATTTTTGTATTTTTTCAATATATATGGAATGAAAAAATGCAAGAAAAATCCTACTATTCAGTCACTGAAGTGCTGAGAAGATCACTAAGACAACCCAGCAGGTCCTAAACAGCAAGACTCAGCCAAAATAAAGAGCTCAAAGGAAGAAACCAAGAGGTTAAAACCAAATATTGGTAAACAACCAAGAAGACTCAACCAAGAGAAACGAAGAGATCTGGTCACAACCAAGGCATGAAATAGTCAATAAAGAGGCCAACAAAGACTCAGGAACCAACCAAACTCACCCAGCAATAACCAATAGCCATAAAACAACAAAAGCCAGAGTTACACGCTACTGTCAAAGGAATACCTGTGGGTACTCGTGAGCAGTAGTGTAAACAGAGGCGGGTATACGCGGGCATAACTAAGCTAGCCCGTGGGTGAGGAAAAGAAAATGGTCAAATAAAGAGTCCAGAGGCTCAGAAAAAGCAGGTTTTCTACAGTGTATCTTAATGGCCAATCAGTGACATAGAGCTTCGATAAATAACAACTCTAATTATGGACTAATGCTCAAACATTTTCCCAAACATGGATGTTTTCCCCAGCAGAGTCGCCATTTCTGTATTGGAGAAAACTTACTATGGCTTGGGAATACCACAACAGACAGATGACTACCAGAAATATACTCAATTCTCAAAACAATGCTATTATAAATGACAATGTTAAAATAATGGAGAAATGTAACCAACCTCGATCCAACGTTTGATGTAGATCCCCGTTGGAGCTTTCAATCCGCGCACATCCAAGCACTTGTAATTTGCAAATTAGTCTTGACAACCAATATCTAACAAGTACATGTGATATATAAATGTCATTTACATTATTAATAACAATGGTCCATAATATCATAAGCAAATGTAACCCAATGTATTATAAATTACATTCACACCATGAATGGATGAGAATACGAGGATTTATATTAATGAACAACAAGAAGTACAAAGTGATACGACCTCTTGCTGGCAACCAATCTGAACCAAGATCTAGATCAATCCACTTGTGCCTCCACCACTTCAATCCTCCATGAAAGGAAAACTCAAACTAGCAAGGAGTTTGGAAGGTGAACATAACTGGTTCACAACTACAAGGATCAATGAGTGAAGACTCAAGATAGGGCAAAAAATCCACTAGAGTGCCTTTACTCTTCTCTTCTTCTTCCCGTCCATAATCCATATGTGCTCAATATATAGTCCTCTCAAAGGTAGGTGAAAGGACTCATCGAGATGTTACTTGGGAAGATGGAGAGCCAAAGGTCACCCAATGACCGCTTTTTGGGAGTAAAAAGTAATAAAATAGTGGTTTTTACAATTTTACTTGGTACCCGCAGGCTATAGGGATGCAACTCGTGGGTACGCATGCTATAGTGATGCAACATGTGGGTAGGAACAAAAATAGGATAAACCAGTATCACTGAAGGATGAAAATGGATCTGAGTCACTGAAATGGATCCTACAGGCCAAAGAATGCTGATGCTCACTGGGTGGAAGATTTCTGTGTAACAGTTTGAATCAATTTTACCTTTTTATTTGATGCAGAAATCTATTTGGTCTATTTGTATACATAGACTCGACCTATTGTGGAAAACCATTCCGAGCTAAAATATGATTCCATGCCCGGTCCCTTTCTCAAAGTTTAACTGATGTAACTACTGAGAACCTCTATTTGTTGGTGTTATATCCTCATAAGACCTGTTAATTTGGTTTTCTAATTTATGTTGAGCAATTTTTTTGTCTATAAGCAGGCTTTAAATTTTTTTTGTCAAATACTGTATATCCATATTAATCAATTTTACTCTTTATTATTTGATGCAGAAATCTATTTGGATCATCTGTCTACAATTCTAAAACCCTTGTTGGAAGGAGAGAAAAATTGAAAGTTCTTACCGAAGGTTATTTACTATGTAGTTATTTATATTATCCCTATAGAAATACTTTGTTTTTTATTTTCTCTTTGTTTTCCAATTAAGAGATCTCATGTGTAACTTGTGTAGGCCTTTTGGGCATCCTGTCATGATTGCAGATATTTAATTTTTATAAATTTAATAATGTTCAATACAGACCATAATGCATTGCCACATAAAGAACGGAAGTCATTGCCACCGGAAGTTGTAGAAGAATATTTTTGAATATTTGTTGAAGAGGATGCTAAGGGAGAAAAAGAATGCAAGTGAAGCAACAATTACCTATACAACGACAGAAATCACAACAATTATCTAGAATTGCAAATTCTTATTGTTGGAGTGACGATGATGTATCCAACAGTAAATATGTCCAAATCCAAGTTAATGATAAGGAAATACCTTATCAACTCCGATGTCATTCAAATATGCCATTTGTTAGGGTAAATTCTCCAAAATTTGATACAATTTCTCTTTTCAAAGGAGAAAAAGGTTCAGAATACATCATTATCTGCAAAGTAATAGATGAGTCCCACACAGGAAACCTAAAGTTGACATGTTTGTATCCTTGTGGAAATGATCCATTTCTTTACATTGTTGGTAACAATGACACATGGACACATAACATGGATGATTTTCTGCATGTTCAAATGGTGTATGCAGATAAAAGTGGCAAGCTTGTGCTTCACAATACTTCACTATCTGAAATAAAAACAGGTTTATCTTCAAGTGGGTCAGATGAAAATCATAAAAATAATTCCACTACAGTCATCAAGCAAGGGTATTATATGGGATCTTGTTCAGATGTTACTCCCTTACTGAGTCGAGATGGTCATTTTGTGAAGATTGGTAGAAAGAAATTCATTCAAATGGATTGATTTTTGGTGCACAACACAAATCCATTTGATTTTACCATAAAGGAAGGCATGCATGTCCATATTTATTATGAAAATTTGCCTATAATGTCTGAAGATGAGTCATTGAAAATTCCATATCCTGTAGAAGTGTTGGATTGTTTAGTAGATGTTTCTACTGGCGGAACATTTTGTTGGGTAAGATCATTCGAAAGTCATGTAGATGACATTGGTAGAGGCCACCATCTTCCTGATGGTGTGAATTTGCATCCACATGAGGTGTTTTATACTAAACAAGGATTGTCGATACCAACTGAAATCATCGATGGTGACTATACATGTATCTTTTAATATTTATTTTTCAACTCATATGTGAAAATTTTCAATCTTTATATTACCTAATGTTTTATTTTGTTGTGTTGTAGGTATTGTTGATATTTTCTTTACTGTGAGATCTATTAAAAGGTGGGGCACAAGCGCTCGAAAGGGAGAATATTGTTTTTTTCCATTTAATTGCTATGAATGATGCTACACACACTTATTTCCAACTTCTTGCAACAAAAGGCGACGATGAAGTTGTGACTGCTAGACTAGTTGCTTCTACATAATATGGGATACACAATGCATTGCCATCATATATTGGAGTATTGCAGCCTAATCGAGTACATTGTCACAATATTCATTTTTTTCCTACAAATTTTTCAATCACATAAGGTCTCGGAACATTATATGTAGGGAATATTTTGTGGAAATTCCTTGCTCAGGTGAAAGTTTCATGGTTAATTTCGAACTAATTGTAATGCATGTTGTACCACCCAGGATTGTAAAGAATAATAATTCATTAGAGTTCATCATAAAAGGCTATGGGAATCTTAAGGAAGCAGTTTTTTATACCTAGGAAACCTTCCCTGATAGATATCAACCAACTTCAGGCTCCAGTGATCATACTCAACCTTCCGGTAAATGGAGAGTGGGACCAACAATTAGATTTCGATATTTGTATAATAGCCTATAGCCTTGTGTGAAAGTACACTTTTCATGGGATTCACACCAATGGGATCCTATCCATCAATGTTATGGATTAGGGATGAGGACTGGTCTACCCCATTTGGAGTTGTAAACGTTATACATTTCACTAATATATTTTTATACCTTTTTATGAAATCTATATGGTGAATTCTATAATTTAATATATATTGTTATTTATTTGTAACATTATGTTATTTCTGTCATGGTATATTTTAATGTTATGTTAAAAATGATATGTAATTTCTAAGAAAAAATCCTTTATATAAAAAATATGACAATTTGAAATGATCACATACATTTTCTTGCATGTGGGTTGTTAAGAATTTGCTTTTGTACTATCTTTAATTTGTCCTATTTTTTTTATGGTCTTCTAGAATCAACATAACATGTCTTTTCAAGATATGCACTTACATAAAACATAGAGTAGAACCTTCCAAAAACAAGAACCTTACAACACTATTACTTTCTTCATATTTTTAGGACAAACCATATATATTTAAAATCAGTTGTGTTTTTTCTTTTAACAGAAATTGTTGCTATATATTTGTCAAAAAAAGAGTATGATGTGGCCTAATCATTCATATTTCTATTACATCCACAATTCACATAGTTTGATGAATATACATTGCTTATGGGGATATCAAAAATCTACAAGATATTTGTATTTTATCACTGCATGTCTGCTACTGGAATTACAATCATTATTACTAGCATAGATACTACATAGGTTACCTAACAACAGTATACAATTGTAATGCGTTTACAAAATTTGATATTTTTTTTCCTCGGCCATAAAGGCATGTTCCAAAATGATCCTAAAAACATCTTTATGATAGTCTTTGTCTTTAAAATCTTCAAAATTTGATAATTGTTGTCCACTGTTCTCCATGAAAACACTAGAACAAAAATTGTTTGGATTGCAACACACGAGCATGTCTGTCAACATAATTGCATAGATTTTAACCAAAAAACAAAAAGGATAAGATCCATGGCCATTAGAGGCATGTTTCATTCCCCTCCTGGAGGAGTTCCTAATGTATTTCTTTCTCAACAGATTCATTTGCAGTCACAAAGTCTAGCTCCATATTAGCATTTATCAAAAGTTCATCAATCTGAGATGTACTGTTCTAATTATCCATTGAAGTACTAATTGTGCCTTGAGCAGGGTCACCATCCTCTGATGGTTCTTTTAAACCATGACTATGCAAGATTCCTTTTAACACTTTAATTTCTTCCTCATACTTCTTGACTTTGCCTTTTAAGTTTCCAATCTCCACCTCTTCCATCACCAATTTTGTTCTCGTGTTGATATTATGAGCATTCAAAACATGAAATTGCTATTGTGAAGGATTTATGTTTCTTTGAATAATGCCCCTCATACCCTTGCACTAATTTACGAACCTATTGATAGTACATATCAGATTCTCTTGAATGTTATCTCCCCTCCCTTCATCATTTCGACTGACCAAGTTTCTATGCCCTTTTGGGTTTGCCATATCACTCAGTAATATTTCTTTTAGGTTCAAATTTACCCAAACGATTAATGGAAATATGGATCCAATGAAGAGCTAACTCAATACTCTTCGGGAAACCAAATCCACAGTACAAAAGAAACTAAATCTTTGAAAAATTGTCTCCCCATAGCCTATACTAATCTGACAACTGAGTTTCCATTTACTCGAAAACCCAGTAAATGATGCATCATTGTAGGAAATTGAAAGAGTTTTTTGTGAACAATGTAACTAGATTTAGGCCTGTAGCTTTACTTTCAATTATTGACCAATGTACATACTGTGGCTTGCATTTTTCTAAGCCCATTTTTGCAAATTTACACTTATTTTTTTACACAATAGTGTAAATCTATTTTAATTTTCCTTTCTCTTTTTGACAAAATGTGCAAAGGTTGTGAATCCCAACAAAAATATATAGATGTACAAGAAAGTGTAAAATACTAATCCACAACATTTTCAATTTAAATCACTGAAAAAAGACCCAATAATGAGGGTTAGCCATTCATTTTATCCAAGTGGGTAAAAATGGGTCCAAAAATGAAAACTTGCCATCTTGGCATATTGATTTATAACAAATTATACATCACTTTAGGATTATGAAAGAGGTTCTTGAGAACAATGCAACTGTCTTCATGAATCTAGTTTTACTTTTCATTATTGACTAATGTACATATCGTGGTGTGCATTTTACTAATCCCATTTTAGCAAATTTACACTTTGTTTTTTACACAACAGTGTATTCTATTTTAATTTTGATTTCTATTTTTTACATAATGTGCAAAGTTTGTGAATCCCAACAACCATTTAGATAGATGTATAAGAAGGTGGAAAATAGTAATCCACACCACTTGCAATTAAAATCACTCAAAAAGACCTTTTATGGAGGGTTGGGCGTGCATTTTATCCAAGTGGGTAAAGATAGGTCCAAAAATGTCAAATTGTCATCTTGGCAGATTGATTTCAAGCAAATGAAAAAACATTTTAGGAATCTGAAAGACGTTCATGTGAAAAATGGAACTATATCCAGGAATGTGGTTTTACTTCCAATTATTGATCAATGAACATACTGTGGCGTGCATTTTACTAAGCTCGTTCTTCCAAATTTACACTTAGTTTTTTACACAACAATGTGTAAATATTTTTTGTTTTGTTTTGTCTTTTTGACATAATGTAAAAAGGTTGTGAAGCCCAACAAAAATATATAGATGTACAAGAAGGTGTAAAATATAAATCCACACCATTTCCATTTTAAATCACTGAAAAAAGACCCAATAATGAGGGTTAGGTGTGCAGTTTATCCAAGTGGGTAAAAATGGGTGCAAAAATGAAAAATTTCCATCTTGGAAGATTGATTTCTAGCAAATTATACATCGATTTAGGAATCTGAAAGAGGTTCTTGAGAATAATGCAACTGTCTTCAGGAATCTGGTTTTACTTTTCATTATTGTCCAATGTACATACGTCCGTGGCATGCATTTTACTAATCCCATTTTAGCAAATTTACACTTTGTTTTTTACACAACACCGTGTAAATCTATTTTAATTTTGATTTCTCTTTTTTACACAATGTGCAAAGTTTGTGAAGCCCAACAAAAATATATATATATATATATGTACAAGAAGGTGAAAATAGTAATCCACACCACTTGCAATTAAAATCACTCAAAAAGACCCAATAAGGAGGGTTGGGCATGCATTTTATCCAACCGGGTAAAGATGGGTCCAAAAATGTCAAATTGTCATCAACAAGTTATACAACTTGACAAGAACTTTATACTCATAACTTAAAATCTAGCCCAAAAATTAAAATTAAAATATAATTTTAAATTTGTTTTAAAATATAATTTTTTTTATATTTTTTAATTTAATTTTTTTTTAGTTTTGAAATTTTTTATTTCAAATTTAGTTTTAAATTTTAGATTTTTATTTTTTAAAGTTTTTTAATTTTATTGTATTTAATTATTTATTTTGGTTTTAAGTTTTTTTTTTGGTGTTTTGTTGACACGGGATTAGTCCGCAGGAAGTGCAGAAGCCGACAAGCCGCGAAAGGAAGAATCCGCAGAAGAAAGGGTCATTCGCGAAGAACACAGAAGCGCAAAAGTAAATAGTTAGTTGATAAGGGTCATGTGGACCATTTTGTAACCACTTAGTTGGTATAAATAGAAGTATGCTTGTAATCCTAAGGGCAAAATAGAATCAAGCGATCTGATGATGAATAGACCGATCGACTTTGTGAGTTTTGATCTATTTTGTATCCGCAATATGATGTATTGATTGTTTCTGCGAAGGTCATTCTGCAGGTTTTAATGAATGCATGAAGATGTTCGATTACGGTTTTATCTCTGTCTTTGTTCATGTTGAATGATGAATGTGAATGTCTAATGAGATGTTTAATGCTCCGTGGGTGTAGTAATCGTTGTTATAGTTAGATCATTTTGATGCGAATATCTATAAGGTGTTGATTATGCGATTGGTGAATATGCGAATGATGACATGTTAAGTATAGTGCAAATGACACAATATCTGGTTTATGCGAGTGCAATGTGTGTTTGATGCATGTCCTCAACTCCATTGCAAAAACTTGGTTCCTGCAGCCCCCTTGTGCATCTCGGGTGAGACTTCACTCGCTCTGCGAGTGTCACTGGAAAGGTTAACACCTTTCTGGGTCGTTTTGTAAGGGAGTTTGGTTGATGGTTTGTTGAAGACAGTGCGCAGTGAACCCCCGTCGACAAGTGTTGTGTCAACATGTTTTTTCAAAAAAAAAGATTAGTTCTATATATAAAAAAAGGCTTAAAATGCATTAAAAAATGATTGAAATGACCAATTTTTTTTCTTTTTGTTTACAAATTAGCTTAAAAAATGATTTACTTAAGAAAAAAATTTAAAAGAAAACTTCAAAAATATATAAAATTATTCTAAATTGTTTCTAAAAGTAACAAAAATTCAAAAAAGTGTATATTTTTTCATTATAACTAGCTACTAAATGTAGATTTTTTTGTAAACTTTGAAAAAAATCAATGTAAATCAAATTTATAGTTTTCTTATGACCAAGAAGTTTCAAAATCACAAAAAATGGCTCAAAATGAAAAATGGTGCTACCAGTAGTATACACGCTTTCTGAAACGGAGGCAAAAACAACTACTAAAAGTGACAATAAAAAAAAACAAGAACAATGTCGGGTTCTCGTCAAGTTGTGTAACATGTTCATCTTGGTAGATTGATTTCGAGCAAATGAAACAAAATTTTAGGAATATGAAAGAGGTTCTTGTGAACACTGGAACTATATCCAGGAATGTGGTTTTACTTCCAATTATTGATCAATGTACATTCTATGCCGTGCATTTTACTAAGCCCATTTTAGCAAATTTACACTGTTTTTTAGACAACAGTGTGTAAATCTATTTTAGTTTTGCTTTGTATTTTTTACACAATAGGCAAAGGTTGTGAAACCCAACAAAAATATATATAGATGCACAATATGGTGGAAACGTGTGGGCTATAACTGACCCAAAGGTTTTCTTATAAGACCCAGGTTCTTCACGGTTTCCCTTTGACCAACAAAACCCCTTCGCACCAGCCCTTTCGGCAACAACCTGCGAGCAGGTTGAGGTCTCACGAGAGGTGTATCTATGGGGTACTGCGAAATCAGGTTTCCACAGTAAGTGACGAGTTGCTTGGATAGACGTACTGCGCAGTGCAACAGGGGGTATGTGCTGCGAGGGGGGACTACGCAACGATGGACAACGCTGCGGTCCACACCACTATGTTCTTCTACCACGGGACTTCTACTAAAACTGCAAACAATGCGATTCAACTTTATATTCGACTACCTTGAAAATGCTTAAGGCTCTGAATTGAGTATCACTCATCCACTCATTCAACTATTCAGCCGATTATCCATCTAATTGTTATGCATTTGTTCTATTGCGTATAGGGAAGTACTTAAGTGATCTCTTAACACTTAACCAATTAACTGAATCACTGTTCTCAAACATAAGCTAAATGTTCACCATTCATCTATTCATGCAAAACTTAACATATCATTTCCATACTTATTCTGATCGAAAATGCATACAACAGTTCTCTCATAACAGCATGCAAGGAAACATCTAGACATTCATTTACAGAAAACACAGATAAGCATTCATCCATAAAACACAAACGCACAACACGATATTTAACGTGGTTCACTCGCTCGGATGGGAAGCTACGTCCACAAGAACGGTTGGTAATATATATCTTTAAAAGGGATGGGGACAACCGTTCTTAGTCTGCACACTCAGCTGCAGACTCTCCTACCTCTCAGATAGGTCTCTGCGCACACAGCTGCAGAGCCTTTACAATCTTCTTAACTTAAAAAGAGATTTTACAGTACAACATCCAGAACCCAAAATGGTAACAACAAAAGTAACAACTTAGAACCCCATCCCATACAAAATTGTGTTCTTAAATAGACCATGCCCGAAGGTCATGTCTTTATAATGCCGAAGACCTAAACCCAAAAACCCTTAGGGTTTACAAAATTGTGTCAGTTTCCCTAAACCGGCTTGCTGGCATCTGGTAGCGTCTGCTTCATCGTGGCGGTTCTCCATGTCTTCACTCTGTCGCTATCGGCCTTCTTGTCGCACGCGTGCCAATAGGTATCTTTCACTGAACCGTTCATCTCTAATGGTCTCTCCCGCTAGGCATGCCAAGCCATCCCTTTCCCTAAGTTGTCCTTTCCTTAACAAACTCGTGCATTGGTCGCCTTCCTGATTTGCTCGTGCCCGCCACTTGGCACTCCTGGAGCATCTTTCCAAAATTAGACCACTATTGGTCCATCCGGTACCTATACCTGATCCTTGTCCAGCACTCCACTTTGTTGGCTCCACGTGGCCTGACTGCTTCGTAGCACTACTTCCTCGCAGCACTGGTCTTTGTGGTACTTCCAAAACTTGGATGCTACGCACAACTTCGCAGCATGGTCAAAACTTAGATGTTGTGCACAACTTCGCAACACCCTCAACACTTTGGCAAAATTACATCTTTTTCTAAGCTTCGCTCAGCTCAGATTTTCCTGCTTATCAAAAGTGTTACCAAAACTTTGTCCCAACTTGGGCCCAACATGCCCCTAACACTTACATGTGGCTCGTACCTGAGCCACTTGTTACTTCGGTCGTCTCACTCTGCTCCATGATCGGTGGAACTAATTTGGCCGTGAACTCGTTATATGTGCCAAACAACTGTTCCACTGCTTCTCTAGTATCTTGTTCAACTTGTTTTACTGTCTCAAGTAGTGCTGGAGTTATCTCTTCTCCAATTTGTCCTTGTACCTTCTTTTGGTTGTCGCGCAATTCCTTCAGCTTGTCTTCTATCTGCTGCGACACCCCCATGGCATCCTCCAGGAATTGTTGCGACTAATTATCCATCTCAGTCTCTTTTTCTCTTAATGCCTGGACTTCCTTCTTCAAGCTTGATATCTCTTTAAACCTCGGTAGCCTCTCCCTGGGTGGAAGAGCCTTGACCTCTGCGTCCAACTTTTCTAGCGTGGTCTGATTTTCTTTTGCCATGGTCTTCACTTACAGTAGCCCTTGATCCTCTTCAAGGGCAGTGAATGCCTTTGAAACCTTCTCCAAGAGATCTTTGCACTTATCCATCTCACTTGTTATGCTCTGCGTGGTGGAAATCACTGCTTTCTCTCTTAAGTGCTGCTCAGTTAATGGTGTCTGCTTATTCAGTTTTTCCTTCAACGTGGCAAGATCGGCCTCACAAAAAATCTCTTTATCCTGCATCTCCGACTTCAAGGATTTCACCCTTTCTCCGATCCTCAGAACTTTGTCCGCAGGATCATCCTGGAGTTCTAGACCGTCAATATCTTTTGCGACATCAGTAATGGTGTTCTCTAGTCATACCCGACGGTCTTGTTCATCATAAAATTGCATCTGCATGTGCGAACTAGAGTCCTCGAGCTGCCTATTTGCTGCATGCAGCTCCACATGTGACTTCATGAACTCTACTGTTCTTTCATGCATCTCCTCAACGATCTACGTGTGCAAAAAGTGTAATCATGGCAAAGGGATCTTGGCCAGGTCGAGATCTACCCACTCGACGCCCTTTGTGTCCAGGATGATCTATTCTGCCATTGGTAACGCTATGGTCAATGGGTCCAGATGAACAACCCTAGTATTTGAAGGCATCGTTATGGCTAGCTGCGGTGGTGTCTACTGCTAGGTTCCTACCGACCTCCCTTCAGCTGCTATGCCGCGCGACAAGGTTATGCTCTTTTGGACATCGTCCATTTTCTTCATAAGATCTTGCAGTGCGAGTCTAGTCTTTTGCAGGTCATCCTGGATGACCTTGTCCTTCTTATCTTTTTATGTCATTAGCTCCCCCATCTGCTCTGAACCCTTTCTACAATCATATCAAATTCGTCTTCTTTCAGCACTGTCTCAGGTTGAGTCTTTGTGGCCTTCATCTTCTTCCATGCCTTCGGCTTCTGCAAGGTCTCAAGCTCTTTCCGCTTTCCTGTTTCTTCCACAATCAGGAATGAAAGCGGGATTGGCTCATCTTCTTCAGAGTTTGTCTCAACATCCATGACTTCAATGCGGAAGTCAGCCAGCCAGGCCTTCATGAGGATTTCAATGTCCTCCTCATACATATGGTAGTTACCTGGGTACCATTATAGCTTCTTCATTCTTGCTTTGGGTGAAATAAAGATACATCACATGTCCACCATAAAATCAATAATGTGAATATACTTTGACATTACCTGCTTTGTAATGCACGACGTACGGGTGATCGCCTGGCGCAGCTGGGTGTAATACTGATAGAATACCTCCGTTGTCGCATGCTGCCGCTCTGCGTTCATATTTTCCCAAAGGTTGGCATAGCGAAATCCTCTGGGATCATTGGTTTCTGTAATTACACCGACATATTTTTTCGATTCCTTCCATCCGGAAAAGGTGATAAGGATGATCAGCCATGTAAAGTGGAATTGTCTGCCATTCTCCTGGGTATCATTGAGTTCGTCCAAGAACTCATTAAGAAGATACTGACACCAATTGAATTGGGTGCCTTCAGCCGTTGTGGCACCAAGTAGTACTGTACCCGCATGCACCTCCGGAGGCCTAGCTGTTCTAAGGATTTTTCCTGCAAGCAACTAGGTGACAAATCTTGTCGCTCTGTCTTCAATTTATTCTATGGGAAAACCTCTTTTCCCTTTCACCAATGCATGGCTTTTCTTCATCTTCTCAACATCTTCTTTTTCCTTACTCTTCCCTTGGAAGAACTACTTGGGATCCTTACCGCGCTTGCTTAACCCTGTGATGTGGTGGATTAAATCAATATTGACATCAACATTTCTTTTGAGCCACAGATATCCCCAGTGGATTCACGCCATCAGCGTGCAAACCACTGCATTAAGTTCTGGTGAACGATCAAAATGAGGTATTCATAGCAATTTTAGCAATTCAGACTCCACTACCGATGTCAACAAGCTTTCAGCGACCAAGTTAAAATTTCCCTTGGCATCCTTCTTCCAGCACATGTACTGGTCGGGCTAGAAATGTGAGTACTTTGGCTTGTGGGGTTCTTCCTTCTACACTCCTAGGAGGTCAAATTCCTCCCACTTACAGTCCAGGATCTTTCCGAGCAGTTTCTTGGCAACCTCTACATGTTTTGAAATCGGTGATAATGGGATTTCATATCTAGCATTCTTGGCCAATTTAATGACTGGGGCATCCAATGCTCGTGGTGATATATACTCTGGTGTCAACTTCAAGGGTTCCTTCTGAAAGATCGGTGATCTCGGCGCCGTCTGGCCTATCTTTGGAGTCTTGCTTCATGGTCCAGTTGTGGCTTTCCCTTTGTCCTGCATGGTTGGATTATGTCGCGTTGACCTTCTGGATGCTTGACTGGGTTCAAGTATAGGATTCTTGACAGGGGTTTTCATTAACTCTGTAATCCCCCTGTGCTAAAAGATTCGGATTTCTTCTTGAAGTGTAAGCTCTTCTTCTCTGTCTGGTGATTTGGACATTCACTGGCGAGAGAAGGCAACGGTTTTGGGAATATGAATAAGGATTGCTAATGCAAGAGTGAACGCATGAAAATTCTAAATGTCTGGTAACGCCCGTGAGTCCTTATGCGGCATTATTTATAGGCGCAGTTGAGCCCCTCCACGACTTCCAACGGCTAGATGAACATTTAATGAGGTGTCCATTGGCGAATTTGAGAGAATCCTTCAGTCCCTTCCATCGTCAGCGTGTTCAAAACGACTATCTTTTCATTAAATGTTGAAGCGGTTCATTGCAATGGTCATATAACGGCTATTTTTCTCAAAAGTTTTGTAACGGCTATTTTTCTGAGTCTTGCGCCGAGCTGCACGGAAATCCATCTGCGATCCTACATAGTTACTTCGCAGTGCCAAACTTTTTCAACTGCGATGTTTCAACATTTTTATTTTTATTTTTCCTTTGCGCAGCTTCAGCAGTGTTGCGCGGTACATACATTGTTCTCCTTATCATACATGTACAGACTCCTTTACATTTCTAGTGTCCAATTTCAACTATACTTGACACTTAGAACTTTCTTCCTCTGCTTGTTACTCAGGATTCTGTGAAGCAGGACTCTCGTGATACAGCTTTAGTCTGCTTCCATTTATCAAATTTGGTAGGGTATTGCCAACTAAATTGGCTAACTGGACTGCACAGTGTTAGTAACATGTATCACAATATATGGGCCAAGCCAATGCATCTTAAATTTACTGGGAAAATTCATGAACTTGCTATCATATAGGAGGACTAGGTCACCTACCTGAAATCACTTTCTCTTTATATAACGATCATGCCATGCTTTCTCACAGTCTTTCTGAACTTGCTGGTGCAAGCTAGCAATGAAGTGATCTTCCTCCAACCCAACTAGGTGTAGCAACCTTTCTTCTAGTGCTGCGTGGTCTTCCATCCCTATGAACGCAGCGATCCTTAAACTAGGGACAATATATTCCATTGGAATTATAGCTTCCTGCCCATAAGCCAACTGAAAAGGTGTATGACCTGTCAATTTCTTGCATGTAGTCATGTATGCTCATAACACAGAGGAGACGCGCAGATCCCAATCATCTATATTTACGTTACAGACCTTAGTGAGTGCGTTCTCCAGTATTTTATTGAAAGCCTCAACAGTGCCATTCGCCTGTGGATGATATGGGGTACTTCGGTAATGACGAATATGGAATTCCTCTCTAAGTGCCTCAATGGTCTTGTTCAAAAAGTGAGTACCTTGGACACTCATCAAAATCTTCGGACAACCAAATCTTGACAATATTTCTTTGAAAATGAACTGCGCAGCAGTGCTAGCACTGCAGTCCTTTACTGGCTTTGCTTTCGCCCATCTGGTGAGGTAATCAGTAGCAGTAATAATATACCTCGCACCAATTCTTTTCCCTGGTGGGTTTATATGACCCACAAAATCAATTTCCCATTTCTCAAACACCTGCAAGGTCAACTGTGGGTTTAATGGCATCTCGTCTCTTCGCAAAGGTTTCCCTGTCCTTTGACAGACATCACAGTTCCTGCAGCGTTCTTTGGAATCTTTGTGGATCATGGGCCACCATAGCACTACGCGCAATATCTTCTGCACGGTAGCCCTTCCTGCATAGTGACCTCCCGCGATCCCTGAATGTGCGTCTACTAGAATAAATGGTTTCTCATGATCTAGTACACATCTGCGTAGGAATTCATCCGTCCAAGTTTATATAACTGACCTACAATTATAGTGAAGTCTGTGGTGCGCACCACTAGCTACTTCTTTTACTAGACAGATAATTCCTGCGGTGCCAGCCCTGTTGTCAGAAAGTTAATGATATCCTTATAATAATCATCGGCAACCTGTATAGCGAATACCTATGCATCAGAAAAACTGTCTTCAATGTTCATCGACTCTTCTCTTGAATCAATGCTAGAGAGGTGGTCTTGTCCCAAGTTCAGCCTACCGGGATTAACAACAATCTCAAAATCATACTCCTGGAATAGCAATAGCCATCTGCATATGCACCCCCCTAACACTAGCTTATTAACCAAGTATTTTAACGCAGAATGGTCAGTGAACATAAGGAAGTGCGCACCAAGCAAGTAATGTCTGAATTTCTGTAGGGCATATACCCTTGCAAGGTCTTCCCTCTCGGTAGTAGTATAGTTCTATTCTACTGTTGAGAGCTTCCTGCTCGAGAATGCAATAGGGTGGTCAATACCTCCTTCTCCTGGTTGAGCTAATACGATTCCCAAGGAAATGCATGATGCGTTAACATGGACATGAAATGGCTTCGTCCATTCTGGAAAGACTAGAATCGGTGCAGTCACCATCTTTTCTTTAGTGTATCAAATCCCTGTTCGCATTCTGCGTTCCAAATGAACAGTGTGTCTTTCTTTAGTAGCTTTTCCATTGTTGCAGTTATCTGCGCATAACCCTTTATAAATTTCCTGTAGTATCCAGTATGGCCTAAGGTAGAGCGCAACATCTTAATGGAAGTTGGTGTTGGCAAATTCACAATAATGGCAATCTTCGCAGGGTCCACTATCAATCCTTGCTTACAAACAATGTGCCCGAGTAGAATCCCATAAGGAACACAAAAAATACACTTCTTTAGATTTAAAGAGATCTAATGCTATCGACACTTCTCAAGCATCATTATGAGGTTCGCACAATGATTCTTCAATAGACCAAACACAGTCCAATCATCAAAATAGGCTTCGAGAAACTTATGCATAAACTCTTTGAATGTTGCGATGACCACTCTGGAAAATATGGCAGGTGCGTTCTTCAGGCCAAAAGGAATTACTGTGTACTGGAACGACCCCGATTCTGTAGCAAAATTCATCTTATGCCTGTCTGTGGGATCAATCCTTATCTAATGATACCCCGAAAAACCATCAGTGAAAGAATAGGCCTCATTCCCTCCAACATTATCAAGCACTTCATCTGTGAAAGGAGTAGGGAATGGGTTGTGCATGGAAACATCATTTAGTTTTCTGAGATCCACACAAATCTTGATCTCACCTTTTGTTTTCTTGTCTTGAACGACCATGGGACTAATCCACTTGGACTCTTCGATAGGTTCAATGATTCCTGCTTCAAGCATCTTATCCAGCTCTGCACGTACTCTTTCTTTATAGCGCGGATTTAGTTTGTACGGTCTCTGCTTCACGGGATTTGCACCTGGCTTCAAAGGTATTTTCATGACTCCTAGGTCTCCCAGAATTCCTTTCATTTCTGTAATTTTTGTCGAAAACAGATCTTGATACTCATGCAGAGTGTTTGCAATTTCTGCAACAGTCTGATCATCCCAATAGTCTCTGATTGCTGCAAACTTTGGTTCTTCGCTTATGCCAATATTCACCTTCTGCATTTTTACTAGTCCGCTCATATCCGGGATTTCTAACGGAGGTCCTTCTACGTCGCGTGCACCCTCCGATTCTGGTATGTTTATGTTGCGAGGATCATCGTCATCTTCTCCATTTCTATCATTGATGTCTTCAGCTAGGTTGTAACACTCGATGAGGTGTTCTTCGTGTTCCTTCCATTCTGACTGTAGGTGCGCAGGAATGCTACCTGCCCCAAAGAATTCCTCCAATGTCATATTTCTGTGAGGGCAGTCTTCCCTGAATATGCGTTCCTTAATTATCTACAACGTGTCATGGATCAATGGGTTCTCATCCTCAAAGCTGAAGTCCCTCTGGAAGTTCGCAGTTAGCATGTCCCAATCAGTGGTTTCCCTTCGCAACTCCAGGTCTAGGCACCATTTCTTTGGAATTTCATCCTCCAGGGTATACATGAACAGGTGCACCCATTCTTCATGTGGCCTTTCCACCCATGCCTTTGAAAAGACGTCAATGTGTTGACTAGGATCTATCTGTCCATTAAACTTTTCAAAGGGTAAGGTAACCCTTCTAGCAAATCGAATCTGCATCTTAATTCTACATTGATCCCAAGTGGTCAATGTTTGCTTGTGCGCATTCCACCATCTGGTGGGTGTGTCGCGCAGTGCCATATCCAATGCTGGTAATTTGTGCTCATCTGCAATAGCTGCAGTATATTCTTAGATGAAATTGTAAACATTAGCAGAACCATCATATGTGGGAATTGGACTTACCTCCTTTCCAATCCAGTGCAGTTATTTCGTAACCTGCACGCACCTTCTTGCTGATACCTCATGCATTCGGCTTTTCCAGTTCTCCATCCCCACCTCTGAATCAGAGACGCAGGAGCTGTCACATCTCCAGCTGAGTGTACCATCTACAGTAGGATTAATGTAATCTTCATAGTTCGCTGTGAGCTGGTATAGTCTATCCAAGTCTTGAGCCTTGGATTCCTCCTGAATCAGCTCGCTGTATCTGTCACCATCTGCAGGGTCCAACGGTGCGATGAACCTAAGATGCTTCCCTTCAAATATCATCTTCTTTGTCTTCAGATTTATAATAGCCAAGTTATCAATAGCCCAGTCAATTCCTAGCAGTGCAGGAAAAGGTTGACTATCATCCACAATCTCAATAACTTCAAAGTCTGCATGACTTTGGACTCCATCGATGTCGACTATCACATTAGCTAACCGGCCAAAAGGGATGACTTTCTCTTAGTTATCCATTCTCAACTGGATAGGTGACCATGACAACTTTGGTCGACCCATCTGCTGCCATGTCTACTTAGTCAAGACATTTACTTCAGATCCCAAGTCAAGGATGACTCAATCCATTTCAAAATCTCCAATTTGCGGGTAAGCCTCATTTCTCGGCCTATTCTTTTATGCTTCCTTATGTGATGTATTGCGCTATTAGCAGTCTCTGTTCCGGTCTACGGCTCATACTAGTTTATGAGCTTCTACAGCTCTACTATGGCATTTTCACTTTTTAGTAACTTCATGCAGCTTCGCAGGAACTGTGCAACGGAAGTGCTGACATCCGTCATAGTGCCTGTTTTATCATAAGCCGCTGGCATGTCTTCAACATGCAGTGCTTCACTGCGCAACGGGATCCTCTGTGATTCTGTTGCTGGTTCTCTGAAGGTATCCCACGCTTCGATAAAGACTTCCTTGTTCTTTCGTAGGTCGAGAGCAGGTATTTTTCCTGGAGCTTTCCTTATCCATACTGTCTCAAGAGGAGTCTACCTTGTGTGAGTCTCCCCTAATGTGGAAGCTTCTGCTCCCCTATCACAGCTTGTCTGAGTGCCACTGCGCGTGACCACATTGATGCTCGGGTCTACTGGTCTACTCTCCACTGCGATCCACTGGATGTTCGTGTTTGGTGCGTCTGTCCGTCTTATTTTATGCATTTCCACCTCTAGTACTAGGCAATATTCAATAACATGCTCAAATGATTTACAATAATTGCATGTAGTGCATGGGTTCACACATCTTTGGATACATGCCTTGGATGGCCACAATTATAACAAATGACCTAGCCACGGCCTCTTCCCTGCGCTGAGCTAGCATTTCTTCCTCTGCCGCGGTATCCAGCACCACGACCTCTGTATCCTCCTTGGTCATATTGTGCATTCTCTTGTTTCAGTTGGTTATCTTCTTGTACGCGGTACAAGCCAGCGCCTCTCATTGAGTCCATATCTCGTTTTCTCTCATTCATTAGCTCATATGCGCGGCAGTTGGATTAATCGTGTCCAACTGATTTACAGAAAGTGCAGTACAAATTTTTAGGTGTTTTTACATACTTCTGTATAAGATAGCAGTCTTCAGGTCTGTGTCCTATGGTTCTACAAATTCCACACCATGGGGCCTGATTCTGATTTATTGGGTTGGGCGCACCACTATTAAGATAGTCGCGGAATAAAGGGCAATGCTCTCGGTCATGGCCTTCTCCTTTACAACTTGTACACCAGACCTCATGTCTAGGTTCATACCTTTGTTCTTTGCCATTCTTCATGCTTTGCAGCTCTAGTGTCAGGGTGGTCAGTTGGTTCTGGACCTGAGACATCCCAGAACTAGTCTCACCAATCCCCGAAGCCTCTAGATTCATTGCGATCTCCAAGGCCTCTGCCTGCGACGTAACCTTCTACTGCATCAATGGTAATCTAATATGGGCTAACAGCACAACAATGAACCATTCCTTGTGCTATTCCAAAGCTATAACAAAGCTTACTTGGTCTAATAGGGTCTTGAACTTCTGATCAAACTCCCAAACCATTTCAGTCGGTTTCTGCTTTATTTCTTTCAACTCGGTTATACATTGAGATTCAGATTTGGGTTTCTTAAACTCTGCCACAAGCGCAGCTTTAATTTCTGCGAGGGTTCTCGGCTGTGTGTTAGAGTACTTCATGAACCAATGTAAAGCTCTATCCCTGAAAGTGGTGATGAGTTGTGCTCTCTTCACTGCATCATCCTGGATTTGTCTTACACTCCATACGGCTTCACAAAGGAACCAATGTTGATCAGGGTCTTCTAGGCTAGTTCCTTTGAATATCGGGAGCTTCATATCAGTGTTTTCCATTGTCCTATTAGGTGTTGGGGCACCCAGATTAGTGCGCAGCTGCTGTAAAGGGCTCTGTGCAGTGAAAAAAATGGGCTTATTGGGATAGACGTACTGGGCTGAGTATTCTGCGAGGTGGGCTGCGTAGCGGGTGGGTTTTGAGATAAAGGTGGTGCAGTCTCTACAGCCTGTGGGTTCTCAGGGGTAAATGGTGGTGCGGCTTCGTTTTCAAGGTTACAAGGAATCTCGGTATTGATATGGAGTCCAGGGCCTCCAAGGTTCTTATTAAATTTATACCTCTTACCACTTCTAAGATTATGGGTATCTTCGTCAGAATCACTATATATATTGTTTACCATGACAAACTTAAGAATATTACTGCATTCTCAAAACACCTTTCTCAGCTAACAGCATCTTAATGTATAGACTGAGATTGTTCAGCAACTTACCTTGGAATCCTCAGAAAAAGTATGCTTCTACTTGGCTGTAGTATTTGAGTGTGTCTACAGCAAATTCTGTTACAAAGCCTTCTAGCATATGTTCAACCCAAAAATCAACTGCGCGTGTCAACGAGCTGTCTATTGCTTTGAGATACACTATGAGCTCAGGAGTCCACTCTGTAGGAACTCCTCCTTAAAAATGGGTTTTCTTTTATGTGATCCGCGAGATCCACGCGTGCAACTCGTTTGGAAATGATGCCCAGAAAATCTCGTGAATATCTTCCCATAGATATCTATCCGACCACTTTGTGTCAGATAGACGCGGATGTCTATTCTCTTGCCTTTCAAAGTCTCTTTTGGTCTTGTCCCACCAAGCTTGGATTTCTGTCTTTTGAGGATGCCAGTTGTCAGAGCCTTCCGGGAACTGGTATTCTTTGTCACTCATTACGGTTGCAACTCATCACGGATTCTAGCGCGACAACGGAACCATTTGTTGGATATAACTAACCCAGAGATTTTCTTATAAGACCCAGGTTCTTTGCGGTTTCCCTTTGACCAACAAAACCCCTTCGCATCGGCCCTTTCAGCAACAACCCGCGAACAGGTTGAGGTCTCAACTGAGGTGTATCTATGGGGTACTGCGGAATCAGGTTTGCACAGCAAGTGACGAGTTGCTTGGACGGACATACTGCGCAGCACAACAGGAGGCATGTGCTACGAGGGGGGACTGTGCAGCGATGTACAATGCTGTGGTTCGCACCACTATGGACAAACTTTGCACATTGTGAATTCACACCACTTGCAATTAAAATCACTCAAAAAGACCCGATAAGGAGGGTTGGGTATGCATTTTATCCAAGTGGGTTAAAGATGGGTCAAAATATGTCAAATTGTCATCTTGGCAGATTGATTTCGAGCAAATGAAACAACATTTTAGGAATCAGAAATAGGTTCTTGTGAACAATGGAACTATCTCCAGGAATGTGGTTTTACTTCCAATTATTGACCAATGTAATACTATGGTGTGCATTTTACTAAACCCATTTTAGCAAATTTACATTCTTTTTTAGACAACACTATGTAAATATATTTTAGTTTTGCTTTGTCTTTTTTAGACAATGTGAAAAGGTTGTAAAACCCAACATAAATATATATAGATGCACAAGATGCTAGAAAATAGTAATCCACGCCACTTGCAATTAAAATCACTGAAAAAAACCCGATAATGAGGGTTAGATGTGCATTTTATCCAAGTGGGTGAAAATGGGTCCAAAAATGAAAACTTGTCGTCTTGGCAGATTGATGTCTAGCAAATTATACATCAATTTAGGAATCTAAAAAAATTTCTTGAGAACAGTGCAACTTTTTCAGGAATTTGATTTTACTTTTCATTATTGACCAATGTACATAACGTAGCATGCATTTTACTAATCCCATTTTAGTAGATTTACACTTTGTTTTTTACACAACATTGTGTAAATCTATTTTAATTTTGATTTCTCTTTTTTACACAATGTGCAAATTTTGTGAATCCCAACAACAATTTAGATAGATGTACAAGAAGGTGGAAAATAGTAATCGACACCACTTGCAATTAAAATCACTCAAAAAGACCCGATAAGGAGGGTTGGGCATGCATTTTATCCCAAGTGGGTAAAGATGGGTCCAAAAATGTCAAATTGTCATCTTGGCAGATTGATTCCGAGCACATGAAACAACATTTCAGGAATTTGAAAGAGGTTCTTGTGAACAATGGAACTATCTTTAGGTTTGTGGTTTTACTTTTGATTATTAACCAATGTACATATTATGGTGTGCATTTTACTAAGCCCATTTTAGTAAATTCACACTTTGTTTTTAACACAACACTGTAAATCTATTTTGATTTTGATTTCTCTTTTTTAACTTTTTTAAAATGATTTATTTGATATATGTTAAAAATTAGTAACATTTTATTATTCTTGTAGTCTTAGTAATTGGTTGAAACAATTAATTTTACTCATGGGCAAAGAAGCTTCTAAAAAAGTTTGAATTTAAAAGTGATCTTTCTTATCCATTTATAGGTGAGTGAAAGTGAATGGTGCAAAGAAGAAAGAAGGAACCATGAACTCGTTGGTACAAATTTTGACTCTCCCCCACTAATGCACATTGAGAATTAAATTGAACCCCTTGGTTTTGAATTTGAATGGAAAAATGCATCACACCAATGGCTCTATATTAGTAAAACTTGTGTCCAAAAAAGAATTCTTACGTAAAGAATTTTTATATATTCAATTACTATGTCTAATTAAATATAAGTTTCCATTATTCTATATTTATAAAATTAAAATAAAATGAATTGCCTAGCTATATTAGAGATAGTAAACACTTTCAGTTATGAATGAAGCAAAACAAAATAAATTTATTTTATCAAATTCTCATCAAAGTGCATCATGGATAATACATAGAAAACTCCACTTCTTTGAAAGATTTGTTTCAGGTTGGTATGTGTAAGTTCACGTGCAATAATAGTTGAGGAATCCAAAACAATCCATACCTTGGAAAAATAGCCTTATTAAACTTCTTTTGACAAAGGAAGGAGAGAACAACATAGTACAATCTTTATTGCAATGTGTTTGTTTAATGAATTGCCTCTCCAGAGGGAATATTATATGTATCTAGCCTTTTAAATCAAGTGCATTGGAATAAAATGTCACAATTTCAATTACACCATTGATGAAACATGTTAACCCCATTTTACACCTTGTTTTTAACAAACATTGTGAAAATATTTTTTTTGTTCCGAGTAAGATAAAACCTTCTATTACTGAATAAAGATAAAATATGTACAAAATTTTACAAAATTTATGTCCATGAAATAGAGAAAACATGGTTGGCAATTTTCTCAGCCAGCAGAGACAGAATAGTGACTGCATAACCACTAAAGACTTCAACAGGTGATAAACACTAAAACAACTCCAGCGTATCCAAAATATCCCACAACAAAGGCCTCAAAAACAACCTGATGTGCCTTACTACAAAATATAACATGTCCAGGGACGAACACAAGCCAGAGAGGATAAATACCAAAAGATGAGCAAAACCAACCGATGTTCTACCCAGAGCCTCCTGGCATGGTCTTTGGTGACGTCGAGTTGCCGGGCATTTCTTTAGGAGTGGGTGTATGTTGCCTCTCCTCCTACGCTTCCCCCCTATCCTTCTCCTTCACGTTCATCACCTCATGCTTGAATGGTGGTTATGCTACCTTAAGGAAATATTCCATGGGTTTAATCTCATGGAGCATTATGCAGTATAGCCTTCCCACCACTTCCTCCACCAACTCCCCAAATTAACTTAGTCATTTTTGGGAGCATCTTAGTGTGGGTTATGGCTATAAAAAGCAAAGAATCACACAGTTACTTGTTTCACAATAATTTTTAATTTTACCGTGAGTAAATTCTAAGTATTTACCAGTGAAGAACAGAGCATTCCGACAGTACATGTCTAAGCAAGAAGACCTATAAGAGTTATTAAAGAAATTTCAACACTCTGGTCTAGAAGCAGTTATGAAGACTCCCGTGAAAATAACAACTCAAGAGAAGTGTGGGACTTCTAGAGCCTTACCTGAGCATGCACCAGTATCCAAGCAAAAGGATAAGCAGAAATCCAAGGAACAACAAAATCCTTAGGCTGCAGGAACACCAAGAGAACAACAGGCAGAGCGACCTCGCGAGAGGTCGATTTTGTTGATACCTGAATACATTCCACTGCGCAGAGATGATGCACCAGTGGTAGTGTTGAAGAAGAACCCGCAGTATGACATCCCTCTTCCGCCAATGTCAAGCCATGTTCGGGAGAGGGAAAACTTGCTGGGCAAGATCCCAGAGTGTAAGTTCACAAATTACGATCTGCTGAATTCGACCAAGTATCCGCAGTTTCAACCAGACAGATACATGCGCAAAGAATTTGATGAATCCACTAAGAAGACGACCATACAAGCATAGGACTCGATTGCACCATTATAGTCTTCAGGACTGTTGAACCTGTTAAGGATTCCACAGAAGTCCAGATCTAGCAGCTGTCGTGCGTACGTTTTTGTCGTGCACACACCAAGGATACTTGTGGCTATACCGCAAGATAGATATAAATATCAACCTTATCTACAGGATCACCCATCTAAGCAAACGAGGTGTTGAACCTGAAACGGAGTTTATGGGTGTTAGCACTTAGATTTTATTCCGTTTGTAAGAAAATAAGACCTAAGGTAACCTATTTCAAACCAAGCTTTAGGTAGAAAAACTAGCCATTTTCTCCACCAGAGAGGGCTCTCTCTTGATATATATGTGAAGGCTAAAATATACAAAGTTTCTCTTAGAATTTCTCAAAAAATATTTTCTGGTCGAAAAGGTGAACAAGAAACATTGGGCATGGAGTCGAAGTTCTCAAACGTATAATAAACCAGTAAGAGATTTTCAACATACAGATTTACACAGAGGCAAGATAGTAATCATATTACAGTCAAGTTGATTTTTTCAGATGATATAGAAAGAAGTAAAGACATTCCATCAACAAAAGGCATCTATCTAGGATGAATCTATTGTCAAATTTGGAGAATATAGTGGATATTTAAACGCAATAAAATGAGGCATAACCAGTATGAATCTCAAATTATTTCAAGTGCTCATTTAAATATGGAAGAAAAACACTATGGGAGATATAACGAAAAAAATAAACATGCACATATAAAGATAAAGGAGAAAAACAGACTGTAAAGCTGATTACTCATGAATCTCTGATATCAAAAGATAGGTACCATCACTGTACGGCTTTTATTTCTCAAAAATAGACTTCAAAACATACTTGTTTCTCAAAAAATTTCCAACCCTTTCAACAATGACTCCCATTGTTTTTATACAAAAAAAAAATTTTAGAAGAAGCTCCACATAACTGCTTCTTTTAACCAACAATTAAAAATGTTTAACTTAAAACATAACTGTCTTCGAGCAACCCATAACTGTCTTTCAAATAATATTACAAATTTAAAAATAAAATGTCTTTTTTGCCACTTGGCAAAACTTTTTGGATATCATCTTTCGCCACATGGCAAGAGTTTTAAGTGCATCTAGGTATGAACAGAATATCTGGTTTTTCCGTACTTCTCCACATAATTCCACTGGTCAATCGTGGGTAAGTCATAGTTGGTCATTTCCTTCACCAAGACTCGCATCTCAATATGACCTGCATAAGAAACAGGAAGAAGGTTTCCACAAGTTGAAATTAGCATATTTAAAATTTCAAATTCCCCTGACATTTTCTCCATTAAAATTTTTCCTGTGAGCATATGATCTAGCTGCTGGAAATTTCTGTGATCCATCCTTATATCAAACAGTAATCTTTTATATTCACTAGGAGGAATTAATTCATTCTTTTCGTTCCAGAAAGCTGGGAATCCCTTGTTTACTAACTTTTCAAACTGCTTTTTGAACTTGACTATTTCTTCTCTTATTTCTTCTGCTTTAGCCTCGACATTCTCAACATGCGAGTATTTCCCTAAGATCCTTCTGGCCCAAGTGATGACAGAAATTTTGTTCGTTATATTCATGGCAGTCAGGTCTGCCTCAGTTAGACTGTTTAAAAATGTTATCGCTCTCTGGGCTACTTCTTTCGGCTTTCTGTTTAGGTTCTCCCTGACTGCTCGACAGCTTTCGAAGGCATCTTTAGCTACCTTTTCTTTAACTCGTATGTAATCCAGATATGGCCTAAGTTTCTCAACCTCTTTTATGATCTGGTCCCACACCATGTGCTTACACCCTTGCATAGCAGCTTGCCCTGTCACGTGAGCTTCCAATCCTTTATTATTATTGCTCAATTCCTGATTCTTGGCCTGCAAAGTTTTTATTTCTTTCTCTTTTATTTCATTTTCTTCTTTCAATTTCTGTATTTCTGTCTTTAACAATTTGATTTCATTATCTTTTAAACTTATTTGTGACATTGACTGTAAAATTCCATCTACTCCGGTCTTATCATCTTCTGAGCTTGTCTGTACTTGCTGCTGGTTATTCTCTGCTAATTGTTTTCTTGCTGTCGCCAACTGTTCTTCTAAAATGATCTTTTCTTTTTCCCAATAATCCTTTTCGTCAGAAAGCTTTAACATTTTAGCAGTGACATCATTGACCTCATTAGATAGTTCTTCTTTCTCTTTTTCTAATACTGTCAATTCTGCACCTTGAATAAGTACAGTGTCTGGGATTTTTAATTTTCGTTTTAACGTTAAGATCATATCTTCCTTTTCCTTAAGCATTTTTGTAGCTGCATCTCCATCTTTATTAGTCAAATCTATTTGCAATTTCTTAATCTGCTGCTGTCGAGACTTATTCTCCGCCTTTTCCTATCTCAACTGATTACTTAATTTATCCACTGAATTCTTCAGCTTGTCTGCTCTTAATGTGGCCCCCAAATAGTCTGAGTAGATGACTTCTCCAGTTTGTCTATGTAATAAAATTTTATCAGGGGCATTCACTTTTGACAAGTCTATCTTCATCTCTGAGATCTTGCTTTTTGTTACAACTGAAAATTTCAAAGAATTCTCTTTGATATTTCTGCTGGTAAATAAGCTCACCTCATTATTAGATATACTCCTGACCTTTGGAAACAATTGGCTTGTTTGTTTTGCGGACTCCTGTTTATTTTTACTATGCTCATCAAATACATCCATGATATTCCGGGGTCTATTTACATCACCCCCTACAGGGTTTTCTTCAATGTTGTACTCTTTCACTGTAACCTCTCGTATTTCATCTTCTGTTGTTTTTGCTTCTTCTGAAATTGTTGTTAACTCTTGTGATTCCTCAGTTTTCAATCTTTTTCCTCTTTCAGTTTCTTCATCCTCAATGATCATAATGTCTTGTATAGGTCTTTTGGACCCCACCAATGCAGTATCCATTTCGCTTTCTGCCTCTGCTATTGTTTCTATCAATGATATTTCTTTGTCGGACGTATCTGGAACAATTTCTTCTTTGTATTCGAGCCAATTAGCTCTGTCCGACATTCCTTCAACAATCTGATGGTTTAGGGCCTTGATACGATGCTCAGTCCTTCGTTTGGATATGATGTTTAATGGGTCATACTCCATAGCTACATCTGTCTCAAAATTCATCTCTTTTAACAATTTCTCTATATACACAGCAGCGTTCTTATTCTTTATGGTGAATGGACCTAATGTGAATGGGTATTTAATGTCCGTTGCTTGTCTGTGAACTAAAAAATTGTTATCTTCTACAATCAACTTCTGTCTCAAGAATTCCAAGGCAAAAATCCTCAAAGTAAGGAAGGCCGGTAACACATAGGGTTTATGTTTGAACCCGTACAATCTGATTATTGTACTGTCTTTCGATAAAAACCAATCTCCTGTAGCATATTCTGTATTCAATTGCATGGATACCTGCATTTCCGGCAGTACTCTGGGCATATTTTTTCCGAAAATCATCCTATAAATCTCTGAGAGCATGTAGTTGATATAATTGAACATATTATCTTCCCGTAGAGTCGTGAAAGTGATTTCTGGGAACTGTAATTCCTCTTGACTGGATACCACAATCATTCTCATCAAAAAGGCCTGAAACTTGAAATGTCGGTGGGTGGAAAAATTGACCATCTGGTCATGCATCCTTTCTGTTATAAATGTTTCAAAATTAAGTCGGGGAATTTGACTTTCGTCAATCCCCGACTGGATTATACTTATTCTGTACAACAAACTCAATTGAAACTCAGTTATATACAAATCCGTATCTAACCCTAAAACTATAGCCAACAGTGTTAAGACCAACTGCGTATTTTCATTAAAAAGATTGATATCCAAAGGGTAAGGGAGTTCTGAAATACTGGTCTTGGGCCTGAGACATGTTGACAAAAACATTTCCCTATCACTTTGAGAAGCATGATGATAATTTTCAATAATTGAGACTTCGGAGAAAACCTCAGGGTCCAGGGTTTGGGATAAATCTACTTCTAGGGCTTTAATCAATTCGGCTGGCTTGATTTTACAAATGACTCTGGTTTTTTGGCTGTTTAAAATGACTTTTTCTTCTCGGGAGTAATTTTCGACACACCATGAGATGAATTCTGGGAAACAAGGGATTTGGTCTGGGCAAAAGGCTATCAAAGACGACTGGTGAACCCTATGAGGGTCTGTACCCTCCTTTAATAACTCAGATAACCTAACTTTTATATCGGAGACCGGAAACCTAATTAGGGTATCGTAAACATCTTCATCTCTATCTTCTAGGGCATCTTTTGACCTAAAAACGTCTATATCTTGCACAGTCTCCATTTAAATGCTTATTTTAAACAAAGTTCCATTTAAAAAGTGTGACAGGCCACCAGACCCTACCTGTAAGTGCTTGCCTTTCGCCTTCTATCGCAATCGCCAGCTTCCACTAGTCTTCAAAGTTTTCCAAGATAACGACACATGCAAAATGCCATTATGTGGAGCCCTTTCTATTTTATATAAGCCCTTTTAACTTAACATCCTTGTACCTTTATGAACGCGGGTCATATCCAACCGTTGATCTCGAGGCTTTGTTTTTGGGTCGTTAGATCTCATCCCTCTTTATTCCACCCGGTGGTATCCGCGATCGAAAAGGTTGTTTCCTTTTCCGGTTTGCTCCCTGCGCAGATTAACCACCTGTTGACACCTGTTATGGCGGTTTATCCTCCGCGACCGCTTTTCCTTATATCCCGTGTGCATGTTCCTGGAAGCGGATGAAACGTTGGCCGTTGATTTGATTGAGACATGTATCAGCCTTCCGATCATTACAAAGTATAATGCCACGTGCCATGGCCCTACCAAGCTTTCCCTGTTCGCCACGTGTTAGGCCCCACCTTGCCACGTAATGTATTTTTCCATATTTCTGTGATAGGTGGTTCCGCTCGGTGCTATGGTGGTTTCCGATACCACTCTATCACATATGCGGATGAATGAACATCGGACACGTGCCCTGGTGTTATTATGTCCGCTACCACCCATCACTATTTGTTGACGATTACTTTGGTGACGCGGGGGTGATATTAGCCGTAGATCTCGATCTACATTATCTCCGCCGGTGGAACTTGATCGGGGTTTAACATTTGCATATATTTGTTGGCGGACTTTGCAAACATGGGTTTTCCTCCTATATTTCTACATAAAAAACCTTCAATTCAACCCTTTTGTGAAGATTTCTTCTCTTTTAGGACATTTTAACAAAAAATTTAGGTTTCCTCAGACCTGGTGTCAACAACTGGCTCCAACTGGGGATGCTATCCTCCCTGTGAGGTAGCAAAGAACATCGTAGACCAAGTGCCTGATCCATTGGGCTGCATTCAAACCATTTTCCTCTTTTTTTTCTTTTTTTTTTTTCTTTTTTTTTTTTGAGTATTTACACTGTACAAAAAAAAAAAAAAAATCTCTTTCACTTCTATCTGTTAGGACAAATAATGTTTGAGGTGTCTCCCATTTACTGGCCCTCCAGGATAAAATTCTCCATTGCAATTTTTTAAGATAAATGCATTTTCTCCTTGGCATCCTGCAACAATATATGGACCTTTCCATAAATGCTCGAACTTTCCATGTTGATCTTCTTTTCTGGAATCCCACTTCAAAACCAAATCATTTATTTGAAAATCCCTTTCCTTAACTTTTCTGTCAAAAGTTTTTTTCATTTTTTCCTGATGTATTTGAGTCTTGTTATATGCTTTTTCTCTGACTTCATGCAACTCTATCATTTGATTTATTCTTCTTTGCATATGATTTGGTTCTTCATCAACTTCCTGTAATAATTTCATGACTGGCAATCCTAATGAAACAGGAAAAACTACTTCTGTACCATATACCAACTGAAAAGGGGAGGTGCCAATTTCTCTTTTTGTACTGATTCTGTCTGCCCACAGAGCATATTTCAGTTTAGTGTGCCAAGCTCTCTTATTATCCTCTAGTAACTTTTTTATGATTCTTACTAAACTTTTATTTGAAGATTCAGCTAATCCATTTCCTTGTGGATAATAAGCTGTTGAGTGATTCAGATGTATGTGGTATTTGTGACAGAAATTTATCATCTTTTTTTATTTGAACGCTGGGGCATTATCTGTCACTATCCTTTTAGGACAGCCAAACCTGGACAATATATTTTCTTCCAAAAAGTTCATAATCACTGTCTCTGTAGCATTTCTGGTCGGGATGGCTTCAATCCATTTTGTGAAGTAGTCAGTAGCAGTCAGAATCCACTTATGTTGTCCTGAAGAATTTGGGTTAATTTCACCAATAAAATCTAACCCCCACTGTTGGAAAGGTGCTTCAACTGAAATGGGTTTTAATGGAAACGGCAATAATTCTCTTTTTCCATCAAAAATTTGACATTCATGACATTTTGTTATTTCTTTGTACACATCGGAGTACATGCTGGGCCAGTAAAAACCAGCTCTAAGAATTTTGTTCACTGTAGCCTTCCATGAATGATGTCCTCCACACATACCTTTATGAAATTCTACCATAATATGCTGTGCCTCATTCTCTAAAAGACAATTTAACAATATTCCTCCTATATCTTTCCAAAACAAATTACCATCCAATATGCAAAACTTTGCTGCTTTCAGTTTTACTGACCTTGCCCTAGTTTTTTCCATATTCGCAGGCGCTTGGAGATTCTGTAAGACATATACGATATATGAGTACCAGGGAGATAAAGAGAAATCTTCAATTATCTGTGACTTTGGAACATTTTCGGTCGAAGTTTCAGCTAGAAAATTTATACTGAGGGAGTCCCAATTCGTTTCTGTCATCATTTTAGCCAATCCTTGACCTTTTATCAGTTTGGTAGGTTTAATGTCAAAATCATATTCCAGCAGCACTGCTATCCATTTTGCTCTTTTCCCCTTAGGATCTGGTTGCGTAAGAATATCTTTTACTGCTGCTGATGGAACATGTGCTATTGTATGAGAATGCAAAATATATATCCTAAAATCTTTCAGTGCTTTCACCAAGGCATAAGCTTGTTTTTCCATGATGTTGTATTTTAATTCTGCATCTCTCAAAATTTTACTAAAAAATGCAATAGGCTGCTCTATACCTTCTTGATTCTTTTGCAACAATACCCCAGCCACTGTGTGTTCTGATGCATAAGTAAACATAATGAAATCTCTTGTATAATCTGGACTAATTAATACCGGTGCTTCAGTCAATGCCTTTTTTATGTTATCAAAGGATTGTCTTGCTTCTTCATTCCATTTAATTTCTTTGTCTTTTCTCAACATTTCCGTTATATTCCTTAGAATTTCAGCGAAACTGGGAATGAACCTCCTTAACCAATTTACTCTTCCTATGAATGACTGGATCTCTTTCTTACTCCTAGGGATTCCCACCTTTTGTATTGCAGATACTCTCTCCGGATCGATCTTAATGCCTTCTTTTGATATGATGTGTCCCAATAACCTTCCTTCTTCCATGCAAAAATGAGATTTCTTTGGATTTAATGAAATCCCAAATCTTCTACATTTGATAAAAACTCTTTCCAGATGCTTCCAGTGATCCGCAGCGTTCTTTGAATAAACAGTGATATCATCCATGTATACCACCACTATTTTGTCCCTTTCATCTGCAAATGCAATATCCATAGCTCTCTGAAATGTTGTGCCTGCATTCATTAGACCAAATGGCATTTTGGCGTACATAAACGTTCCCCAAGGAGTAGTAAAAGCAGTTTTTTCTTGATCTTGTGGATGAACTTTAATTTGATTATAACCCGAGAAACCGTCTAACATGGAAATTCTTTCGGCTCCCACAACTTGCTGTAAAACCTGGTCCATTTTAGGGAGCGGATAATTATCTTTCAAAGAAGCTCTGTTCAAGTTTCTAAAATCCACACACAGCCTTATTTCTCCATTCTTTTTTCTAACGGGTACTAAATTGGCTAACCACTTGGAAAACCTCAGAGACACAATTATCTTAGCATCAAACAGTTTCCTCACCTCTTTTTCTATCACTGGCAGTAGCTTGGGATTAATTCTTCTTAATTTCTGTTTAAAAGGCTTTTCATCTGGTTTAATTGGAATTGTGTGCTGTATAACAGAAATATCATATTCCTTCAAATATTCATAGCTCCAAGCAAAAACATCCGAAAACCTGTTCATTACTTCCACACTTTTATCTTCTTCTTTTCTTGGTAATTTCTTTGAGAGTTTTACCAATTTGGGATCCTTTTCGGAACCTAAATTGTAATCTTTTACATCTTCAGGTTTTGGTTCAATCTTTGGATTTTTTACCACATCATTTTTATCAAATAATTTTTCTAAGGGAATTAAACCTATAGGGATGACATTGTTCTTCAGCTGAATAATATCCTTACCTCCGATCCTTTGCTTGAATTTTTCTGTCTCCTCCGAAAAATCCACTTCGTCTGGACCCATCTCACCACCTTCTGCATCAATAGATCTGTAATTGAACTCATCTGTCATTTCCAAAAAGCATTTAATCTGTTGGTCATCTTCAAAGACCTGCCAATGTTTGACATTGTCTGGAATAGATGGTCTATGTATGACTTCAATATTATATTCCTTTTTAGAAAAGATGGGAGTTTTGAATGCAGCTCCTGCAGTGGCCAAAGAATCTGCTACAGTGTTGCTAACTCGGGGAATTGAGATAACATCATGTTCATCGAAAAAAATTTCCAGTAAATCCCACACTTCATTCCTATAGGACCTCATTTTAGGGTGATTGGTCTGATAAATAGCCTTTACCTGATTTATAACCAATTCAGAATCCCCAAATACCTCAATCCTTTTTGCTTTCAAATCTCTCAACACATTCAACCCCAGAATTAAAGCCTCATATTCTGCAACATTGTTGGTACATTCAAAATTCAATTGGTAAGAAAACATTATAAATTCTCTGTCAGGCGTAATTATCCATACTCCTGCCCCCGCTCCTTCTCTGCTTCTAGCCCCATCAAAGTGCATCGTCCAAGTACCTTCTCTTCTGATCTTTTCTCTTGACAATCTTTCCTTCTCATTTTCTTTAGGTTCAATTAAATCAATCTTTTCTTTAGATTCAATATCATTGTACAAAATGCAAGAACCCAAATCAATATCTAATGCATATATGGCATGTTTCTCAGGCTCTTTTAGATCACTTACCAAATAAGCAGCTCTCTTTTCAGTATATAATCTTCTGTGTACCCCCAACACCGGAATAGTAGCGAAAGACATATCCATTTGTAGAGTTCCCTTTAACTTTGAAGCCCACGACCTGGACAATAACATACCAAACTTTGCAGGAATATCAGCAACCACCACATCCATGAGAATACCTTTGGCTGGTATTTTACTGAGATTGACTGTCAAATCTTTTATCAAACCCAAACATTTAACTTTCCTTGAATCAAAAGAAAATAAGTCATCGTATGGTCTTGTGATTTCCAATCCCAAAGATTCTACTACAAGTTTGGGCATCAAATTATGAGAAGCTCCGGAATCCAACATACAGTTATGCACCACTTTATCATGAATATCCAAATTCACATAAAAGGGAGAAACTTCTTCCAAACTATTGTCTTCCATTCTTGATCCTAAACAAATATTAGGATTATCATCATCTAATTCCAAAGTGTCTATTTCCACCCGATTTTCTACCTGCATCATCTTAAAAATGTGTTCCTTGTATTCCTTGTTCTTTAATATTTCATTAAAGGGTACTGAAATTTTAACTTTTGACATTTCATTTTGTATGTTGAAAGGAACCAATTTTTTATCACCTTCCTTCATTGGATCTTTCTTGCTATCTGGAATTATCTTGGGCACATCCTCATTTTCTTTTCTTCTAATTTGTGTTTCAGACTGACTAGTAGAAGTTTTATCAGCATTTCTTTTTGATTTGCCTATTGGTTCTTTCCCTTTGTCTATCACAACATCTCGACTCCTCATATTTATCTTTCTTTGAAGGTCGTTTATGGCATTTTGATAACCAATCTGGTATTGATCACTTCCTATCTCCAAACTACAACATTCCCCCTCTGCCATGAACATATCATGCTCCTGTTTAGTCAAATACACTTATGGATCAGAACTGCCGCAGTGGTGAATATCTCCTTCAGGTATCTCGGCTTCAGCTTCCCCAGCAATATAATTTTCAGGAAAAGGAGGTCGGATTTGATCTTCTTCTGCATTCCTTGGGTTTCGCTGTTCTCTCGGCCTTACAGCTGGAACAAAAGGCCTTCTAAAATTCGGGTTTCTGATTTGAGGTTCTGCTTGTTCTTTATTTGGAGCTTTGTTATCCACTACTAATCTCTCTAACAACTTTTCCATAGTTTTCATAATTGCTTCGAATTTTACGTCTGTGGAGGAAGAAGAGGAACAAGCTGTATTTTGATTATCTTCCCTAATTTTCTTTCTATCCATATCTCTATGTCTCATTTTTCCAGAAGCCATCATATTAGCCTCAACTTCTACTGCATCTTTCATCATTATTGCCAAAGTAGTAGATCTTCTTTCTCTTAATGTGCATGAAAAATCACCCTCAAAAGCATTAGCATAATGTAATTTGGCTGCTCCCACTGGAGGTTTTATATCTGTAGGGATTGAATTGTAGACTTTCATAAATCTGGCAGAGAACTCCTGAACTGACTCAAAACCTCCCTTTTTTAGATTGTTATACTGAGTCAATACCTGCGAAGGATTTTTCTGATCTTCCCACCTTTCGATAAAAAGGGTTGTAAAGGCATCATAATTTGCAATAGATCCAGTGGCCAAAGCTCTAAACCATTTTTTCACTTCACCTCTCAAGCTTTGAGCAAACAACCTCATTTTAGCATCATCATAATCCACTTCTTCTAAATCAATGAAATCACTGAAATTATCAACATGTTGTTGTGCTGTATAATTACCCTCATTATCAAAAGTAAAGATTCTCTGTGCATAATTTTGAGGCAAATCATGTAAAACTGCTGGCAAAACCAAAGGAGCAAATCTGGCAGCCATGGGTGGTGGATTATAAGGTACAACAACCGCCGCCTGTTGTCTATTACCCTGTACAGGTATTCTTTGGGCTTTGGATATTCTAGGTTCTGTCCTCTCAGATTTTTGTAAATTTTCCCAAACAGATTTTAAAGAATAGTCCCACAAACTTTTTGGATCAACTTTTGTTTCTTTCAAATCAGAATCTGACTTAGTTCTAAGCAAAATCTTTTCACTTGAACCAATATTTTCTTCCTCAAATAGATGTTCTTGTAAAGAAGGGAATATATTTGAAAACTGAGAAATACCTTCTTTCGTCTTGCCTTTGCCTTTCTCCATCTTGAGGAGCTTTTCTGGATTGTCCACGCCTGAAAAGAACTGCGAACCGGGATTTCTTCTTGTAGCCACAATGTCTTTCTCAAATTGTCCTCAAAAACTTCTAAAAAATGTCTCAAGTGAAGTCGCCAGGGCAATAACTACAACCAACTTGTTTCAAACTTCCTTGCCCAAGAAATTTGAGCTTTCTTTGTCGTTTCTCCTAGGGAAAATTTCACTTTCGTTCCCCGGCAACGGCGCCAAAATGTTAGCACTTAGATTTTATTCCGGTTGTAAGAAAATAAGACCTAAGGTAACCTATTTCAAACCAAGATTTAGGTAGAAAAACTAGCCATTTTCTCCACCAGAGAGGGCTCTCTCTTGATATATATGTGAAGGCTAAAATATACAAAGTTTCTCTTAGAATTTCTCAAAAAATATTTTCTGGTCGAAAAGGTGAACAAGAAACATTGGGCATGGAGTCGAAGTTCTCAAACGTATAATAAACCAGTAAGAGATTTCCACCATACATATTTACACAGAGGCAAGATAGTAATCATATTACAGTCAAGTTGATTTTTTCAGATGATATAGAAAGAAGTAAAGGCATTCCATCAACAACAGGCATCTATCTAGGATGAATCTATTGCCAACTTTGGAGAATATAGTGGATATTTAAACGCAATAAAATGAGGCATAACCAGTATGAATCTCAAATTATTTCAAGTGCTCATTTAAATATGGAAGAAAAACACTATGGGAGATATAACGAAGAAAATAAACATGCACATATAAAGATAAAGGAGAAAAACAGACTGTAAAGCTGATTACTCATGAATCTCTGATATCAAAAGATAGGTACCATCACTGTACTGCTTTTATTTCTCAAAAATAGACTTCAAAACATACTTGTTTCTCAAAAAATTTCCAACCCTTTCAACAATGACTCCCATTGTTTTTATACAAAAAAAAAAATTTTAGAAGAAGCTCCACATAACTGCTTCTTTTAACCAACAATTAAAAATGTTTAAGTTAAAACATAACTGTCTTCGAGCAACCCATAACTGTCTTTCAAATAATATTACAAATTTAAAAATAAAATGTCTTTTTTTCCACTTGGCAAAACTTTTTGGATATCATCTTTCGCCACATGGCAAGAGTTTTAAGTGCATCTAGGTATGAACAGAATATCTGGTTTTTCCGTACTTCTCCACATAACTCCACTGGTCAATCGTGGGTAAGTCATAGTTGGTCATTTCCTTCACCAAGACTCGCATCTCAATATGACCTGCATAAGAAACAGGAAGAAGGTTTCCACAAGTTGAAATTAGCATATTTAAAATTTCAAATTCCCCTGACATTTTCTCCATTAAAATTTTTCCTGTGAGCATATGATCTAGCTGCTGGAAATTTCTGTGATCCATCCTTATATCAAACAGTAATCTTTTATATTCACTAGGAGGAATTAATTCATTCTTTTCGTTCCAGAAAGCTGGGAATCCCTTGTTTACTAACTTTTCAAACTGCTTTTTGAACTTGACTATTTCTTCTCTTATTTCTTCTGCTTTAGCCTCGACATTCTCAACATGCGAGTATTTCCCTAAGATCCTTCTGGCCCAAGTGATGACAGAAATTCTGTTCGTTATATTCATGGCTGTCAGATCTGCCTCAGTTAGACTGTTTAAAAATGTTATCGCTCTCTGGGCTACTTCTTTCGGCTTTCTGTTTAGGTTCTCCCTGACTGCTCGGCAGCTTTCGAAGGCATCTTTAGCTACCTTTTCTTTAACCCGTATGTAATCCAGATATGGCCTAAGTTTCTCAACCTCTTTTATGATCTGGTCCCACACCATGTGCTTACACCCTTGCATAGCAGCTTGCCCTGTCACGTGAGCTGCCAATCCTTTATTATTATTGCTCAATTCCTGATTCTTGGCCTGCAAAGTTTTTATTTCTTTCTCTTTTATTTCATTTTCTTCTTTCAATTTCTGTATTTTTTTCTTTAACAATTTGATTTCATTATCTTTTAAACTTATTTGTGACATTGCCTGTAAAATTCCATCTACTCCGGTCTTATCATCTTCTGAGCTTGTCTGTACTTGCTGCTGGTTATTCTCTGCTAATTGTTTTCTTGTTGTCACCAACTGTTCTTCTAAAATGATCTTTTCTTTTTCCCAATAATCCTTTTCGTCAGAAAGCTTTAACATTTTAGCAGTGACATCATTGACCTCATTAGATAGTTCTTCTTTCTCTTTTTCTAATACTGTCAATTCTGCACCTTGAATAAGTACAGTGTCTGGGATTTTTAATTTTCGTTTTAACGTTAAGATCATATCTTCCTTTTCCTTAAGCAGTTTTGTAGCTGCATCTCCATCTTTATTAGTCAAATCTATTTGCAATTTCTTAATCTGCTGCTGTCGAGACTTATTCTCCGCCTTTTCCTGTCTCAACTGATTACTTAATTTATCCACTGAATTCTTCAGCTTGTCTGCTCTTAATGTGGCCCCCAAATAGTCTGAGTAGATGACTTCTCCAGTTTGTCTATGTAATAAAATTTTATCAGGGGCATTCACTTTCGACAAGTCTATCTTCATCTCTGAGATCTTGCTTTTTGTTACAACTGAAAATATCAAATAATTCTCTTTGATATTTCTGCTGGTAAATAAGCTCACCTCATTATTAGATATACTCCTGACCTTTGGAAACAATTGGCTTGTTTGTTTTGCGGACTCCTGTTTATTTTTACTATGCTCATCAAATACATCCATGATATTCCGGGGTCTATTTACATCACCACCTACAGGGTTTTCTTCAATGTTGTACTCTTTCACTGTAACCTCTGGTATTTCATCTTCTATTGTTTTTGCTTCTTCTGAAATTGTTGTTAACTCTTGTGATTCCTCAGTTTTCAATCTTTTTCCTCTTTCAGTTTCTTCATCCTCAATGATCATAATGTCTTGTATAGGTCTTTTGGACCCCACCAATGCAGTATCCATTTCGCTTTCTTCCTCTGCTGTTGTTTCTATCAATGATATTTCTTTGTCGGACGTATCTGGAACAATTTCTTCTTTGTATTCGAGCCAATTAGCTCTGTCCGACATTCCTTCAACAATCTGATGGTTTAGGGCCTTGATACGATGCTCAGTCCTTCGTTTGGATATGATGTTTAATGGGTCATACTCCATAGCTACATCTATCTCAAAATTCATCTCTTTTAACAATTTCTCTATATACACAGCAGCGTTCTTATTCTTTATGGTGAACGGACCTAATGTGAATGGGTATTTAATGTCCGTTGCTTGTCTGTGAACTAAAAAATTGTTATCTTCTACAATCAACTTCTGTCTCAAGAATTCCAAGGCAAAAATCCTCAAAGTAAGGAAGGCTGGTAACACATAGGGTTTATGTCTGAACCCGTACAATCTGATTATTGTACTGTCTTTCGATAAAAACCAATCTCCTGTAGCATATTCTGTATTCAATTGCATGGATACCTGCATTTCCGGAAGTACTCTAGGCAGATTTTTTGTAGTGCTCTGGTTTTTACAGCAGAGCACTATGTAAAATTTCAGGGTTAATTTTCTAAGTTTTAAACTTTATCACTTTATGGAAGTAAATTTCTAAGAATTACTGTGTGCCTAAATAATATTTAGTGTACTGTGGTGTTTTCACTAACCTTACATTCGAAATTTGAAAATAAACAAACATATCGTTATTTTCTTTTCAATAGCATAAGAATAGGTTTCACAACTTAGTAAATCAGTAAATAGCAGTAAATCAGTAAATAGTAAGTTTGCATGTTTACAGTAAGATTTAGCATAATAGTAAATAACGGAAATTACCTGATGCTGATGCTAACCGTAAGTTGTAGCAGGTTGTGTAACCCCTTAGACAGCCAAACTGAAGTGTCCACCCTACCGACCAGCTATAATCTTGCTGGCCCTTGGAAATCAAAGGATTTCCAAGCCCCCGAGCCCACAATCTGATAATCCCGAGAGCAGTCTTTCCTTTTGTTCTCAAAATCCTTCTGTTCTCCAATCAAACTTTCTGTCCTCCCAACTTTTGTTCTCCAAACTTCTTTTCTTCTCCCATCAAAAAAAAAAAACCCTCAACCTTCAACCTTCTCCCCCTCTATATACATGTCCATCCTCGAGAAGGCCTTGGGCTTACTCCACCGCCCCAAACTCCCCCTCTCGAGCCCCTCAAACCTTTACTCCTTTCCCTAGTTCATTCATCCACGTCTCATTATAAAAATGTATAATTAATTACTCTTATGGAAAATTCATTTGGTTTTGGATTGACGGTCGTAATTATTTATTACGGTGGGAATTATCACCCCAAGGTTATCCATTCGGGACAAGTTTCATTAAATACAAGTCTATCCGCCATCCTTGATATTTTAATGTTATTAATGTAATTAATAAAATATTATATAATTAGTTGCCCCTTGTCAACTTGGACATGATGTGTCTTAATGATCCACCTTATCCGTCGAGACTACTTTAGCTTGAGGTTTAAATTCCAAGATTAACATTGAATAATTAAATATCCATTTTCCATCACATCACGGTTATTCCAAAAAGGATTATCTTATTATGGCTAACTTTGAAATGGAATTAATCACGCAATATTAATTTATAAATCAATATTTTAAATCTTACTTATATTGCATTTGTTACAATAGGGATATAAATGTTGCTGGAATATCATTTATTAATTAATAATAATAATTAAATCACCCCTTGACAATAATAAAAGGTGAATCAATCATAGTATTCTTAATTATTTGTTTATCACATGGGTACCCTATCATCAACATAGCATCCTTGTTCTTATAAACAAAGCACTTGTGAGGGCTTAAACAATTTTACTAATTAATTAGACACTATCATTACCCTATTCACAACAGTTCTTCTATGACAATGTTAACTGACGATACTTGTCTTAGTTTATTATTACAATGTTTTCATATAATTACTAATTCACTTATTTACACATTGACAACCTAACCATTCATTACCTAAGTTGATTGATGTATCCTTAACTGAGTTATCTATGACATTTATACTACTATTCAAGCATGACAAGTATGTTATACACCAGTAATATTGTACACGTACAAGGTGTGCATGCATGGCCAGTGTATGCACATGTCGGACATGTACTATAAACAAACCCCATTCCGCCTATGCATACATGCTAGCTAACAATAGTATCTACCCCCATGCATAAGAGCAAGCATAATATATAGTATAATTACTTTAACATCCTCGGTTATTTAACAGTTAACCCTTTACGATTTAACATCATTGTCTTTATGTTTACATTAGTTTAATCAATCAAGTACAGGAAGGGTGCCTACTTCCACTAACTCGGAATCAAGGAATACTAAACCCCCAACAGTGCTAACTAACACATCCTCCCTTCATAACCTACGTCCAGCATCCTCCCTATCCTTCCTCTGCTAGTACAACAGTGGATGTCGGACTCACCGATCTGACCACATAGAACTTGAGAGCAATAGCGTCGGCTGAACAGCGGACCTATCCTCCCCTAGCAGGCATCCGACAATCGTCATCACAACAACATGGGGAGCGTGTCTCAGCACGGCCCTCCCACGACCTCGGGTCTCATGGAAACATAGGGTGGGAAACACATCCATCCCTCTCAACATACTGGGCCTACGCCCTTATCAACTCATACTTGCTGCTATCGGGATTATCAGTTTGTGTTATCGTATCCTCATTTTGGCTGCTAAGGTTTGCTGTATGAACATGTTTTTCCTTTCCAATATATATCAGATCAAGTAACTGGCTATCCCATAGCCCCTGTGTCCTGTAGGTTAGTGTTTTGCAAAATACAATTTATAGAAAGCATTTTCCATTGATCGCCAATTGATCCATGTTATCATTTTATTTCATTTAACTTTTTAGCTCATCATAGATGCGTATGACATATAACATTTCAGCAATTCATATAAGAAGATGGTATCCACGTACCGAATCATATATTTCACATTTCATTAAGGAAAACATATAAACATATACTGCAATTGTAAAATAAGGAAATCATATGATAATCATGACATCATAACTGCATAACATAGTAACATCATAATCATGGTGAAATCATAAGACAGAGTAACATCATATAATGAGGTCCAATATAGTTTACTCAGTCGAGCTGAGTTCGACAAAATATATAAGAAGTAAAGTATGGTGTGTCTAACTAATAAATATGCCGAATCAAAATATGGGCATTACATTTTTTCCGAAAATCATCCTATAAATCTCTGAGAGCATGTAGTTGATATAATTGAACATATTATCTTCCCGTAGAGTCGTGAAAGTGATTTCTGGGAACTGTAATTCCTCTTGACTGGATACCACAATCATTCTCATCAAAAAGGCCTGAAACCTGAAATGTCGGTGGGTGGAAAAATTGACCATCTGGTCATGCATCCTTTCTGTTATAAATGTTTCAAAATTAAGTCGGGGAATTTGACTTTCGTCAATCCCCGACTGGATTATACTTATTCTGTACAATAAACTCAATTGAAACTCAGTTATATACAAATCCGTATCTAACCCTAAAACTACAGCCAACAGTGTTAAGACCAACTGAGTATTTTCATTAAAAATATTGATATCCAAAGGGTAAGGGAGTTCTGAAATACTGGTCTCGGGCCTGAGACATGTTGACAAAAACATTTCCCTATCACTTTGAGAAGCATGATGATAATTTTCAATAATTGAGACTTCGGAGAAAACCTTAGGGTCCATGGTTTGGGATAAATCTACTTCTAGGGCTTTAATCAATTCGGCTGGCTTGATTTTACAAATGACTCTGGTTTTTTGGCTGTTTAAAATGACTTTTTCTTCTCGGGAGTAATTTTCGACACACCATGAGATGAATTCTGGGAAACAAGGGATTTGGTCTGGGCAAAAGGCTATCAAAGACGACTGGTGAACCCTATGAGGGTCTGTACCCTCCTTTAATAACTCAGATAACCTAACTTTTATATCGGAGACTGGAAACCTAATTAGGGTATCGTAAACATCTTCATCTCTATCTTCTAGGGCATATTTTGACCTAAAAACGTCTATATCTTGCACAGTCTCCATTTAAATGCTTCTTTTAAACAAAGTTCCGTTTAAAAAGTGTGACAGGTCACCAGACCCTACCTGTAAGTTCTTGCCTTTCGCCTTCTGTCGCAATCGCCAGCTTCCACTAGTCTTCAAAGTTTTCCAAGATAACGACACATGCAAAATGCCGTTATGTGGAGCCCTTTCTATTTTATATAAGCCCTTTTAACTTAACATCCTTGTACCTTTATGAACGCGGGTCATATCCAACCATTGATCTCGAGGCTTTGTTTTTGGGCCGTCAGATCTCATCCCTCTTTATTCCACCCGATGGTATCCGCGATCGAAAAGGCTGTTTCCTTTTCCGGTTTGCTCCCTGTGCGGATTAACCACCTGTTGACACCTGTTATGGCGGTTTATCCTCCACGACCGCTTTTCCTTATATCCCGTGTGCATGTTCCTGGCAGCGGATGAAACTATGGCCGTTGATTTGATTGAGACATGTATCAGCCTTCCGATCATTACAAAGTATAATGCCACGTGCCATGGCCCTACCAAGCTTTCCCTGTTCGCCACGTGTTAGGACCCACCTTGCCACGTAATGTATTTTTCCATATTTCCGTGATAGGTGGTTCCGCTCGGCGCTATGGTGGTTTCCGATACCACTCTATCCCATATGCGGATGAATGAACATCGGACACGTGCCCTGGTGGTATTATGTCCGCTACCACCCATCACTGTTTGTTGACGATTACTTTGGTGACGCGGGGGTGATATTAGCCGTAGATCTCGATCTACATTATCTCCGCCGGTGGAACTTGATCGGGGTTTAACATTTGCATATATTTGTTGGCGGACTTTGCAAATATGGGTTTTCCTCTTATATTTCTACATAAAAAACCTTCAATTCAACCCTTTTGTGAAGATTTCTTCTCTTTTAGGACATTTTAACAAAAAATTTAGGTTTCCTCAGACATTTTAACAAAGATAAAGAACTCGCCAAGTAGATGAAGAGCGAATTTGGGTTAATTAAAGGAACTCGTGGCTATCAAGCAGACCAGATTAAAGATGTTGCCACATAGTTAATAGTGCAATTGCTCGCAGGCAGAGTACTAAGAAAATGAAAATCAATAGAAGTGTTGGCTGCTGGGATCTCCCTAGCTGCCAAAGCTAAGGACGGGCTATCATTCAACTGGGCAAGATACCTATTGAATGAATTTTTGGATGATGCAGTGGATGCACATGACAATGGCTATTAATTTCACTTTAGCTAGATGATATTCCTCATTGCATTTGTGGGATGGAAAGAGCTAAAACCGGCAAAATGTACTGGTGTTTGTTGGCAACTACCACGGACCTCGATATGCAAATATGTGGAGCAACAAAAGGAAAAAAATACAAAGGTTGAACAATGTTCAACTATATACATTTTATAAGCAATTATGCGAGGTGATTCCGTGCACTTCGCGTATCCCAAAGCAGATAACAGTTGTGTACATCAGGAAGATGAGATTCAAGGCTGGTCTCCATTGTATCTTCATATATCCCAGAGAGCCATCAAATCTGGAATGGTATGAGTGTCAATATTAGCTAGATGCGCTGAATATTGACCTCATTATTGAGGATTGGCCTTCAGAATGGAAAGTTGATGCACCAGAAGCACTTCTGACGACATCTAATGAGAGCGTCAATGACAGTGATCAACAAGAGGAAAATGGTGTTGAAGGAGAAGATGACCAGCAAGAAGAAGATCAACAACAACAGTAGGCTGGAGATACGCCAGTAGGAGAAAAGAGAAAGTACCCCGACACAGATGTGTCGGAGGTGGAAAGAAGAAAGAAACAAAAAGCGAATAAGACTCTGCTTGATGCGAAGTTACAGGACGATGACTATGACTGCATCGCAGCCAAATTTCATGCACATATAGAAGAAACACTCACAGAAAAAGACAAAAAGCAAGAGCAGCTTCACGCAAGCATGGCAGAAAGAATTGCTAAGTTGAGAAGTATGATGGAAAGGGTAGAGCAAGTAAAAACAGATATAATGAAAGAATCAGACTCTGAATATAGATTAGAGGAGTCAATCCAAAGAAAAAGGAAAGCACCCATGCTAATGATGCGACCTCGGATGGTGCGCATAGAGCCAAAAAATTTCATATTCCCATCTAATGAAGTCACTGAAGGTGTGAAGTAGCTCGCGCACTTAGACATTAATGTGGGAATGTTGCCTATAGAGGGACTGCATGATCTACACTTGAAGGTTGTAGAAGAAATCAAAGATAGGGACATAATAACATACAACCAGCAATTGAAGTTGGAAGAAAGCTACAATGAATTGAGGAATGAATGCCCAAAAAAGATGGATGAGCTAGCATACGCTCGAGAAAGGCAGAAGAAGCTGAAGAAGGTCATCGAATAATTTTGTGCGAAGATCCCATACTTCGATGAAGAACCTAAAGTTGAAGCGACTATAGTCAAGATCGACACTGCAGTTGACAATATTAAAGAAAATATGGACATGGAAATTGGATACAAAGAGAAGATTGCAGACTTGGAGGCTAGGAAGCAACCTGATACTCCGTGAGAAGTAAAGATAGCAAGATCTGAAGAGTTAAAAACTTCGACAGAAAGCATCTCTGCAAAAGTTGTGAGGTGCCAAGATTTATTAGAAGAAGTGACCAAGTTATGGGCCACACTACAAGAAGACCCAGAACTGCAAAAGATTCAGGGTGAAGTACAAAGCAAGCATAAGGACCTCGACTCAATGAACACGGCGATGAAGGACTTTCCATTGAGGGAAAGAATACAGAAGTTCACAGAAACAAAGGAACTTCGGAAAGAACTGAAGGAATTAAGGAGCAAGGAAGCAGCATCTTTGGGCAAGTTGCAACCAATGCAGGAAGAGGCATTGGCGCTTTCTGAAGAGATTGAGGTGAAGTTGCAAGAGCTTCGCACAACAGAAAGAACAGTTAAAGACCAGATGCAGGAACCAATATCTACGATGCTACTCGACATAGTGAAGGAATACAAGCAGGAAACTAAGGAGGATGTTGAGAAGCTGGGCGCAACATATCAAGAGTTTGCAGCAAAGATGAAGATCCCAAGCAACACGAAGTCGGAAAAATCTAGTGCAAGTGACTCGGGGATGAGTCACAAGTAAGTGTTAGGGGACTATTGGGCACGACCCAAGAAGAGGAAGTTATGAAGGCAAGTACATTTAAGCGAGGCCTGACATTGACCATTTTTGGGAGAAAAGCAACTCTGCAAATCCCAGGCAAAAGGTATGGAGCGAAGACCAATGGATAAGAAAGGACTTGTTTCCTTAATAAACACAAGGCACTAACGATAGCCAGAGGTGGTTGGAACAGTTAAGGGCCGAGCGGCGACCTAACTGCTATAGGAGCATGAAGTAAAGAAGCAGAGTGGTGCACGCCACTATAGAAGTCAGAGCTGCGTTGTTAGAGAAAGCGGCGAAGTTAGAGGAAGCGGCGCCAAAGGGACAATGAATTTAAATCTTAGCGTGGTCTACAAGAGAACCATGGGTTTTTTGGGTAGTATGGGGGTTTTCCCATAATTATTGTAATATGTGACCTTCGGGAACATCTATATAAGGGTAATTTTGTATGAGGAAGGGTTAGGTATTAGAGGTTTGTTGGTATTTTGATGGTTACATAGACCTTAGAAGAGAATAGTGATAAAGAGAGAACAGACTCTACAACTAAGTGCATAGAGATCTGATTGTAGAGAAGAGTCTGTAGTTGATTGCGCAAACTGGAGATGTTACCCTTCTGAGATAATAAAATAATAGTTCCTGTGGATGTAGCTCCCTCCTAGGGGTGAACCACGTAAATCAGTGTGTTTATGTGTATGATTTTATGACATGTTTTGTATATGAGTTTATGTGCATTTATTTATTTACTTTCATATGTATGTGAATGGTAATCGCACATTGATTAATTGGAATACAAGTGCATGAATGTGAAGAAGAAACACTTAGTATGATGAATGCGTAGCTAACTGGTGAATACAGTAGAGATTCAACATAGTTATGTATACTGCGATAGCTGCGAAGTGCGAAGCCATCTGTTATTCTATCCCATTAGTAGATGTTAAATAGAACGTTAAGCGAGGTTGTTAACCACATCTACGCATCACCACGGTTATAGAAGCTTGATTCGGTAACCCCCTATATTCGCTTCGGGTGAGACTTCAACCTATTTACAGGGAAATGCCAAAGGGGCCAGTGAAAGGGGTTTTGTTGTGTCTACATTTCTCTCGTAAATGAAGGGTCAGCCGACCCTTCTTGTGCTCAGTATTCTTCCATTCTTCACCATTCTGCATATACATGAATTGACATCCTAGCCTTCGTAGGTTGAATATTTTTACAATTCCCTCATAAATGAAGGGGACGACGACCCTTCTTGTGCCCACTATTCTGTTCATAATAGTTCTAGACAACAAGAAGGGTCGATTAATCCTTCTTATGTTCACCATTCTGGATACAAGTGAATTCACAATTCTATACTAAACGAAGGGGTGCCCGATCCTTCTTTTCGAATGTCGGAAGTCAGGATAAATATTTTTTATATGTTATAACTTAGCCAATGTCTCAATCCCTACTATTTACTGCGGAATTCGGAAGTAGGGAATTGTAGGCCTAGACTTCGTAGATTAGATATGTGTACATCTCTCTCGTAAATTAAGGATTGAACGACCCTTCTTGTGCTTAGTATTCTTCTACTATTCACCATTCTACATATACATGAATTGAAGCCTTCGTAGGTTGAATATTTTTACAATTACTTCATAAATGAAGGGGTGGCCGACCCTTCTTGTGCCTAGTATTCTGTTCATAATAGTTCTAGACTACAAGAAGGCTCGATCGATCCTTCTTGTGTTCACCATTCTGGATATAGGTGAATTACTAGATATAGGTGTCCACAATTATCTACTAAACGAAGGGGCAGTCGATCTTTCTTATCAGAAGTCGGAAGTCGGGATAAATATTTTTTATATGTTATAACTTATCCAATGTCCCGATCCCTACTATTTACTGCGGAAGTTGGAAGTCAGAAATTGTCGGCATATCCTTCGTAGATTAAATATTTTTACATCTCTCTCGTAAATGAAGGGTCGGCAGACCCTTCTTGTGCTCAATATTCTTCCAGCATTCACCATTTTTCATATACATGAATTGACGGCCCAGCCTTCGTAGGTTGAATATTTTTACAATTCCCTCATAAATGAAGGGGTGGATGACCCTTCTTGTGCCCAGTATTCTGTTCATAATAGTTCTAAACTGCAAGAAGGGTCAGTCTATCCTTCGTGTGTTCACCATTCTGGATAGAGGTGAATTGTTGGATATAGGTGTTCAAAATTCTCTACTAAACGAAGGGGAAACCGATCCTTCTTGTCGGAAGTCAAAAGTCGGGAAATATCACTCGAGACAAATATATTTATCCAAATAGGGTGGTTAGTTGGATTCGATCGGTGAAGAAGGTAAAATATCATAGCTCTGTTATCTGGATGAGATTAGTGGAAACCATTCCTTTTCTTCAGCGATGGTTTTCCTGGAAAACTGGAAATGGTTTCTAGATTGTGGTTGGCATAGATTGGATTCTGGCCACAAAACATTTGGGTATTATTACAGAACCTATCCTCAGTTGTATTCAAAGGGTGGGCATTTACTTTTGAATATATATGTTATAAACATCTGAGTAGGATCTATAACATGCAGACATGCAGGCTATCAAAAAGTGGTCTCATTATGGAGGAAGGAAGGGCTCATATTTTCCTTTTTCACAAACAACAGGTGTTGGATGAAATTGACATAAATATATACTAAGCAGGGAAGGCTTTTTTGGAAAATATTATTTTGATACATTACTTAAAATAGTTGTATAATACGGAAGAATATTAGCTAAATTGCATAGATAAATAGTTTTTGGTTTATTGATTGTGATATGGAATGCTAAATGTTGATGTGGATGGAAGATGAAAAGTGGGGTTATTATGAAATAAAAACCTGTGTAACATGTGGAATAGTGACCATTTGGGAGACAAGTATGTTTCACATGTAACAAATGATTATCATGATCATTGACTTTTATGGACAAGAATATGTATAGTTTCTTTGATTCATAATATGAATAGAAAGAGGCTATTTTTCTTCTGGGAAAAAAAAATAATCTAACTAGAATGAATTCTGCATTAATTTGGAAGAAAGAACATTGACAATATTTAAATGTGTGAACCAATGCATATAAAATGAATTCTAACTCACACAGTACAGTCAAATATGAGGCAAAGCGATAAGATGGTGTAACACGAAATACATTCATAAAAGAGAAATTAACAGACTGGAGAAAGTGACAACATATGAATCTGTGTTTCTGATAGACTTGTACTTCTGCTCTTCATTAAAGTCTTCAAAAAATATTACATCACTGTACTTTTTGCTCTCGGATCCAACCCCGATTACTTTGTAAAATCAAAACTTATACAAAATGTTCTTTAAATAAACCCTACCTTATTCTTTGCTAAAAATAGAAATTTCAAAGAAATCTCTAAACTTCAGGAACATTTGTTTTGTTGTCGACCAAGCTGGTATAGTGTTGCTTTGATTTGGGATGATGTAACACTCAGGCAATTAACAAAGGAACCACAACTTCATTTCAAATTAAGACACCTATATATTCATTCTTGATATAACCTGTATTTTGTTTTCCCAAACTTTTCAACAATTTTCCAGTGCTCTTGATTTGGGATTTCATAATCCATCATTTCTTTCACCATCACCTCCAACTCTATGCATAATGTGTAACATTCAACTGGCAGATCCTTCTTAATCATTAGAAATTGTTAAAGTATTTCAAAATCATCAATCAATTTATCAATTATTGTCTTTCCAGTTAATCCTTTGACCAAACCTTCAAATTTTGAGTGATCGATATGATCATGTACTATCAAACTGTGATAATTTTCTTGAGTCATTAATTTTCCATCGTCACTCCAAAAAGAAGGTAGACCAGTTTCAAAAATCCCCAAAAATAATTCCTTAAAATTTTGAACTTCAAGGACCATCTGTTGCGCTTTGTCTTTTACTTCTTTAACATGATCATGCTTGCCAATAATTCTTCTTTCTGAAATGATGATTGATGGTTTGTATTTGATTCCAAAAATCTATATATCTAATTGAGTTAGAGTGTTTAAAAATATGACTGTATTTTGAGTTGTTTCTGAAGGCCTTTTGCAAAATGTCTCGTTTGCCACTTTACACCTCTTGAGAGATATGTTTGCTATATCATCTTTATCTTCCATATAATTCAAATGTGACAAGAATTTGGTGACTTCCACTGATATCACATCTCATATAAGGTGTTTAGCTCCTTGTAATGGAAGCCTACCTGTCACTCTATCTTTTAATTCATCAACTTGCTTTTGCAACTGTTTTCTATCACTCAAATCTTTTTTCTTTTCTTCAGAATTTTGAATTACTTCATGTTTCAACTTCTGGTTTTCCGCTTTCAACTCTTCAATCTCTACATATTTTAGACTAATTTGTGACATGGCACTGGTCAATTCCTCTGTGGAGGACTTTTCCATTTTTTCTTCATCTATACATAGAGATTGATCCCTTGGCTTCTTTGGCACTTGCACAGTCTCAATCTGATTGGTATTTAACACTGAAATTTATAACAACAATTCAATCCTTTATTTTTCTCAAGCATGCTTTTCAGCTTGTAACTTTAACATTTTACCTTTGTGATCCATCAGTTCTTGATATACGGATTCCTTTTCTTGTTGTAATGCTGTCAACCCTGGAGATTTCACATGTTGATTATTTGGCACCTTCAATTTTTTCTTGAGCATATGAATGGTATTTTCCTTTTCATCAAGGAGCCTTTTGGTACACTGGTTGTTCCCTATCTCGGCTCCCACAGTCACAAGGTCCATTTGTAGACTTTTAATCTGGATCAAATTTGCTTTGTTGTATTCCTTCTCTTTCCTGAATTGACTCTCCAGCTTTTCTATCACAGACTGCAATTTAGAAATTTTTTAAGCAGATTGTAATAAATCAGAGTACAGGACATCTCCTATTTGTCTATGCAATTGAATCTTATCAGGTATATTAATATCATCAAGCTTAACTTCCATTTCAGAAACTTTCTCATCGTTCACCACTGCAAACCTTATAGTGTTTCTTTCTGGATCCTTAACTGTAAGAAGGGAAACTTTTTTTTATCCCAACTTTCTTACTTGAGGGAACAATTTTTGAGTTTCTTCCAAAGATTACTTCTTCTTTTTTGAATATTGTGAAAGAAAATCAAATATGGACTTATAGTGAGTTACTTCTAGATTCCTTTATTTTTGAAAAAGAATATTGTTTCATATTTACAGGTGGTTGCGAAATCAAAGTAGTTTTTTCTGTAACAATTAAATCTCGTTCCTCCATACTAATAATTTCCTTCTGTTGTTCCACTTTTGATTTCTTGCTTCAAACTTCTTCATCGACTCATACTATCAACTTCTAAAATAGTTCTCTTATTGGTGATATCAGATTTCGCTGGTGTCTGAATCAACATTTCCAAATTGCTTGTTTGTTCCATATTCACTTCTTTCTTATCTTGTTCAAATTTGAATAAATTTTCCATTTATTTTAATCCTTCAACTATTTGATGATCAAAATCCTTGTTTCTATTTTGATGTCTCATTTGCGATATAATTTGATGAGGATCATAATTAATCCTTTCAACCTCTTGGAAATCCATGATCTTCAATAATTTTTCTACTATAGATAGGGCTGCCTTAGTCTTAATGATGAATGGACCAACTTTAAGAGGGAATTTCAAATTTGATGATTTTTTGAAAACACCAAAATTTTCTTCTTTTGAATGCAACCTTTGTCTAATAAATTCCAAGGCAAAAATCCTTGGTGTTAAAAAGGCTGGCAACAGATATGGTGCTCCATTAAAACAATACACTCTAATTATAGTATGTTCTTTATACAAGAACCAATCACCCATTTGGACTTCTGGTGTAGGCTGCAGCATTTCTTTCATTTCTTCTAACACTCGAGGCAATTCAGCATTACAAATAATTATGTAAACTTTTGCCATGATTGTATTGGTGAACTCATACATATTGATCTATTTAGGAAGGTCATAAGAAAAGAAGGTGCCAGGAAACTTCAATTCAAAAATATTTGAACACAAGAACAGGTTCAGGAGATATGACTGATATTTGAAATGCTTCAACTCGTGGAAATTCACCAACTGGACATGAATCACTTTAGCTAGGAATTCATCAAAATTAAAAAAACACATTGGACTCGACTGTGACTCGGGTGAAATGACTTGCAGAAGGAAACCTAACATAACTTCTATGATTGACTTATCACTATCTAAACCTAAAATTTGACTCAACAAGGAAAAAACTAACTAGATATCTCGATGAAAGACATCAATACTCAAAGGGAATGATAGGTTTTCATGCGACTAACCATCTTTCAAGACTTGTAATAAAAACTTGTATTTTTCTTCCAGACTGCAATTTCTATAAAACTTTACCAAATTTCCCTCATTAAATGACTCAGGGCTTTTGGGAAATGTTTCAGGTAAAGCTAGAACCTCATGGACAGTCTGCGCATTGACTTAGCATGGAATTTTGGTTGTATTTACATTAATGATTACCCTTTCGGCCCGCGAATAATTCTTTGCACACCAACCAACAAATTCGAGGAAGTGTAGGGTCTATTCGACACAAAAATAATACATAAAAGAACCAAAAACATTAAATGCATCCTTTCCCTATGACTCAAACTCCATTAATTTCTCTTTGGACTATGAAATACTACACACAGACAAACAAGGTCAAAAATATACATTTCCCTGTCAACCACAAGCTCCTCATTTTCATCTAAACTTTCATTAAACAGAATAAGGTCTTCAATTTTCTCCATCTTGGAAACAAACTATGAAAAGTGAGGTTTTCGAGCTACTTGTGAATTGAGATTTTTTACTTCTGTTCTTGTTAACAAAGACAAGTGACCTGTTTCCTGTGGCTTCTTTTCCTCCAGGCAACAATCAACAATGCATTTTTTCAAACTTCGAACAAACCTTTTATATAACATATGAAGCCCATGAATTTGACTTGCAAAGAACACCGTCGATATCAGAGGAATCAAATCCAATGGATCACACGCATTTCACTGGGTTAACATGCACGAAGTTCAACCCAAGAATGTGACCCGAAATCTGCTTTTAATTGGGCTCATAAACTTTTCAATTCCACCATCAATCTTGGATGGAGTGATCCAACGGTACAGGACAATTTCGTTGGGTTAAGTTGTTAAGAGTTTAAATATCAGGATGTGATGTGAAATATTTATGAAATCTAGCTAAGCGCATGTTGAAGTCCACCATTGATGTGGATTGACAAAGATCCAATGGTTTTGAATCATTTCGTTGTTGAAAGATGATCAAGGTTTAATTAAAATGATCGGACGCGAAATATTTGTAAATATTGGTTGGCCGCCGGTTTGATATCCACTCTGTTGAATGAAGGTTTGGAAATGGTATATTTTGAGAAGAATTTGGCCAAATTGCCAACTTTGGAGAATGCCAAAATTGGTTAACTCTGCAAAATAGTAATTCCTTATTAATTAAAACAAGATTGAAAGACTATGAAGATCAATGATGAATTGATGCCATTAAAATGATACAATATTTTTTATGAAGAGGCATGATTTTCCTAAAGAGACACAATGTTTCAAATAATAAAGTTCTTTGAAAAGATATATAACCATACAAGTCAAATGTATGAAGAGGACCAGAGGTGTGGCTAGGGTTTTACCCCTAGCTTGTGCAAATGAGCACCTACTAAGGAGAATGGACTCCTTAGTAGCAGTTCAGTAAATGTAAATAATTAAGCTAAAACATAAATTAAATTACTTCTAAAACATGCATGAAACATAAACAACAAATTTAAAGAATGGCTTTTTGTATTGATATTACCTTCAATGTGAAGGCTTGATGAAGCTCTTTGCAATGTCCAAGAGGATGCTCCAAGCTCCAATATGCTCCTTCTCTTTCTCCAATGGTGGGAATGGGCCAAAGGTGGCTCTCAAGGTGAAAGTAGTTCAATGGTGAACTAGGGTTTCGAGAGAGATTTTGGCATAGTAAGGGTGCTTGTGATTGTGGATATGGAATAAGGGATCTCCATCACCTATTTATAGTTTTTTGGTGGTGGAGTGCTGACCCATGGTTTTGGGAAACACATGGTTTTGGGCAGCTGTATAGGGTTTTTTCCTCCTTTTCCTCATTATTTTATATTTTTTATTCCCTTTTTAGGGGATTTTTGCTATTTTTGGAGGAAAAAGGGGTTTTTTTAGCCTTTTTTAGGCTATTTTGAGGGTTTTGCGGCCTTTTGGAGGCATTTTAGGCCTTTTGGAGGCTTTTAAATGGGAATTTTTGGGATTTTAAGGGAAATATGGTAGGAAAATGGACAAATGAGCCATATAATGTGGTAGATGAGGTAGTGAACACTTTTTGGGTGTTAACAGATTGCCCCCTGATGTGCGAGGGCAGGAGCTCATCGTATGGCCGATGGACATCATAAGTCATGAATGGTTTTCCTGGGGAGTGGAGAGAAGAGAAGAAACAAACTGAAGCCCGGAACAACGATCCCGAACAACTGCAAGAACTAAAAGTACATAACCTCAATAATGGATGAGGAATCATCTAATCATATGGACGAGGCGGGCATTCCCATGCTCGTATCAGGATATAACATAACAATAACAATGGGGTCCAAAAAATGGGGACCTGAAATAGACATGACCTCAAATACTGATTGAGGAATAATCTCAATATATGGACGAGGCAGGCATACCCATGCTCGTATCAAGATACATAAACAGAACTGTGAGGCCCGAAAAGGGGGACCTGTAAGATACATAGAGAACCACTGTGTACATCATAAGGGTCCAGAGGGGACACAAATCTGGGACATACTGCTGGGATGACCATGTCTGTGCTGAAAAGATGATACACTGGAACAATCAACAGTGCTACTGAATGTGGTACCAAAGGAACTAATGAGCTGCTGGATCAGAGTGACAAGGGGTACACTCGCAATGGTACACAGAACTGGAACTGATCTGGGTACTCAAGGAAGCATGTAACTGGGTGGCTTCCGAATACAAATGCCAACGCAGCCCAGACATCCGCAGGAACATATAACTGGTCGTTCCGAAAGTGACTCACCAATGTGCTAGAGTCGGGGGAAATCCGGGGTCTTCGACTAAAAACTGATGGGATATAATCCTACGCGATCCTCAACGATGCGATCAAGGTGCTGAAGTCGAGCATGTGAGGAACAACCACTCGGAGAGGCAATGATGACTCCGCTCAGAATGGTCCGTAGGCACTTACCACAGATGGTGATAAGTCCAAGGCATAGGGACCTCTGGGCCTATCCTCTGGAATAGAGGGGCTGTCGTCGACAGAGGGAGACCTTCAACTATCAAGGCAATGATGTTTCCTTGACAGGAGCGCGAGGTGAAGAACCGAAATGTGATAGTACTGGGGGCAGGACTGACAAACTGGGGGTGACAACTGGGCAAGTAGAGTGGGTGGACTCAAACTTCCTTTGTTCAGAGTATGATAATGGGAATGATCTGGCAGCATATGAAACTGACTGAGGGGAAAGGGATCATAGCTGTAATGGATATGGGAGGGTAACTGGGCTGAGGGAGACTCAAGCTAGTATAAAATGGCAGGAGATTGCAGAATACTCTGAACAAAGGCGACCTGATTGGGGGTGCTGCCGAGATGATCGATCATAGTGCCAGGAGGCACGGGAGGAGACTTCTTCATGGGTTAATGAACTAGAAGAAGTGTGTGTAAAATGGTACTGTCGTGTGGATTTTACGAGCCCAGGACAGTTCATGCTCGTGGTTGCTTTCAATTTTAAGGAGTCTGAAAGCGATAAGAAGACTCTGAAATGATGGAATGGTACTGTCGTGTGTATTTTACGAGCCCAGGACAGTTCATGCTCGTGGTTGCTTTCAATTTTAGAGAGTCAGAAAGCAAATAAGAAGACTCCAGGGGGTTTCTTTTTCGTAGATTTAGTCTCCAAGGCCCAAAGAAGCATAAAAGGATGCAATGAAGAACTCTTCTAGCCGGTGTGACTAGAGTATTCCTTTTTCGTAATTAGTCTACCAGGTCCGGAAAAGGGTTAAACTTATACCAGATAGACGCCCTTTCAGGTACTTTAACGAGCATGAAAGGAAGCAAGATTGCTCGGCGATCTTTTCATTCTTTTAGGAGTCAGAAAAGAGCTTAACAGAAACTCCCTAAGTGCCTTTTTCGTAAAGGACTTGTCCGGCCCGAAAAAGGGATAAAACTATACCGAACAAAAGGAATTGCCAGGAAAGGAGGAAGTGTTCAATTAAGGATCAGTAATGATGATCAAGAACGAGGGTAGGGGGGAACACTGGTGGGCCTCCTTGCGGGGTAGATGAAATGGTGGCAAAATAACGAAACATTTGCAGTATGACAGGAGTGAATGGCTCATGTAAAAATGTGGAACAATCCGATAGCGACCGATGTGGTGCGCAAACCGAGGCAACAAGGTGTCGGGACACAATGTGGAAATTGTACCAAGTGAGAGCGAGAAATGATCTCAAGCATCATCACGAGCTCGGAAAAATGAATCCGGCGATATAAAGGGTGTCAAAAACGGGTAACGGCCGATGTGGCACGCACACCGAGGTGACGGGGGCGTTTTGGAAAAATACCCAAAAAATCGGGGGGTGCGAGCGAGAAATGATCTCAAGCATCATCACCAGCTCGGAAAAATGAATCCGATGATATAAAACATGTGAAAAACGGAGAACGACCGATGTGGCACGCAAACCGAGGTGACTAGTGGTGTCTGAAAAAATGGGTAAAAAGTGACGGCATAAAAATAATGCAACGAGGTGACCATCATGACGGTCTCGTCGTGCTGATTCCAGTGGTGGAAACGGTTCGACAAACGGACTCCGTATGGGGTCAGAATGGCCAAAACAAGAAAAAGTCAACTGACTATAAATAGTGGTGGGTCAACATGACATGTGTCATTTGTACGTGTTTGACTTTGACTTGTGATCAGAGTGGACCAGAGCGTAGGTGGCATTTCTGGACGATCCGACCGGCCGATTTCAGATCCAGGAGATACAGGTATTCCGTCAAACTCATACCTGCATGTTTTTTAGGGTCGAGGGTTGGGTAGTGGGTCCCAGGTCTGATTTGTACGGTCCACGTGGGGTGGACCGTGGGTTAGGGGGTCGAAACTGCGGTTGGCGACCGCGAGTTTCAGAGTGAACCACGCGGTTGGAGACCGTGTGATTCCTGGATGAACACGCGGTCGAGTACCGCGAGTTTAGGGCTGACAGGCGCGGTTAAGTACCGCGGCTATATGCCTGACAGCCGCGGTCGGAAACTGCGGCAGGAAGCCCGAAAGCCGCGGTTTTGGGCCGAGCTATTAGGGTCTTCCGGGAGAGGTAAAAGGACTTATTTATGGGACATGAGTCTGATGAGTTTCCTTTGTGTGATTGACAGGATGCCGTAGGCTCTATGGAGAGAGCGGGAGATTCCCGATGAGACCATGGGTTTCATTCGAGAGGAGCGCCATGTGCGATCTGTGTTGGGACTGTGCGGACTACTGAAGTTCGCACAGATACCCATGATACGTTCAGCAGCATTGCTGCTGAACCGTCTGATCAGCTTCTGGGAGCCTGACATACAGGCTTTCCGGGTACAGGGTGAGAGAGTGGACCTCACCCTGACCGATGTGTACTTTCTGACGGGGTTGCCCTGCCTGGGCAGGGTAGCAGACACACAGCCGCGGGTTGCCGCGGATGTCGACATGGAGGACATGTTGGAGAGATACTGCGGTCCTGAGGCGAGGGTGCATAGGAATGCACTCCTGGTGAGGGACTTACAGGAGCCGGCTGTGCAGGCTATAGCGGCATGTGTGGTGCGGGTATTGGGTTCTCAGTCACCTGAAAAGGTGTCTGGGGGCCAAATGCAGATGGTAGAGCGCGTACTGGATGGGGTGTACTACGCGTGGGGCCAGATGTTCCTGACCTGCGTTCAGCGGCAGCTGACGGCAGCGAAGGAAGCTGGCAAGGGCTTTTGTTTTGGTTCCTTCTTGTGTGCCTTCTTTATGGAGAGGGTACCCACACTGCGGCCACGGGTGCCGATCAGGGCAGGAGGTATGAGGGAGCCGCGGATGGTGCGGTGGGGCGAGATGATGCGCCGCCGTGGTGGCGGCGATGTGGGCAGATATTTCACGTAGGAGTTGTACCTGCAGTGGCTCCAGATACCACTGACTCTGGACGACTTCTCGTATCGGGATATGGACTTCACGGGAGATCCGGAGGCGCCACGAGCGCCAGGACAGGCATGGGGTCCCGACGGTATGTATGTGTTTTTGCTTGCATGTTATGTATGTCAAGTTTTATTTATATGATAGTAGATTGATATATTGTGACTGACATATGGGTGATCTTGCAGATGTAGGCCCGAGGCCGCCCCCAGGACATGTGGCACGGAGGGGTATTGTGGTCGTTCCAGCTCTACCTAGGCGAGGGGAGGTTCGTCGCCGTGATGCGGAGGGGACACTGGAGTCGGTCCGGGCACTATTAGACCAGTTGCTGATAGGGGTGACCGACGAGGGATGGCGGGACGTCGATCCAGATGTGGTTCAGAATTGCATGAGGGCACCCCGAGAGTTTAGATCCATCGCGATCCGGGTGGCGATCTTGGTGGACCGGGTACGGGCACAGGAGGCCAGAGGAGATGAGGACTTGCTGGAGGAGGAGCGAGGGGAGGACTCAGAGGCATCCGACGCAGGCAGTGATGCAGGATACGACTCTCATTAGGGAGTACAGGGGACTCCCCCCGAGTTTTGTAGCTACGGCATGTATGGTGATGAGGCTTTAGGCATGTATATCCATTTTTTGTATAGCTGAGTACAGGGGTACTCAGGACATGTATAGCACTGAACATGTATATTTTTTGATATATATATATGCACGTGGATGCACCTTTTTGTATGATGTTGTTTTATTTGTACGCACGTGGATGCGCTTTATGAGTTGTGATATGTTTACATTGCACGTGGATGCAAGTAGGTTAGGATGTTAGGCACGTGGATGCCCCTTGTGTATTTTATGTGATGCGACATGATGTATGTGTGATTAGGCACGTGGATGCCCCTATGGATATGCATGTGGTTTTATGTACATGGATGCAAATGTGGATGCGATGCAATCTTTTTGGGTTTTTATATATTTTCATGAGATGTTATGGGATTGTGATGTATGATGTTACATGGTGTGATTGATATGCCATTCTAGGATGTTGTTGTTCGATCCCCAGTGGAGTCGCCAAAACTGTGGCTAGGGTTTTACCCCTAGCTTGTGCAAATGAGCACCTACTAAGGAGAATGGACTCCTTAGTAGCAGTTCAGTAAATGTAAATAATTAAGCTAAAACATAAATTAAATTACTTCTAAAACATGCATGAAACATAAACAACAAATTTAAAGAATGGCTTTTTGTATTGATATTACCTTCAATGTGAAGGCTTGATGAAGCTCTTTGCAATTTCCAAGAGGATGCTCCAAGCTCCAATATGCTCCTTCTCTTTCTCCAATGGTGGGAATGGGCCAAAGGTGGCTCTCAAGGTGAAAGTAGTTCAATGGTGAACTAGGGTTTCGAGAGAGATTTTGGCAGAGTAAGGGTGCTTGTGATTGTGGATATGGAATAAGGGATCTCCATCACCTATTTATAGTTTTTTGGTGGTGGAGTGCTGACCCATGGTTTTGGGCAGCTGTATAGGGTTTTTTCCTCCTTTTCGTCATTATTTTATATTTTTTATTCCCTTTTTAGGGGATTTTTGCTATTTTTGGAGGAAAAAGGGGTTTTTTAGCCTTTTTTAGGCTATTTTGAGGGTTTTGCGGCCTTTTGGAGGCATTTCAGGCCTTTTGGAGGCTTTTAAATGGGAATTTTTGGGATTTTAAGGGAAATATGGTAGGAAAATGGACAAATGAGCCATATAATGTGGTAGATGAGGTAGTGAACACTTTTTGGGTGTTAACAAGAGGTGTCTCTGAAGTTTTGGTAATTGCATATCAGAAGCAAGAAAGAGGCCAGTGAGATAGACGAAGCATTACAAAATCTCGAGATTACATTGAAGATATGAAAAACTGAAGTTAAAACTATTATAAATTAGAGGGTGCTTGGGTGGTGTTGGGGGCAGGTTGAGGCCTGCTAAGGGGGTTGTTTCCTCCTTCCAATAGTGGCTGGAGAATTAGGGTGTTGGGGCATCCTTTTCTGTTGAGCAGGTAGAAAACCATGGGTGTAGGTGCATCCTTTCTGTAGTGGCAGAAGAATCTAGGAGATCAATTTCTCCATCAATTTGGTGCTTGTAAAACAATTTTGTATAAGATTAGATTATTAATAAGAAAGCTTTGTTGGTTTTACCTTTGAGGTTTCCACTATAAATCTATGTGTTCAAATTGTTAATTTTCTTATTCATGTTACTTATGATTATTTAACTTATGCTTAATACTATTTTTTATAAAAGAGTTGAAAAAGGCAATATTGATTCGACCCCCCCACCTCTCAGTATTGTTGGATAAACCAACACCCACCGCATAGCGCCCTGGTCATCGGCTAGGGTCCTATGTAGTTGATGCTCTAGGGCCTCTACTTAATATTTTAAGTGCTTGGGCCTATTGGCATAACTTTGTAGGCTCCCTAAGGTAAGCTTACTTCCCTTATACTCTTTAAGTCTTCTTTGGACTCCAAACCTCATGTACTATGTACCCGATCTTCTTAGGTACTTGGGACAAAAATAATGCTAACAATGGGGTCCCTTTGTGCATAGATTTTGTACCTTGTAATAGATCTCTTTAGTTGATGAACACTTTCCAACTTTATATTTCACATGATCATATATTCCATGCAAGATGATATCCATTTCCATTGCATTATTATTTCTTAGCCCCTTCATGGCTACAGTTTTTTGTGGTCTTTTTGGAGCGATGTAACCATTTACAACAGATTTCCAAATATCAAAACCTTGTGCATGTAAATGGAGTCTCATTCTTATAATCTAATGATCAAAATTTTATCCATAGAACAGTCAAACCCCATCTGCAGAGTAGAGACTTTCATCTTCATCCATGTGCTCTAGAGATCTTTGTTCCAACTATCAAACTCTCTTGAAGGAATTGACTCTAATACCAATTAATTGTTGGAAAATTATAGTAAGAGGGGGGGTGAATTAGTATTTAACACTTTTTAACACGTTTAACCTTAAGTACAACATGTAACATTAACCATTAACAATTCCATTCACCATCACATAAAACCAACACATGACACCATACACAATGCACAAGAGATTTAACGTGGATCTGAAACCCAGACAAGGGAAAACCACATCATGATTTTCTTATATAAAAATAACAAGATTGCATTCATAGGAAGCACCCCAACTGGAAGGAGTAACCAAAACCCCATTTTACAATATCCAACTTGAAGGAATCTCCAACTCCCTGATTTACCTACACCAACTGGAAGGAAGCTCCAACCCCCTAATTTATAAGCTCCAACCTGAAGGAAGCTCCAACTCCTTGGCTTACAAGCTCCAACTAGAAGGAGGCTACAACCCCTTGGTTTTCATAATTTCCAACCTATAGATAGGACTCTAGTCCTCAGTAAACTCCAACTCAATAGTTTTACTAGCACCAACTGGAAGGAAGCCCCAACTCCCTAAGATCACAAGCACCAACCTAAAGGAGACTTCAATATCCTATCCTTGCCCCATCTTGCCACCGTGATATGAATAAGAAGAGTAATATTCCACTGCCATTGTATCATTGTCTCCATCAACCTATACATGTATATATGTCCTTGTACCTGTATCATTTCCCATGTACCTATATCTATCATTGTCACAATCATTGTATTGTTGTCACTATCACAATCCTTGTTTGTCACAATGACACAAAAACTATCTTTGTCACAATGTCAACCTGTACATGCCTCAAATCAGTCCTCCAATAATGCCAGCAACTTCTTCCAAGATATACTTCAGATGTATATCAAGACCAGAAAGATGCCTCCAAAGAGTGTAATCAAATCCTAGAAATAATGACCAATATACTTCATCTATTTGCACCTTCAAACCCTTACATTATAGACCTCATAGTACATTCCAAAAGCTTAGATGGATCTCATGCCAATAACATTACCATGGAATATTTCAATACAATCACCAATAATATCTATGCCAAGATTATCATAGAATTTTTCGAGATAATTACCAACATCATCATTAAGTATGCTGATCCAATGTGTCAACAAGTTTGTGATTTTGATACTGTATGAGAAAGTTATGCAAGATTTTGTCAACCTTCTTCTCTTGAAATTTCATTGTCACAAACCCTAACATTCAACAAGTATAACTCTTAACATGTAATGAATAAATATATGAAACTTTTACCACATATTCTTCAATATCTCTACGACATCCCCTCTAAGGGTCATTCTCTGGAACGTCATTGATCAAAATTTATAGTGAAAATGCCAAACTAACTTGTTTAAAGGTGATTTTTGAGTCATTTAAAAGCTTTTTCTTCCCAAGTTCATATCTTCAAAAAATATAGCAAACCAAGATCTGAAATTTTAACCATATGTTCTTAAAGATATATTTTGCATCTCCTCCAAAGGGCACTATCTGAAACATTCTGGATCAAAACTTATAAGGAAAATTCCAAATTGACATGTTTGAAGGTTATTCAAAAACCCTAACTTTCTAAGGTCATATCTTTGGAACTATAGCAAATCAGCATCTGAAATATTTACCATAGGAAGTCATAAGTATTGACATGTCTCCATCCCATAAACATTTCACGGTCTAAAAATCCCAGAAACAAAGATATACAAAAAATTTCAAGATTACTTAAAACAAAAAAACCAAGTAGAAATCATTGCAAGATTTCATCTTCCACTAGAATTTTGGCCTTCTTCACTTCAACTTTCCCTTAAATTTAACCATCTACTCTTGCATCTGAGCTCTTTAATTTTGCATGATGAAGATACAAATTTTCCTCTCATATTTATACTACTCTAAGAGCATGATTTAGCTTAATATTTTATGGTTATCCTTTAAGAGCCTTTAGCTTTAGCTTGAGTAACTCTTGACCCTTGATCATGAACTTGAAAGTGAACAACAAAGTGAAAAGGTACTGGTGATCAAGAGTTAGAGATAAATGAATTGAAAAGTCAAATTACCAAGATGCAACTAGATGTCCAGGGTGAAGAGTTGTTGAGAAGAACTAGAAATACCCTTTGGGACAAAATATCAGTTGGAATGATAGATAGATGGGATTATTTTAATCTTATACAAGATGAGTTAGAGATGTATGAAACATGTTAAAAGGAAATGTTACACCCAAAATCTACTCATCATAAGATTCAGTGTATACACCCCTGAAGATACTTGGACTAAGTAATCATCCTGGGAGGATTTGTACCCAATTGTGATTAGTTTTAAAGGGTCGTTGCAGGTTGCACACTAGCAACATGCGACGTCGCACCTTGCTCCATTACAAGGTGTGACGAAGTCAGTTAAGTGGCAAAAATAGCTTCTTCGAGGTCCATCTCAAAGCTTGTTGACTTGGGACCCTATCCCTGACCTCTTGGAAGAGCTATCACTCGGTTCCTAAACATTTGGAGAGATCCCTTAAGCCTCTCCTACCATCTCTCAACATATCCTATCCATACCCTATCCATTTAGTCCTATATAAATGAAGCTCACTCCCATCCCAAAGGGAGGAAGGCTATGGTATCTACATGCTGGTGAAATCACTCTTAGAACACCTCCACTCACCTATTGGAGAACTCATACTTCCTTGGAAGGATATGGCAATCGGCTTTGTCGAAGAAGGGCTACAGTGTTAAGCCTTGGTTGTGGTTCTATATCTCTATCATGTACTCCTCTATTTGCAGTAATACAAATGCTTTCCACCAATGTTGTTCATGTGTGTAATGATATTGAGTAGTTTACCTACTTAACTGTTTACTTAGGTCTCTTATTGTATAGATGTCTTTTACTGGTTTCTCTTGTTTCTTGTCTTGACAGGTCTTGCAACTTGGATCTGACGACCTTGAGATGTGGAGCAACATTCAAGAGAAAGGATTGCGTAGTGAAAAGGTAAGACATCTAGTACTCGATCCTTAAGTAGATCTAGGAAATGCATTGGTAGTTTGTTCTGTTTGTTCTATTTGTTCTAGACTCACTTTGAGCTAGGGATATCTGGCTCGCGTCCACTCGAGTGGATTGTCCGATAACAAATCTAGCGACCATACTGGGGAGACATAGAATTTGGTCAGTAGTTGTTAATCTGAGAGTCATTTTCAGTTGATTGCTTGACACAAGCCTTTTATTTTTTGCCATTTACTTCTAGGATTTGATTTTATTATAAGATCTTCGTATTGAAGACTCTGATCTACTTCCTCTGAGTTTATACAACTCATTCCCAAATCACTCCATGGTTCATTGCTGAGATATCTTATTCATTTTTTAATCTAGACTTCACCTGTCGCACCTGGGAAATGGGAACAGAGCGACACTGTGTCATTCCGAGTCTCTGTTCTTTACCTGTTAGATACTCGTCGCACCCCTTGCATTGGAAAACTGTGACATCGTCACACTTCCCGTGTAAGCAAACTGCGACGTTGCACTGTGGACAAACACAGAGTGCACCGATTTGTCAAATTTTGACATGCGGGCATCTCTTCTTTGTTTGACAGTCTGGACTTTGGTTTGTTGTATGAAATCTCTCTGTGCTGCAACATCCAACCAGGGTTCCCGTTTATAATTTGTGTTTTGAGTGTTTGGTTCTGTTTGGATTGATTTTGGATTCCGTTTTGGACAAGTTTGAAGACCGAAAGTGGTGGAAGATCGGTAGTGGTGGATTCCCTTCTTTCCATCCCTGGTTTGATCAGTACATTAGATCAGCTTCCAGACCTCATTTACATTTGTTTTGAGCTTTGCTTGATTAGTTTGCTTGATGTTGCTTGATTTTGAGTTAAATGTATATTTTAGCTTGCTTGAGTGCTTGTCTTTTCTTGAGTTTTCTGAATGTGCTAGTGCTGCAAGTAGTGTTTTCTTTTCAGTCATTTAGATCTGAAAGCTCAGCTGTTATCAAGTTTATTCTTTGATGCATCCATTGAAAATTTAAAAAGTGCTTCTTTCCCATCATTTCTTGAACATTATTAAAGAAAATTGTTGTGCATTGGAAAATTATCATTTATGTTTTGGAAGAATTGAATGAATGTATGATCTATTGTGTTTTTCTCGAATTATGAATCGCTCATTTTCTTGAAAGGCTCAAAGAACGCTTCAATTTTTGCGAAATTGACTCCATGCTAAGGAAAGATAGATGCATTTTTAATTTTTGTTGCTTTTAGACCATTGAAAGTGAAATTGAAAAACTTGCATATTTTATTTCAAAATCCTCTCTTTTCATTACCTAGTGTTGTTTTGATTTGAAAAGAAAAATAAAAGGAAAAATGCTTTGATTTGGATAGTAGTGTTGTGATTTTTTGTGTTTCGTTGAAAAAAGAAAAGAATACTTTCATTGTGAAATTTGTTTGAATTGGGATTGTGTTACATTGAGTTTGTTTTGGCAATACTATTGGAAAAATATTTCTCTTTCCCATAGCTAGAATTCATTGAAAGAAAATAATATTCATGCATGTAGCTAGGGCTTGGATTATGCTTCCGATTATGTAATCACCTCATGCATTCACCTAACCGTCCAAGATAAAATTAACGGTAGAACTAGGTAAAAATTTTAGCAACTTGTGTGTAAGTTAGATACGTGTTCCGGCGTCGTTAAGCGTGGTAGTTGTCGTTATTTTCCAGCACTGTATCCTGGGGGTATTGTAGTATTCCACGTACTTATCGGTATATCAAGCTCCTTCACGTACCCACCAAGTACCATAATCCATACTTGGCATATATCGAAGGGTGTATCACATACTTGGTAGTATATCGGAAGGTCTCTTGCCGAACGGTTGTGCATTAGACAGTACCACTACGGATTTGAGCTCCCGCATACCTTGCGTATATCGGGAGACACCACTAGGATTCCTAAAACCAACTGAGTTAACCATTTGACCGTCTTGGAAAAGCAATACATCGAGAACAACACTCGGGGAGATTAGCACGCACGTACTGTCCAGGCAATTGGGTATGCAGGAAAGGGTATGGTCCCAATCCTCCTTGTCGCGTCATATTGTTGGACCCTGCAGTATATTGCGGTTTACGATGCCTTGATAATCCCGTGAGGTTCCAGACTTTTGAATCCACTCTGTCACATAAGTTTGCTTGTTGCCTTAGTTTGAGTAGGTTTTTCTGGACTGCTTTTCTTTTAGCATACCCTTAGGAGAAACGTTGTTTCAGCCATCCTGGCTAATCATCTTGACGCTCTGGTGGATTTTTCCTGGAGAAGATCCCGTAGGATCTTAAACTTATCACCCGAATATCCCCTTAATCCGGAGGTTATTTCGAGGGTAAGAATGGATCAGCGTAACACGGTTGTAGTTACTAAAGTGTAAAATCCCACTCTGAATTTTGGAGGACTTTTGTTTCCACAAACTCCTCCGAATTCACCTGCCTCTCATCCCCTGCGGGATGAAGGAGCACAAATCCCCACTTCACAAGACCTTTCTCCCGTCATCCAGGGAGAACCTATATCGTTGGAATGGATAAACCGACCCCACGATGACCCTACAGCAGTTGTTGGTCCTTCAGCAGCTTATTGGACATCTTCTACAGACCACCCAGTGGCTCATTTTTCCATCTCATCCCCACCTAACTCGACTACTCTAGAGCTCTCTAGACCTTATTAAAAGTATGACCCCGCCGAGATTTTGGGACCTATCCATGAACGCGTGGAACAATTGCGTCTTAGGGGTCATTACCTTCAAAGACAGAGTCTCGAGCGATGCTTTGAAGAGTTTCAAAATCGAAACTTTCAAATAAGATTCAACGATAGAGACATCTCGATTCATCCAATATCTTTTGGATCACCAGAACAACCTTCCCACCATGAGACCACTAATAAGAATGGTCAACCCTCGCAAGAGTCCAGTCCTGACCCTCAAGTGAACCACCCTGTGGAAGGACAACAGTCCAACACACCTGTCACTACCACTGTTACTTTACTAGTTCCTCCCTCACCTCAAAATTCGAGGGGAGGGTATTCCATTCCCACTGATTATCTCATTGGTAATGTTATTACTATGGTAGCTATTCAACAACCTACGTTGGTTCAACCTTTGAATAGTGGTCAACCTGTTGCTGCAGGGGGGAAACCCTCGTTTCCTAACCAGAACATAGGCGGTGGAATCCCCAATGGACCTTCCGTTGTACCTTCCCAACCCGCTAGACCGTCCACCACGGGATTATCTCATGTTGGGGGGTCATCCAATGTAACTCAACCCTCATGGATTCAACTGTATCCAGGTTCTGTTAACCCTGCACCGGGACAATCTAATCCCGAAAATGCACCATACAGGATACCTTATCCCGGGAATCCATACACTCTATGGGGGCAACAACCTATGTTACAACACGGACCCCAGTCAACTATCCCTCAAGCACCACCACCCCCGATCGGCCCTCCCCCACCTCTTGCTGGAGGCATAAGGCCCCCACCTAACCTTGGTGGAGACCCACCTCATTTTACCAACAACATCCCTCACCCTTCCGGCGGTGGTGGGAATGTTCCACCACCCCCTCCCAGTGGAGGCGACGAGGGACCACCCTATCATGGTGGAGGAGGATATTTCCCTTTGAGTGGTGGAGGTGGTCCACCACCCCCTCTAGGAAGAGGCAGTGGAGGACCTAATTACTATGGTAGTGGCGGTGGTGGTGGAGACCCTCATCCTTCCGGCGGTGGAGGTGGTGGGGACCCCAATCCTTCCGACGGGGGAAGCGATCCACCACCCCCTCTAGGCGAAGGCGGTGGTGGGCCACCTCATTACAGTTATGGACCCCCACCTCCTCTTGGTGGTGGCGGCAGACATCCACCCCCTCCCAGTGGTGGAGGTGGACCCCCACCTTATTGGAATGGACCACCTTATGGTGGCAGACCCTCTTACAGTCCGGACGGCACACCCCCCTACGGTCAGTTTCCTCCTGGTACACCTTACGGTCAGTTTGGTCCTTACACGCCCTATCCATATTTTTAATACACGTAGCCTAACCCACAACTGCCCTTCCTGGCTACTTTGGACCTACCTGACCTATCCCATTTAACCAACGATCCTATTTACCACGGATCTAACTGGCCACCAATTCCGGTGAAACTTCCATCTGATATCCCCAAATTTGACGGCAAGCCGAGTGAAGACCCTAAAAACCACGTGATGACATACCACTTATGGTGTTCATCTAATTCCTTAATGGATGATTCAATTCGTCTTAGATTGTTTCAAAGGACTCTCACCGGTTCGGCTGCCAAGTGGTACATTGAGTTGCCACCCCACTCTTTTCCTGATTTTGGTTCTCTTGCCATGAACTTTTTGACACATTTCCAACTGCCCATATGGTATGAGACTAGTACCGAGATTTTAACCTCGCTCCGTCAGAATACCGCCGCTCACATTTCGGATCATATCGACGAGTGGTGAAGAATACGACATCTCATTAAAGATCCTATTCCATATCACCTCCTAGCAGAATGGTTCACAAAGTCCCTCATCCCTACCATAGCAAGAGACGTTGCTATGTGAGGTGCTGTCACCAAAGAACAAGCCATCGCGAGTGCCCATGTTCTAGACCTAGTTTACACTCAATCCGGCACTTTGTTTGATATTCTTCCTGACGCACCCCGTGATGTTAATGACCCTCCGAAACCACATAAGGGACTCCAAGCCGATGGAATCATTGGTTCCCTTAACACCCATCCTGCTACTAGCACTATTGGATCATCCAATCCGACTCATGCTAGCCACAACACCACCAAGTCAACCCCTCCTGCTGTAACTGAAGAGGTGAATTCTGTCCAATCAGCTTCATCTCAGAAATCTAGCGGTAAAAAGAAGAACAAGGAGAAACCCAAAAATTCTTCCGCCCAGCAGGAACAAAAGAGCACTCCTGATGATACCAAGTAGAAATGGAAACTAAAGTATCCTTTTTTACTGTGTGGAGATGACCATTTCTCCAAAGAATGTCTCCATAGAGACGAAGCACAAAAGTTTCTTAGGGGAAAACCAACTCCCGCAGTCCTCAATGGTCCATTTCCTACTCAGAACTAGCAGATGATTTCTCAAACCCCCCATCCCAGGGGGAACCATCCAATACCACGCATGTTCTCATGGTGCGTAATGAGATGATCAATTTGAACACTCGCTCGTGATCTTACGAACCAGTCTCTTCGAAGGCATCCATTGGAAGTAATACTGAAAAATATTTCGACTCCTTAACTGATGTCACTGTACAATCAACTTCTCTCACCATTGAGAAGCCCTCCTTAGACTCGATATTGCGACCACCCAAGAGCACGATTCGAAAAGTTGTTTTCAATCCGAATGCTTGGGAAACACAAAATTACAATATCGTAGAAGACTTGGCACAAGATCTTTGTGCCATGTCTACGTTGGAAGTTTTGCAGAATTGTCCTAATCAACGCAAAACTCTCCTTGCAACCATCGGTGTAGTTGACCCTGATTCCTCGAATACCATCATGTTCCGACTTGACAACTTTAAGTCGAGGCTCTCACACCAGCTCGCATTCCAAGTTTCTGTGAACATTGCTGGGAAGATTATCCATTGTACCCTTTTAGACGAAGGCGCCTCCACTTCTGTGATGTCGATCGCCTATTGGAGAGCCATTGGCTCCCCCGAATTGAATCGTTCTCCCACCACATTGAAAGCATTCGATGGGCGTGGCTTTCAACCTCATGGGATCTTACAAGATCTTGTAGTTGAGTTGGGCGAAAAGACTGTAACCGTTAACATGGAAGTGGTCTCAGCCCCGTTAGATTATAATCTCTTTCTTGGCTGCAATTGGTTTTACACCATGCAGGCAGTAGCCTCTTCAGTCTTTCGCATAGTACAATTCCCCCACCAAGGACGAATTGTTACTATCAACCAATTAGATTTTTGTACACCAAACGCTACTACTCATCCTGGTGACCATATTCCTTCCATTGGACAGATGTCAAAACAGTATGAGAGTATAGGGGTTGGCCTTTTGAAAGATTCATCTCTCATGGGTGTTTTTCCAGCCACGGACCCCCCTAATCATGTTGCTATGGTGAACATGATCTCCACAGATATTTTATCTCACTCTATCGATGTTGGGCTTGTACCGGATGAAGCCCCAACACACTTGCTTGGAGATATAATGCCTCTTTCACTTGCTGAACGTATTTACGAGGCTATCCAATCAGCACCAGAGGACCATTTAACAGTGGCCCCTCCCTCTTGTTCTCTACGACGGACGTCATCTCTACGTGATCTCTTACTTCATAATTTTCATTAAGACGAGTCCATCATGGAATCTATGAATGTTGACGACGGTCCATGGGATGATCTCCACCACAGATCATCTTTTCTTTCTCCTTTGAAGTACATAGAGGACAACATCCATACCCTCTTTTCACCAGATATCTACCTATTCCCTCATTCCCCCATCCTTACATGTCTTATGGACACGGGGGGAAACTTGGCCAACATTGAGACAACCACCCCGGTAGACATCTCGGTGAAACTTCGTATAGTGGAACACATTCGCATAGGCCAGAAGTGTTCCCCTAAAGAAATCGCCGCTAGCACGGCCTTATTCAAGCAATTTTGAGACATACTTGCTTGGTCCTATGAGGAGATGCCTGGGATAGACCCCGCAATTGTTTCTCATGAAATAAAATCCTATCCTGACATCAAACCTGTACGCCAAAAGTTGTGACCGGTACACCCCCGTAAGACTGCGGCAATTAAGGAAGAAATTGAAAAGATCTTAAAGGCTGGTTTTATTTATCTTGTCCCATTGACAGATTGGGTCTCAAACATCGTCCCTATGAACAAAAAGCAGGGTACCATTCGCGTTTATGTTGATTATCGGGACCTTAACCGGGCTTGTCCAAAAGACAACTACCCGACCCCCTTCATCGACCAGATTATCGACAATTGTGCCGAAAGCATCATCTTCTCATTTAAGGATGGCTTTTCTAGTTACAACCAAATTGAGATCAACCCAGCCGACCAACATAAGACGGATTTCATCTTCCCGTGGGGAACGTTTGCATACCACAAACTCCCGTTTGGACTTAAAAATGTTGGCGCCACGTTTCAGCGGGCTATGTCATATGCCTTCCATGATATCAAGGACTTTGTGGAACCTTACTTGGACGATCTCCCTGCTCATTCAAAGCAGCACGAGTTCCACATTGATCATCTGATGGCCATTTTCCTCAGATGCAGATGGTACAATATCTGTCTGAATCCTCATAAATGTGTCTTTTTCATTGAGTCTGGACGCCTCATAGGATTTATCGTTTCAAAGGATGGGATCTGCATTGATCCCTTAAAGGTGGAGGCCATCATCAACCTACCACCCCCGATGGATGTGAAGGAACTTCAAAGTCTTCAAGGGAAGGCGACTTATTTAAGACATTTTGTTTGCAATTTCACGGAGAATACTCAGGGGTATATGAGACTGCTCAAGAAATATGTCCCGTTCATTTGGGACGACCAAGCTCAAAAATACTTCAACGATATCAAACATGCCATCACACATGCCCCCGTGCTCCAACAACCTAATTAATATCGAGATTACATCTTATATCTCGCTACTTTTGATACCACTATCGCCATAGTTTTGGTACAGGAGGATCAAAATGCCCAGGAACATGTAATATACTATGCAAGTAAGGGTCTTGCTGACGCTGAAACTAGATATTCACATGTTGAAAAACTTGCACTCGCGACGGTCATCGTCGTCCAAAAGTTTCGGCACTATGTCTTCCTCCACACCACCACCATCATCGCCGACTCGAACCCCATGTACCACATATTGACATGTCAGGTGCTTGGGGGAAATTATTCACGTTGGATCGTAATACTACAAGAATTTGATCTTCTTTTCGAGAAAGCCAAGTCAAAGAAGTCTTTGGTGTTTGCCAAGCTAATTTGCGACCTTCCCCTTCTTGATGCAGAAGTTGAGCACAATGACTCCTTTCCAGATGAATCATTGTTTCTCATTAGTATGACTGATCCATGGTATGGAGATATCTCAGTGTATCTTGAAACCCAATGCATCAACCCTCAACTGTCTCGCGACGACTGTCGTAAGATACGTCACCATGCGAAGTATTATTTAATCATTAATGATACTTTGTATCGTCGTGGCATTGATTCAATTCTTCAACGTTGTGTCACGCATAATGAGGATGAACGCATTCTCAATGACTGTCATGATGGGGCATGTGGTGGTCACCTCTCTGGGATGGCTACAGCCCAGAAGATTTTGCGCGCAGGATATTTCTGGCCTACTATCTTCAAATATTGTATTGAGGCCATAACAAAATGTCCTCCTTGCCAACACTTCCATACGAAGAAGCACACCCATCCCGCCCTGTTACACCCGGTTATTGCCATGGGCCCCTTCGCAAAATGGGGCATCGAATTTATGCGTTGCAAGCCTACCTCAGTCGGGGGGCATAGTTACATCATTGTAGCTATGGATTACTTTACAAAGTCAGCTGAAGTTATGCCTACATACCAGAACGATGGCAAAACCGCCGCACTCTTCATGTTCAATCATGTAATAGTGCGGTTCGGAGTCCCTCAGGTGATTGTTACCGATCATGGTTCCCATTTTTAGAACCATATGGTTGATGAACTGAGAGACAGGTTGGGTTTTCACCATGAAAATTCAACACCCTACTACCCGGAGTCCAATGGATAGGTCGAGGCCATTAACAAGGTCTTGAAAACTATGATCCAAAGGATAGTAGGGACACATAAGTCCAATTGGCACAACATGCTCTTTTCAGCGTTATGGGCCTACCAAACTTCCATCAAAACCGCCACAGGATTCACTCCTTTTCAATTGGTATATGGATTGGAGGTTGTCCTACCTATAGAGTGAGAAATTCCGTCTCTACAACTTGTTGTCAAACTTCTTCCTAACACTACTGCCGAGGAAGAATGTCTCTTGCACTTAGAAAAACTTGATGAATCCCGCCGAGATGCTGCTCTTGCTAATGAAACGCACAAGAAACGCATCAAAGCCCAATATGACAAGTCATTTGAACCTCGTATCTTTAACGAGGGTGACCTGTTCCTCACTTATGACCAAAAGCACGACAAACTAGGAGCAAGAAACTTCGAATCCGTGTGGCATGGACCTTACATTGTCAAACGTGTTTTGGAGAAGGGAGCTTATGAGCTTGAAGACTATGACAGAATCTCTTTGGGTGAACCCCGCAACGGGCTTTACCTGAAGAGATACTATGCTTAAACTCATCACGCTTAGACTTTCTTGTATATACTGTACATGGCATGTTTTTTGTGTTTTTGTGTGTGTTGTGACGCTTTTGTTTTTGAGTGTCTTTAGATCTTTTTTCCGCTCCTTATACCATGTTTTGTCTGCATGTGCAGATGGAAACGTACTATGGATTCGCGGATGGTGCCAGCCAACATACCCGTAACCTTGCTTCGGTAGCCTAGGTACTATATTCCCCAACAGGTGAGCTCATTATCTCAGGAGGAAGCTGCCTAGGGTTTGCGACCAACAATGCCGCAGAGTATCAAGCAGTAATCAGAACCCTAGCTAACGCCATTTCCTTGGGTATGAAACACATTGTCATCCACATGGATTCTCAACTAGTGGTTTCCCATCTTAACCAGGTTTACACCATCCATGATCCCACCTTACTCCGTCTCTTCAGACGAGTATGTCTCCTGGAAAGGTCATTTGAATCCATTCAATACTTGCACATTCCACGAGAGTTAAACACAGTTGCTGACTCAATGGCCAACTTCATTTTGGATTGGTACATCACACACACATAATATTCATAATATGTAAAAGCATTCACAACATGTAAATAATACAATGTATAAAAGAAAACATGTAAACAAGATCACATCACTCGTCATTTTAAAAACACATAATGTATAAGTCGCGGAGAGTGTCTGTATATATATATATATATCATCAAAAAGTAGTGTCAGTACAAAATATGAAGCACGATGGCTTTCCGTGAGTCTCTACAAAATCTGAAGCATAGTAGCTTTCAGTAGTACAAAATGTGAGACATCTAAGTTCTCAGTACAAGTATAAGAGTGTCATCAAGCCTGATGCCTGACCCGTACACCACCCCTAGCACAAACAGCTCGCTGTCACTGGGTGAGGAAGTAGTCCACAGTCCGAGCCACCTTGCGGAGTAAGGCGTTGAAGCATACAGATGCTCCAACCCCAAACCTCTGCATAGGTCTCGGTAAGTCATCAATAGCTGGCTCGGGTACCTCCAAGGTCAGCTGGGATAGGTTCATGTACACCTCCTCCATCTCCTCGATGGCAGCATGAGCACCTGCAGGAACGACTGCCTCCCCGCCTCTATCTCTCCTCGCCAGAAGGGAGAGACCCACTGGCCATACAGGGCCCACATCTGCACACACATATGATATACTTGTCAGCACTACATCAAAAAAAGGATATAATATACAAAACTAAAAATACAAAGGCATGTTTGTTCTCACCTATGTCACCCCATGCTGCACCCTCTGGCAACATCAAGTCTGGATCCTCTCGGAATTTCGTGCCGCTGTATGGAAATTCCTTGACCATGAGTAATTGGCCTTCCAGCCAGCTAAAGAACTCAGGACCAAAGCTGATGATGGGTCCTCCACCATGACGAGTCATGACCTCAGTCCATCTGAGCATGTGGGGATCTCGAGGCTCCCTATCATCTAGTACTACCTATGGACGTAAGAGAGGGATCCACTCCAAGAGGAACGATACCACGATCGACCCCTAACCAAACTACTTGAGCTCTCCCCACCGACACTTGGTCAGCTGAGCTCGGAGGTTTGCGAGGAGACCCTTGCACCAGTTGAAAACCATGGGGGACATGCAGTCCTCTGCATAAAGCATCTGGGTCCGAGTAGCCATGTGTGGGTCTTGACTACCCGTCGCTCTAGTAATAGTAAGCAATATGGTACGCAGTGGGAGGCTCACCACATCCCTGATAAGAATCTTCCCACTGGAAGGTCGAGAAGTAGTGATACAATGCTGTGACACCATTTCATCAACTGTGCGGTCACTGACCTGTGTTCGAGTAATATGCATAGGTTCCCCTCTCCGGTACAGACCCATGAGAAAATAGATGTCCTCAACATCTATTGTGAGGATGTGCTCATCAATCACGAAATACTGTTGGACCGCATCCCAACTCTGGAGCATGTGTGATAGCATTGGGATTTGGGATCTCATCCCCTGAATCTCAAAGAACTTGAGCAAACCACAGTTCCTCAAGGCATCCATGCATTGTGGATCATTGGAAGCTTGTTCATCTTCTATCTCATGTTCTCGTTCTCGCCACTCTAAAACCATGTTGGCTAGCAAGCAACCTGCCAAAAAGGGAATTTAAACACTGTTAGGTCTTGCTTCAACCTTCACAAGTCCATTTTTTTTATTCTTTTTTATGTTTGGAATTTGCAACTCCGTTGTCGCACTGTACGTTTGCGTACAGTGCGATGTCGTCGCACTTCACGCATTCGAGGCTTGCGACGAATCAGTCTCATCGCAGGTCCCAAAAGGGCACACTGCGATGAGCCGAGAACGCAGTAGCCCTCCATGAACTCATCAAAAAACCCAAAAAATAAACCTAAAAACAAAAATCTAATCCACTGGAAAGTTGTTGGATGAAGTTTAGGCCTACCTAATTCGAACGGTTGGTGAAATGGCGGATCGTAGCTCCCGGAATCGACAAAGGAAGTTTTGGCTCCAAATTGGTACTTCTCCTCCAAAATTGGCAATTGAAACAATGAAATCTATTTTGGCCCATTTTTCTATTTATAAATAGAATGGAATATTCCTTTTCAAATATTTTGATGCTCTTGGGCCATTTATCATAGTTTTTGACCATTTTTGTCATATTTGAGGCTATTTGACACATTTTCTAGTGTGCAGGAGTTGTAAGTGGTCTTTTGTGTTGTTTCTCGTATCACAACGGTCATCACAAGTATGAACACTCCCTTGAATGTTTTGTCGTTATGTTTGCAACGGTTAGTCTGTAATTATTGCGTGATGATGAGTTTACTCTTCATTTGTTCTCGTACTCACGAAACTATGAGAACAAGTACCGAGTTATGATTTATCACTTTTTTGGGCTCGTTAAACTTCCACGGAAAAGGACACCCCCCAGAGTCTACCATTAAGCTCTTTTCAGGCTCTCGAAAAATGAAAAGATTGCCAAGTGAACTTGTCGCGTTCACACTTGCTAAAGTATTTGAATGGTCATCTTCCTAGTGATATTTTACCCCTTTTTCGGACCAGGAGGCACTAAATACGAAAAAGGTATACTCCATCCAATCATGACTGGAAGAGTCCTCTCCCTCATTGTTTTACCCTTTTTCGGGCAATGAGGCTAACTTTATTAAAAAGGACCATTGGAGTCTCCTTTAGTTCTTTTCAGACTCTCTAAACATGAAATGACAACCGAGTTTACCTTCTATGGACTCATTAAAATTTTCACATTGAAGGGCCCGTCATGGGACGAACCCCTCCTATCCTAGGTTCGGAAAATATTTGGGATTGGACTCATCTATGACATATGCTACATCGAGCATCTGGTTACCCTCATCAAGCTTGTAAAACACACATGAGGCACTCATCATTCATGATGGGGAAAAAGGAAATTGTTTGTGCTACATACCTTATTAGTGGCAGTATGTAGTCGTTCTTGAACATGGCACTCATCTGCATTTGTATACAACACTTGGATCATCCGTTTTCCCTCGAGTTCCACTTATTTCCTGAGTTTTCTTACTCCTTTGAGTCATTCAAAGAAAAGCCTCCATCATCAGTCGCTTTGAGAATTTGTGTCACACTCGTCGTGTCAATACTGCCAAGTCATGCCATGCCCATGTTCAAGAATATGTCTATCACTAATCATTTATAGTCAGTACACCCGCCATCACATTGGTTTACTCTGAGTCAGTCTTGCATGTTACTATACCATCCGATCCACCTTATGCATTTTTGTCGTGTTTCGTGTCGATTGATGGGGGATTCATCATGGCCCTCCTTCGACGGATTCGTCCTTGTCGACTTCAACTCATCATCCGATGATCGAATCTAGAAACCAACCGAGTACCTTGGCCCTGCATGCCTCAATGGCAGGTTACCTCTCTTTTATCATGAATTTACATCATTGACTCTTGATTGAAATATTTCATCTTGAGTTCAACTTCACCTCATTTATTCACGCTTGATGATATGTACTATGATACCTTGGGAATCATTGACATCAATGGTGATCTCCCTCGCACTTGTTAACGATTTACATCAATGGTCGGTAATCAAGTGGTTTCTACCATGTTCGACGTCAAGACATTTGTAATCACATGGATAGATTCGTATCATTGCGGGTCCAACTTGAAGACCTTGGGGAGTCATGTTTTACCCAGGTTGCAATGGAGTTTGTATTGAGTTATATCACACAGATCCACTTTTGTATTGGTCGTGGCTGTGTTATCATCTCATCATGGATCTACGCTTGTGTCTAGTAGCCATGATTGTGTTCAGTCGGTCATTACTACCATGGATCTGCAATGTATTGGTCGGCAGCCATGTTGTACTTCATATGAGATTGTCAGTTCAGATTCGTTGTACTGCAGCAGTGTCCTTCGCCCGACAAGTCTATTGCCATTACTTCTATCAAAGCACTTCACCTGACTATCTTCAACAGCTTCATGCTTTGGGGGGCATTCTATTACACCCAAAATATACTCATCATAAGATTCAGTGTATACATCCCTGAAGATACTTGGACTAACTAATCATCCTGGGAGGATTTGTACCCAATTGTGCTCAGTTTTGAAGGGTCGTCGCAGGTTGCACACTAGCAACATGCGACGTCGCACCTTGCTCCATTACAGGGTGCGACGAAGTCAGTTAAGTGGAAAAAATAGCTTCTTCGAGGTCCATCTTGAAGCTTTCTAACTTGGGACCCTATCCTTGACCTCTTGGAAGAGCTTGATATTGGACAATCAACTCAAGAGGATGCGAGCAGGATCTCCCTACCTCAAAGTGAGTCTAGAACAAATAGAACAAACTACAAGTGCATCTCCTAGATCTACTTAAGGATCGAGTACTAGATGTCTTACCCTTTACTTTGCAATCCTTTCTCCTGAATGCTACTCCATGCCTCACGGTCATCAGATCCAAGCTGCAAGACCTGTCAAGACAAGAAACAAGAGAAACCAGTAAAAGACATCTATACAATAAGAGATCTAAGTAAACAGTTAAGCAGGTAAACTACTCAATATCGTTACACACATGAATATTATTGGTGGAAAGCATTTGTATTACTGTAAATAGAGGAGTACGTGATAGAGATATAGAACCACAACCAATGACTTAACGTTGTAGCCCTTCTCCGACTAAGCCAATTGACATAACCTTTCAAGGAAGTATGAGTTCTCCAATAGGTGAGTGGAGAAGTTCTAACAGTGATTTCACCAGCATGTAGATACCATAGGATTCCCCCCTTTGGGATGGGAGTGAGATTCACTTATATAGGACTAAGTGGATAGGGTATGGATAGAATAGGTTGACAAATGGTAGGAGAGAGATAGGGGATCCTCCCAAAGAGTCAGGAGTCGAGTATCAGCTCCCCTAGAGGTAAGGGATAAGCCCCTAAATGAGCAAGTTTCAAGAAGGATCTTGAATAAGCTATTTTTTCCCATTAACTTACCTCATCGCACCCTGCAGTGGAGCAAGCTGCGACGTCGCATGTTGCTAGTGTGCAACCTGCAACGACTCTTCAAAACCTCCCAGGATAATTACAATTGGGTACAAATCCTCCCAGGATAATTACTTAGTCCAGGTATCTTCAAGGGTGTATGCACTGAATCTTATGATGAGTAGATTTTGGGTGTAACAGAATGCCCCCAAAGCATGAAGCTATTGAAGATAGATAGGTGAAGTGCTTTAACAGAAGTAATGGCAATAGACTCGTCAGGTGAAGGGCACTGCTGCAGTACAACTGACTCTGAACTGACAATCTCATATGAAGTACAACATGGCTACCGACCAATTCATTGCAGATCCATGATAGTAATGACCGACTGAACACAATCATGGCTACTAGACACAAGCGTAGATCCATGATGAGATGATAACACAGCCACGACCAATACAAGTGTGGATCCGTGTGACATAACTCAATACAAACTCCATCGCAACCTGGGTAAAATATGACTGCCCAGGGTCTTCAAGATGAACCCGCAATGATACGAATCTATCCATGTGATTACAAATGTCTTGACGCTGAACATGGTAGAAACCACTTGATTACCGGTCATTGATGTAAACCATTAACAAGCGCGAGGGAGATCACCATTAATGTCAATGATTCCCAAGGTATCACAGTACATATCATCAAGCGTGAATAAATGAGTTGAAGTCGAACGCAAGATCAAATATTTCAATCAAGAGTCAATGATGTAAACTCATGACGAAAGCGAGGTAACCTGCCATTGAGGCATGTAGGGCCAAGGTACTTGATTGGTTTCTAGATTCAATGCTCGGATGATGTGTTGAAGTCGACAAGGATGAATCCATTGAAGGAGGGCCATGATGAATCGCCCATCAATCGACACGAAACACGACAAAAGATGTGTAGAGTGGATCGGATGGTACAGTAACATGTAAGACTGACTCAGAGTAACAACGACATGATGGCATGTGTACTGACTGTAGATAACAAATGATGAACATGTTCTTCAACATGGGCATGGCATGACTCGGCAGTATTGACATAATGAGAATGACGTAAACTTCTAATGCAACTGATGATGGAAGCTTTCTCCGAATGACTCAGAGGAGTAGCAGGACTCAGAAAGTAAGCGTGGACTCATAGACAAACAGATGACCCAAGTATTGTATGCAAATACAGATGAGTGCCATGTTCAAGAATGACTACATACTGCCACTAAGGTATGTAACACAAACACTTTCCTTTTTCCCCATCATGAATGATGAGTGCCTCATGTGTTTTTTACGAGCTTGATGAGAGTAACCAGATGCTCGGTATAGCTCATCTCATAGATGAGTCCAATCCCAAATATTTTTCGAACCTGGGATAGGAGGGGTTCGTCCCATGACGGTCCCTTCAATGTGAAAATTTAACGAGTCCATAGAAGGTAAACTCGGTCATCATTTCATGTTTAGAGAGTCTGAAAAGGACTAAAGAAGACTCCAACGGTCCTTTTTCGTAAAGTTAGCCTCATCACCCGAAAAAGGGTAAAACAACGCCGGAGAGGACTCTTCCAGTCATGATTGGCTGGAGTATACCTTTTTTGTAATTAGTGCCTCCTGGTCCAAAAAAGGGGTAAACTATCACCAGGAAGACGACCATTCAAATACTTTAACAAGTGCGAACACGACAAGTTCACTTGGCAATATTTTCATTTTTCGAGAGCCTGAAAAGAGCTTAACGGTAGGCTCTAGGGGGTGTCCTTTTCTGTGGGAGTTTAACGAGCCCCAAAAAGTGATAAATCATAACTCGGTACTTGTTCTCATGGTTTCGTGAGTACGAGAACAAACGAAGAGTAAACTCATCATCATGCAATAATTACAAACTAACCATTGCAAAAAATAACGATAAAACGTTCAAGGGAGTGTTCATACCTGTGATAACCGTTGTGATATGAGAAATGGCATGAAAGACCACCTACAACTCCTGCACGCTAGAAAACGTGTCAAATATCCTCAAATATGGCAAAAATCGTCAAAAACTATGATAAATGGCCCAAGAGCATCAAAATATTTGAAAAGGAATATTCCATTCTATCTATAAATAGAAATATGGGCCAAAAATAGAAAACATTGTTTCAATTGCCAATTTAGGTGGAGAAGTACCAATTTGGAGCCAAAAATTCCTTTTCCGATTGCGGGAGTTACGATCCGCCATTTCACCAATCGTCTAGATCAGGTAGGCCTAAACTTCATCCAGCAACTTTCCAGTGGATTAGTTTTTTTACTTTAGGTCCATTTTTTGGGTTTTTTGATGAGTTCATGGAGGGATACTGTGCTCTCAGCGCGTCGCAGTTGGCCCTTTCGGGACCTGCGACGAGACTGAGTCGTCGCAATCCTCAAATGGGATAAGTATGATGACATCGCACTGTACGCAAACGTGCAGTGCGACGGCGGAGTTGCAAATTCCAAACATCAAAAAGAATCCAAAAATGGACTTGTGGAGGTTGAAGCAGGACGTAACAGTGTTTATTCTTGGTAGGTTAATAGCTAGCCAATATGGTATTGGAGTGGTGAGAGAGAGAACATGAGCTAGAAGATCAACAAGCTACGAATGATCCACAATGCGTGGATGCTTTGAGAAACTGCGGGTTACTAAAGTTCTTTGAGATCTAGGGGATGAGATCCCAGATCCCACTACTGACACACATGCTCCAAAGTTGGGATGCGTCCCAACAATACTTTGTGGTTGGTGAGCATATCCTCATGATAGACATTGAGGATATCTACTTTCTTATCGGTTTGTCCTGAAGAGGGGACACTGTACATCTTAATGGAACACGAGCCAGTGACCGTATAGTTGATGACATGATATCGCAGCACTGTATCGCTACCTCTCAACCTTACAGTGGGAAGATAATCATCGGGGATGTGATGAGCTGCCCACTGCGTACCGTATTGCTTACCATTACTAGGGTGGCGGGTAGCCAAGCCCCACACATGACTACTCGGACTCAGATGTTGTATGCGGAGGATTGCATGTCCCCCAAGGTTTTCCACCGGTGCGAGGGTCTCCTCGCAAACATCTAAGCTCAACTAACCAAGTGTCGGTGAGGAGAGCTCAAGCAATTTGGGTATGGATCGATCATAGTATCGTTCCTCTTAGAGCAGATTCCTCTTCTACGTCTGCAGTTGCTACTTGATGACAGGGAGCCCAGGGATCCCCATATGCTTAGATGGGCTGAGGTCATGACCCGTCATGGTGGCGGGCCCATCATTAGCTTTGGTCCCGAGTTATTCAGCTGGATAGAGGGCCAATTACTCATGGTCAAGGACTTCCCATACAGCGGCACGGAATTCCGAGAGGACATAGGTGAGAACAAAACTATCCTTGTATTTTTAGTTTTGTATATTATATCATTTTTTTTTTTATGCAGTGTTGACAAGTACGTAATATGTGTGTGCATATGTGGGCCCCGTATGGCCGGTGGGTCTCTCCCTTATGGCAAGGAGAGATAGAGACGGGGAGGCAGTCCTTCCTACAGGTTCCCATGCCGCCATCGAGGAGATGGAGGAGGTGTACAAGAACCTATCACAACTGACCGTGGAGGTACCGGAGCCAGCTATTGATGACTTACCGAGGCCCATGCAGAGATTTGGGGTTGGAGCGTCCATTCGGTTCAACGCCTTACTCCACAAGGTGGCTCAAACTGTACACTGCTTCCTCACCCAGTGACAGCGATTTTTTCGAGCTAGGGGTGGTGTACGGGTCAGGCATCCAGCCTGATGACACTTTTATACTTGTACTGAGAGCTTAGAGGCCTCATATTTTGTACTACTGAAAGCTACGATTCTTCAAATTTTTGTAGAGACTTACTGAAAGCCGTCGTGCTTCAGATGTTGTACCAGCACTACTTTTGAGCGATATATATATACAGACATTTCCGACAATTTATATATTATGTGTTTTTCAAAAATGATTAGTGATGTGATCTCGTTTACATGTTTGCTTTTATACATTGTATTTACATGTCGTGAATGCTTTTACATATTATGAGTGTTATGTGTGTGTGATGTACCAATCTAAAATGAAGTTGGCCATCGAGTCAGCAACTGTGTTTAAATCTCGTGGAATGTGTAGGTATTGAACGGATTCAAATGACCTTTCCAGGAGACATACTCATCTGAAGAGACGGAGTAAGGTGGGATCACGGATGGCATAAACCCGGTTAAGATGGGAAACCACTAATTGAGAAACCATGTGGATGACAATGTGGTTCATACCTAAGGAAATGCCGTTAGTTAGGGTTCCAATTACTGCCTGATATTCTGCGACATTATTGGTTGCAAACCCTAGGAAACTTCCTCCTGAGCTGATGAGCTCACCTGTTGGGGAATATAGTACCCAGGCTGCCGAAGCAAGGTTATGGGTATGTCGGCTAGCGTCGTTCGCGAATCCATAGCACATTTCCATTTCCACATGCAGACAGAACATGGTATACGAAGCGGAAACAAGATCAAAAGACACTTGAAAAGAAATGCGGCACACCACGCAAAAACATAAAAAACATGCCATGTACAGTATATACAAGCAATTCTATGCATGAGAGATAAAGCATAGTATCTCTTCAGGTAAATCCCATTGTGGGGTTCACCCAAAGAGATTCCGTCATAGTCTTCAAACTCATAAGCACCTTTCTCCAAAACACATTTGACAATGTAAGGTCCATGCCACATGGATTTGAACTTTCCTGCTCCTAATTTGTCATGCTTCTGATCATAAGTAAGGACCAGGTCACCCTCATCAAATATACGAGGTTCAATTGACTTATCGTTTTGGGCTTTGATGCGTTTCTTGTGCACTTCATTAGCAAGAGCGGCATATCGGCGAGACTCGTCAAGTTTTGCTAAGTGCAGGAGACGTTCTTCCTCGACAGTAGTGTTAGGAAGAAGTTCGACAACGAGTTGTAGAGATGGAATTTCGTACTCTATAGTTAGAACAGCCTCCAATCCATATACCAATTGGAAAGGAGTGAATCCTATGGTGGATTTGACGGAAGTTCAATAGGCCCATAAAGCTGAAAAGAGCATGTTATGCCAATTGGACTTATGTGTCCCTACCATCCTTTGGACCATAGTTTTCAAGACCTTGTTAATGGCCTCGACCTGTCCATTGGACTGCGGGTAGTAGGGTGTCAAATTTTCATGGCGAAAACCCAACCTGTCGCTCAGTTCATCAACCATATGGTTCTAAAAATGAGAACCATGATCGGTAACAATTTTTTGAGGAACTCCGAACCGCGCTATTACATGATTGAACATGAAGAGTGCGGCATTTTTGCCGTCATTCTGGTATGTAGGCATAGCTTCAGCCCACTTTGTAAAGTAATCCATAGCTACAATGATGTAACTATGCCCCCCCAGCCAAGGCAGGCTTACAATGCATAAATTCAATGCCCCATTTTGCGAATGGGCCAACGGCAATAACCAAATGTAACGGGCCAGGGTGAGTGTGCTTCTTCATATTGAAGTCTTGGCAAGGAAGACATTTTTTGACGGCCTCAATACAATCTTTGAAGATACTAGGCCAGAAATATCTTGCACGCAAAATATTCTAGGCTGTAGCCATCCCAGAGAAGTGACCGCCACATGCCCCAGCGTGATAGTCATTGATCATTGTGACGTATCTTACGACGATCATTGCGAGATAGTTGAGGATCGAAGCGTTGGGTTTGAAGATATAACAAGATATCTCCATACCACGGATCAGTCGTACTGATGAGAAACAATGATTCGTCTGGAAAGGAGTCATTGTGCTCAATTTCTGCATCAGGATGGAGAAGGTCACAAATGTTGATGTATATGTAACTTCGGAATGTATTTCACCCATGTATTTGATATATGTATTTTGTACTCCTATAGAGATGGCATTATTCCTCTATACGGAAGTGTTTGTATTCCTATAGAGATGCTATTATTCCTCTATATGAAAGTGTCATCATTTATATTGTAAGTGTCGTAACTTATACTTGATGGGTTATTAGACCACCTTGTTGAGGTCGGCCCTGTATAAGTCATGTGGGTCGAAGGGTTATTAGACCACCAAGTGTGTGATCATCCCGGATTAAGTTAACCATGGGTTAAGCTAGACATGTAGGCCCCATCAGTTTATTGGGTAGGACATAACAAGTATAAATAGAGATCGGGAGATCTCTATTTGATCATTCATTCACACACTTCTCTCATTCGAAAAGTGGCGCACTTGTGAGGAGGAAGCTCTGCTGCTAGGAGAAGACTATCTCTTGTATTATGGTTGTATCACTGCTCTATCTATCTCTGAGGAAGTTATTGGGGTTTTTCACCTTTATGGTTTTCCCCATGTAAACTCTGTGTCTCTTGCGTACTTGCATTATTGTGTCCATGATTGATATGCTGTAGATTTGAGCCCTTCATACATGGCTTCCGGAATTTAGTGTTTCGAAGAAAGAGGGAATTCTTTAAATCTGTGACCACAGCTGGAATCTCCTCAGAAAAATAGAAGCGTAGAGCTTTGGGTTGAACCTTTTGATTGGGAAAAAGGGTGGGCTTTATCAAACCCTAGTTCGGGGTCATGTGCAATGAATCTAGAAGTTTCAAAGGAAAATTTGAGGGGTGAAACTTTGCAGTTTTCAAACTATGAGTATACCAGCTTGATCAGCTCATCAAGGTGCATATTTCTATCCTTTTGGAAGTTTGAAATTCAAAGTTTGAATTTTTAGGGTTTCTCTGACAAACCCTAATCCAGCTCCAGATCCAGTTCCTACAAATCAAGTGGATTGGGTTAATCCTAGAAGAGAATGGATTGGTCACCTATATAAGTGAAGAAGTTCTTGTTTCAAAGGGAGATGAGGCTAAGGCCTTACATAAGAAGATTACAAGCAATCTCGACAGGTATGACTCATCCAGGTATGTTTCGAGATTTTTTCATGATTAAGTTTATGGTATATTTGTCTTCATATTATTACAGTTAGTACAATCTTGATTAAAGTTAGACTTGTTGTATCACCTTAATAAAATTATGAATAAATGATAGAAGATATTCATTGATTAGGGTGTTGACACTTGTGATTTTACTAATGCATTATGGTGTTGTATGAGGTTTATGTTGTCCACTAACATGAAAGGTACACCAAGAAAGACAAATCATGTTCTAGTTCAAGAACATATGATCATGGTGACATGAAGACAAAGATTCATCCATTGTCATGGATCACATAGAAGATCTATTTACGAGGTATGTATAACTTGGTTCTATAATGGTTAACTTACGAGATATGCAGGTTACTAGCACAAGTCATTGAAGAGAACAAGAAGACATCATGTGGGTATGTTAGACATAACTAGCTAACATACCAATCCAGGTATGTTTTTCCTATATCAAGTTAGAATCCTACCTTGTGTTAGGATCCCTTATATAAGTATACTTGGTATGATTGGTTATGTTTATTCATGAAGTTAGAAATGTAAGTAGTCAAGGGCTTATGCATTTTATGTCTCTTATCTTGATTGAGGTTTTAACTAACCAGAAGAGTCCTATGATCAAATAAGAATACTTCCCTGAAACCTTGAATACTAATCTTTATTATCTGTGTTTGAAATGATTATGACTATACATGTTTAAGATTATTGTGTTTTGATAGTATTAAGATTATACTAATGAATGTGTGATTATGTATGAGACCTCGAGGATAACACAATGATGTTACTAATAAGAATGCATAGTGATCGAGGATGGATATAAGTTCAAGGACAGGTAATCCAGGAAGCAAAGATCAAGAGGGAGCACACTCTAGTAGTTTCTGCAAGGATGCAGATATTCAGAGGGAGTCGACCACTTCTCACAATCCACATCAGAATGGAATTGCGGAAAGGTTGCAAAGATTCAGAGGGAGTCCACCCAAAAACCAAACAAAGATAAGTATTTGAATTATCATTTCTTGCATAGTTGATTGTTTAAATAATATTGTTCAATAATGTATTTACTCATGTTCCTAGAATTAGGTTGTGTATTACGCATAGTTGCATTGATGAACAGTATACTACTAATATACATGGGTAAGTGGCCTATGGCACTGTACAACATTCCATTGCTACTTATATAGAATGAAACCTCTTTGCTGACATGTTGGGAGTTGTGCACACTCTTAACAATGTTCTGGTAGAGATTGGAAGGCATCTAGAAAGTTACAGAATATGGATAAATGTTGTATTGAAGCATTGGCTAAGATAATTGCATGACTGTATGACATATTTATTTATGTGTAAGAATTTGTTCTAAAAACTATGAGATGTTTTCTAATCATGCAATTTAACTTGTTGTGTAGGAAAGATCGTATACCATCACCTACAAAGGGACTACAACATTTGTTTAACAACAAATTTATCTATTGAAAATATTGAAGATATTGAAGTTCCCAGGATCTGGGAAGAATTCCATGATCGAGGAGTACCAGTCGATCATGAAGATGTTTGGGATGCAGTCCCAAGACCTAAAGGGGAGTCTGTAGTGACTTCCAAGAGGATCTACAAGATCAAGCATGCTACAGGTGGTAGCATAGAGACTTTTGCTCCTGTATCCAAATACACTTCCATTAGATCCGTACTTGCTCTGGCTACAGTGATGAAAGGGAAGATACACCAGATGGATTTCAAGATAGCTTTCTTGAATGGTGTAGTTTAAGAAGAAGTGTATGTGGAGCAGCTACTTGGTTTTGAGACATATGACAGGGAATCATATATGTGCAGAACTTGATATCCAGTTTGGGATTTACCAAGAGTAAAGCGGATTCCAACCTTTACTACAAGGTTGAGAAAGGCAATCCAGTGATACTACTTTTGTATATGGATGACCTGTTTATTACAGGTGAAGATAGATTGATTTCCAACTCGCAGCGGAAGCTTGCTGCCGAGTTCGAGTTAAAGAACTTGTGGATGATGCACTATTTTCTAGGTATGGAGGTGTGGCAGAGTGCAGATGGAATCTTCCTTGGACAAGGGAAGTATGCAGTAGAGATCCTGAAGAGGTTCAAGATGATGGACTGCAAGGCCATGACCACACCTATGGCATCGAACGTGAAGCTTCTGTGTGATGCTTCATCTGAGCCGGTTGATGTCACTATGTATCGTCATATGATTGGTTCCTTAATGTACTTGATGAACATGAGACCAGATATTTTCTTTGCGGTGAAAACATTGATCCAGTTCCTGACAAATCCGAGCAGTGTTCACCTAGTTGTTGTAAAGCATATTCTGAGGTACCTAAAGGGTACAGTTGATTATGGGCTCAAGTATGATGGAATCAAAAAGTTTAACCTGCAGGGTTATGTTGATTCAGATTGAGCAAGCAGTGCTACAAATAGGAAGAGCACTTCTGGGTGTTGCTTCAGTATGGGATCAGGTGTGATCTCTTGGTTTAGCAGGAAGCAGTCCTGCGTAGCACTGAGTACAGCTAAAGCAGAGTATGTTGCAGCTTTTTCAGCTAGTTGTGAGGTAGTATGGCTTCAGAAGCTACTATCTGAGTTATTTGATCTACCGTTGGACGCTACTGGTATATTTTTGTGACAACCAGAGTTGTGTGAAGCTATCTGAGAACCGAGTGTTTCACGACAGGTCGAAACACATAGAGATCAAATATCACTATATCAAGGATATGGTGCATAGAGGAGCAGTGAAGCTCCTGTATGTTGCGACGGATGAGCAGATTGCAGATGTGTTGACGAAGCCACTAGCCAAAGTGAAGTTTGAGTACTTCAGAGAGAGGCTTGGTGTCCTTCAGATCGATGACACTTTGAGGGAGAGGTGATGGAGACATTTGCTAAAGCCATTCCAAGCATGTTGAAATGAGGATCCTTCACATGGATGTGGATGTAAGTGCTAGATAAATGAACATCAGGATGATGTTCTAGTTTCTACTCGGTATGATCAGTTGGATCATTTACATTTTTATGTATGTATGCATCATGTTGGATGCTGGATATGAGCAGTTGGATCATTTATATGTATTTGTATATGCATCATGTTGGATGCTTGGACCATGTATATGTATATGTATCAGGTGGATACTTTGTATGATCGGGTAGATCATGTATGTTGATATATATCAAGTGGATACTTTGTGTGATCAGATGGATCATGTATCTATGTATGTATCAGGTGGATACATTGTATGATCAGGTGGATCATGTATGATGATATGTATCAGGTAGATACTTGGTATGCATCAGGTGGATGCATTGTATGATCAGGATGATCATGGATACATTGTATGATCAGGTGGATCATGTATGATGATATGTATCAGGTAGATACTTGGTATGCATCAGGTGGATGCATTGTATGATCGGGATGATCATGGATGGTGAGCTTCAAGATGTTGCTCCAGATGACATGCATCAGGATGATGTAGTCATGATGATCAGGATGATCATGTGTACATCAGGATGATGTATTGTGAGTAGCAGGTTGATACTTTGTGGCCGTGGAACAGGTTGTGCAGATAAGCATATAATTTGGCCCTAGGAGGTTTGTAGATAGTCTTGCAAGGTTTTTCCTATGGCATGTAATGTGGCCCTAGGATATCTGACAAACTCTCTTTCGAGGTTTTTCTTTGGAAGGACATATAATTTGGCCCTGGGAGATCTGCAGATAGTCTTGCAAGGTTTTTCCTATGGCATATAATTTGGCCCTGGGATATCTGGCAGATTATCTTTCAAGGTTTTGTCCTATAGCATATAATTCGGCCCTAGGAGATTCGATAGGTTGAGTTGTGTGCTCGTAATAAGTCTTGGGATGCTCTTGCAAGTTTTTCCATGACCACATGTAATATGGCCCTGGGAGATCCGATAGGTTGGGCTGTGTGCCCGTAATAAGTCCTGGGATGCTCTTGCAAGGTTTTGTGGTAGGTGTCACATGTAATAAGTCTTGGAGATCTGGACAGGATGAAAAAGGCCTCAGATGCTCTTTAGGGTTCTTGCTAGTCAAGAGATCCTTTTAAGGTTTTGTGACAGTCACATTTAATATGTCCCTGGGAGATCCAACAGGTAGAGTTGTGTGCTCGTAATAGCCTGGATGCTCTTGCAAGGTTTTGTGACGCACGTAATAAGTCCTGAGATTTCCATAGTATGGCCAGTGATGATGAAGACTTGCAGGTGGTGGGCCTACATCCAGTATGAAAAAGGACTGCCTCTGTAGAACTTCCTATGATAAGTAGATTCAGAGATTGATTGGGATAGCAGCAGCAGTAAGGATGACAATGATTCGAGGATGATGATTCACTGATGATGATCCAGAGAAGAATACTTGTGCTAGCAGACCTATGTCAAGAAATACCTCCCTAGTTAAGAGGGAGTGTTGATGCATATGTAACTTCAGAATGTATTTCACCCATGTATTTCATATATATATATATATATTGTACTCCTATAGAGATGGCATTATTCCTCTATACGGAAGTGTTTGTATTCCTATAGAGATGTTATGATTCCTCTATACGAAAGTGTCGTCATTTATATTGTTAGTGTTGTAACTTATACTTGATGGGTTATTAGACCACCTTGTTGGGGTCGGCCCTGTATAAGTCATGTGGGTCGAAGGGTTATTAGACCACCAAGTGTGGGGTCGGCCCGGATTAATTTAACCATGGGTTAAGCTAGACATGTAGGCCCCATTATTTTATTGGGCAGGACAGAACAAGTATAAATAGAGATCGGGAGATCTCTATTTGATCATTCATTCACACACTTCTCTCATTCGAAAAGTGGCGCACTTGTGAGGAGGAAGCTCTGCTGCTAGGAGAAGACTATCTCTTGTATTCTGGTTGTATCACTGCTCTATCTATCTCTGAGGAAGTTATTGGGGTTTTTCACCTTTATGGTTTTCCCCATGTAAACTCTGTGTCTCTTGTGTACTTGCATTATTGTGTCCATGATTGATATGCTGTAGATTTGTTGTACATGTTGTTCTGTCAGTTAAGATCCTAGATCAGATTGAAGTAAATTCTGAAAATTTAACAGCAAATAAGCTCGGAAAACACCAAAGACTTCTTAGACTTGGCTTTCTCGAAAAGAAGATAGAATTCTTGCAGTATCAGGATCCAGCATGAATACTTGCCCCCAAGTACCTGACATGTCAATACGTGGTACATGGGGTTCGAGTCATCTATGATGGTGGTGGTGCGGAGCAAGATGTAGTGACAGAACTTTTGGATGGCAATGAGTGTCGCGAAAGAAAGTTTTTCGACATGTAAATATCTAGTTTCAGTGTTGATGAGACCCTTACTCGCATAGTATATTACATGTTCCTAGGCATTTTTATCCTCCTGTACCAAAACCATGGCGATAGTGGTAACAGAAGTGGCAAGATATAAGATGTAATCTCGATAATAATTAGGCAGTTGGAGCACGGTGGCATGCATGATGGCATGTTTGATACTTTCGAAGGATTTTTGAGCTTGATCGTCCCAAATGAACGGGACATCCTTCTTGAGCAATCTCATATACCCTTGAGTCTTCTCCGTGAAATTGCAAACAAAACGTCTTAAATGAGTCGCCTTCCCTTGGAGACTTTGAAGTTCCATTACATCAGTCGGGGGTGATAGGTTGATGATGGCCTCCACCTTTAAGGGATCAATGCAGATCCCATCCTTCGAAACGATAAATCCTAAGAGGCGTCCCGACTCAACGCAAAAGATACACTTATGAGGATTCAGACAGATATTGTACCATCTGCATCTGAGGAAAATGGTCGTTAGATGATCAATGTGGAACTCGTGCTGCTTTGAATGAGCAGGTAGATCATCCAGGTAAGGTTCCACAAAGTCCTTAATATCATGGAAGGCATACAACATAGCCCGTTGAAACGTGGTGCCAGCATTTTTAAGGCCAAATGGGAGTTTGCGGTATGCAAACGTACCCCATGCGCAGATGAAAGCCGTCTTATGTTGGTCAGCTGGGTTGATCTCAATCTGGTTGTAACCAGAAAAGCCATCCATAAATGAGAAGATGACGCTTCTGGCACAGTTGTCGATGATCTAGTCGATGAAGGGGGTCGGGTAGTTGTCTTTTGGAAAAGCCTGGTTAAGGTCTCGATAATAAACACAGACGCGAATGGTTCCCTGCTTTTTGTTCACAGGAACGACGTTTGAGACCCAATCCGTCAATGGGACAGGATAAATAAAACCAGCTTTTAAGAGCTTTTAAATTTCTGCCTTAATTGTCGCAGTCTTCTGGCGGTGTACCGGTCACAAATTTTGGCGTACAGGTTTGATGTCAGGATAGGTTTTTATTTCATGAGAAACAATCACAGGGTCTATCCCAGGCATCTCCTCATAGTACCAAGCAAATACGTCTCGAAATTGCTTGAACAAGGCCGTGCAAACAACGATTTCTTCAGGGGAACACATATGGCCTATACGAATGTGTTCCACTATACCAAGTTTCACCAACATGTCTACCGGGGTGGTTGGCTCAATGTTGGCCAAGTTGCCCTCTGTGTCCATAAGACATGTAAGAATGGGAAAATGAGGGGATGGGTAGATATCTGGTGAAAAGAGGGTGTGAATGTTGTCTTCTATGTACTCCAAAGGAGGAAGAAAAGATGACCTATGGTGGAGATCATCCCACGGACTGTCGTCAATATTCATTACTTGCATGATGGACTCGTCTGAATGAAAAGTCCGAAGTAAGAGATCAGGTAGAGATGACGTTCGTCGTAGAGAATAGGATGGAGAGGCCACGGTTAAATGGTCTTCCGGTGCTGATTGGATAGCCTCGTAAATATGTTCAGTGGGTGAAAGAGGCATTATATCTCCAAGCAGGTGTGTTGTGGCTTCATCTGGTACAAGACAAGCATCATTAGAGTGAGATGAAATCTCTATGGAGACCATGTGCACCGTAGCAACATGATTAGGGGGGTCCGTGGTTGGAAAAATGCCCATGAGAAATGAATCTTTCAACAGGCCAACCCCTACACTCTCATAATGTTTTGACATCTGTCCAATGGAAGGAACATGGTCACTAGGATGAGTAGTGGCATCTGGTGTACAAAAGTCTAATTGGTCGATAGTAACAATCCATCCTTGGTGGGGAAATTGTACTATGTGGAAGACTGAAGAGGCGACTGCCTGCATGGTGTAAAACCAATTGCGACCAAGCAAGAGATTATAATCTATTGGGGCCAAGAACACTTCCACGTTAATGGTTACGGTCTTTCCGCCCAACTCAACTACAAGAGCTTGCAAGATCACATGAGGTTGAAAGCCACACCCGTCGAATGCTTTCGACGTGGTAGGAGAACAATTCAATTTGGGGGAGCCGATGGCTCTCCAACGGGAAATCGAAATGACAGAAGTGGAGTCACCTTCGTCCAAAAGGATACGATGGACAATCTTCCCAGCAATGTTCGCAGAAACTTGGAATGCGAGCTGGTGTGAGAGCCTCGACTTAAATTTGTCAAGTCGGAACATGATGGTGTTCGAGGAATCAGGGTTGACTGCATCGATGGTTGCAAGGAGAGTTTTGCGTTGATTAGGACAATTTGGCAAAACTTCCAGGGTAGACATGGCGCAAGGAGCTTGTGCCAAGTCCTCTATGATATTGTAATTTTTTGCCGCTCGAGCATTAGGATTGAAAATAGCTTTTCGAATCGTACTCTTGGGTGGTCACAATATTGAGTCTAAGGATGGCTTCTCAATGGTGAGAGAAGTTGATGGTACAGTGACATCATTCAAGGAGTTGGAAGCTTTTTCAGTATTACTTCCAATGGGTTCCTTCGAAGGGACCAATTCGTGAGATTGTGAGCAAGTGTTCAAATTGATTGTCTCATTATGCAACATGAGAACATGCGCAGTATTGGATGGTTCCCCCTAGGCTGGGGGGGGTTGAGCAATCATCTATTGGTTCTGAGTAGGAAATGGATCATTGAGGACTACGGGAGTCAATTTTCCCCGAAGAAACTTTTGTACTTTGTCTCTATGGGGGCACTCCTTGGAAAAATGGTCATCTCCACACAGTAAACAAGGATACTTTAGTTTCTGTTTCTGCTTGGTATCGTCGGGAGTGCTCTTTTGTTCCTGCTGGTAAGAATACTTTTTTGGTTTCCTTTTTTTCTTCTTCTTGCCATTAAACTTCTGAGATGAAGCTGATTGAACAGAATTCACCTCTTCAGTTAGAGCAGGAGTGGTTGACTTGGTGGTGGTGTGTCCAACCTGAGCTAGTAAGGGGGAAGACCCTTGAAGGTTGGATGATCCAACAGTACTAGAGGTAGGCTGGGTGTTAAGGGATCCAATGATTCCATCGGTTTGGAGTCCCTTGCATGGTTTCATGGGGTCATTAACGTCACAGGGTGCGTCAGGTAGAATATTAAACAGAGTGTTAGATTGAGTGTAGACCAGGTCTAGCAGATGGGCACTCGCGATGGCTTGTTCTTTGGTGATATCACCTCTCATGGAAACATCTTTTGCTATGGTGGGGATGAGCGATTTTGTAAACCAGTCTGCTAGGAGATGATCTCGAATAGGAGCTTTAATAAGACATTGTCTCCTTCACCACTCATGGATATGATCAAAAATATGAGTGGCGGTATTCTGATGGAGCAAGGTTAAAAGCTCAGTACCAGTCTCATACTGTATGGTCAGCTGGAAATGCATCAAAAAGTTCATAGCAAGAGAACCGAAATCAGGAAAAGAGTGGGATGGCAACTCAATGTACCACTTGGCAGCCGAACCGGTGAGAGTCCTTTGAAACAATCTAAGACAAATTGAATTATCCATTAAGGAATTAGATGAACACCATAAGTGGTATGTCATCACGTGGTTTTTAGGGTCTTCACCCGGCTTGCCATCAAATTTGGGGATCTCAGACGAAATTTTCACCGAAATTGGTGGCCAGTTAGATCCATGGTAAATAAGACCATTGGTTAAATGGGATAGGTCAAGCAGGTCCAAAGTAGCCAGGAAGGGCAGTTGTGGGTTAGGCTGCGCGTATTGATAATACGGATAAGGCGTGTAAGGACCAAACTGACCATAAGGTGTACCAGGAGGAAACTGACCGTAGGGGGGTGTGTCGCCCAAACCGAAAGGGGGTCTGCCACCATAAAGTAGTCCATTCCAATAAGGTGGGGGTCCACCTCTGCCACTGGGAGGGGGCGGAGGTCCGCCGCCACTACAGGGAGGAGGTGGGGGTCCATAATCATAATAAGGTGGCCCACCACTGCCTCTTCCTGGAGGGGGTGGTGGGCCACCTCCACCGCCAGAAGGATGGGGGCCCCCACCACCTCCGTCACCGAAAGGATGAGGGTTTCCATCACCACTGCCACCACCATAGTAATTAGGTCCTCCACCGCCTCTTCCTGGATGGGGTGGTGGACCACCTCCGCCACCTGAAGGGAAATGTCCTCCTCCACCATGATAGGGTGGTCCCTCGCCACCTCCACCTGGAGGGGGTGGTGGACCATTCCCTCCACCGTCGGAGAGCTGAGGGATATTGTAGGTAAAAGGAGGTGGACCTCCACCAAGGTTAGGTGGGGACCGGGAACCTCCAGCAGGAAGTGGGGGAAGGCCGATCGGGGGTGGTGGTACTTGAGGGATAGTTGGTTGGGGTTCATGTTGCAACACAGGTTGTTTCCCCCATAGAGTGTATGGTGCATTTCCGAGATTAGATTGACCTAGCATAGGGTTAACGGAACCTGGATACACTTGACTCCATGAGCGTTGAGTCATATTGGATGGCCCCCCAACATGAGATAATCCCATGGTGGATGGTCTAGCGGTTTGGGAAGGTCCAACGGAAGGTCTGTTGGGGATTCTACCGCCTATGTTTTATGAATCCAATATTAACTTATTTTGTTGTATTGTTCTTTTATTATTTTGTTGTATTATTCTTTTATGAATCCAATATTAACTGATTTTGTTGTATTTTTCTTTTATGAATCCAATATGATGTCTTTTGTAGTCATGATCATTGATAATGAGTTGCTTGTAGTGGCCAATGTTGCCACTATCAATACTCCTCTTATTTATATGATCATGTAACAATGGCAGGGATGCCTAACTGTAGTTAGTTGAATTGTGGGGAAGCAGTAAATTAATGAATGTTTACTGAGACCGGGATTTGATTATAAGTGTGCCCCTGTGTTCATCTGAATTTTACATTAAAATTATCAAACCCACTACCTCCAGCCTCAAGATTTCAGTACCCTATAGGGCTATAAAAAAATGAGGGTGCTTTTCCTATCTTAAAAAAACATAAAAAAAAGGGTCGTTAGCAATGACAAACTGTAAGAACACATATGCCTTCATAGATCCTCTTAAATCACACTAAAAAAGTTACAATATCCTTCTCTATGTCTGTGAAGAACTTGCAACAATTAATTAATGAAAATACACGAGATAGCAGAAATAACAGAACTCGGAATCACTTTTATTGATCACAGGCCACTTCGAGGGGGAAACCTCCTTTGAGCAAGCTCAATACAAATAACTTCACGGTACCTTCATTGGTCTCAACACAAACTAATATACTAAGTCTAGGTGCCAATACCATTGGTCAATACCATGTGTCAATACAAACCATGGGCCAATGCAAACTATGGATCAACAATTACTACGGAACGACTTACAAAGCATATGCGTCCAACAAGAATAATACAAACTATGGATCAACAAATACTACAGGGCGACTTACAAAGCATATGCGTCCAACAACAATATACTAACAAAGTAAATAGAAGGGTTGAAATGGGTTCCTAACATCCCCTCTCCCTTAGAAAAAGCTTTGTCCTCAAAGCTTTAGATGTGGAAATTGATGCAGAATCTAAAGGAGTGGTTCCCCTATAGCATCCTCGAGTTGCATTTCGGGCCACTGATGCCTTTTGAGTTTCAGGGAGGATTGCTTGGAATGTTGTAGATGAAGAAGAACCATATCAACTGCGTGAAAAGTGCGCTCAAAATGGTGTTGATCAGCTTGTTGTTTCAGTCGAATTCTTTCCATGTGAAGATTGTCCTGTAGAATGAGAAGAATCTGATCGCGGTTTCAAAGAACTGAGTCAATTGCCTGAACTGGGGAGCTGTTGAGGGTGTATGGAAGAAAAAATGGCGGTTCCTGTCCATAGACTGCTTCATATGGTGTCCTTTTAGATGTGGTATTGTACCACTGGAGTGCTTCTAGGAAATCCATAGAAATAGTTGTCCAAATCTGTGTAGGGATGGGCAAGGGTTCGAGCAGTCCCGAAAGGAGTGTCGTTTCACCCTTGTTGACCTAGTAAGTATCACAGTCAACCACCATCTGTTGAATTGTCATTTCCAGTCTTTGCCAAAAGAAGTTACATTGTTCCCAGTCATACGTTTTGAGGAACCCAGAGTGCCCAGCCGATGAAGAAGCAGGGAGTTCATAGAAAAGATAAACCTATTGAACAGATTGCAACCAATTTGGAACAAGCAGAGAAATAGCTTGAAGAGAAACTGGGTCATCAAATGTGTGAGAAGGAGCATCTGCCACCATATTGTCCTTACCCTTCTTTTAAGTGATCACATAGGCATAATCCATGAGTTGGATAACCCATTTCAGGTGTGCTAAGGAGGAGACCTGTTGTTCCAAGAAATTTTCCAAACTCTAGAGATCAGTCTTGATGCAGAAATAATTCCCTAATAGGGATGGCTACCACTTTTGTACTACATGCAAAATAGCCAGCATTTCCTACTGAGATGTAGGTGCAGCTAAATTCTTACCAAAAAGGTCGCTTGAAGGTGATAAGCCCACTGGTTCAGCAAAGACACCTGCATATATATCCAAGGAAGTAGGGGAGACCGTTGACGGGTGCATCTGAATGGAATAGAGTTGAGCGATGACACCATGTGAATTCTTCTTAAGGATCTTTTCCAAGCGATGTGAACTGATGATGCGAAGAGACCTTGGTTGTAAGCCCATAAATTTGTGTTGTTTCCCTATGACTGAAAAATGCATCCAAAGTTCAGCAAAATCCCATAAGATGGGGCCAAGTGTGTGTAACCATTGAACGCCCAAAACCACATCACATCTGCCTAGGAACAAGGCAAACATGTCAGAGAGCAGGTTATAATATTCCAAAGAGATACGCACATTGTGACACTTCCCCTTGCAAGGTAAGGTGCCCCCATTGACAACCATGACTTCAAAGTTGGAGCAAGGATGGACAAAACAATCAGCCTGTTTGGCAATCTGAGGATCAATGAAGTTATGAGTGCTACTATAATCAATGAGTATTGTAAGAGGAATATTCTTGAAGTAACCCCTGCCTTGCATTGTTTTTGGGGTGGTGACACCGGTTACAGCATGGAGAGAGATCTTTGGGGGGTCGTCCTGAGATGGGGGGTCAATAGGAGGGTGTTGAATGCCAACCTGATCATCTATTGTATCTGGAGCTTCTTCACCAAGTTCAGAGGCAGGCAGAGAATCCACATCCAAGAGATAGAGATTTTGCTGAACACATCTATGTCCCCGAGTGAATTTCTCATCACAATTATAAGAAATCCCTTTTTCTCTGTGTGCCTGCATCTCTGTTTCACACAAATGCTTGATAGGAGTTGGTCGAGGAGTTGGCGTGATGTGAGGTTGTTGGGAACCCATCTTTATGAAGAGAACAAAGGTGGGTTTAGAGCATTGTTGGGTTGCGATCTTGTCCTCTGCCAACTTAGCCAACCCTAGGACTTCCATCATTGTGTTGGGACATAACATTTTGACCTCTGATCGGATTTCATCCTTGAGACCACTGATAAAACAACTCTTGTAGAATTCATCAGACAATCCTTCTGTGTGATTGGCCAGTTTCTCAAATTTTGTATGATACTCTCTCACTATGCCAATTTGGCGAAGTTTAGTGATTTCTCCTATGAAGTCATCAAAAGCACTAGGACCAAATCGTTGCAAAAGGAGTTGGCAAAAATCTGTCCATTTTGGCTTGGGATGAGCTTTGATGTACCAACGGTACCATTGAAGGGCTTCCTGTTCCAAATGAAAGGATGCAAGTGGAACTTTCTGGACATCAAAAGTATTATGCAGACTGAAATATTGTTCTTCCTGGTATATCCATCCAGTCAGATCAGTACCATTGAAGCGAGGAAAATCAAGCCTCATCTCACGAAAAATTGCTGGAAGAAGAGAACCCAAGGGCTGCAAAAGATTCTGGCTGTCAGTTATTGTTCATGGCTGAATGCTGAAGATGGAGGCTGAGAAATTTTTCATCCAAATCTTGGAGTTTTGTTTGGATGGTTGCAAGTGCTTCCTCCATGGTTTTTTCTCATGCGCAGGTGACAACCATAACCAGGAGTTTTTTTTGTTTTTTTTTATGGGGGGGGGATGGGTAGAAAAACACAAACAGAAGTTGATTTAGTAAAGGGAAATTTGGATTTGGGAAAAACTCTGATGTGTAATTGGGGTTTGACTGGGTTTGGACACCTTTGAATGGACAGGGAAGCAAAAAATGAGGATTTCAGAAGCGGGGTTGAAGAATGGGAAAAGTTGTCAGAGAGGGACAAGGAAGAAAAAATAGGGAATGAACACAGTGGCAAAATTTGGAGGCAAGTGAGTGAAAATTGAAGAAGTTATGGAAAACCCTAAAAATAGACAAATTGTGAGATTTCTGGCTTTGGGAAGTAGAATTTAGGATAGGGCCCTCAAGAATGAAATATGCAGAATGGGATTGCAGGGGTGTCCAAGAAGTTTCAGGGGAAACAGATTTAAAACAAGGGAGATATCAATTAGAATGGATCTGCTATGACGCAGAAGGGATCGGAAATAGATGGATTTGCAACGGCGTGGAAGTGATTGGAAACAGATGGCTCTGAAATGGCACTGAATGGATCGAAAATGGCTAGATCTGAAACAGCTTTCAGAAAAGATATGAAATGGATGGATCTGGAATGACTTTCAGAATGGATCTGAAATGGATGGATCTGAAATGACACGGAAGTGATCGGTAATAGTTCAGGTGAAAATAGATATGGACCCCAGGTATGTGCTTCTTCCTAACAGTTTAAGGGTTTCACTCGGCCACCAATGCTATCTAACGGCTTGCGTATTGGGGCAGTACCCCTCACTCCACGGCTCAGGTAAAACTGATAACCGCTTTGCCACAAACGACAGTTCTTGGTTTACCTCATGGGTGGGAACTAGTCAATCAGGTAGGGGTCATTTCCCTTTTCGCTGGCGGGTCCTCTCAATGGGCCAGCTACTTTGGGGTTCCCGTGGTACTCCTCACAATGAGTTTTAGGGCTTATGCCCAAGTACTTCCCACAGTTAAGCGGATAGGGATTATTCCCAGATCCGAACTTGCAACAGATGCGAAAAAAAAATTGGAAGAAATTCCACCCAACGAGCCCAAGAAAGTGCTCTGATACCAAATGTGAAGAACCTGCAACAATTAATTAATGAAAATACACAAGATAGCAGAAATAACAGAACTCATAATCACTTTTATTGATCGCGGGCCACTTCGAGGGGGAAACCTCCTTTAAGCAAGCTCAATACAAATAACTTCACAGTACCTTCATTGGTCTCAACACAAACTTATATACTAAGTCTAGGCGCCAATACCATAGGTCAATACCATGTGTCAATACAAACCATGGGCCAATACAAACTATGGATCAACAATTACTACGGGACGACTTACAAAGCATATGCCTCCAACAACAATAATACAAACTATGGATCAACAAATACTACGGGACGACTTACAAAGCATATGCATCTAACAACAATATACTAACAAAGTAAATGGAAGGGTTGACATGGGTTCCTAACAATGTCATATCCCCTGAAAGGACGATAGACCCTAGAGATTCTTCTAGACCGCAATCCCTCTATTTGGAGGTTCGATGCCATATGATTTTATATCCTCTGTAATCTCCCTACCCAGAATGCCTCCAAAACATCTGATTATTGTTCAACTTCAAATATTCAAGCCTTCCCCACTCGCTTTAGCGATAATGAAGAGTCAAATCTATTTGAACAATGAAGAGTCAAATTGTTGAGTAAAATCTATAATTGTAAACTTTAGTTTACACAAAGGGTTACATATCAAACCCAGGTTCTAAGTCACTGGGTAATCGGTATCAAATCTTTCATGTATATCTTAATGGCAATATAATTATCTCTCGTGTATGTACAAATTTTTCCTGCAAGAATATGAAATTTGAGGTTTTTGTTTATTGAAAAAATGAATTCACATATAATACCATGTTTGAGATCAAGTTTGGAATAACTTATGTAAGATTGGGACCGCTTTACTAACATATTAGAATGCATGGAATTATATCATCATATTGCACAAATCATAATCATTTAGAATTATTCATAGTATTGAGTGTTAAGTAATATATGTGGGTTGGGTTGCAGCCTAGTGGTAAATTATTGAAAATTTACCACAACTAAACCTAGGTTTGATTCTTAACACATTGCATGTTATTGAGGTTGTACCTAAAAATACATTTCAGGGTTTCATTACCTCTCTCTGACCATAAAATTGTTTTTTTAAAGAAATGCGAAGATGGAGAGAGATTTAGATAAGAGGATAGCATAGAATTACTCATAGCAAGAAAAGCTACTTTAGAAGTAAAGGAAGATTCTATCAAAATATTACCCTAAAAATTCTGGATATATTAATGGATATAAGATTTGTGTATATTCCTTGGGCATTTAAATCTATTTCTAAAAATTTTAGATATATTAATGGATATAAGATTTGTGTATATTCCTTGGCCATATAAATCTATTTCTATAAGTAGTAAAACACGTTGGCCCTGCAAGTAGAACGCTTTGGTTAAACTTCTTCCAACTTCTTCCTTGTCATAGTTTGTAGGATTACTTATTTCTTCCACTTCTCACTTTGCTACAAAGGCTAAGAAGTAAAGCATGACTAGTTTCATAGTTTTCACATGAGCTCTCGGTTCAAGAAGAAAGCCTCTTTGAAAGCCAATTTATAACAAAGTGAATTTTCTCGGAAGAAGGTGAATTTTCCTATTTGCATGATTTTCTAGTGCAAATGAACTTTCGACAAAGTTTATTAGATAACATTGAGGGTTGGAGAGAAGTTGGTTGGGAGGAATTATAATTTAAGAGAGAAAAAATGTTAGGAACCCATGTCAACCCTTCTATTTCTTTGTTAATATATTGTTGTTGGACGCATATGCTTTGTAAGTCGTCTCGTAGTATTTGTTGATCCATAGTTTGTATTATTGTTGTTGGATGCATATGTTTTGTAAGTCATCCCATAATAACTGTTGATCCATATTTTGTATTATCCCATGGTTTGTATTGACACATGGTATTGACCCATGGTATTGGCGCCTAGACTTAGTATATAAGTTTGTGTTGAGACCAATGAAGGTACCGTGAAGTTATTTGTATTGAGCTTGCTCAAAGGAGGTTTCCCCCTCGAAGTGGCCTGTGATCAATATAAAAGTGATTCTGAGTTCTGTTATTTCTATTATTTCATGTTTTTTCATTAATTAATTATTGCAAGTTCTTCACATCTGGTATCAGGGCACTTTCTTGGGCTCGCTGGGTGAAATTTCGGCCAAAACATTTTTTCGCATATGTTACAACTTCGGATCTGGGAATAATCCCTATCTGCTTAATTGTGGGAAGTACTTGGGCATAATCCCTAAAACTCATTGTAAGGAGTACCACAGAAACCCCAAAGTAGCTGGACCATTGAGAGGACCTGCCAGCGAAACGGGCAACGACCCCTACCTAATTGACTAGTTCCCACCCATGAGGTAAACCAAGAGCTGTCGTTTGTGGCAAAGCGGTTATCAGTTTTACCTGAGTCGTGGAGTGAGGGGTACTACCCCAATACGCAAGTCTTCAGACAGCATTGGTGGTCGAGTGAAAACCCTAAACTGTTAGGAAGCCGAACATATCTGGGGTCCATATCTATTTTCAGTTGATTTGTTTCCGATCACTTCCACACCGTTTCAGATCAAGCCATTTTGGATCCATTCTGAAAGTCGTTCCATATCCAGCCATTTCAGCTTAAGATCTATTCTGAAAGCCGTTTCAAATCCATTTGGTGTTGTTTTAGATCCATCTGTTGATGATCACTGTCGCGTCGTTGCAAAACCATCTGTTTCGGATCCCTTCTGTGTCGTAGCAGATCCCTTTTGACTCTGTTTCCCTTGAAACTTCCTTGACACCCCTATAATCCCATTCTGCATCTTTCATTCCTGAGGACCTTATCCCAAATTCTACTTCCCAAATCAAGAAATCTCACATTTGTCTATTTTTAGGGTTTGCCATAACTTCTTCAATTTTCACCCACTCGCCTCCAAATTTTGCCACCGTGTTCATTCCCTATTTCTACTTCTTTGTCCCTCTTTGACAAATTTTCTCATTCTTTCACCCCGCTTCTGAAATCCTCATTTTTTGCTTCCCTGTCCATCAGAAAGTGTCCAAAACCTATTCAAACCCCAATTACCCATCCAAGTTTTTCCCAAATCCAAATTTCCCTTTACTAAATAAGCTTTTGTTTTTGTTTTTCTATCCATTCCCCAAAAAAAAAAGTCCTGGTTATGGTTGTCACCCGCACAGGAGCAAAAACTATGGAGGAAGCACTTGCAGCCATCCAAACCAAACTCCGAGATTTGGATGAAAAATTTCTCAGCCTCCATCTTCAACATTCAGCCATGAACAATAACCGACAACAAAAATCTTCTGCAACCAATGGATTCTCTTCTTCCATCTCTTTCCGTGGTCCGAAGCTTGAATTTCCTCGCTTCAATGGTACTAATCCGACTCCTTTCATTTGGAACAGGAATCCCTTCAATGGTATCATTGGTACATCAAGGCTCATGACGAGCCAAAATGGACAGATTTTTGCCAAGTCCTTTTGCAACAATTTGGTCCTAGTGCTTTTGATGACTTCACCGGAGCACTCACTAAACTACGTCAAAGTGGAACTATGAGAGAGTATCAGACAGAATTTGAAAAACTAACCAATCACACAGAAGGCTTGTCTAATGAATTCTACAGGAGTTGTTTTATCAGTGGTCTTAAGGATGAAATCCGGTTAGAGGTTGAAATGTTCTGTCCCAACACAATGATGGAAATCCTAGGGTTAGCTAAGTTGGTAGAAGACAAGATTGCAGCCTAACAGCGCTCCAAAACCACTTTTGTTCCCTTCTGAAATATGGGTTCTCAACGACCTCCCATTCCGCCAGCTCCTCGACCAACTCCTATCAAGCATTTGTCTGAAACAGAGATGCAAGCACGCAGAGAAAAAGGGATTTGTTATAATTGTGATGAGAAATTCACTCAGGGACATAGATGTGTTCAACAAAAGCTCTATCTATTTGATATGGATTCTCCGCCTGCCTCTAAAATTGGTGAAGAAGCTCCAAATACAATGGATGATCAAGTCAACATTCAGGAGCCACCTATTGACCCCCCATCTCAGGATGAACAACTAGAGATATCTCTCCATGCTTTATCCGACATCACCACCCCCCAAAAAATGTGGGTCGGGGATTACTTCAAGAAGCTTCCTCTTACAATACTCATTGATTATGGTAGCACTCATAACTTCATTGACCCCCTGATCGCCAAACAGGTTGATTGTTTTGTCCATCCTTGCTCCAACTTTGAAGTCATGGTTTCCAATGGAGGCACCTTACCTTGCAAGGGAAAGTGTCACAATGTGCGTATCTCTATGGAAGATTATAAACTACGCTCTGACATGTTTTCCTTGTCCTTAGGCGGATGTGATGTGGTTTTGGGCGTTCAATGGTTACGCACACTTGGCCCCATCTTATGGGATTTTGCTGAACTTTGGATGCAGTTTTCAGTCAATGGGACACAACACAAATTTATAGGATTACAACTAGGGTCTCTCCACACCATTAGTTCACATTGCCTAGGAAAGATCCTTAAGAAGAATTCACATGGTGTCATCGCTCAGCTCCATTCCATTCAGATGCACCCGTCAATGGTCTCCACTACTTCCTTGGATAGATATGCAGGTGTCTTTGCTGCACCAGTGGGCTTGCCACCTTCAAGAGACCTTCCTAGTAAGCATTTAGCCGCATCTACATCTCAACAAGAAATGATGGCTATTTTGCATGTAGTACCGAAATGGAAACCATCCCTATTAGAGAATTATTTCTGCATCAAGACTGATCTCCAGAGTCTAGAAAATTTTCTGGAACAACAGGTCTCCTCCTCAGTACACCTGAAATGGGTTATCCACCTCACGGGTTCTGACTATGCGATCACTTACAAGAAGGGTAAGGACAATATGGTGGAAGATGCTCCTTATCGCACATTTGATGACCCAGTTTCTCTTACAGCTGTTTCTCTGCTTGTTCCAAACTGATTGCAATATGTTCAACAGGGCTCTCTCTTCTATGAACTCCATGCTTCTTCATCGGTAGGGCACTCTGGGTTCCTCCAAGAGCATGACCGGGAACAATGTAACTTCTTTTGGCAGGGACTGAAAATGCCAATTCAACAAATGGTGGTTGACTGTGATACTTTCCAGGTCAACAAGGGTGAAACGACACTCCTTTCGGGACTGCTCGGACCCTTTCCCATCCCTACACAAATTTGGACAACTATTTCTATGGATTTCCTAGAAGCGCTACAGTGGTACAATACAACGTCTACAAGGACACCATATGAAGCAGTCTATGGACAGGCACCGCCAATTCTTCTTCCATACACCCTCAGCAGCTCCCCAATTCAGGAAATTGACTCGGTTCTTCGAAACTGCGATCAGATTCTTCTCATTCTACAATACAATCTTCACATGGCAAGAATTCGACTGAAACAACAAGCCGATCAACACCTTTCAGAGCGCACTTTTCATGCAGCTGATATGGTTCTTCTTCAGCCTTCCAAGCAATCCTCCTGAAACTCAAAAGGCGTCAGTGTCCCGGAATGCAACCCGAGGATGCTACAAGGGAACCACTCCTTCCAATTCTGCATCAATTTCCACATCTAAAGCTTTAAGGACAAAGATTTTTTCTAAGGGAGAGGGGATGTTAGGAACCCATGTCAACCCTTCTATTTACTTTGTTAGTATATTGTTGTTGGACGCATATGCTTTGTAAGTCATCCCGTAGTATTTGTTGATCCATAGTTTGTATTATTGTTGTTGGACGCATATGCTTTGTAAGTCGTCCTGTAATAACTATTGATCCATATTTTGTAGTAGCCCATGGTTTGTATTGACACATGGTATTGACCCATGGTATTGGCGCCTAGACTTAGTATATAAGTTTGTGTTGAGACCAATGAAGGTACCGTGAAGTTATTTGTATTGAGCTTGCTCAAAGGAGGTTTCCCCCTCGAAGTGGCCTGCGATCAATATAAAAGTGATTCTGAGTTCTTTTATTTCGTGTGTTTTCATTAATTAATCATTGCAGGTTCTTCACAAAAAATCAAATGGTTGGAAAAGGACAACCAAGAGAGATAATAGATAATAAGGCTAGTAGAAACACTATAAATCACCCTATTGAGAGAAGGTATTACATTGGTGTTGGTTGTGGAGCTTGATCTCCCAGATTCAGAGATATTATTATTCAACCGTGTTTGTACCCCAGCTTTATATGATATGCAAAAGGACTGTACACTCACCCCAGCGGGGGGGGTGTGGGGGGAGCAAAGCCTCCCCCCACTGGGGTCCGGGTTTGGCTAACCTGTGGTATTTTCCCATTGTATTTCCCCTTTATAAGAAATACATTGTAATATGGCTAGGGTTGATGTATTATGTATTATGCATTGTAAAGATCTCTGAGATCGAAATGAGAGACTGTGAGACAGTGAAGAGGAAGTCTAGCGGATGTGTTGCAGGTTGTATCCCTTCATTTGCTGGATGGTATAATAATAAGGACTGGCAATTTCAGTGTGGACGTAGCCCATCTTGGGTGAACCACGATATATTGGTGTCTCTCTTGTAATGTGTTTGTGTGATTATATTTTCATCTTGTTTATTGTTATTTCTCTGCAATCCTGTTTTTCTAACAATTAGCATATGGAAAAGTTCAACTAGAGGTAGTGGTAGAGGTGAAAGATTTGCATAATTTGTTTAGATGTGGATTGCATGGACATCAAATGTTTGAATGTCCATTGAATAAGAGTGAGGGATGAAGACATCATGTAAGGGTACATGTTGTTGAAGAAAAAAAACATTTGAGGAAGAAGTTATTTCATTTGTAGTTAAAGTAAGAGGAGAACTTATTGTTACAACCAAATAAGGAGGTTGAGAAAGAACCGATGCATTGGAAGCATAGTTTCAAGATCAAGTGTAAAGTTGAAGGTAAGGGTTGTAGTTTGGTTATTGATGGAGATAGTAACGAGAAACTTGTTTCTACCAAAGCCATTTAGAAGTTAAACTTGAGGTGTACTCCTCACCCAAATGCATATAAGTTGTTTTGGTTACATAGGTGGCATATGGTCAACATGTTTGAGTAATGTATGATTGACTTCCATATTGGAAGCTACAATGATAAATAGTGTTTTGTGTGATGTTTTTCCCATGGATTCCAACCCTATTTTGATTAGGAATACCTTGGCTTGATAGTGGTTGCATTGTTGAGATGTAGAGAAACAACACAGTTGCAAAGGAGATAGTGTGATCACTGGGAAGAAAAAGGTCAATGTAATGTCCCCAGTTTGACCCCATGGCATTAACATTATAAATGATGTAATATTGTTATGAAATCATGGTGAGGAGCTCAAGGCCAAGGCCCCGCCATCGATTTAGTGATGCATAAGGTTTACGTGCTAGCCAGGCACATTGAAAATGTAAATATGCATTTTAATAAATACCCACAACTAGCTATGCAATGCAATGCAACAAGAGATGGGGGCATGATTTTTCAAGGAATTGGGAGGGGAAACATTCAAACCCTTGAGCCACTCAAGTCAAGCCAAGTTTCAATGAGAGAACCCATCAAACCCTCAACTACCCATGTTGACTTTTGAACCCAATCATTGATTTCTCCCAAGAGTTGGTTGAGGTAGTTAATGCCTTGGGGAATAGGAGGTATGGCTGTCCAAATTCGGGTATGGGCAAACCACCCTGCATGGGAATTCGCGTTTTGCTTCTTGGGAAAGAAAAGAGCCATGAATTTCTCCCCCAAGCCATTATCCATGATCATTCCTTCTCCCTCACGAGTTTAGAGCTACCTGGGCGTTTTCCAGGCATGTTTGTTGTGTTTTCCTTCATTCTCCCAGTAGAGAATGGCGTTTTTGTGTTGTATACCAGTGGGGACGAAGGGGAATGGAACAGGGGTTTCATAGAGACCGTTTTTATTGTTAAATGCTGAGAGAGTTGGGGAGAAAACGTTTTTCCTCCCTGTGGATGCATTTTCCTTCCCATAGCTCGTTTTGGGTGAGCCACGATTTGGGGAAAATCTATGGCCATCTTGTTTGTGAATTCCATTGCTGAAAATGTGTATCTATGCCCAATGTTTGTGCTTGCTGTGTGAGAAATGAATATGTTGGGGTATGGGTATGGGTATTCATTACTTTGGCTTGAGCTTGAGAATAAGCATCCATGGCTCAATTGTAGCCTGATAAACCCAGCTATGGACTGGCTTGGCTCAGATGGAATGATTAATTGGTTGTGAGAGAGTGAATGTCCCCTTTCCTTGTGAGAATCATGCCCAGCTCGGGGGTGGCCTTCGGATGGACTCAGTATAAGCTGTCGAAGAGCCTATGGTTGGGTGGAACGTTGCAGCGACATAGCTAGTTGCTTGGGACAATTACACAATGAAGATAAGTGTTTTCTGTCTATGTATTTACTTCTGCAATGCATCAATTTGATGATTGTTTTGATATGCTGGATGGGCATGAATTGTGTGTGTGGATTAGTTTTAAATTCCGTTGTGCATATTGCCTAATTTGTATCTGCACACCAATGTTTAAATTCTTATGATTCTAATTAGTGAGCTGAGTTTTATGAAATGCCCAGATTTTAGTGCCATGTTCCCTTCCTTGCATTGGGTCAGTAGGTGGGTACATTATAGTTAAGGGACATTGGACAATGATTTGCGCAACGGAGTGCATGAGCGAACGGGGGGGAATTTGCAAACATTGATTTGGAAGTGATAAAGGAAGAGTGACAAGAAGAAGCATGGCAGTGAGACAATGCTCCCTACTATTCATAGTAACAATACAACCACTCAAATTTCATAAATCACACATAATAACAACAATAAAAACACAATTTAATTATACAAAATTTAACTACAACATAACACTGCAAATTTTATTAATTAGATTGGCCAAGCTCTTAGGGCTCTATTACATTGAAAAAAGCTACATTTTCATGTTCTTCACCCTCTCACTCATCCATAGTCTTATCCTAGGAGAGTTGGAAGCTTCTCTCCAACTACTACTTAAAGATCAATACATGCACCATTGCAATAGGAATGACCAACACCTCTATCCACCATTATAACCAATTCAAGGAGCTATACTTGAAGACCAAAAGTGCCTTGCTTAATTGTGGGCAAGTAATTTTATACACATATATTGGAAGTTGAATAGTTCTAACCATGTAGTTGCTAACAATTTGGGTTGATGAATGAATCAATTCCTCTCCTCAACGTGTATTTACCTTCCAACTAGGTAAATCCACAACATGTATTTATTTATTTATTATGACAATCATTTTCTAATTTATCCCATTCTCGTTCCAACATTATCTTGGGGTTCCACAACCAAGAATGGGTCCATCAATTTGTACCACAAGGTTCAAATGCCACAACTCCCTTATGTAGCCACAATGATACCCAACTAAGACTCCACACACTTTCACAAAACCTTATGCAACAAGTACTCTATGTTGTTATCTCTTAGAAGGCCACATACTACTTCCATAGCAACTTCTTTCATGGCAAAACCCTTGCATTATTGAAGCGACTTTTGTAGCAATAACAATATCAACTTTGTCACACACAAAATCTACGACATATGATGTAAGCAGCACAACCACTAAAAGAAACTAAGATGTGCAAGACATGGATGCACAAAGATACTCCTGCATCAAAATGAAAGAAAAAGTTTCCTTGTATGGCAAAAGCATGTGCAGTAAAGCAAGTTCCAAAGAAGAAGACATGTGAGAAAGACATTGTGTTGGAAGAGAGGTTATCGAGCAGTGCTACATTCCTTGCATCCGAGTCTATGAATGTAAAAAGACCCTACGTTCGACTACCAACCCGAAAACAAAGCCATGCAGACAATAATAAATGCACACATATATTTATATAAGATCCGCAAATCGACAGAAATATAAATATATGAAGGGCTATTTGTTAGAAATATAAATATATGAATTCGGCGAGTCAATGAATAAGCGGTGGGTGGAATTGATACTCGTCTAATCATTTTTTCTTACACCTAAGATTGCCATTTTTATACATATTCTTTAATATTGATAATAATGATTTAATTTTAATTACGTTTATTATTAAGAAATAATATACATGTGACAGTTTGGCCGAGTGGTCTAAGGCGCCAGATTTAGGCTCTGGTCCGAAAGGGCGTGGGTTCAAATCCCACAGCTGTCAGTTTTTATTTAAACCTGTACAATAGTCCACATTGGGCATGGGTTAAACCCCACAGTGGTCAATCTTTATTTTAAACTGTACAACAGTCCGCATTGGGCGTGGGTTCAAATCCCACAGATGTCATCTAAGATAAGAATAAAAGGCCGGAAAAATCGAAATTTGCATATATTATAGAGGGATAAATTCGGCTTATGTGCATAACCCATTTCCACCTTTCAGTGGATATTTGTTGGACCGTGTCATATGTAAAGAGCCATATTCATTCATATATGGGTTAGAATAGTGGAATAAAACCACTTTCACAATAGAATGGGGTCTTGTCCTTGTAATGTCATATCATTTATATTGAAGAATGCCTTAGCGATATTTTATGGACTATATATTTATAGAAGTATACCTAGGAGATTTGACGAATTATTGATTACTCAAGTACACATTACCATGTTGTGACTTATGTTTAAAAGGTGTAATCAAAGAAAAATATCTCTTAGTTTGAAGAAATGCATATTCTATACTCCTCTTGGGATTCTTCTAGAACATGTTGTTTGTCAAGATGGTGTTTAGTTGATTAAGAAAAAATCAAGGGAATAACAAACTTATTTGCTCAAAAAAGCGTCCCTAAATTAAGATCTACTTTGGTGCATACAGGGTATTGCAAAGCATTATGTTACCGTAATAGAACTTATGAAGAGATTGTTATAGAAATCACATGAATTTAGATGGACACAAGAATGCCATAATATAACCCATGGAGAAGTTGTTATAGAAATCACATTAATTTAGATGGACACAAGAATGATAGACAATCTTTCAGATATTTAAAGAGAATATGGTATGTGTCTGAATTCTTATATTTTTAAATTGGTGAATTGAATTTAATATTGTCTTGGATATAGCTCTAATAGCAACGGTAACATAACCTAAAGAAAAGGTCAACCAACCAATTTACTTTTCAAGTCACAAATTTTCCACGTACATTGCAAATTAAAGTTATTATACCATAATAGAACGTGAAGGCCTTACAATGGTGTATGTGCTACATAAGTTTTAACATTATCTACTAAGAGTCCACTTCAAATTTAGGTTAATTCATTGTTGAGATAGTTTCATCATGCTTCCATAATCCTCTTACGTTAAGTTGCAAACCAATAATAAGGTTAACAAAGACAAAAATGTAGTGTAAAATGGGTAAATCATAGGTTAATAAGCTAGTTTGGTTCCTCATATCATTTCCCACATCCGGAAAGTAATACTCAATTATATCCATGCTATGTTATTTATTTTAGATTGATATGTCCATATCTTGCACTTTGATAGTGATATTTGAAGCACTTCTAACATATCTTGTAGATATAATTTCTGTTGTGAAATATTTTCTCATAATTTATTCCCTCCAACTAATCAAAGACTAACAAGATCAAATAGATGATTTAAATATTAAAATTAGTTTATATTACAAAACGAGATTAACTTATGGAGAATATGGGTGAGACAATCATCTCAACAACCCTAGAACAAAAAGAATTGCACACCAACTACACATAGATGTGTGGATCTATCACTAAGGGAATTTACGTAGCAACAATGTATAGTTCAATTGTGGCCTGATAGTTTTAGTTTGCTATATGTATGTTTTATTAAAAAAAATTAAAAAAAATAAAAAAAAATAAAGTAAAAATAACTATAAAAAGTTTATATTTTTATTTTTTAATTAAAAAATCATATATTTATATGTTTATTCTTCAATTAAATTAAATGGTTATATAATGATGTAGATGTTGTTGGTTGTTTATTTATTTGATATTAATTTGTGGTTTTGAAATATAAATCATTATAGAACATTTAACATTATAAATATGTTTTTTTGCCACTTAATATCATATTTTATATTTTTATTAAATAAAACATAATAATATTTTGTTAAATTAATTAATTTTATTTTTTTAGGTTAAATAAAATAAAGGCACCTCTCATTTTCAATAATAACACCTTTGCTATCAATTTCATTCATTTACGTGTTACGCCCCTTCAAGGGGACATATAGTGATCGATCAATTGTATTAATCTAGGCATGTACAAAAGTTCATTTTTAAACCTTATGTTTTATAATGGTATTGAGGTTTTACATTAAATTGAATTTTAAACAAATATATAATTATTTAAACTTTTATTGGATCGGTGGTAGGTGACATTCGCCTTGGTTTTTGCAGCACTACTGATAAATAATTCAAGCTCTTTCCTCTGTAAACATTGAAAGCTAATTAGATTTCTTTCTGTGTTGGTCAAAAGAATAAACTAAAATATATCTTATGCATTCTCACTTCGTTGGATATTACCTTTGTATTCTTGATGGTCGACTTATGTTCGAGTACAATGGAAAAATATGCGAGGTATTCTCTTGCAAAGCTAATGCAAACACCTTTAGGCACACTTCACTTGTTCAACTAGATTTAAACGGAAGAAAATTTAAATCCTTTTAAGAGCCAATGAGTTTGGAATTAAAGAAATCAATGGATGTTTACAAGTGGTCATTATTCAATACATGATCAAAATGATTTGATGGCATGGCTGAAAACTTTGTTGTAGATGGAAGTGCTTGATTATGGGTCACAACCAATATTGATTTGCAGATAGCATATTTGGTGGAGTTCTAAAGGGAGTCGGCAGGTGTTGGTATAAATAATTTCCTTGTAAGAGTGTTAGACTTTTGGGTTACTCCGAAAGTGTTTACACCATGTTTGGGGTGCTTCATGAGATTTGGGGTACATGGTATATGTTTAGCCCCTCGATGGTCCAAGGTGCATTGTATCATAATAGATGGCCCATGATGGATATGCACATTCTTGATAGCTTGCTTAGTGGATTCCATACCTCATATGATCACTAGCTCAGTGTTCGTCCCTAGGGCGTTGGAGATCTCTTCCATGGATGGTGGATGCCCTTCATGATGGCTGCATAGAGGATTCACCTTGTGGAAGAATTCCCTGTAGGATATAAGGAGCATTATGCATTTTGGAGGATGACTACAAGCCCTTGATGATAGGTGGTAGCTTGGTTTCTTGTTCAGAGGATTGGAGATGGCTCGCGGACACCTGGGGCTTCAATAGTGTTCTTGCAAGGCATGGGAAACTACCCTAGTAGGGTAATCAACTTTGGAGGATGGATGGAATCTGTAGAGGATCGGAATGAAGTGGTGTGGGATTGCATTGCATAGATACATCATCTTGGAGCACTATTGTCCATGACATCATCATTGGAGCTTGACACTTGTACTCTAAGTGTGTAGTGCTTCACTTGTGTGTGGCTTACCTATGTTTAGTAGGGTTACTTGTAAGGCTTAGACCGACCTATTTTATATTGTTGGCCTCCCTTACCTCTCATATAAATAGAGCAAGGAGATATTCTTTCCAAAAACAACACATTACTCATTCATTTGTATCTCTTCTTTGTAGTGCTCTCTTAGTGATGTGTTAGGGATCATGAGGAAACCCTGCTGGAGCATATGAAGAGCAGGTGGTCAATTATGCACTAGGGTTTCTTAGTTTGTTGGAGAAATTGAATTCTATAGGGTTTTATCCCTTGAGGCTCGAAATTAGGGTTTGTAAACCCTCTGATGTATTCGGGGAAGAAGAGGAGGAGGATGTCTTGCCTTGGAGATATTTTTGGAGGGATTATTGCAATTGGAAGCACTAGGACTTATTGACTAGCACTAGCTAGAGCATCTTGGATGGTTGGATTTTGTCCTAGCCTTAAGAGGAGCTTATGGCATATATGTACTTCATTCCTTGAGCATATATATATGAGATTTCAAAATGTCCACATATTGTGTATATTGAAAATTTGATTTCAATATTTTATCTTTTTGGGATGGTTATTTCCAACTCTTAATTGTCTTGTTGATTTGACACACTTAGGAGAAAATTGTTAAAGGACTTAACACTAAGATTGAAGATAATAGTACAACCATCTATTGTTGTTGTGTTTGTTGTTATATATATTGTAAAAGAAGAGTTGTTAGATCTGGTTTATGTGTGTGAAGTTTCCCCAGAGGGATGGAAACTCATCGGCATGATTGGTATCTTTTATCTTTGAATTGCCATGAATTTTGGGGTTACTAAAAGTGAATTACTGTTATTATTTCAATTTTGCGTTACACATTAATTTACAACTTTCCTAAAAGATGAAAATTCTAGGTTTAAGATCCAATGAACCTTCTCGGAACAAGGTGAATTTTCCTATTTGCATGATTTTCTAGTCCAAATGAAATTTCGACAAAGTTTACCAAATAACATTGAGGGTTGAAGAGAAGTTGGTTGGGAAGCATTATACTTTAACAGAGAAAAAAAATGGTTGGAAAAGGACAACCAAGAGAGATAAGAGACAATAAGGCTAGTAGAAACACTATAAATCACCCTATTGAGAGAAGGTATTACATTGTCATATGGAAAATTTCAGCTAGAGGTAGTGGTAGAGGTGAAAGATTTGCATAATTTGTTTAGATGTGGATTGCATGGACATCAAATGTTTGAATGTCCATTGAATAAGAGTGGGGGATGAAGACATCATGTAAGGGCACATGTTGTTGAAGCAAAAAAAACATTTGAGGAAGAAGTTATTTCATTTGTAGTTAAAGTAAGTGGAGAACTTATTGTTACAACCAAATAAGGAGGTTGAGAAAGAACTGATGCATTGGAAGAATGGTTTCAAGATCAAGTGTAAATTTGAAGGTAAGGGTTGTAGTTTGGTTATTGATGGAGATAGTAACGAGAAACTTGTTTCTACCAAAGCCATTTAGAAGTTAAACTTGAGGTGTGCTCCTCACCCAAATGCATATAAGGTGTTTCAGTTACATAGGTGGCATATGGTCAATGTGTTTGAGTAATGTAAGATTGACTTCCATATTGGAAGCTACAAATGATAAGAAGTGTTTTGTGTGATGTTTTTCCCATGGATGCCAACCCTATTTTGATTAGGAATACCTTGGCATTATGATAGTGGTAATGTTCATGATGGAAAGAATATTACAAGTACCAATTTGAGAAGGATGGAAAGAATTTCAGGCTATATTCATTAGGAGAAGAGTATATCTAGAATAATGCTACATCTTGTGAAGGAAGAGATAGGAAGCAACAGAGTGATGTTGTGTTTGATGACCAAGTTGGTTAAGGACACATTGAAGCTTGAGAGTGGTTTCACTGTTGAGGTATAGAGAAACAACACAATTGCAAAGGAGATAGTGTGATCACTGGGAAGAAAAAGGTCAAGGGACATTGGACAATGATTTGCGCAACATGGTACATGAGAGAACTTGGCGAAATTTGCAAACACTGATTTGGAAGTGATTAAGGAAGAGTGACAAGAAGAAGCATGGAAGTGAGACAATGCTCCCTACTATTCATAGTAACAATACAAACACTCAAATTTCATAAATCACACTTAATAACAACAATAAAAACACAATTTAATTATACAAAATTTAACTACAACATAACACTGCAAATTTTATTAATTAGATTGGCCAAGCTCTTAGGGATCCATTACATTGAACAAAGCTACATTTTGATGTTCTTCGCCCTCGCAATCATCCATAGACTTCTCCTAGGAGAGTTGGAAGCTTCTCTCCAACTACTACTTAAAGATTAATACGTGCACCATTGCAATAGGAATGACCAACACCTCTATCCACCACTACAACCAATTCAAGAAGCTATACTTGAAGGCCAAAAGTGCCTTGATTAATTGTGGGCAAGTAATTTTATACACATAGATTGGAAGTTGAATAGTTCTAACCATTTAGTTGCTAACAAATTGGGTTGATGAATGAATCGATTCGTCTCCTCAACATGTATTTACCTTCAACTAGGTAAATCTGTCACATGCATTTATTTATTTATTATGGCAATCATTTTCTAATTTATCCCACTATCGTTCCAACGCTATCTTGGGGTTCTGCAACCGAGAATGGGTCCATCAATTTGTAGCACAAGGTTCAAAGGCCACAACTCCCTTATGTATCCACAATGATACCCAATTAGGACTCCACACACTTTCACAAAACCTTATGCAACAAGTACTCTATGTTGTTATCTCTTCGAAGGCCACATACTACTTCCATATCAACTTATTTCATAGCAAAACCCATGAGAAGTTATATCTTTGTTGTAGCATTGTTAAAGCGACTTTTGTAGCAATAGCAGTATCAACTTTTGTAACACACAAAATCTACGACATATGATGTAAACAACACAACCACTAAAAGAAACTAAGATGTGCAAGGCCTGCATCAAAATGAATGAAAAAGTTTCCTTGTATGGGAAAAACATGTGCAGTAAAGTAGGTTCCAATGAAGAAGAAAGATGACAAAGACATTGTGTTGGAAGAGAGGTTATTGAGCAGTTCTGCATTCCTTGCATCTGAGTCTATGAATGTAAAAAGTCCCTACGTTCGACTACCAACCCGAAAACAAATCCATGCAGACAATAATAAATGTATACATATATATTTATATGAGATCCACTAATCGACAGAAATATAAATATAAATATATGAAGGACCCACTATTTGTTAGAAATATAACTAGCATTTGCCCTTTGAGGGGAAAAAGTGAACGCCGGTAGGAAAAGAGCAAAGTTTGTAACAATCTCAGATTACAAAGACATAGGCACTCAACCCATAACAAAAAATAATGTTAAGTTCATCAACACAGTGAACCAACTACAATTGTTTTTCTCACAATCTCTATAGTAGTAAGCTCAACACTATAGATTACTACTATATCTAGAATATATAAGCAATTTAAGACTCAAATAAATTTTCATTTGCAAACTAGTTGTCTATTCATAGAATCATTTGTTGTTGGTTCCACATTTGTTAATGTTTAGAATGAGTATGCTATGTTGCATATAAAGAAGGAAAAAAATGAATGTATATGTACTTATACACTCTAGTGACACTTGGACTTCAAATGTGTAATGTCCCTTATTAGGAATTTTATTAAAATTGCAATTTTTCACTTTTTTTCCCTAGTTCGACCTTTGACTAGTTTTGATCTCTAGGTCCCAAATTTGCCCCAAATGATCCCAAATCTTCTGAGAAGGTATATGAATTATATTAAAACATAAATATGTGTTTCAGGGATGCCTTTGGACCTTTAAAATACTTCTTCAAATCCTCTTTCAATTCTGATCAATGTAGGTAACTTTACTAGTGATTTTCCTTTGACTAGTATTGGTCTCTAGGTCTCAAATTGACTCCAAATGCCTTCAAATCTTCAAGGAAGGTGTATGAATGATATTAGAACTTGAATATGATGTTTATGGATGAAATATGTCCACCAAAAGACCTCTGCAAACTCTCTTAAGATTCTAGACCAATTATGCAATTTTACTAGTAATTTGGGGTTCAAATTCCCCTAGGGTAAGTACTGAAAATGGCTTCCCAAATGCCTCCAAACCCACTCAAATTTATGAACAGAGGTATGTAATGTGTTAATTATGTTATTAAAGTCTCATATGCACCATTAATGGATTATTACAATTGTTCTCACCCTCTCCCATTCAACTGCAAAAATCCCCAATTCGACCCTTGGGGAAATGGCACTATTTCACCTCCCAATACAACTAAAATGAGTAAAAATGCTTCAAATGCTCAAGTAAAATACATGAAACTTGTAGAAGACATCCATGGCAGTATATTGATCACAAATATATCATATAATCACCCATTCATTCGAAATCATCAGCATTACATTGATTCACAACAAGGTAGTGGGGAAATGACATTGTTCTTTCATTAGAATTGAGATTTATACATTTCTACTTGGAATTTCGACCTGAAAATTTCTGGAGATTAAGAATAGAGTATTTAATTCATATTACAAAATAAATGGGGCATTAAAAGCTTCCCCAAAGAGTACAATAGCTCACCAAAAATGCCCTCCCTCAAGGATCAAGAATATGCCATCAAAACTGGAAATGGTTGAAGGAGTGAGCTGCAATAGAAGAAACCATGAGCTACCCTGTAGCTTACACATGCAAATAAAGACTCCATTAAAGCTCCAAATGAAATGTTTGAATGGCCTTTCCAATTACCAACTTGGATGGGAATCTTTCACCCTCGAAATTGGCTAAGGCAAGAAACTAGTCATCCACTAGCTCTCCCTCTTCACAAATGCAATTGAAAATTCTACAAATGATCAAAAGCCCTTCTCATACTTCATTTCTAAATTTTATAACCAACATTATCCTTCTAAGGGTCGAAATCCTCTCAATAGATTCAATAGATTTCCATTTAGGAAATATTCCACATTTGCCACTTGTCTCCTAGTTCCAACCTTCCATCTTCTCCCAAATTCGATTTTGAGTCTCTTTGGCTTCTCCAACTCCCAAATTCGCCTTCCTTGAGCCTATTTTTGGGGCTGACATGTCATAGTGGTCAGATGTCAGAGGTCAGGTCTGCAATTTGTCATAGTTGTCATAGATGCTCCATCATTGGTGGCATAGGGGCTAGGGAATCTAGCCCAAGTGTCCACAAACTTCCACTTTGACTCTTTATCTTCCATGGAGGTTACCAATCCTTCCCAATTCGACCTAAGATGATAAATGACATTTGTTATGACTTACCAACTCACCCAAGAGTGTTCACATTCCCATTAATTCGAATTTGCAAAAGAGAGATACCATGTATTATGAAAAATCAAGCTAGTGTGGGTCCCACATCCTCCATATGTCTCCAAAACCATTTTTCACCTAGGATTTCTCTTGAATTTATTTATTCACTTTATTTATTAAATACTTGAACCCTTCTAATATCTAAACATCATTTATTATCCCCCTTATTCCAAATCCCAAAGCTTCCACCCCAAACCTAGGAAACTAGTAATTTTCCTCCTTGGCAATTATTTGACCCTTAACATCAATTTTACAAACTCTAATGAATATAGCTAATGTGATTAGGCCATTGTGACCCAATTCCAAATTTGGGACATGACAAAATGGTCTTTCCTTGTAAATTATAGTAGTTGGTTTGATCTTCAAACAAATTACTTATCACTCTATTTCATCTAGTAATGTGAATGGGTAATCCTCTTGGTTCCTTCCATGGGAGAATAGAAATCAAGGTTGAGTTTATTCAACATTCAATAAATACCATTGGAGTTATCTATCCCAACTACCTACCCAAGATAGGTTGATTCAACACCTTACATAAAAATATTGAACTAAGACACCAATTGAACCAAGGCATTAATTAATATGGGATTGGATGGATTTTTGCATCATATAAGGATAAAATTTTATATCCATAGCACTAATAATGAGGAAATCTCTAAGGAACAATTCCATATCCATATAAGTCATTGTGGCGAGTCCCTCAACGTATAAACTTGAACTTGTCTTGGGGGGTTTGCTCCTTGGTTTTATCATTCACTGCATTGAGAGGAAATTCCCATGCACATGTAGTGTATCTACATAAGTTCGTGGCATTTGAGGCCTTGAAAAATATTCCATGAGTATTACCTATGCCTACCAGGGTGTCATTTTTTGAGTACTCTATAGGCAACGAGTCAAGCTTGACGAAGAACAATGCATAAGTAATGTCTTCTTTTTCAAGGTAAATTTTTTCAACCTAGTTTTTCAATATAATCCAGTTGAGTTGAAGAAGTATGAGTCATTATCAAAAGTTGAATTTTTGTCTTCCATATTGTAAAAAATTACAGTGCGAATCCCTTAGATCTAAGGCGGAGGTTATAATGCCCTTTGGGTTTCCATCTGGTATTGTTCTATCCCACAAGGGATCAATCCGAAGGCCATAGGCCCAAATCTTTTCTATTAGAGCATAATCCTTCATATATTGAATATTCTGGCTTAGACAGGTGGAAGTGATTTCGTACCTTGGTACTTTCGATGTTTTTGGTATGCACTTTCCTAGTCCTCTGGTGGCTTTCCTGTGATGAGAAGCTCTAAATTCCTTCATCATCGACTCTTTCTCATTGAGTATATTTCCTGCACCTACCACTCCTTCAATTAGTTGTGTTTGTTGGTTGTTTACCTCTTGTTGACGATTCAATTTTTCACTAGTTAGGGAGAGAGGCTATCTAGAAGCAACAACATCTCTAAAGGAGGAGGGAAATCACAACTATGGATACCTAAAAGGCATCAAAATAGAAACAATAATCACAAATCAAAACCCTAGCAAAGCATAACAATTTTTCACCTAACAAGAGCATTACTCGATTATGCTACGTAATATTAATTCTTATGTTTAGTCTATATCCAATATTATATTTTCACTATAAATCATTGTCAATGTTCATGTTTAAGATACAATGATTTTCATGGATACTAAACAATCAAGGGATATAGACATAGATTTGTGGTAAGATGGATATAGACATATTTATCTATATAATCAATTTAACTTGCATTTTTTTTTTTATATTTAATTTTTTAATTGGTTAGTGTGTTGTATTAGTGTTACAAACATTTGTTACATTACACTTCTCCTTCACTTGCATTGTTGAATGTGCCTCTTAACTAAAAATTACACAACTTCACCTCCTAGGAGGATGGGTGGTGGGGACCAAGCATGTGCATTTGTGTGTCACTCCCAAAGAGAATGGGTGGCGAGAGAGGCATTTGTGCATGACCCCCTCGAGGGTGGATAGTTCCGGTGAGGGTATGCATCTATGTGTTACCCACCAAGAGAGTGGGTAGTTGCAGTGAGGGTATGCATTTATGTGTTACCACCCAAGAGGGTGGGTGAAGAGTGTGTGCATTTGTGCATCACCCTTAGGAGGGTGGGTTGTAGGGAGGTAAGAGTGCACATTTGTGCATATTCCTAGGAGGATGGGTAACTATGTGGTGGGGGGTGAAGATGTGCATTTATGAAGAAATGTGGGAGATAAAAGTGCGCCTTTATAAACAAACATGGGAGATGAAGGTGTGCATGTGTGAGTTAGTTGAACACCTACACCCTTAGGGAGTGAAGGTGGGTAAGGGAGAAATTGCACACCTTCAACCCATCCTCCTAATTGGTGAAGGTATGTAGCAAATACACCCTCACTACTTACACTCATGAGGGTGAAGGCATGCAACAAACACACATTTGTACACACATTTACCATGCATTTGTTGGAGTGTGGGTGTTGAGGGTGTGTACGGGTGCATTTGTTGGACACCTTCACCCCCACAAGAGTGGAGGGGGAGGGTGTGAAGGTGTGTTAGTTTCACACCTTTGATCCCTCACCATCACCCTCAACTTGTAGGTGTGTGTTTGTTGCACACCTTCACCGTTGGAAGTGAAGGTGCCCCTCACCACCCACCCTTTCAAGGGTGAAAGTGTGCAACAAACACACACTTTCACACTGTTGTGACCCTCACTACACATTTGTAAGGAAGTGAAGGTGTTTATTTGTCACCCTTACATACCTTCTCCATCCACTGCTCTAGGGGTGCAGGTGTGCATTTGTTACATCAACTACACACCTTCAATCCCCCATCGCACAAATGCATATCCTCAATATTTATTTTTCATATTAGTTTATAAAGAATATAGATATATTGTCACAAAGTTTAGTGAGATTTTAAAATTGTAAATCCATTTATCTCTCATTTTTGTGTAGAGTAGATGTATGGCAACTATTAGGAATTGAAATGCTTTTTCCTCATTTTAAAAGAAAAGTCAAAACAGTATTATGTTTAATCAAATGCATTTTGTTAGAAGCAAGTTTACTATTTTTTTTCAATTTGTATAATATGCAAATTATTAAATATATAAAAACAATTGAAATAGATATAACACCTTTGTAGTAGTTCTTGAATTATTGAGAGTGGACCTTGTACCATTCATAGAGTTGTTCTCATTGATTCTCCAACACATTTGGTTCACTCCAAGCATTCTCAATGTCATGGGGGAATGTTTTTCCAAAAATATGGTTAGAAATTTATGAGAGGAGGGAATGCTACCACAATTTGTGCCCTCTACCCATACATCTAAATGTCAACTTTCAAGGGCTCACCCGTGCAATCTCTAAGATAAAAAAACACCTAAAACATAAATAAGGCAATGGGGCAATGATGGCTGGGATCTTATCATTCATGACCAATAGCTAACCAATGATGATCAGGGTCGACCTTGAAGGACCATGATGATCCTCCACTTGATGTGAAGCTTATTTTGTTGATGACTTTGATATATTGATCTTCTTGTGTGTGCCAAAATGTTAGTCTTTATGTTTATAGCATATGGACTTTTATTAGCCATATCGTATGTCCAAGTGACAATTTTATCTAAATTTTATCTAAATTGTTTATGTAATTGTTTGACAAATGTTTTTTCTCATAACAAGGTTAGAAACATACTCTTTCCAATCTTAGAGTATTACAATGAAGTGTAATCCTCTTACAACATTCTAGGAAAGACCTTTGGTTAAGAAATTGTGGGTAAAAGTTTTTTTAATACGAAATCATCTTACACCTAGATCCAATCACTTGAAATAATTTAATTACTCAAATATGATGGCATAAAAAAAAAAACATTCTTTTAGGACATTCAAACTTGAATAGGGGAATATCACTGCTCCCCTCAACCATCAATAAAAAAAATATAAAACACTCTATATAGTAAATATATTAAATGTAAATTTTTATAATATACAACATATGGATAATTTTTTTGAAAAAATGTTAAAATTTTGAAATATTTATGTTTTTGGTCGTCGGCCAAATGGACAAGCCGCACCATGAGTCTTCGACCAAACTGCAGAAGTCGTGGCAGACTGCGATCCTGGAATGGTCGGCTACAGCGTTGAAATTTATGTTCGTGGCATGTGTCGAATTCAAAAGCCTCGAGGTCATGTCGAACCCAGAACCTGTCGGGGTTGAGTTGTCAAAGTCGAGCCGAGACTGGTCGAAGAGGAACCTGTTGAGTTTGTTGGATTGTCGAAGTTGAATTGAGACTTGTCGAAGGTGAACCGGTCGAGTTTGCAAGTTGTCGAAGCTAGAAACGATCATGAAGACTATCCTTACGATCGGCGACCAAGATATACCTTGTCCAGGCTATCATTGCAGAATAGAACACAGCAGTTGCTTTTGTAGCGACAACTTGAATGTGGCGTGGAGACAGACAAATTGGCTGCGAAATGTGATCAATTAGTTCTGGGAAATTAAGCAACTTGTGCTTCTTGCCCTTCAAATAGACCTCAACGACATCATAAACTTGAGTCGCCATCTCTGGTATATTGAAGGAGCCGAGACAGGTTCTGGTTTTCTTTTTAGGTTCCTCAATTTCAGATACCCATTTTTCCCAACTACGACGACACACACCTCTGTAGCTCCCTACAGGACTTTGTTTCAATGTGGTCTCCTCCTGCAACAAAGGGGAAACCTCATCTTGAGTTCGAATCCTCTTGACCCCAACCTGAACTAAAGATGCAGATTCGCTGCTTACTTCTGTGTCTGTTGACGAAGACACCATAGTCTTGGGCAGACAAAAGGCTTCCTTATCCATAGATTTTTTCACAAAAAAATAAGCTGGCAGGGTGCTACAACAGAGGGGTACGATTGTTATTAAAGGAATTGTTTGTTTAAGTATGGAATTGAAGGTGTGTGTGTGTCATGTGACATCCATAACAGCTGGATACAGAGGTTTCGACTGCAACTTCGTAAACCTGACAAACATGCCGCTTTTCAGTTGATGTACTCGTTACCCTCCAAAAATATTAATTGAAGTTCATCAATCTAAAAGCTTGACCATCGACTGGTATAATGTTTTGCATGCTTGAGGAAGTCGACGCATTCTTGACAATATGACGACCGACTGGAGTAAGCTGTCGGTGGAGGCCTTGATGGATGATATGACCCCACTCATACGGCCACGACTTTGTTTGAATGGGTGATAAAGGAGCACAGAGAGGCAAGCACATCTGAGTTTGAGTACATCCACACCTCCACCACTTCTACCAACTTTGACAAACCCTCCATTATCTGATCTAATATAATCTTGTCCAGCAAAAACTTATAAATTAATAAAGAAGCTTCAACAAATATAATCTAAATCCTTGTTTACGAGAAATTTTTGTTTTAGAAGCAATCTGTGTTTACATCATTGCTTGTTAATCTCAGTTTCTTTTCCTTTTTCTCTGCTACTTTTGAACAGAAATCGTGCAAAAAGCTTCCCAGAAATTCCATACAATAATTTTGCAATGCACCAGTTTTAAAATTTAAACAAAATTATTGCAATCAATTTAGTAATTACAATACGTGGACTCATGAAAATTAACTATTTTTCTTAATCTTAATGCGACAGCCTTCATTATCTAAATAAAGTATGCATTATTGGTCGGATATACCAATTATTATTGATATAGGCTATGAGTCACTCTGAAGAAAAGTAAAGTTGTGACCTCTATGAATATGAAGGTGCATTCATGGAAGATGAATTTGAAGTAATTTAATAAAATCATTGTTTTCTACTCTCTGCTTCCACTTTGAACTTTCAACTTCCTTCTCTAAATCTAACAAACTATTCCTTTTCAACAATCAATACCTTTGTAGCTTTCGACATACTTAAAGTTATGTAGTTATTATTAGAATACTTACTGATATTATAAAATTGAGGTTTGAAAATTTGTGTGAATTTAGATGCCCTCAAGCTCAACCACTAACCTATAGTGTCCCTACTTTTGCAACAACCAATCTTCCCAAGGAAACAACCACATGAATATAATCTGCCCAAAGATATTAATGTAATTGTGAATACATCCAAACTAATAATAATATTACACTGGAACATGTTATATACATGTGGTCAGGCGATACCGGTCGAGCATACTGTCTACAAAAAGAAGTCGACAGGAAAATACCGATGGAAAAAAGAACTACACGATAAAAATAAGGTCGACCAAGCCAGTCAAGTTTTTAAAAAAGTCATGTAATAGTGGTAAAAATAAGGTAGACCACTATTACATGACTTTTTTTAAAAGTGGTCGAGGACTGGCTCGGTTGACCTTTACAGTTCCGACCATTTTTGTGTCAACCAATTTGGATATCGACCACTTTGACTGTTGTATGACCATCGACCAAAATATAACATCGACCTTATTAAAAACTCGACCACTTTACAATATCGACCATATTTTTACCACTATTACATGACTTTTTTAATGCAAATTAATGTCAACGGTGCTTTTAGTAGATTAAGGTTGTTGGTCAATTGTAATGGCCCTTGTTAGGAATTTTATTAAAATGGCAATTTTTCACTTTTTTCCCTAGTTAGACCTTTGACTAGTTTTGAGCTCTAGGTCCCCAAATTGCTCCAATTGCTCCCAAATATTCTGATAAGGTATATGGATGGTGTTAGAAAATAAATATGTGTTTTGGGGATGATTTTGGACCTTTAAAGTACTTCTGCAAATCCTCTTTCAATTCTGGCCAATGTAGGGAACTTTACTAGTAATTTCTCTTTGACTAGTATTGGTGTCTAGGTCTCAAATTGACTCCAAATGCCTTCAAATCTTCAAGGAAGGTGTATGAATGATATTAGGACTTGAATATGATGTTCAGGGATGATATATGGCCACCAAAAGACCTCTTCAAACTCTCTTAAGATTCTGGACCAAGTATGCAATTTTACTAGTAATTTGGGGTTCAAATCCCCCTAGGGTAAGTACTGAAAATGGCTTCCCAAATGCCTCCAAACCCACTCAAATTTCTGAACATAGGTAGGGGATGTATCAAGTATTTTATTAAGGTCCCAAATGAACCATTCATTATTTATTAAGTTTTTTCCAAACCTCTCCCAAACAACAACAAAAATCACTAGTTCAACCCTTGGGGAAATGGCACCAAATCTTCTCCAAATGTAAATAAACTGAGTAAAATGACTTCAAATGCTTGAGCACTAAAAATGAAACTTGTATAATAAATCAATAACATTCCATTAATAAATGAACCATCAGTAATTTACTTATCCATTCGAATTCATCAACATTACATTGGTTCACAACAAGGTAGTGGGGAAATGGCACTGTTCTTTCATTAAAAATGAGATTGATACATTTCTACTTGGAATTTCAACCTGAAACTTTCTAGAGATGAAGAAAAAAGTATTTAATTCATATTAAAAAATAAATGGGGCATTAGAAGCTCCCCCAAAGATTACAATAGCTCACCAAAAACGCCCTCCCTCAAGGATCAAGAATATGCCACCAAAACTGAAAATGGTTGAAGGAGTGAGCTGCAATAGAAGAAACTATGAGCTTCCCTGTAGCTTACACCTTCAAATAAAGACTCCATTAAATCTCCAAATGAAAGTTCTGAATGTCCTTTCCAATTACCAACTTGGATGGGAATCTTTCACCCTCGAAATTGGCTACGGCAAGAAACTAGATATCCACTAGCTCTCCCTCTTCACAAATGCAATTGAAAATTCTACAAATGATAAAAAGCTGGTTTCATTCTTTTTTCTTGATATTTATAAATTTATAATGTCCTCCATGGGTCAAATTCATTCCAAGGGACTCATGCCAACTCAAGTTGGGAAGAGATTCCAAAGAATGCCACTTATACAACAATTCCTAGTCTCCGACTTCCACCAAATCACATGTGGAAGAATCTTAGCTTCCCTAACACCCTTGAGCGCCCTCTTGGAGTCTATTTTTATCCCTGACATGTCATATATGTCATATGTCAGCCTTCAGGTCCGATTTTTGTCATAGGTGTCATAGCATCTTCATCATTGTTGTCATAGAGCTAGGGAATCTAGCCCAAGTGTCTCACTAGCTCCAAATTGCCTCTTCCTCTTCCATGGGAGTTACTCTTCCTCTATATTTCGACCTCATTGACTCATACCAAGTATTATTGACCTTATAACTCATCCCAAGAACATTAGGCTTCCCATGGATTCGAAATTGCGAGAATAGGATGCCATGTGGCACATAAATTCTAGCTTGTGTGGGTCCCACTTCCTCCATGTGTCTTCATGATCAAATGCCACTTTGATTTTCACTTGTATATATTTATTTATCTCCTTTATTAAATATTTATGCCATCCTAATGTTCCAACATCATTCATTATCCCCATTATTCCAAATCCCAAAGCTTCCACCCCAAACCTAGGAAACTAGTAATTTTCCTCCTTGGCAATTATTTGACCTTTAGCATCAATTTGACAAACTCTAATGAATAGGGCCAATTTTCTTAGTCCATTGTGATCTAATGCCAAATTTGGTACACGAAAAATCCTCCCTTCCCAATATTGCTTGTCCTCAAGCAATTTCAAACATGGGTGTTAAAGAACCTGCTTTCTGTATAATTCTTTGAAGTTGCCATTGCATTGCCCAACCTTGAGTCTTTGAGTTTCCATGAATATTTTAGAGAGGAACCACCATGCTTGCTGCTGCACTAAGCTGATAAAAAAACACTTTATTAAGTGAAAAATCCATCTCCCATACTGCTTGTTTCCCCAAAAAAATTGAAACCAATGAGATAACAATTATTCTAGGGTCCCATTGCTTGTATTGCACCCCAACAATTAAGAGTGTTCTCCAATCCACACCATTAGATAAGAGGATTCCTGGATCCCATTTTCTTGTATGCATTCTTCCAAACATCATGAGTACAAAATATATATCATCAAAGTACATAACAACATAATAAAAATGTACATCAAGGAGGTGCTTCATCAAAGAATCATGAAAGTGCTTATACCTCCAAATAAGTAGACCACCATTTTCCAAGTGCATACAAGCTTCAAGTGACCAATCAAATCTGCTCCAATGACATAGGTGAGGATCCCATGTCCTATAATGCTTCTCCAAAAGGATGTGATATGCATCAAAATATTCAGCCATGTATTCTTTGATCCAAGAAGTGAATGAAGAATCTCCACTAAAATCTGAACCAAATAATGAGCAAAAAAAACAAGGAGACTTCAAATGACTCAAAGAAGTCTCACCCATACATCCCTGAATGTGAGAATCATAAAGATATAACAAAGTATGTGGCTGCCAACAAAAATGTTCTCCAATCATAAATCTATTCACCCAAGGGTTGGATGAAGTTCCTCCAACATCAAATGAATCAAGTGTTAAGCAAGAAAACCCACGAGTCTTCAAGTGACTCAAATGCATATCATAGGTGCATTCATGTAGATGTGCATCATCATAAAGTAACAAAGGATGCTGCTGCAAATGTGAATAAAAATGTCCTCCAACCATATCATCATAAAAAGTAAATCTAGGAGTTCCATACTCCTCATGTGGCACCATCAAAAAGAACCCTTTCACCCATACTTCATTGAGACTAATGCTGCAAAACATGTAATTGTAGGATGTAGGAGAATGAACTAACTCACCCAAATGATCAAAAGGTGCAAAATTTTCATCATGGGAAGGATCCAAATGGGTAGTATCATGCAGCTCCTTCAAAAGTGTGAAACCTTTGTCATAGATTGGTTCCAATGTAGGGGAATCATGCTCTTCTTTAAAAATTGCATAACCTTCATCAAGAGACAATTCAAGTTCCTCTTCCACCACATCAAGTGTTTGGATCTCTTCAAGTTCATCTTCAAACACATTAAGCACATTCAAATTCCCACATTTCTCATGATCCACCATGTCATGAGAATCCTCCAAACAATCTACCATTTGACAATCTAAAACATAGGAGGAAAAACAAGTATCTTGCAACTTTTCAAGAAGTTGCTCATTTTGAATTGTGAGCTTATGAATATCCTCATTATTCTTCAAGTATGCATCATGTAACAATTCATTAAACTCAAACAAATGGTTTCTATCAAAAAGCAAAGACATGAAATTTCCTTTGATGTGGCACATTGCTCTTTGAATCTTCTCCATGTCTTCAAGGAAGGATGTTTCCTCCAATGAAGTAGCTCTCCAACAAGAATCTGACACCAATGCTTGAGTGTCATGGAGAATGCTGAGGGACTCTTGGATATTCTTTTCATTCATCTTTAAGGACCTTTCAATAAAATGAGGCTCTTGCAAATGAAACTCATCATCTTCTTCATTTTTTCTTGGACCAACTTCATGAAGCTCAAGTGGTGATGGGGAAGTTGATCTTGGTTCTTCTTCAACTGCTACAAGGTCTTCATTATCATGATTAATGGAACTTGGGCTTGCAGCAACACTTTCAAAAGTGATCTCTATGTCACCAACATAGAGGTGTGAGCACCCATCAGTAGGTACTCCTTCATAGTTTAAGCATCCATCAGTAGATGCTCTTTGGTTCATGTCTAAGCTAGAAGGTGTGTCAAAATGATCTTCCATATTTTCAATAGAATCTTCTTCATGCTCTTGTGATGTCTCTTCCTTTTGATCCTTCAAGCAAGTTGATGCATTTTTCCCTTTTTTTTTCCTTAGTATCAATATCTTTGGACTCTCTATTTTGAAATGGATTATCATTACCTTCCTTCATCTTGCCCTTGTTTTTGATAATGAGGTATTGATAAAATGGTATAGTGTTTTTGAAACCTTCACTCAAATTTTTCCATTCGAGATGAATTTCTTCCACATATTTGGATTCAAGAAATTTTGGTACAGCGGACCTTGGTGTTCTCTGAAAATCATTTTCTCTATTATGGGGTCCTGTGCTTAAGAAAATATGCTTACCCATTGGCTTATTTTCCTCACTTTTTCCTCTTCAACAAAAACACTTTTGGTTTCAATATCTAATGGTGGTCCCTGAATTCTTGTCCTCATGAATATCAGACCACATCAGGTGCCAATATCATGCTCTGATACCACTGTAATGGCCCTTGTTATGAATTTTATTAAAATGGCAATTTTTCACTTTTTTCCCTAGTTAGACCTTTGACTAGTTTTGAGCTCTAGGTCCCCAAATTGCTCCAATTTCTCCCAAATATTCTGAGAAGGTATATGGATGATGTTAGAACATAAATATGTGTTTCAGGGATGCTTTTGTACCTTTAAAGTACTTCTTCAAATCCTCTTTCAATTCTGGCCAATGTAGGGAACTTTACTAGTAATTTCCCTTTGACTAGTATTGATCTCTAGGTCTCAAATTGACTCCAAATGCCTTCAAATATTCAAGGAAGGTGTATGAATGATATTAGTACTTGAATATGATGTTCATGGATGATATATGGCCACCAAAAGACCTCTTCAAACTCTCTTAAGATTCTGGACCAAGTATGCAATTTTACTAGTAATTTGGGGTTCAAATCCCCCTATGGTAAGTATTGAAAATGGCTTCCCAAATGCCTCCAAACCCACTCAAATTTCTGAACATAGGTAGGGGATGTCTCAAGTATTTCATTTAGTTCCAAAATGAACCATTAATTATTTATTAATTCTGTTCCAAACCTCTCCCAAACAATAGCAAAAATCACTAGTTCGACCCTTGGGGAAATGGCACCAAATCTTCTCCAAATGTAAATAAACTGAGTAAAATGACTTCAAATGCTTGAGCACTGAACATGAAACTTGTATAATACATAAATAAAATTCCATTAATCAATAAACCATAAGTATTTTACTTATCCATTCGAATCCATCAACATTACATTGGTTCACAACAAGGTAGTGGGGAAATGGCACTGTTCTTTCATTAAAAATGAGATTGATACATTTCTACTTGGAATTTCAACCTGAAACTTTCTAGAGATGAAGAAAAAAGTATTTAATTCATATTAAAAAATAAATGGGGCATTAGAAGCTCCCCCAAAGATTACAATAGCTCACCAAAAACGCCCTCCCTCAAGGATCAAGAATATGCCACCAAAACTGAAAATGGTTGAAGGAGTGAGCTGCAATAGAAGAAACTATGAGCTGCCCTGTAGCTTACACCTTCAAATAAAGACTCCATTAAATCTCCAAATGAAAGTTCTGAATGGCCTTTCCAATTACCAACTTGGATGGGAATCTTTCACCCTCGAAATTGGCTAAGGCAAGAAACTAGTCATCCACTAGCCCTCCCTCTTCACAAATGCAATTGCAAATTCTACAAATGATCAAAATCTGGTTTCATTCTTTGTTCTTGACATTTATAAAGTTCTAGTCCTCCATGGGTCGAATTCATTCCAAGGGACTCATGCCAACTCAAGTTGGGAAGAGATTCCGAAGAACGCCACTTGTACAACAATTCCTAGTCTCCCACTTCCACCAAATCACATGTGGAAGAATATTATCTTCCCTAACACCCTTGAGCGCCCTCTTGGAGTATATTTTTAGCCCTGACATGTCATATATGTCATATGTCAGCCTTCAGGTCTGATTTGTGTCATAGGTGTCATAGCATCTTCATCATTGTTGTCATAGAGCTAGGGAATCTAGCCCAAGTGTCTCACTAGCTCCAAATTGCCTCTTCCTCTTCCATGGGAGTTAATCTTCCTCTATATTTCGACCTCATTGACTCATTCCAAGTATTATTGACCTTATAACTCATCCCAAGAACATTAGGCTTCCCATGGATTCGAAATTGTAAGAAGAGGATGCCATGTGGCACATAAATTCTAGCTTGTGTGGGTCCCACTTCCTCCATGTGTCTTCATGATCAAATGCCACTTTGATTTTCACTTGTATATATTTATTTATCTTCTTTATTAAATATTTATGCCATCCTAATGTTCCAACATCATTTATTATCCCCATTATTCCAAATCCCAAAGCTTCCACCCCAAACCTAGGAAACTAGTAATTTTCCTCCTTGGCAATTATTTGACCTTTTAGCATCAATTTGACAAACTCTAATGAATAGGGCCAATTTGCTTAGTCCATTATGACCCAATGCCAAATTTGGAACATGACATCAATAAAGGTCAAGGACTGGCTCGGTCGACAAAATAAGATGTTGTTTCAAATTAATAATCATTCCTTCAACCATAATAACCGACGTTGCAGCAATGTTCCACCAGTTGATACAATATTGTAATGGTTGATCCGCTCCTTCTCCAATCGATTCGAAAAGAGGATGAGTGGCTTTACTGAGGGGAAACTTCTTGAAGCTAAGATGCAGGCATAGCATAATTCTGAGGCCCTTGAAAAGGGTATGAGGGTGATCAGAGATATAGCCATGGAAGAAAGCCAATTAGCTACATGTATTCTCACACCAGGTTTAGATATAGTGAAGGACCTTGTTCATATGTTTCAGCGTCCTGCTAATACGGTCGAGAATGAAGATGATGAGGATGGTGTTGGGAATGGAAAGTCTCTTGTCTTAATTTGTGGAAACAACTGTGAAACAGTTCATTATGTTCACTACAGATTCGCACGAGATAGATTGGATATCAGTGAAGCCATAGGCAGGAAATTAGGTACGTTCTTCGATGTTGAAATTCTCTGCAAATTCATTCGTGATCGAACCCGAGTACATGCAGTGGGTTCTTGTTAGTGAACGGATGGAACCTACAACCTACAGGATGTGATTGTTGCATTAGATAATGCAGACTTTATTTAGATAATGAAGGCTGTCACATTAAGATTAAGAAAAATAGTTAATTTTCATGGGTCCACGTATTGTAATTACTATATTGATTGCAATAATTTTGTTTAAATTTTAAAACTGGTGCATTGCAAAATTAATGTATGGAATTTCTACGAGTTTCATGACTTTTTCAAACTCATGTATCTTTCTTTCCTTTGCATGTATGGTTGAAATTCAATGTAGAGGTCAAAACAAGGGTTTACCATCTAAAAGCATATTTAAGAGACTTGGGATTATTTAAAATATTAAACAAATATTAAAATTACATATTCTATAATTAAAAATAGTACATATTAAAATTACATTTTGTATTTTTTTATCTATTCTATAATTTGATATATTTTAATATTATTATAATAATTCAACTTGTCTGCAGCAGAGGGATATATTCTATAATTTGATGTATTTTAATATTATTATACTTGTCTGCAGCACAAGTTCATCGCGAGTTGACAAAAATATAAAACTCTATATATAGACAAGAGAATTTATTAACGGAAACATAAATTTCCTGAACTAACGTTACCTGTAAATAGTATGAAAATGCTTCATTACCACGACGTGATTCTGTAAATTCTCGGCATCCTAAACAGAAGCTCCGACAGGCCATTGAAACCATTGGAGCCATTGGAATTTCGGCATCAAACTGCGCTTGTGTTGAGGGCTGAGTTGTGTTTCTGGTTTTTAAAAAAATTATTGTATGGTAGTTGATGTCAAAACCTGTCGAGACTTGTCGAACCACGACGTGATTCTGTAAATTCTTGGCATGTCAAATCAGTTATACTAAATAGAAGTTCCGACAGGCCATTGGAGCCATTGGAATTTTGGCATCAAACTGTGCTTGTGTTGAGGGTTGAATTGTGTTTCTAGTTTTTTTTTTTAAATATTGTATGGTAGTTGATGTCGAGTCTTTTGACCTAAGCGAAAAGAACAACGTGAAGGCAGTCGACTGATTGGATTTTTAATAAAGTTCCATTCAATATGACACTTTGTGCCCGAGAGACATTGGTGGTCTCTCCTTAATAAAAAAATTAAAAATCATTGATCAACATTCATACCGTGATGCTTCGTCAAGTTCCAACATAACGTAACTGGGTGTTTTGAGTGCTAGTGATCCAACACCGCTTTTACCTATTGTTTTTCAAAGCGAGCTCCTGGCATCCCGTGGTTTTCGTTTTCTGATTACAGTACTTGTCGAAAGGCGACGTGATTCTATAAATTCTCAGCATGACAGTTCAATTATACTAAATAGAAGCTGCGACATTTTTGGAAACTCGTGCTAGCCATCTATGCCAGGCTTGCTTGGCTGCGACTTCAAAGTTTAGGGTTGGTGCTAAAGCCACTGGTAATACAAATGATAATATTAGAAGACTCATAGAAATCTTTCTAAAAGTTAAGAAGAAGAATTCGGTTCTCGTAGGGGAGAAGAACCTGAAGCTGTAATGAAAAAAAACTTGTGCAAAGAATAGAAAAAGGTGAAACCCTAGCGCAACTTCAGATCCTTCCTAATGAAACAAAGATATCCACTTTCTGTTTCGGAAACAAAGATAAGGACCACATTACAAATGCATGGATAGTGGAACAAGGATAAGGACCACATTACAAATGCAGGATAAAAACCTTGTCGCAAGCGGATAGGATGGTTAGTAGAAACTGTAACAGGAATCTGGTCGAAGAAATGAACAAGTCGCATCATGAGTCTTCGACCAAAAAGCATTACACTTGTACATGTCGAACTTCGACCAAACAACATTACACTTGAACATGTCGAACTTCAACCAAAAACATATCGACTTGTCCCTCCAAAATATCATCCATTACCATGTAGCTATAGACAGATCATTTATTACACAATCCCAATGAATATAAACTAAACTCCAAAACAATCGAACCACCATATTAAAAAAATTATCAATTAATATTTTTCTTTTTAACCTTTCCCAATACTTCTCGACACCTGTAGTATATACACTCGTTGCTATTCTAGAGGCCTCTTTCCAAGGCCTCGTAAATTGACATACCTTAAGCTTAAGCACATTATATAAATTTAAATTATTGTTTTCCTACCAGGGGTACACGTTCACGTTCGACACTATTTCACTTGACACGAAACAACTATTACATTTGTTGTTGCTTGCAGAATGAGCCAAGTGGTGAATATGAGCATGAAGGATGGACGACAAAGACTGAGTGTCATATAAAAGAGAAAAATGCAAATAATATATGAAGACTTCAAACTATCTTCGAAATGATGATCTGCAGTTACTGTATTTGTAAACACACATAATTGAGCCAGTAAGAAAAATGGTATAATTCTCAGAAATAGGTAGTGCACTGTGTTTTTGTCAATCCAGTCCTCAACCTTTATTGACTAGCAACCTTCATCTACTAAAAGCACCGTCGACATTAATTTGCATTTAAAAAGTCATGTAATAGTGGTAAAATTATGGTCGATATTGTAAAGTGGTCGAGTTTTTAATAAAGTCGATGTTATATTTTGGTCGATGGTCATACAACAGTCAAAGTGGTGGATATCCAAATTGGTCGACACAAAAATTGTCAGAACTGTAAAGGTCGACCAAGCCAGTCCTCGACCACTTTTAAAAAAAGTCATGTAATAGTGTTAAAAATAAGGTCGACCGAGCCAGTCTTGATTTGATTTGTGTCACTTGTTGTTGTATTAAAATATTATTAATATTTTCTTTTATTTTATCTGATTTAGTTGTATGTTTAAACCATGCTACGCGAACTCTGTGATTTGGGTTTCGACTGATTGTTGTTTTATTTTATGCGACTGCTATAGGAGCAGAACACTAACTACACTATCAATTTTGACAGGTTAGACAAGCCATTTACTAAGCGTTGGTTGAAATCCTTCAGGATTCCACAACCGAGCGTTAGCATAATTTAGGATTTTTATTTTTTATTTTATTTTATCTGATTTAGTTGTATGTTTAAACCATGCTGCGCGAACTCTGTGATTTGGGTTCCAACTGATTGTTGTTTTATTTTATGCGACTGCTACAGGAGTAGAACACTAACTACACTGTCAATTTTGACAGGTTAGACGAGCCATTTACTAAGCGTTAATTGAAATCCTTCAGGATTCCACAATCGGGCATTAGCATAATTTAGGATTTTAATAAAATCTTTGCATAGAGATCAAATGGGTGAAGTCTACAAATCTCTGCGACATGGATGGGGGTTTGCGTGAAAGGGGCAAAGTAATGCAAATAATTTTGACGACATGGTTGGCGTGGGCCAAAGTGGAAAAACACGTGCCAGGATTCCATTGGCTCTATAGACAAGGAATCTATCCAAGGTGGAAGGTCACGCTTCTCGTTGGTGAACGCCTACGGCATAAATATATGAATTCGGCGAGTCAATGAATAAGCGATGGGTGGGAATTGATACTCATCTAATCATTTCTTACACATAAAATTGCCATTTTTAAGCATATTTCTTTATTATTGATAATAATAATTTATAAGAAGTAATACACATGTGACAGTTTGGCCGAGTGGTCTAAGGCGCCAGATTTAGGCTCTGGTCCGAAAGGGCGTGGGTTCAAATCCCACAGTTGCCAATCTTTATTTAAACCTGTACAATAGTCCGCATTGGGCGTGGGTTCATTGTTCGCACCCCACAGCTGTCAATCTTTATTTTAAACTGTACAATAGTCCATGTGGGTTCACACCCCACAGCTGTCAATCTTTATTTTAAACTGTACAATAGTCCGCATTGGGCATGGGTTCAAATCCCACAACTGTCATCTAAGATAAGAATAAAAGGCCGGAAAAATGAAAAATTTGCATATATTATAGAGGGATAAATGCGACTTATGTGCATAACCCATTTCCACCTTTTCAGTGGATATTTGTTGGATCGTGTCATATGTAAAGAGCCATATTCATTTAATGAATATATGGGTTATCTGGGCACCACTATGTTAGAACTTAGAATAACAAAAGAAGACAAGAATAAAACCACTTTCACAATAGAATGCCAATGTATTGTCCTTGTAATGTCACACGTTACCATGTTGTAACTTATGTTTAAAAGGTGCAATCAAAGAAAAATATCTCTTAGTTTGAAGAAATGCATATTCTAGACTCCTCTTGGGATTATTGTAGAACATGTTGTTTGCCAAGATGGTATTTAATTGATCAAGAAAAAATCAAGGGAATAACAAACTTACTTACTCCAAAACACATCGCTAAATTAAGTTCCGCCTTGGTGTAAATTAAGATCCACCTTGGTGCATACGAGGTATTGCAAAGCATTTATTCAAGAATTATGCTCTCATCATAGAACCCATGAAGAGGTTGTTATTGAAATCACATAAATTTAAATCGACACAAGAATGTCATAATAGAATCCATGGAAAGATTGTTATAGAAATCATACAAAATTTAAATCGACACAAGAATGTCATAATAGAATCCATGGAGAGATTGTTACAGAAATCACATGAATGTAGATGGTCACATGAATGATAGATTGCAAATTAAAGTTATTATACCATAATAACATGAATGCCTTACAATAGTGTATGTGCTACATAAGTTTTAACGATATCTACTAGGAGCCCACTTCAAATTTAGGTTGATTCATTGTTGAGATAGTTGTATCATACTTTTATAATCATCTTACGTTGAGTTACAAACCAATAATAAAATTAACAAAGACAAAAACCTAGTATAAAATTAGTAAATGATAAGTTAATAAATTAGTTTGGTTCCTAATATCATTTCCCACTTATGGAAAACAATACTCAATTAAATCCATGCTATGTTCTTTATTTTAGATTGATATGCCCATATCTTACACTTCAGTGTATTTAATAGTGATATTTGGAGCACTTCTAACATATCTGGTAGATCAAATTTCTATTGTGAAATATTTTTTTATAATTTGTTTCCTCCAAGTAATCAAATACTAACAAAAATATTAAAATTAGTTTATATTATACCATAAGATTAATTTATGGAGAATACTTGTGAGAAACCTTAGAACAAAAGGAATTTCACGTCAACCACACATAGTTTTAGTTTGCTAAATGTATATTTTGTTATAAACCAGATTTATTTAAATTTTTGAAATAAAAAATAAAGTAAAAATAACTATTATAAGTTATATAAAGTAGATAAAAAGTTCATATTTTTTATTTTTAATTAAAAAACTATATATTTATATTTTTTAATTGAATTAAATGACTATATGATGATGTAGATGTTGTTTGTTGTTTATATGATGATGTAGATGTTGTTTGTTGTTTATTATTTGATATTAATTTGTGATTTTGAAATATAAATCATTATAAAACATTTAACATTAGAAATATGTTTTTTCACATTAATATTGGATTTAATATTTTTATTAAATAAAACATAATAATATTTTGTTAAATTAATTTATTTTATTTTTTAAGTTAAATTAAATATTTTATTTAAATTAAAAAATGAAACCAAAGGGTATGGGATATGGGACACACATATCGCCCCATATTCGGTCACCGGAATGGAACTCTTACTAGCCGGTGACTATTCGCCGTTCACTCTCTGGAGCCCTTCCGTTTTGTCTTCTGTCAACTATTCGCCGTTCACTCTCTGGAGCCCTTCCGTTTTGTCTTCTGTCAACTATTCGCCGTTCACTCTCTGGAGCCCTTCCGATATTATATTTTTTAATTAAATTAAATGACTATAGGATGATGTAGATGTAGATGTTGTTTGTTGTTTATATGATGATGTAGATGTTGTTTGTTGTTTATTATTTGTTATTAATTTGTGATTTTGAAATATAAATCGTTATAAAACATTTAACATTAGAAATATGCTTTTTCGCATTAATATTGGATTTAATATTTTTATTAAATAAAACATATTAATATTTTGTTAAATTAATTTATTTTATTTTTTAAGTTAAATTAAATATTTTATTTAAATTAAAAAATAAAACCAAAGGGTATGAGATATGGGGCACACATATCGCCCCATATTAGGTCACCGGAATGGAACTCTTACTAGCCGGTGACTATTCGCCGTTCACTCTCTGGAGCCCTTCCGTTTTGTCTTCTGTCAACTATTCAATTTCACTCTCTGGAGCCCTTTCGTTTTGTCTTATGTTTCAATATTTGGTTTTTTTTTTTTTTTTTTTTCCAAAGCAGGAAAATTCACTCATGATCCCTCACTGAGCAGCCGCACAGCAAGGATGAAGGTGTAGTGAGTTCATTTCTGTAGAACCTCAGCAACTGTTGCCAAGCCAATGGGTTAATCGCAGCTGTTACCCCTCAGTTCCACTGAACTGAAAACCTGGCTGCCTGAAATGACCCACTGACTGTTTGTAAGGAGGCAGACTATCACTCCTGCCAGATACCTAATGAAGTCACTTGTACCTCTAACAACCAAGAAGACCGAAGCACTTTACCCAATCAGAAACAATTTTACCTCTTACTCCAGGAGGATCAACGTTGGTTCTCATTTGCCATATATATTGTATAAATATTACTTAAAATAGAATTTTATATTTCTGTCAATTGCCTGTGAGTTGAGTACTTGATCGAGACTTCTTTTTTTTGAGTTTCGAATACAAGTAGGGAGAGATTCTTATCTTGACGTGTTGCAAAGATTAAGAATTTTGTTATATAAGAAGAAGGTGAAGCATATATATATAAAGGGGAGATATCTTTACAGGGTTATTTAGAAAATAATTAATGTAAATTTTGTTTTAGTTGAATATAAATAAATTCTTGATTAAAATAATAAAAGTAGAAATAATGAAATATGAAGTCAAGGACAGTCTTTTGTAAATATTACGACAACATGTCAACTTCGAATAAACTATTAAAAATAAGAAAATAAATTAAATATGACTAGATAAATATGGTGCAATTGTTTAAGATTAAAAGCTGAGTGTATAGAGATTCCTTACTCTATACTTACATATTTGATGAGGTTTACTTTATATTGGTGTTTACTATATTTAAACTTTATTTGATGAGGTTTACTTTATATTGGTGTTTACTATATTTAAACTTCTAAGAGTTTGATATATATATGTGTTTATATTGATTTTTTAAATCATTATTTTATGTTTTTAGCATTATATCTATGTATATATGGTAAATTGTGTTTTTCAGATTATTTACTCACATTTCTATCATATTTATGGGAAATTGTGACATTGGATCAGCAGCATTTACCAATGGTTTTTTAAATCTTAAAAGAGTTAATCTCTCATTGTATACAGATTATAGAGCATTGGCTGAAATCCCACTTACCTATATGAGCTTTACAACCTCCAAATTCATGGTATCTTCCTTGATTAGTTTGTAAGCAATATTGTCATTTTCTTAAGATGTAAGTGTCTAGCAGAATAATCCAGCTAAGACAAGTAAAGACATAGACTAAACATTTTACTAGAAATTCTTGTTCAGTTTAACACTTTTTAAACCTTATATTTACCCAAATTCATATTTCCATGTTCTAGCTACGTTGATTCCTCTAATATCATCATAATATGATGTTTAGAGCAAGAGGTAAAGTCCCATTGTTTTCTAATGCATTTTCACTATCTATTCAAAGGCTAAGTTATTTGTCAATGCTTTTTGCATCTGCTCCAAAGTGTGATGTTAATGTAGACCTCAAGCAAGTGCAAAGAGCATTAACGCTAAGGTAAACTCTGCAACTGTATATCATTGAATTGTATTATTTTTTCACTATATTATTTAGATGCATGAGGACTTGATTGAACTCTTTCCCATAAGTTATGAGTTCCAATACATTATCTCATACTTTCAACATTATTTGTTGGCATGTATAAGGTTCTTTGAGGATTCAATTGGAAATGTATTTTGCAATAAGCTAGAAAGGAATTTCTTGTATTACATAGATATATTTTTATGATAGGTATCTAGGAATGAGAGATACTGGATTAGGAACACTTTGTGCTTAAGTTGGATATATTAAATTTTGGTGGTCCAATTTCTTTTGTAATATATCTTTGATATTTTTGGGTATTGAATTATATTTATTTTGAACACATTTTCAAACTAGGACCTTCAGTTTGATTTAATTTTTTATGTGTTGTCAAACAATGTAATTCTATTGTCTCCACTTTTATCTATCGCTCTCTTTGTAAAAGTTTCCAAAACATTAAAATCTTAACTAGAGGTGCAAGGACTTTGCCACCATGATGCACCTCGGTGTTACGCATGCCACCACCACCATGATGATGGAAAGGAGGAGGTTCTCACATGGAGCATGTGACTTCAATAGGAGACACAAGCCAAATCCAAAATAGGTTAGGTTGCAAAATTGTGCAGTGGTCATTGGAATTGTAGATGCGAAAATAGATTCACTCTAAGAGAAAATATGCACGGGTTGATTAAAAAAAATTATGGAAGTAAAAAAATGTGAGCTAATGTGTAGATAGAAAAAATAAATGTAGAGAATGTAGTGATTGCATTCCATTCCCTCATAGTTATCATGGATCTTATTCAACTATGACTTCACATCAATTCATCACAACATCGATCAATGACACCTTAAACTACATTGCATGTCACCAACTCTCCTACCATTTTAGAAATGATATTAGAAATCTTTTTTTTTTATTAACTTGAATAAATTTATGAAAAAAGTAATCATATAATATTCACATTAAAAAAAACATGATAACCAAATACATCAATAAATCACATTTACATAGTCCACATTATGATTACAAATGACTAAAGCATCGAATATATGAATACTAAATTTTACACTATCTACCTTCATATACATAAACCATGGAACCACAAAGCTTATGTATCAAAAATTAATGTGCATAGTGTTTTCCTACTAAGTATTTGTCATAAAGGAATACTATTTACACTATCAACACGTGGGACCACAAAGCTTATGTATCAAAACTTAATGTGCATAGTGTTTTCCACTAAGTATGAGTCATAAATGATTTTAAAGGCCACTAAGAAACCAGAAAATTACATTGGTAAAAAGAAGGAAAAGTTGAAAAAAACGACAAATGCCTCTTTGAGACCTCATGTTGATCACTCAAGGTGTCATTGAATCAATTATGTATTCGACCAAGTAAATATTAAATTCTAACTAGTTGAAAGTCCCAAAATTCTACAAACCCATGCCCTAGTGTCATCAAACCTTCTACAAGGTAAATTTATTCAATACAAGTCAAACTTGAACCTAGTTAAACTAGATTTGGTATTCAAAATGGTGGTATCCCACTCCCCCAATGATGTGTGGCTCTTTCACTAACTACTAAAGGATTTCAAATGTGACAAATACTACTTGCTCATAAATCCTTGTACCATCTTACCCATTATGACATTCCTATCTAAGCTCTAACTTATAATTAAAGAATCATTCATGACCATTTTAGTAAGGTAAGTAATCAAATATAGAACACTCTGGTGACCTTATGTCCTAGTATATCTATATTTTCTTATTTTAGTATAGATTTATATATGATAATGATGATTGCTAGCGTTAATTAATGATGATTGTTAGCGACTATTCACATTAACTTGTCTACTGGACCATAAGAGAGAAAAAGAAGAAAAGGTAAGAAGTTACGTGGCATCTACTCAATATCATGGTGGTAAAAAAGTATAGGTTCACTTGGGGTAGGAATCACTTCCTTTACGAACTCCCATTAAGGTGATCTTCACATTATTGAAAATATCTCAACATATAAAGCAATGCTGGGGCATTGCAGACATTGACCGCAAGTTTCCAATCCTAAAACCCTTGGAAAATCCTTATTTTTGAGTGTTTTATAAGGAGAAAAAGGGGATGGAGTGGTGATGACAACAACCATCTTAGCATTAGGGTAATTTTGAGTGTCATTAGGGACATTTATGTTGTTAGGGACACATGAATGTCATTAGGGTCACTTAGATTCTGTTACGACACTCATATTATATTAGGTTCATTTAGGTGCCATTAGGGTTACTTGGACACCATTAGGGGGGGTTAGCACTGGTAGTATGAAAAATAAAGAGATGGAGTGGGGGGAAGGAGATCTAGAAAGAAAGGGGTGTAGGGGGGTAGTGTTAGGGGAGGAGAAGGGGTTTAGAGAGAGAGAGAGAGAGAGAGAGAGAGATCTTCCTTCTAGACTTAAGAATGGTATCGATATTCCTTCTCTAGGTTGTTTCTGTATCGTTAGTGGATCTTGGGATCTACATAGAATTCTTTTAAAACCTACTTTCTTAGAATGGTGGACTGCTAAAAACGTTGTTCAAGCTACTCACTAGTGATTGTATTGATCTATTTATTTATTCTATACCTTCTTTAAATGTATTGAAAATTTCGTAAGGATTTCATCCTCAACCAATGTCATAAGTTAAGGTTTTGTTAAATGTATTTGTGCAGGAAGAGGCATCATTATACTGAGAAGAGCGTCCACGACATTTCTAAGCTTCGCCAGACTTGTTGAGCATCGCATAAACTTGCATGATGGCAGAACACATGAGCGTGGTTTAACAATAAATCCTTTAATATGCAATGGGGATATCGACTCAACCATTAAAGTTGGGAACATATTCTATGCAGATCTTTTCATCATGGCTTCAACAGTAGTTTATGAAAATGAACTAGTTATAAAAAACAAAGTCACAAAACATTGGAAGGTACTATTTAATTTCCATGGATTTTAAGTTTAGATTATTCATGGAAAGCTCTATTTGATTTAATACACATTTCAATCTTATCATGCAGATGCATTTCATGGAGATCTTTGGCTGCTAGAATGGTATGCAATACTTTGGGTTCTTTAGATTATTATTGGGTCATTACGTATAATTGATTTTTGAGTGATTAATTTCATGTTCATTATTTGATGTGGAGATTTACTTGTATACAATCAGATCACTTTCAAAAGAAATCAACTTCCAAATCCCTTGGGTTAGCATTCTTAAGTCTAGAAGGAAGACCTTAAGACTGCCCCAATTGTTGTCTCGCTTGCATCAGAGTCCACCTGAAATACCTTCTCAAAGTTTGGAAGTGCCAAAACTAGTTTTCCTGTCACCATCTTTTTCAGATCTGCAAATGCCTTCATCTCTATTATGGTCCATTTGAAAGTCCCCTTTTTCATGCACTCAGTAAGAGGCACACAAATCTGACTAATATCTCAAATGAATTTCCTATAGAAACTTGCCAATACATGAAAACTTCTCACCTCAAAAGTAGAGTGAGGTGTTGGCCATTCAAAAATAGCCTTCACCTTTTCAAGGTACATCTTCAAGCCTTCCTTGGAGATCACAAATCCCAGGGATACTAATTATGTTTGTAGAAATGTATATTTATTCAAATTGATCAATAAATTTTCCTCCTTCAATTGCTGCAATACTTTCCTTACATGTTCCAAGTGTTCTTTTTGTTCATGCTGAAATTTAAAATGTCATCCAAATACACAACAACAAACTTACACAGGAACGGTTTCAAGACTTCATTCATAAACTTCATGAGTGTGCTAGGGGCATTAGTTAGCCCAAATGGCATAACCAGCCATTCAAACGGTCCATCTTTCGTTTTAAAAGTAGTCTTCCACTCATCACCTTCTCTTATCCGGATTTGATGATAGCCACTCTTCAAATCTATCTTCGTGAAGTATGCAGCCCCACTTAAACATTCCATAAAATCATCCATCCTTGGCAAAGGAAATGGGTACTTGATAGTAATCCTATTAATGGCTCGTGAATATGTGCACATTCAATATTCTCTCGTTTTCTTTGGAGTCAAAACTGTTGGTACTGCACATGGACTCAAACTCTCTCGAATCAGTCCTCTATCAAGCAGCTCTTGCACTTGTTTGTTAACCTATTCATTCTCTGTTGGAGTCATCCTATAAGGTTCCTTGTTATGCAATCTTGATCCATGCATCAAGTCAATTTGATGAGAGATACTTCTCACGGGAGGTAACCCCTTCGGTAAGTCATCAACAACAATCTCCTTGAATTCATTTAACAAGGATTTAATTTCTGTAGGCATGTTGTTTGGTTTCATTTCCTCTTTCACCTCTTTTGGAATCACAACCAACCAGAATTTTGACCTCCTTTCTTCTTGCAAAAACTCCTTATCTGAACATAGCATTATCTTGTTGCTACTAGTGCCTGTGTCTCCACAAGGTTGTGTTGCTTCGACTGTATTTTCCCGTATTGGTGTAAGTTTATACCGCTGTCCATCTTTCATGAATTCATATTTATTTTATTTTCCATCATGATAAACTTGCCTATAAAACAACCATGGTCTTCCAAAGAGTATGTGGCACGCATCCATCTCCACCACATCACACAACACTTATTCCTGAAGACTTCCAATCTGAAAATTCAACAAGAATTGTTCGGTCACAGTCACATGCTACCCTCTTTTTAACCATGAGACTCGGTAAGGATTTGGGTGGACCAATATTTTAAGTTTCAGCTTCTCCATAACTTCAGTGGACACCAAAATTTCTGTACTTCCACCATTGATAACTAAATTACAACACTTACCTTGGACCTTACATTTAGTTTTAAAAAATTTCTTTCTATGTCTCGATTCTTCCACTTCCTGCTTTTCAAGATTGAGCAGCACCCTCCGAACCATCCAATTCTCTCCTTTCTCTTGTTGAAGTATAGTCACATTTTCCCCAACAGCAGAAGCTTCGTCAACTTGTGTAACTTGTGTTCATGCTTCACTTCTTCTCCCCAAATTATGTCTTTCCGGACATTCAAATTTATTATGTCCCTCTACTCCACAACCATAACAAGTAATTATATACTTGCCTCTTCCTCTCATGAATCCTCTACCTCTTCCAGCATCGTTTCCACCTCTAGCACACTGACCACTAATGGATGCTTCTTCCTTTTCAATGTCTCTAGCAATCATGGTCTTACCTATGCCTCTAGAACCTCTTCCTCTACCTTTCTGTCGTGTCTTTCTATCAATCTTTTCTTCCACTTTTAAGGCAACTTGATAGGCTTCGTCAACAGTACAAAAATATTGAGTGCGCGTTTCATCTTGAATCAAATACTTTAATCCATTCACATACCTTGTGACCCACTGAATGTAATACCCCCATTTTGACCACATTTTGACCCTTAGGATATATTGGCTTTTAATGTAAATATTGTATACATGCAATGCATATTTTCCTAGCGTGGAGCTCAAGGCCAAGGCCCCACTAGTGGATGCTCGGTTTTATTTAAAAGGAAATAATTTGATATTATGTTATCCATGTGATATTAAGCCATGGAACATTGTAAAATGATGTAAATATTAATATTGCAATAAAATACCAAAAACTGGCTATGGAAGCAACTAATAAGAGGGGGCCATGTGTATCCATTAGGCAGTGGTGAGGGAGTTGTGGGGTTGAACCATATGCTTCCAAATGTCATCTTGAGAACCCATTTGACTTTCCTTGCTAACATTTAATTATGTTGTAAGGAAGTTGTTGAAGAAATTTTTCCATGAATTCAATGGAGCATGAGAAGCCCATAAATTCGTATGGAAATATAGTATGGGCTCTGTTTCCTTGACCCACAAGTCACTCCACCTCATGGGAATTCATTTTTCCTTATTCTCATTCCATTGTTGAACATCTAATCATCAGTTTTCATCCATTACACATGCCCAACAATGAAAAAAACCAGAAATCGCAACTCTGAATTAAGCCATGTTTTGAAGTGCCAAAAACGCCCAGACATTTGTGTGGACAGTGAAATCCAATGGGGGATACATAGACCTGAACCTTGGGGTGAATTTGAGAGTGTTAGATGCTCAGAAATCCATAGGAAAAACCAGATTTGATAGCCCGAAAATCCAATTATGGGAAGAGTCATTTGGACATAGAATTGAGAAAATCCAAGTGTGAATGATAGAGAACAAGATAGAACAGAGGTTGGAATTGCTTGACAAACCCAATGAAGGCTAGAATCTCAAGGATTTAGCAGCTTGGACCTTTATATGCCCACCCTGAGGAGCACTGGAGGGAAGGGGCGCCTGAGGGATTGTGCAGCAGAGAAGGGGACCTTCCTTGTGTTGGGTGTGGTAGGTATTGCGGGTGCCAAGGTTGCTTGAAACTATGTGTTGGATTAGCATGATTGTTTGTGTGGAACCATGGCTGTGAGTGAGCCTGTTTGGTTCCTCCTTAGTGGATACACATCCCAACTCGGGGGTGGTCTCTCAGCTGAAAGAATATAGGCTATACAAATGCATATGGTGGGTGGAACTTTGCTCTCACATAGCCAGTTGCTTGGACAAATTCATCTTAAAGATAAGTATTATCTATGTTTTTTACTTCTGCAATGTTTTAATTATTGAAGACTGTTATGATTATATGTTGAATGCATGATGCAATTGTGTGTGGATAATGTTTCATTCTGCTGTGTTTATTTGAGTATGAATCTGCACACATGATTTGTATTTATTATAAATTTGTTCATGATGAATGGGGATGAGTTTTCCAAATAAGCCCAGAATGTTCAGTCATGTTTCCCTTCCTTACATTGGATGGATGGGAGGGGACGTGACACTAAAACTCTGGTTCTTTAATGCCCGATCGAAGTGACAGTCCAAAGAACTTTTTGGTGTATTCACGAACATATGTCTCCTTTTGACTGAGGTTCTGCACCTTCTTATACAAATTTTGTTGGTAATCAACAAGCAAAAATTTCTCCTTAATCTTAGTGACCGTCTTCTTCCAAGTTCTAATCTTTTCTAGCTGATTGTTCACTCCGTCTTTTTGCGACATATCCCACCATAGCGTAGCATGTCCTTTCAACTTCGTAATGGAAAATCTCACTTTATTTGGATCCTGAACATTTTCATACTCGAAGTATCTTTCTAGTTCTCCAATCCAATCAATGAGCACATCGGATTTCAAATTTCCATCATAATAGGAAACCTCAACCCTTGCGCTACCTCTATTACTCAAATACAAAATCAGTTTTATCGATGGGTCTCTCTCTTCAACAACCCGTTCTTCTTCTATTTCTTCTTCCAGCTCCGAATCTATCTCAGTATCTCGATTCCTGTGATTCTCCAACTCTTTTATCCTTCGCCTCAGATCTTCTATCTCGATTTCCTGCACCTCCTCGTCCTGCTCCTCTTCTTCACGACAACGTCACTCCAAGTTGCAAATGTATCACCAACATTAACAGTCCTCAACTCCAGGTACCATATTCCAACTTTTTTCTTCAGTCCACTGCTGAACAACCACCAACTAGGGCATTTTTTTTACCCTATTCACATAAGCAAATCACGGTGCAAATCCCTCAAGGAAGGAACCTAGCTCTGATACCACTTGATGCAGTGTTGTAGCATGAAACTCTCTTAAACAAGGCTTACAAAGTTTCACTTCCCATCGGATGCACAACTATAAACCTTTCTTAAATAAATAACAAAGAACATAAATTCAGCATTGCAATAGAATCACTAAATTTGAACCAACATAAATTTTAGAGCATCAATATAATGCTTTCTTTATTTAAATTTATCAGTCCACATATAATGCAAACATAAAATAACAGTTTTAAGTACTTTGCTTACAACAGAAATTAATTGCCAATCCAAATTTAACCTTCTGTAGCGATTTGAAATGACTCCCTTTGTCTGATGTTGAACCGAGCTGTGACAGGCTGAACTACGTCCCCAACTACAGAGCCAACACTGCACTTCCTTGCGGATTAAAAGCAACCTCTTCTCCTTCGAAATTCCCCTTTTTATTCTTTCTTGTGTATCTCTTCAAGTTTTCCCACGGAGAAGGTGGATAGTTGTAACCGTTCCTCTTCCAACCAATTCCACTAATGAATTGTTGTCCAACTCGTATGCTTAGTCTTGATTATGCCACCTCACTCCATGTGTAGATTTGATCTGATATGTGGTCCGCGTGTTCTGTAATCGCAATCTGTAGTCTATAGGCTTTCCGCAACCACTACAGACCTTCCGCAGCTGCTACAAACTTTCCGCAGCCGTTACAGACTTTCCGTAGCCGCTAGCCGTCACAAAGCGGATTCGTCACTACAGGATTTTTGTAGCCGAATGGATTTGCAACAAGTTTCTATAGCCGCTTATTTCCTCCTACAACTATTAACTAAACTAAATCTTTTTGCAGTGATGTTGATTGCCCAAACCCAAGGATGCTCTTGCATCAAGATGTCCCATGATCGATATGCACATTCTTGATATCTTGCTTAGTGGATGCCACACCTGAGATGGTCATTGGCTCAGTGTTCTTCCCTAGGGAGTTGGAGATCTCTTACATGGTAGGTGGATTCCCTTTATGATGGCCACATGGAGGATTCACCTTGTGGGAGAATGCCCTATAGAATATGAGGAGCATTGTGCAATTTGGAGGATGACTACAAGCCCTTGACGACAGGTGGTGCTTGATTTCTTGTTCGTAGGATTCAAGATGGCTCAGGTACACTTGGGGCTTCAACAATGTTCTTGCAAGGCTTGGGAAGCTTCCCTAGTAGGGTACTCAACTTTGGAGGATGGATGGAATCTATAGTGTGGGATGGAAACTACCCCAGTAGTGTGGGATTGCCTTGCATAGCTACATCATCTTGGAGCACTATTGTGCATGACATCATCATTGGAGCTTGACACTTGTACTCTAGGTGTGGAGTGCTTCACTTGTGTGTGGCTTACCTATGTTTAGTAGGGTTACTGGTAAGGCTTAGATCGACCTGTGTTATATTGTTGGCCTCCCTTACTTGTCATATAAATAGAGCAAGGATATATTCTTCCCAAAAACAACACATCACATATTCATTTGTATCTCTTCTTTGTAGTGCTCTCTCAGTGATGTGTTAGGGTTCATGAGGAAACGCTAATGGAGCATATGAAGAGTAGGTTGACAATTTCTCTCTCTTGAGACTCTTCTTTATACATTTGATCTCTCCCTCTTGAGTAGTTGGGTTTCTTAGTATCTTGGAAAGTATTGAATTCTAGACCTGGTTTTATACCTTAAGGCTAGAGATTAGGGTTTGGAAACCCTTGGATGTATTTGGGGAAGAGGAGGAGGAGGATGTCTTGCCTTGGAGATAGTGTTGGATGGATTCTTGCACTTGGAAGAGCTAAGGTGTTTTACTAATGCTAGCTAGGGCATCTTGTGTGGTTGGATTTTGTCCTAGCCCTGAGAGGCTATGGTATGTATGTACTTCATTCATCGAACATATATATATAATATTTCCAGCTGTCCACATATTGTGTATATTGAAAATTTGATTTCAACATTTTATCTTCTTGGGATGGTTATTTCGAACTCTTAATTGTCTTGTTGATTTGACACACTTAAGAGAAAATTATTAAGGGACTTCACACTAAGACTGAATATAATAGTACAACCATCTATTGTTGTTGAGTTTTTTGTTATATATACTATATAAGAAGAGTTTTAAAATTCGGTTTATGCACATGAAGTTGTTCTAGAGGGATGGAAACTCATTGGGATGATTGGTATATTTTCTCTTTGAATTGCCATGAATTTTGGGGCTACTAAAAGTGAATTACTGTGATTATTTTGTTGTTGTTTTGTACATTAATTTACAACAATCTTAAAAGATGAAAATTCTAGGGTTAAGAACCAAGGAACCTTCTTAGAAGAAGGTGAATTTTTATATTTGCATTGATTGCCTGATGCAAAGAAAATTTCAACAATGTTTACCAAATAACATCGAGGGTTGAAGATAAGTTGGTTGGGAAAGGACAACCAAGAGAGATAAGAGACAATGAGGCTAGTGGAAACACTTTAAATCAATATAATTGAGAGAAGGTATTAAATTGGCATATGAAAAAGTTCAGCTAGAGATAGTGGTAGAGGTGAAAGATTTGCATAATTTGTTTAGATGTGGACTGCATGGACATCAAATGTGTGAATTTCCATTGAGTCAAAGTGGGGGATGAAGACATAATGTAAGGGCACATGTTGTTGAATCAACAAAATTAGTTGAGGAAGAAGTTATTTCATTTGTAGTTAGAGTAAGAGGAGAACTTGTTGTTGCAAACAAATTAGGATATCGAGAAAGAACCAATGCACATTGGAAGAATAGTATCAAGATCAAGTGTAGAGTTGAAGGTAAGGGTTGCAGTTTAATTATAGATGGAGATAGTAACGAGAAACTTGTTTATACCAAAACCATTTAGAAGTTAAACTTGAGGTGTACTCCTCACCCATATGCATATAAGGTGTTTAGGTTATAAAGGGAGCATATAGTCAATGTGTTTGGGTAATGTATGATTGACTTCCATATTGGAAGTCACAATGATAGTGTTTTCTGTGATGTTTTTCCCATGGATGCCAACCATACTTTGATTAGGAAGACCTTGGCATTATGATAGTGGTCATGTCTGTGATGACAAGAATACTACTTGCCAATTTAAGAAGGATGGAAAGAAGTTTAGGCTATATCCACTAGGAGAAGAGTATATCTAGAATAATGATACATCCTATGAAGGAAGATATAGGAAGCAATGGAATGATATTGTGTTTGATGACAAATTTGGTTAAGGACACATTGAAGCTTGAGGGCGGTTGAATTGTTCAGATGTAGAGGAACAACATAGTTACAAAGGAGATAGTGTGAACATTGGGAAGAAAAAGGTCAAGTGATATTGGACAACTATTTGCGACAAAGTGCATGAGCGAACTAGGGGAAATTTGTAACAATGGATTTGAATTGCAAAAGGAAGAGTGATGAGAAGAAGGGTAATGCAGTGAGACAACACTCCCTACAATTCATAGTAACACAACAACAACAAAAAAGCCGCTCCAATTTCATACGTCACACATAATAACAACATGGTTAAAAACACAACTTAATTATGCAAAATTTAATTACAACATGGCACTGCAAATTTTATTAATTAGATTGGCCAAACTCTTGGGGCTCCATTACATTCAACAAAGTTGCACTATGATGTTCTTCACCCTCTCACTCATCCACAAACTTCTCCTAGGAGAGTTGGAAGCTTCTCCCCAACTACCACTCAAAAATTAAGACCTGCACCACTGCAACAAGAATGACCAACACCTCTATCCACCACCACAACCAATTAATGGAGCTATACTCAAAGGGAAAAAGTACCTTGCTTAATTGTGGGCAAGTAATTTTATACATATCGATTGGAAGTTGAATAGCTCCAATCATCAGTTGCTAACGAGTTGGTTTGATCAATGAATCGGTTCCTCTCCTTCACATGCCTTTGAGCTATTTATCTTCTGAAATGGTTCTTGGTTTTCTCATGAGTAAATAATGAAGAAGACGGGTGAGAAAGACATAGTGGTGGAAGATGGGTTATCGAACAGTGTTACATTCCTTGTAAATTCAATTTTTTAGAAGTACTATACGCAACCGAGTCTATGAATGTAAAAAGACCCTAGTACGTTCGGCTACCAACCCGCCAATAAATCCGTGCAGGCAATAATAAATGAATACATATATTTATATGAAATCCGCTAATCTGACAGAAATATAAATATAAATATATGAAAGACCCGCTATTTGTCAGAAATATAAATATATAATTCTGCGAGTCAATGAATGCCATTTCTGAAATATTTTCCTCTATTATCGATAATAATGGTTTACGTCTTACTAAATTTTATTATTGGAAAGTAAAACATATGTGACAGTTTGGCCGAGTGGTCTAAGGCGCCAGATTTAGGCTCTGGTCCGAAAGGGCGTGGGTTCAAATCCCACAGCTGTCAATTTTTATTTTAACCTGTTAAGATCTTTCAGCAAAGGTCAAAGAGCAATCAATTTGGGCGTGGGTTCAAATCCCACAACTCTAAACGTTTACCTTATATTTAAAATTCATAGCTCCAGCAATAAATAACTTGTTTGGACTATTGCTTTGAATTCTGCTTGGTACGTGAAACTTGTTTGAACTTTTGCTTTGAATTCTCTTCGGTACGTTTTTGGACCAATTTCAGCATTTCAGCAAATCAAGTTCATGGAAAGAAATCAGCAAGTCCACATAAAAGTGGAAGAACAACGGTACTTCTTAAGACTTTTCACCTTTTTTATCTCCTTTACTTTGAAAGGAAATAAATCATTACCATTTAATATTGTGTTTTGTCCATTTTAAAAAACATTGATAAAGAAAAACATGCATTTTGCACCTTTTTTTAAGCGAACTCAAATGTTTTATTTCAAGTGAACTCAATTGTTTTATAGGTGATATCAAGCTTTAAAGAATGAACACCATGCATTTTCTACTCATTTTGGTCACTGGAGTTGAAACAAGTATAGGGACAAACAAGATACTCAATTCTTAGTCAAGTTCAAAGAATGATGACAAATGCATTGTGATGCAAATTAAATCGGGCTATTAGCACATTTCTTGCCTTCTACCAACTCATGGGTTTTGCCAAACCTCCAATCAAGTGAATGTTAATTATTTAGAATAAGCAAATTCCATAAGAAATATTACAAAGGTTGATATACAAAGCAAAACTAAAAATAGGACCAACAACTTTGAGAAAAACACCCATCCAACGTTCAAATTTGAACCCGTCCGAGCCCTTCCGAAGGCCTTTAGCCCATCCCTGAAATGTGAAGAAAAAATTACTCGTCAAATTTTTTTTTGAATTTTGAATTTACTTGTCTAGTAAGAAGGGCTAACTAAACTTCAATTTTTCAAAAGAAGGGTGACTCTTTTCATTGCCCGTCAAGATTGATTTGCAAATTGCACCTGTAGGCTGCAGTCACATCACTGCTTGGAAATGAAGAACTAGTTATTCGCTGCTTTGAAAATTACAAGGCCAAAATTACGGGCCAATGTCGAATCGCCGATTCATCGAATCAACATGATGAGTGAATTTAATATAAACAATTAATTGTCGTCACATGGTAAGTGGTAAGTTGGTAGCTGTAGTATGTAACTTTGTAAGCCTAAATTCCCAATGCCATTGCCCATCTAACACGGCAACACCTTCCATAGAGCCCTGTGCAGCTGCCTTAATTAATTTTAATTTCCTGCCAACTACGGCGAATTAATTTTGATTTCCCGCCAGCGCTCTCTTGAAAATCTATTTAAAGATGTCTCAGTCTCATACAGTCTCCATAGTCCAAACCAATTATGAGCCTGTTTCTAACTTGGCGCTGCAGACTTTAGTTGGTTTAGGTAATTTTTTATACTGTCACTATTTTAATGCTCTGTTATTTCTTAATCAAATTTTATATGAGAAATTGAGTGTACTCTGCATGTTTTCAGTGAGAATGCTAACTGATAAAGCTTCTTGTTCTCTTTGTCTTTATCCAAAGGACATGCTATCTATTATCTGGCTTAGATATCAAGCCTTCAATTAGGGAAGTATTAGATTCCGTAAGGAGTTACGGGCCCGATAGGAGTTTTTGTTAAGCCTGTTAATCTCCTGTAAAATTTGAAGGCGTAGCCATGGAGCTATTGTTTCCAGCCTTAGACAACATCACACAAACGGTTTCACTGCATTACGCTGGGGAGATCTTGCTTATTGATCGTTAATTCAACAATTATCTATAAGGCGTAGTGTTAAAATAAGCCTCATGGGCGTGTTGTGTTGGTCCCTTCACTTCTAGCGTTACTCAGGTAAGAACCGATCTTACCTACCAACTCTCGGGTAATGCATTGCTGGACCTGTCGCGCGGCTCATCATCAGGATGGATCTCGCCCTCGCCCAAAGTACTATAACTGCCCTGCTCTGTATCAATGAGAAAATGAGAGTGACGAAACAGGCAGGTATTGGACTTGCTTATTAAAAGATTGGATCAATGTTGGACTCCTTATTAGTCGTCAACTTCCGTTCTTTGCATTTCCTTTCAGGGCAAAACTTCCCAACTATTAATAACCAATTATTTAGAGGCAAGTTCTTATTAATAGTACAAGGCCGCTACAACAATTAACTATAAGGCATAGTCTCTAAGACATAACTTATCCTCACTCAATAGTGGTAGAATCCTTTGGATGGCTTTCAACTTTTCAATAGGTGGGCGGGAGAATAAATAAAAGTTTTATGGATGATCATGAATCCCTCAGCCCTGCCTCATTCTCTATCCTTCCTACCTTTAAGCTTTATTCCCTGCCCATACGCCATCAACTTTACTGACCATTGTTTCTTCCAATAACGTTTTTTTTCTATTTAACTCCATGAAATGCTTTAATTATTGCAACAATTTTATTAAACTTTGCTTGTTTTGGGAAAAAAATCACATTTTAATTTTAATTATGCAGATAGATTATATATTTCACTTTCCAATCCTTTGTGCAAGTCCTAAAGTGATTATTATTCTTCCTCTAATGATGAATGATATCCTTGACTCTGCATGTTTAATTATGATATTAGTGTGAATGCTTATCCTAGTGCACCAAAACTACTATCTAGCTTATATGTGATTTCATGCAAATCAATAATTATGATTATTCTTCTTCTTGTTAAAGATCCGTCACAACCTCTCCTATGCCGATTGCCGAACATCAATTTCAAATTATGTAATTGTTGACTTGTGAATCTAACTAGACCGACTTCATGATTTTAAGTGTGATTTCATTTTATTTTTTTATATGTAGTTGCTAATTATTTTAACAAAGGCAATTTATCAATTATGAGACCAAAAACATTCTATGCACTAGGTACAGGTATATAATTAAGAACCAGCTGTGAGATCCGCCATGAAAATCCTTTGAAGTCAAAGTCACTGCTGAAGAAGGCACCATATCTGGAAGTTGTTATTAAAGAAAGACAGAAAGCCGCTTCTCAAGATTACATGTTATAAATTAATTATTTTTAATTTATTAATTTATATTTCATAATTTAAAATCATAAATTTAGTCATCCTTATATTTTTCCGGCAAGATCTCTGCATGTCTTGGATAAGTTGGATAAGTTATGTAGTTTAAGTTTTTTTTTTTCAATTTATTATATTCGAAATCAATATTTATTGTTTCATCATGTAATTAAGTTGTGCAGTTTGTTTTTTCTTTTCCAAGTTAGTACATGAAAGAATAATATTTTATTCTTTATGAATTATTATTTAATTGTTTTATAAATTATATATTAATTTATATTTATATTTTATTATTATATATATAAATTAATTAAATTTGAGTTAAATGGAAGTTTAGCTCCCAACATTTTAATATTTAAATTGTAACAGTTTAGAAACAAAATTATACTTTGCATGTTACTTAGATTTTCTAGAATTTTGAAAAATTAACATATTTTTATGTGTAGATGTATCTTAAATTGTTTTGCCTTATTAGATTTTAGTTAGTTTTATGATGTTATATATTGAATGGATCATTTATATAATTTTATTTATTTATTTTAGGTTTAAATGGTTTTTCTTTTATTATAAAATTTAAAGAATGACAATTTACAATTTAATTTATTAATCATTTTTCTAGTTGTAATTTTTGGGCAAACTTATTTTAATCCAATTCTTTGTATGATAATATTTATGATAAGGTTGAATGTCATGTCTATATTAAAATTTGAAGTACAAATATATAAGATTGTGAAGACAATTTGTTAATTACTCGACATTGTTCTCTTTTCTAGCTATAATTAATTAAAGTAGAAGCATTTTTTCTTTTAATGTTTGAAAATATCAATTTTATTGTCTATATAGTAAATCACATGCGTAGACACCCACACCCACATTCATATTCTATATTTGTTTCCAAAATGAAAAAAGAATATGTGGTATTTGTGTATGCTTCATGTGAAAAATCAATTTATAAAGTAACACATAATTAATAGTGAAATTTTATTTTAATTATTCAAATAATTAATAGTGAAAAATAAATTTAATTAGTTAAATTTCAATAATTAACAAAAAAAAATAGTTTAATCAATTAAATAGAAATCATTTATCTTATTTATGAATGTATTCATAGCTTAATGTTTCATATATGCCAAAATTGAAAAGAATAATAATTCTTTTATATTTCTTTCATTTTAATATGAATTTGTTTTTTATATGCATTTTAAGATTAAATATATTGTTATTTTATAATGATGTATTTACTTATTTTATTGTTTGTATTGATTAAATAGGTGTAAAGCTTGAAAAATGTCTCCAATTGGTCGCCCCAAGAAAGATAAAAAACAATTGTCAATTGTTGATGCATTTGGTATCCCGCAATGTTGTAATCAACCATGTAATTTCAGAAATGAAGTTGATACTCATCCACATGAAGATGATGAATCCGATAGTGTATAAATTGTTGAAGGGGAACAATCATCAAAGAAACGCAAAAGAACATTTAAATCTAAATGGAAAACAAGATTTCCATGGGCTTATGTTGTAAAAGATTGTAATGGTAATGAAAGGATAAAATGTTCTTGGTGTGTTAAATTTAAGAGAGACACTCCATTTGCTAAAGAGGGAAGTACCACTCTTCAAGTTAGTGGTTTAAATGACCATGCAAAATCAAAAGCACATAAATTTTCTTTACAGCTTTTGGAGGGAGAAACCAAACGAAATAATCTTCCAATTACCAAACATGTAGAACTAATGGTAGATGCTAAGAAGAAGATAATTATATCAGTGATTGAAAACATGTATTTTGTTGCCATACATGATTTACCTTTAGAAATGTACAAGTCAATTTGTGACTTGAATAGGTACAATGCACTCCACACATGCCTTTAACAGATGAATATTCCGCATACACAAATACAACATCTGGAAAAGAGTTTCTTCAAGCTGCTAAAGAGATATATTGGATAAAGTTAAAAGTTGAGATTTTACAGAGCCCCTTCTACTCAATTTTAGTTGATGAAAGCACTGATAGAACAATGGCACACCATTTGATTGTTTATATTACATATCTGACAAATGAAGGAAGAGGTAAATGTGTAACAAAATTCATATGCTTGCTTCAATAAAGGATGGAACGGTTCAATGTATGTATGATGCAGTGAGGTGTCTTTTAGCAGAGATGGATCTATCTTTGATGAAGTTAGTTGGCTTTGGATCTGATGGGGCATCGTCCATGAGGGGTATTCGTGAAGGTTTATCTTCTAACCTTCGTTGAGATGCTCCTCATTTGTTAGATGTCCATTACATAGCTCATAGAGAAGCATTAGCAGCAAATGATGACTCATCTCATTTTCCAGAGTTGCAATATATTGACAAATTTGCAAACAAATTTTATTCATTGCTTGGAAAATCTACTAAAAGACATGGAGAATTGAAAGAACTAATGGAATCATTTCAAATCACTAAATTATAGGTCTTACAAATTCATCAAATCAAGTGGCTCTCTAGAGGTAAGGTCATGAAAAGACTTGTTAAAATCATGCCTGCTTTGCTAAAATATTGGGAGTTAGGGGAGAAAAAAATGTATGAGTTGGCAACAATATTTCAAGTACAATTTTACATCCATTTACTTGCAGATGTGCTCATTGAGTTAAATAAGTTGAATCAAAAGTTCCAAGAGGATCATGTTGATATTACCTCTATTGGCACTACTCTAGATGTTTCTATTGGCATGCTTCACAAACGGTTTTTGGGAGGCATATTTGGGGCAGGAGCAGTGAACATATCCTCTTTTTTAAGTAAAGCACAAGGAGGAACTCTTGAATTTGCAGATAGCACAACTATGGTACATTTCCATCCATTGAGGTTTGAAAGTTTGCCAAAGATGCAAAAATCAGGGACACTAGATGATTGTATCATTTTGGGGAAATGTTTTGTTATGAAGGTGATTGAATCTCTAGATAGGAGGTTCACAGATTTACCTATATTCAATGCTGCTAAGTTCTTCAGTCATTGACATTATTATGAAGAAGTGAATGATAGAGACTCTCAAACAAAAATATGGTTGCAATGTTTATGTGAAAATTTTAATATTGGGAAGCCACCTATTGTAGATACTGCTAAATGTTTGGGTGAAATGGATGAATTTATTTGTACTATTTATAAATCATACCCCAAAACGCAGATGTTTGGAGCATGTGATCTATGTGGAGATGAACCTGAATGGTTTGAAGGATTTCCCTATCTGATGCACTTATGGCAAGCTATTCTTGTTATTCCATCAAGTAAGACAGTGTGTGAAAGAGGCTTCTCAAAATTAAGCAGGATTAAAAATGAAGATAGATCAAGACTTTCATTGGAGACATTGGATGAGCTAATGTTTCTCTCTCTTAGTGCGCCTCATGCTTTAAATGAGGTAGATTGGAATGGAATTTATGATGTATGGAAACAAATGAAAGCTAGAAAGCCTCTTCCATTGGGCTAAGTTCATGTTTTCAATGATGTAATCCCAACTATTTTTGAAGAATATCAAGTGAATGGAAGGAAACTATGTTTGCTTATGTTTTCTTATTAATTTGTTAGTGGGATTTGAGAGAAATATTACAATGTTTTGATGTAGTTGCTATATGATTTTTTAAAATTATAAATATTTGGAATGACACTATTTTATTTTCACTTTTTTTATCGAAGGGTTAACTTAATTTACACTTTTCCATTGAAGTGCAATTATTTGTATAACTTTTCATCCTTGAAGGGTTGGATAGTTACATGCCCTTCCAAAAACAATTATGACTAGCCCTTCAAATTTGACCACTACACCCATCCTCATCTTTTAGCAAACTTAAACATAATAAATGTTTTGCATACATAAATCACATCATCGTTATATATATAAATAAAATAATAAACATAAAACGAATGAATAAATTACAATAAAAGTAATATGAAGATATGACATAATAAGTAGTAATAATTAAAAAAACATAACCATTCATGGAAAGGTATCAAGGCACCTCCTTAAAGAATATTTCTACAGGGCCTTCATTGTAAATATCACTAGCATAGATCCATCTAAAACCTAGATCATTCATCGAGAGGGATCAAATTGCTTGAGTTGTAAAAAAAATATCTTCAATTTTACACCCAAGAAATTTTCTTAATGCTTGCTAGATTAGGGTTTAAGATGGATTATGTTGGTTTTCATTTTTTTAACTTTTGTGTAAACAATAAAATTGTGTTTCCCCATATTGAGTTGTAAAGAACCCCACTACTCTCGATGCAATCACCATATATATATATATGTAATTTGACAGACATTGAAATTTTTTGTACCAAATTCTTGGTAATTTTTTACCGAGTTCTGGATCTAAAATCTTTGGAAGACTTTCCTCAAAAGTGAGAAGAGTATCAATGGAGAGTCATTCCCTTTAGATTGAATAATGCACCTGCTAAATTCTAGAAAAGAATGGAAGCTATTTTTAGAGATGTTCCATTTTTCATCATTTATATTGATGATTTGCTAATCTGCTCACTTGACATGAACCAACACAAGGATCACTTAACTAGATTCCACCTGGTTTTCAAACAATTAACATTGTCCACAAAGACGTGTGAATTTTTTGTTACAAGAATTGATTTCCTTGGATCGATTCTAGAAAAAGGAAGAGTAGAGCTTAAATAACACGTGTTAAAATATCTATCTGAGTTTCATGACCCGATTCTAGACAACATAAAGCTCTGAAGGTGCTTAGCATGCTTACATTACATTAGATATTTTTGTGAAAAATAGGTTGTTGATGTGCATTGTCTATAGGCCCACCTAAGAAAGAAGAATGTGCTATGGAATGATAGGATGGCATGGGTTGTCCACATGATTAAACAAAAGAAACAAAATCTACCAAAACTCACACTACCAAGATTACAGTTTCCCTTTATCTTAGAAACATATGCATCATATGATATTTGGGTTGTTGTATTGATACAAAAGCATAGCCAGAGAGAAGAAATGTGCATGTACGCTTTCAGAAATTGTAAAGGACTTGAACTTAAATGCTCCTCATCACACAAGGATATCCTAACAGTAAATATGGGTATAAAAAGGTTCATATTATTTCTTAAACTGGTGCATTTCACTATAAGAACCTATCTAAAACATATGAAAGACATGCTCTAGAATAAAAGATTGCTAGAACAAGGAAATACCATAGTCCTCAAATGGAATCTGTGGTTGGATGGTTATGACTTTGATACCTAGTATAAAGTTGGAAAAGACAAGTGTTGTGTTCATTTATTAACCATAGAAGGACAAAACATGAAGATAAAAGGCTTAGAAATGAAGATGTCAAATAGGGCCAACCTTATTCATGATCATACACTAGATGCAAAAATTCCACCTATACCATATTCTCCACCTCCAGGTTGTCATTGGTTTTTAGTTTGTGATAGTTGTCCAAGTTAGTTCTATTTTTAGTGTCTAGTAAAAAGAGTTAAGGCTACTCTAGCCTTCAAAAGCATTTTAAATAAATGTATATGTACATATGCATGTTGTCCAAATAATAGTCATTACTTTAATAGGAGTTATTCATTCAATGTAAGAGTTATTGATTACGCCCCTTATTTAGGTCAACATTATCTATAGATATATAGTCCATGGTGGTCATTTGAAGATTATTGTGAAGTCTTTAAGTTTGTTGAGTATCATAAGTAAAGTTGGGTATTTGTTGAGTGTGAGCCACTAGTCCCTTGAACATGGTCCACATTGTTCTATATATTCATGCGTTAGTAGTGTCCTTGCTTATGCACAACATAGAAGTCAATAGATTGGCAAGCAATCGACCGCTAACTTGGCACAACTATGGACCTCCCTCCCAACATGTCACTACTGGAAGGAGTTCCTCTTTTAGGTATCCTAGGCCTAGCAATGACCGAGCCTATACTAACCAAGGGAGAAACCATAGCCAAGATTTTTCCCAGGACCTAAGATGCTTTTAAGGGAGAAGTCATATAAGGGAGATAAATTCAACAACAAATGAAAGAATACTCAGGGACATGGATCATTGAAGGAAAATGGGACAAATGGGCTCAGAAGAGTAGAAGAATTCCTCCAACATAGCATTAATAGGGTGTGATCCCCTCACTTGGTTCACCATGTCCCTTTTTAATGAGTGTGTGGGATAGTTAGAAGAGTTACCAATTAGTTTTGGGAGTTGAAACCGAGGCCACCCACCTTAAAACTACTTTATTTCATGATTTTTATATTTTTTGTGCACATTTCATGGCCCACTCGCCCTTCTCAAAGGAAAGGTGCGTGGCCACTTACCTTGTAGACGGGAAAGGTGCATGGAGCCTCAGTTTGGATTGAAACTAAGTGATTTCAACTGGAAAATAATTGGTTTGTCTTCTTAGGGTTATGACCATCATCTAGGCTCATTTTTAGGGATTCTTCCATGATGATAAGTACGTTTGGACGATCATTCTTGACGATTTATGTGTTGCTTTAGGAGGTCATTGCCACAAATGTAGAAGTGCCAATTTGTGTTGTGTTTAACTATGTCCCAAGTGTTTAAATATCCCGACATCCCCCTTAAGAACAACTTGGTATAGGATTGAATGAATTAAAAAGGTGACACAAAAGGACAAGGAAGGAGGCATTAGAGCCTATCCCCTCTTAACGACAACTCCCTAGGCTCCTAATGCTCCGCTAAAGTTGAATTGATTGAAAGATTCACAAGTCAAATGTTTATTTTGGGCTAGTCCTAACCATTCGACAATCCTCCTACATGAAATCCATGGATTAACCTATTGAATTAGAATAGTCTTAGAACATAAATTGTTACTTCATTCTCAAAGTCATATCCCCCTACCCCAAATTCTATTGATGAATATTAAACTAATACAATCAGAGTGTTATATAGTTTGAACATAGTCAAGTGTACCACTCCAAAACCAAACACATTGACTTTAACACCAACTATTTTTGGGGATTGGTTATTGATGGTGTTATTACTTTGGAAGATTATCCCATTTAGCAACATGTTGAATATATATTCACCAAGTCTGTGACATAAGTGAAGTTTGTTCATCTTTACAACTTATTGGGGATGCATGAATTTGCCATCATGAGGAAATGTTAATTATAATGACATCTCTATCCAAATGTGTTTCTCATCCCTCTAGTTAGCATTAATGGGAAATGTTAGAATGTGTGTAATGATTGTCTAGTAGCCACATTTTTTGTTGTCTAGCTTTTTATTATGATGGTTTTCAAAGAATTATTATGAGGCATTTGTATACATAACGAGGTACCAATAAACTATTTGATAACTCAAATATCTCACATTATTAGCTTATTGTTCTTAGTTAACTCACTAAATCCTAATCCCATGATACATTCACAATGGGATTTTTTATCCCATCCCTCAAACCTATAAAAGATAGGTGTTGGAGGCTCAATAGAGTACTTGAGATATTGTATGGATACCATTTGAAATCCATACTTGGGTGTGGTCGTGTTATTGTATTGGGAGGTTTTCTGGATAATAGAAGGACAAATTTTTGTGGATGTTAACCCATTTGGTATTTTATCACTCAAACCTTATTGTGTTGATGTATATGTAACTTCGGAATGTATTTCATCTATGTATTTCATATATATTTATTGTACCCTTATAAGAGATGTGTTATTCCTCTATAAGGAAGTGTTGTCATGTGTATTGACAGGTGTCGCAAGTGTGTGTACTTGCCGATGGGTTATTAGACCACCATGTGTGGGGTCAGCCCTGAAATATATATTATATTGTGGATGTACCTAGATAGACAAGTCGGCCCCATAGTGTAACTGGGAAAACAAGTTAAGTATAAATAGAGATCGGAAGATCTCTATTTGATCACTCGGAAACTCACACTTCTCTCACTCAGAAAGTGGCGCACTAGTGAGGAGGAGGATCATCTGCTACTAGGAGACTATCTCAGTGTATTTTGGTTGCACTTTGGTTGAGCAATTGCTCTCTCTATCTTGTCTCTCATGCTTTTGATTCTTGTGATGCTTGTCATGCTTATTATGATTGTTATGCATTGATATATTGTACATGTTATTCTCTTAGTAAAGATCCTAGAGTATTGTGAATTAATGCTCAAAATTTAACATGGTATCAGAGCTAACCTGAGAAAAAGACATTGTGCAGTGACAGAAACTAGGGTTTCTTGTTTATTGGGTTTCTCTCCACAGATTTTGGAAAAATAGTATAGTAGATTGAATCTACTCATCAAGGAGAATCTATCTGTCCAATCAGAATTCAATTCTGAGCATTTTCAGATTTGGCCCTAACAATTAGGGTTTCCTCAAAAATAGGAATTTCTGGAATCTGAAGACATAGCTGGAAGCTCCTTGCCAAAATCAAAGTTTAGAGCTTTGGATCGAGGTTTTTGGCTGGGTAGATCTCCGGGAAACTCAAACCCTAATTCAGGGCTCTCCTTAGTGAATCCAAGAAGACAGAAAGGCAGTTTTGAAGGGTGTAGCTTTGCAGATCTCAAATTCTGAATACACCAGGTTGATCAGCTCATCAAGGCGCATCTTTCTATCCTTTCAGAAAGTTGAAATTCACATTTTGAATTTTTAGGGTTTTTTCGACAAACCCTAATCCGGGACTAGATCCAGTTTTCAGCAATTCAAGCGGTAAGACATAAAACTTTTCTATTTCCATTTGAAGTACTCTTTAAGATGTCTCACCACACCAAGATTGAGGATAAGCTTGAAGGGGCTGATAACTTCCGAGCCTGGAAGTATAGGATTGGGTTAATCTTGGAAGAGAATGAGTTGGACTCATATATAAAAGAAGACATCCCTATCCCAGAGGATGAAGAGGCTAATATATTGCATAAGAAGAACTTGGTTAAGGCAAAGAGAATCATTGTTGATTCTATCAAAGACCATCTCATCCCCCATGTGTCATCTCTGAAGACACCCAAGGAGATGTTTGACTCCCTGACCAACTTATTTGAAGGGAAGAACATAAATCAGAAGATGACTCTGTGGAATCAATTGAAAGGGGTCAAGATGTTGAATGGAGAAACCATTCAATCTTACTTCTCCAAGGTCTCTCAGATCAAGGAACAACTTGAAGCTGTGGATGAAGTAGTGGACAATGGTGAAGTTGTTATGACCACTCTGAATGGCCTACCTAGGTCATGAGACTCCTTTATTCAAGGAATCTGTGTAAGAAAGAAATTGATCTCTTTCAGTAAACTGTGGGAGGAATGCTCTCAAGAAGAAGCTAGACTTGTAGCTCACGAAGAAAAGATGGGAGGTGAAGATCAAGCTCTCGCAGCTCACACCAAAAGAAGCAAGCCCAAGAAGGAGCAATCTCACTACAAGAAGTCCACTCACTATCACCAAAAGAATAAGAAGGATCTAAGGTGCTTCACATGCAATGAGTGTTAACACCCAAAAAGTGCTCACTACCTCATCTACGCTATTACATGAGTCATTTGTCCATATTTCCTACCATATTTGCCTCCAAAACCTTGAAATCCCACCAAAAGCCTCCAAAAGGCCACAAAACCATTAAAAAAGCCTCCAAAAGGCCAAAAAACCCCCCTTTTCCCCCAAAATAATCTAAAATGCCTCCAAAATAGCAAAAACCCTGTAAAAAGGGAATAAAAAATATAAAAAAAGAGGAAAAAGAGGGAAAAAGGAGGAAAAAACCCTATACAGCTGACCTAAACCATATGGTTCCCAAAACCATGGGCCAGCACTCTACCACTAAAAACCTATAAATAGGTGATGGAGGCCCCTCATTTCATATCCACAGTCAAATACACCCTTACTCTGCCAAAATCACTCTTGAAACCCTAGCTCACCCTTGAGTGCCCCTTTGGCCCATTTCCAACCCTTTGGAGAAAGAGAAAGGAGCAAAGTTGGAAGCTTGGAAGCAACCCTCCTGGACTGCTGCAAGAGCTCCACCAACCTTCACATTGAAGGTATAATCAATAGAAAAACCCTTTTTATTATCTTGTCTTTTCTATTTTATGCACATGTTTAGAATAATTATCATTTTACTGTATTGTCTTTCATTTAATGTTTTTTTGAACTACTACTAAGGAGTCCCTTCTCCTTAGTAGGTGCTCATTTGCACAAGCTAGGGTGAAAATCCTAGCTACAGTTTTGGTGACTCCCCTTGTGTTCCTTTGAATTTCTGGTTATAGTTTTAAATATTTTCAATTTTCTGCAATGTTTTCCTTTTGTTCCTTTCGGCTGTCCCTTTCGGCTGCCGTAAACCGTGTCTTTTACCCCCGCAGTTGCGTTCCAACCGCGTCTTTCAGGCATTTACCTGTGATCCGACCGCGGCTCTCAGACTGTTTCTGGCGACCTACCAACGGATTCAAGTCTGTTACCTGCGATCCGACCGCGGCTATTAGCCTGTTTGTTGTGATTCGACTGCGGCTGTTAACCCTTTTCCCACGGCCCACTTGCGGCTTTCAGCCATTTTTATCCAACCCGCCTGCGTCTTTTGGACATTTTCCCGCATCCCGCTTGCGGCTTTCAACCATTTTCCTGCAACCCGCCTGCGTCTTTCGGCCATTTTCCCGCGTCACGCTTGCGGCTTTCAGCCATTTTCCTGCAACCCGCCTGTGTCTTTCTACCTGTTTCCCGCGGTCCGACTGCATCTTTCGGCCAAAATTCTGCAACCTATCCACAACTGTTGCGCTGTTTCCCGCGGTCCGACCGTCGATATTTGCCACAGACCCGTGGTCTATTTTCTGCACTTTTTTCCCTGTTTTGAACCCAGTACTTTACTGCAATATTTTCTGCACCTGCACAGCCATCTGTCCTACCTGCAGCCATACTTCCCTACAGCCTTTTCTGCAGTATTATTTCTGTTCCATTTCCAGAATATTTTTTTTTTAAATTTCAGCATTTTAATTGAAAAAGAGAAAATTTTGCATTTCAAAGTTTAAATTCTGTGTTGTTATTTTTAGTTAGAAAGTTGCCCACCCCGTGGCACTTTTACTTGGGTTCATCATCTCACACGCACACACTCTGTCACCTAATTCAAGTGAGCCCTAAAATACTACTTAACACAACCAACATTCTAACCCCACTTAGGGAACACATAAGAATTTTTGTAGTTAGGTAGGATCGGGGGGATAGGCATCCAAATAACACCCCTCAGTTGCTTACACTTGAGACATAGCTGTTGTCCATTAGGGAACCAAAATCCCCTAGTATTTTTTGGGACGGTCACAACCAGTTTATCAGAGGGCCTCTCCCCTAGGAGGGTTGAAGTCGCCATACTGGTTCTGGAGGCCTGAGTGGAATACCGCAATCCATTCAGTAACCGAAGGCTACCTTTCGCAGTTCTCGGGGTATCACCCGTATGGGGATACCGCGGGGATAGAACCAAATGGAAGATTCACCTTTTATGGACATGTCATGAATGGGGTATCTTAGTTGCCTTTCTTCTAGGATTGACTACCCGGTGTCCCTCCCGGTAGGGGGATATATTTAGCCACTTGGCTCTACTATCCATATTGTCTGACTTGGATTTCATCACCTTGTAGAGGATATGTCTAGTTGAGTCAGAATACTATTTAGCTAGGTGTTTGCATGCTCCCTTACCTCCTTTTGGTCTAGCGAGTCCACTATTTTTATTTTTTAGGAAACCTGCTGCTTGTTGGTATTCTGACCATTTTTGTTGATACTCCACTTATTGTAGCACAGCTGTTACAGTAAGTGTTTTGAGTTGGTTGTTGGCTTGAGTGCCATATTTTTTGAGCTCTCCTTCTGCACATTCGGTTGCATTAGGGTTTTTGAGCTATTTTTCACTCAACACAACCCCCAGATATTTGACACCATCTGTCACCATTGAGTCCCCGAGACATTCTCGGCGCCTCCGGGGCGAGCCCCCACAACACGGTTCACTTGACACCACCCGTCATAGACATAGATCTTCATCACTTGATACCACTCATCATAGATCTTGAGCCTTGTCACTTGACTCCACTCGTCAACGGCATAGAACTCCGTCACCCGAACTAGACACCCCTTATTTTACCTCTGATTCTGTGGCAGAGTCCGAGAACCCCATTTACACTGCCCCAACCAGCCCCATGGCTGGCATGACTTCCACCCCTTTCTTTGTAGGGATCACTGGTGGAGCATCCACCACCACACCAGCTACCACACCTGCTTTGGGTATGCCCTCGATGGGGCCCACGTCTACCATTCCGATCACTGTACCCATTCCAGTAGCTGGAATACCTATTCCCACTCCATCAGTGACTCACGCTACTCTTGGCGGTGCAGGACCATCCCATACCACTTTTGTTCCTCCACTTGGGGGCAACATCCCAAACCCATCTCCTCCACTTGGGGGCATTGGCCCCAACATGGTCACACTCACTAGTATGTCACATCCTTCTACTAGTTTTCCATTCATGGCTAGCCTCAACCTTCCTGACCTAGCTAGACTGACTAACGATCCCATCAGAAACGACCCTGCGTGGCCTCACATGCCCACCAAGCTCCCCTCCGACATCCCTAAGTTTGAGGGAAAGGCAGGTGAGGACCCCCAGAACCATATTATGTCCTTCCATCTATGGTGTTCCTCCAATTCCTTAGTGGACGACTCTGTCCGCCTCCGTCTATTACAGCGCACCCTCACTGGCTCTGCAGCTAAGTGGTACATCGAGCAGCCCCATGGGACCCATGCCACCTTTACTTCCCTTGCCTCGACTTTCCTGCAGTTCTTTCAGTTACCTGTCCGCTATGACGCGGAGTTGAAATCCTACTGTCTTGCAGACAGAACACGGCTACCCACATCACTGACCACATTCATGAGTGGCGTCGACGCCGCAACCTCTGCAAAATCAAGTTAGACGATCGTATCTTCTTACATTGGTTTCTAAAATCCCTCCTTCCTGTCATTGCTAAGGATGTGGCATCCGAACGACCCCAGTCCGAAGAAGAGGCCATCCTCAAAGCCCAGCAATTTGACCTCATTTACACCCAGTCGGGTTATCTATATACCATCATACTTGAAGCCCCTAGCGGCGATTCATCCCAACACGATGCACCGGGGGCATCCCATGCTGCAGACGACATCATTGGCCATGTTACCTCGCATCCACAACCCTTTTCCATAGCACGTCCTAGCCATGGCCTCGACCTTTCGCGGGCTACATCTCAATCCAGAGCAACCAATTCGTATGCTCCCATGACACATCACCACCCTTCCCATGGACCCTCCTGTCCACCTCAGTGCTTTGGTCATGCATCCCCCGCTTACGCCCCCCTGGTCACACCTCAGCCATATTACCACCCACAGGCTGCATCAGCTCCTGTGTCCTCTCAAGCCCAACCTGCTTATTACCTGCCACAGGCATCCCCTGCGACCAACCCACAACCCGTTTCGCAGACGTATCAGCAACCCCCGCAAGGTTCAGCACCTGCGCAGTATCCCCCTGCTTATTATCCACCGCAGCGTATGCCCGCACCTGCACAACCCGAGAACCCACCTGCTGCCCAAGGGCAAGTATACGCCCAACAAAATCCGCAGTAGAACCAACACAACCAGCTCCAACAGGGCCAACAAAACCGTGGCAAAGGCCATAACCGTGGGAACAACCCCCCTCCAGACCAAGCCGGTCAACCGCCCAATCCCCCAAACAACAATAACGCGGCCCCTACCAACCAGAACCCTGATCGGTCGCCCAAGCAGGCCAAAAATCCTAATTTGCAAACAAACCATCCTTGTTCTATTTGTGGGGTCTATGGCCACTACACACACACTTGCCCACATTTGGAGTGAGCTCGGCAAATCTGGACTGATGATGCCCATCGCCAAGGGCACGCTGCTCCTCAGGCGCCACCCAACCCCCCACCCCCTCAGCATCAACCTTTGGTGCTGCAAAATCCCTTACCAACCCAAGGCGTAGTGAACACTCATCCGTTGGCTCCCCCTCAAGGCAACACGCCACCACAACAACAGATCACTTATGCCGCTCCTAATCAACCCATGTTAGACTCAGGTACCCACCACTTGTTAATGATGTCATCCGCCGATGTCAACCTCCAAACCCATCGGAACCAATATGGCTCCACCCATGAAGCCTCTCCCACCGACAAAAACGCTAACGCTCATCCCACTGATTAGACATTACATATACCTCCGGCTCCACTCGATGGTGCCTCCAAAGCACCTCGTTTCCCACTTCGTCGTATCAACAATAATCCCAATGCTCGCGCTACGTCAAATTACAACATTGTAGATGACTTAGCCCAGTCTCCCGCAGCCATGTCTGCGTTAGAAGTCTTAAAAAATTGTCCTTTACAGCGCAAGACTTTGCTTTCCGCCATTGGTGCTATTGACCCAAATGATTCACGACTGATGGCCTTCGATTTGGACCAGTTCGAACCACGCCTGCCTTCCACTTTAGCGTTCCAAGTTTCTGTTTCCATTCGGAATCTTGTCATCCATCGATGCATCATCGATGAAGGTGCCTCTACATGCGTTATGTCCACATTCGTTTGGCAGAAGTTGGGATCCCCTACTCTTCAATAGTCCACCACTGCGTTGCAAGCCTACGACGGCCGTTCGGCTCAACCCCAAGGTCTCTTAGCTAATGTCCCCGTCTAGTTGGCTGGTAAAAACCGTGCTCATTGACATAGAGGTCATCAATGCCCAACTTGATTATAACCTCTTACTTGGCCACAGCTACATGTATGCCATGCGGGCGGTTGCCTCATCCGTTTTTCGTACCATGATGTTCCCCCATGACGGACGCGTGGTCAAGGTCGACCAACTCACCTATTACGATCCCAATGCCCCCGCTGCACCCGAAAATGTTCTCCCCATGGTTGAACAACCTGTTTGTGGTGCAACTACCTCGTTTGTTTCCTCCGTGGGACCTGGACTTTACTCAGATACGCCGATGACCTCAACATTCCAATCCATTCCACCCTCGTCACCCGCGACCGAAGTATCTGACCTATGTACCGTTTCCCACAATACACAAACACCCAACAATCAACCGCCCTTGTTACCCAAGCCACCATTGGTACCTAGTCACATTGGTGTTACACCCATCCACACAATCCCCTTCCTATTCCCTCCCTCGGGCGTAGTAAGCGCCCCGGTTATGGCTACTCTTAGTCTCCCCGGGTTAACCTTGGGATTATCCGTGTGGTATATTTCGCCTCCCATTCCCCCGCCGACACCAAATGTCGTCCTACAACCGGTGCAACCCATTGCCACTACTAGTCAACCACCTCCCGGTGTCACTACCCCTTTGTCATCTACGAATCCCTCTCCTCTTATCAAGCCCACTGGGGGGAAGAGGCCCACAACTATACACTGTTGTACCCTCACCCAAAACAGTTAAAACCCCCTCCGTGTTTCATGCTCCCCCCAAATGCTCATTGTGTGATGAGTTAGGCCATCCAACTCATCAATGTCCATAATTACCTGCTTTACAAGAACACATGCAAATGCTTGACGACGACCCCAACATCCCGGTTGTCGAACTCGATCCAACCCCTAAGCCTCGTGATAAATCACTGCGTACCAACCACCCTTGTGCAATATGTGGTATTTATGGCCATTACTCACATCACTGTCCTGATCTCCCAAATTACAGAGCAGCTCTCTATAAGATGAATAATTTGGACCTTGAGACGGCACCCCCCACAATTGAGGAGATCCACCCCCCGGTATCACCCCCATCTGGAGAGATTAACACCATTTATATGATCTCTTTGACTACCACTCCCTCGTCAACCGATTTGACAACTCAAAGTTTCCGCAATGATGAGGAGATTCAAGCGGCTCTCACTACCCCAGATTATCCCTGGGATGACATGCACCATTGTTCCTATTTCCTCCCAGAAGACTCCTCCTCTACCACAGCCACCCAATTTGCGGTTGAGTCCAAAGATTTCCTTCCTACCAAAGTCGACTGGTTTAAGGATCCTATTCCCACTCCTGATGATTTTGAGGAAGGTAACATGGCCAACATCTCACCCGTCATCCACATAGATATCTCTGACCCACCTGGTGCTCTTGAAATCATTACCTTAGGAGCCTCCTGCAGTGGGTATGAGATTGGAGAGTACAAAAAACTTTTCCAAGAGTTCCGTGATGTCTTTGCTTGGTCCTATACCGAAATGCCTGGTCTCGACCCCGCTATTATAGAGCACCACATTGACACATGGCCAGATGTACCCCCCGTTCTCCAGAAACAGCGCCCCATTCATCCTTCAAAGCTCTCCGCTGTTAAAGCAGAGGTTGAGAAACTTCACAAAGCAGGATTCATTTATCCTATCGCATATACCACCTGGGTTTCAAACCCCATCCCTGTTAACAAGAAACAAGGAACCATCAGAGTATGTACTGACTTCCGTGATTTAAACCGAGCCTGTCCCAAAGACAACTTCCCCACGCCATTTATTGACCAACTCATCGATGCGTGTGCGGGGCATGATGTCCTATCTTTCATGGATGGTTTTTCCGGATACAACCTGATTCAGATCCATAAGGAGGATCAGTACAAGACTACCTTTACCACCCCATGGGGCACTTTTGCCTATCGCGTTATGCCTTTCAGCCTCAAAAATGCTGGTGCCACCTTCCAGTGGACCATGACCTATTGTTTTCACGACTTGGTCCATATCCTGCTAGTCTATCTTGACGACCTTACAGCTCATTCCCGGAAACAATCAGACCACCTTAACGACCTCCGGCAAGTTTTTCTGCGTTGTCGCAAATATCACATCCTCTTGAACCCACACAAGTGTGTCTTTTGTGTTCCAGCAGGCCGGTTGTTGGGTTTCACTATTTCCCAGAAAGGAATTGCTGTTGACCCCCTGAAAGTCCAAGCCATCTTAGACCTTCCCTCTCCTCACATGCTTCAGCAGCTCCAGAGTCTGTAGGGGCGATCTAATTTCCTCCGTCGCTTCATTCCTGATTATGCCACCACTGTTCATGGTTTCTTACGTCTACTTCGTACCCACGTACCCTTTGTTTGGGATGAGCAGGAAGAAGCTACATTCGAATCCCTCAAGAAAGCTCTCACGCAAGCCCCTTTGATCTCCCCTCTAGATTTCTCTCAGGACTTCATCCTTTACGTCTCGGCATCCGATTATGCCGTGTCCGGAGTCCTTGTTCAAGAAGACGCTGCTCGCCAAGAGCATGTCATTTATTACGTCAGCCAGACCTTGTCTCGACCACCCTTACGTTACCAATATGAGGAGATACTAGCCCTAGCTGTGGTCTTTTCCGTCCAAAAATTGCGACACTACATTTTTCTCAGTCATACCACAGTTGTCACCGACTCCAACCCCATGGTCTATCTCTTAAACTAGCAGCTCCTGCAAGGTCACGTCGCTAAATGGGTAATTATCCTCCAGGAATATGACCTCACTTTCAGAACCCCTAAGAGCACCAAATCCCTCGCACTTGCCCAGCTCAACACCGATCTCCCCTCCCTTCTGCCATCCCCACAAATCTCCGATGAGTTACCCGATAATCACTTGTTCATCATCTCGTTTGATGACCCATGGTATGGTGATATTTTGTTATACCTTCGCATGCAGAAGTTCAGACCCACCATCAATCGTGATGGACACCGTCGTATCCGTCACCAGGCCTCTCGATATCTCCTCTTAGGCGATTTCCTTTACCGGCGAGGGGTTGACACGATTCTCCGTCGTTGCCTTACCCACGAGGAAGTCGAACACGTCCTCAATGACTGTCATAGCGGTGCTTGCGGCAGGCATTTCTCTGGGATGGCCACCGCCCAAAAGGTTGTCCGCGTCGGGTACTTCTGGCCCACACTCTTTACTGACTGCATCATAGAAGTCAAACATTGCCATAATTGCCAACTTTTTGCCCCCAAGGCCCGAACACCACCCGCTCCGTTACACCTAGTCGTCACCGTTGGTCCCTTTTGTAAGTGGGCCATCGACTTCATGGACTGTAAACCCCCATCCGCCAATGGCCATAAATACATCATGGTCGCCGTCGATTACTTCACCAAATGGGCTAAAGCCATGCCCACCTTCAATTGTACAGCTGACACCGCTGCCCGTTTCTTTTTTAACCACGTTATCACTCGATTCGGGGTCCCCAAACAGTTGGTCTCAAACCATGGTTCACACTTCGAATATTCCCTTTGGCGCAAGTTATCCACCCTACTGAAGTTCGAACATCAGTATTCCTCTGCTTACTACCCCCAAGGGAACAGCCAAGTAGAGGCCATTAACAAAATTCTAAAAACCATCCTACAATGCATTGTTGACCGGCATAAGTCCAATTGGCACCACATGTTATTCCCTACCTTATGGGCTTACCGTACATCCACCAAAACCGCCACCCGGTTTTACCTCGTTTCATTTAGTTCACGGTGTAGAGTCTGTCCTCCCCATCAAGTGTCAGATACCTGCCTTACACATCGCCGTCGAGCTTCTCCCAGACACCTCCCCACTCGAGCACCATCTGCTATCCCTAGAACAAGCTGATGAAGACCGTCGTGCCACTCTCCAGACCATTGAAGCCTCCAAGAACCGCTCCAAAGTTGGTTACGACAAACATGTCCACCCTCGAACTTTCCATGAAGGGGACCTCGTCCTCGCTTATGACCAAGCCCACGAAAAAACTGGTAAAGGCAAGTTTGAATCCATGTGGCAAGGCCCTTACATCGTGCAGACCTGCCTTGGCAATGGGGCATACATTTTAACTGACTCAGAAGGTCACCCTTTGCGCAACCCTCGTAATGGGTTGTATCTTAAACGCTTTTATCCTTAAATAAACCCGCGGCCCCATTGGTCCGTATTGTACAGTTTGCTCTCTTTTTTTTTCACCTTTTTTACCACAAACTTACATTCATCATTTTTGCATGACCACAGATGGACCATCTTCCACCTCATTACATTGGCTTCGCCGATGGAGCAAGCCATTGGTCTCCCAACCTGGCTTCTGCAGCATGGGTCTTATATTCCCCTTCACATGAATTGATTCACCTTGATGGAATATGTATAGGCACTACTACCAATAACCAGGCGTAGTATGATGTTGTGACCGGTCTCCTAACTGCTGCCCTCCAGATGGGCATATGTCACCTTCATGTGTTCCTTGACTCCCAGCTACTTGTCTCCCAGCTCAACAACTGCTACCAGGTGCGTGATCCTTGCCTCTTTAGAAAATTCCCGCGCACAAAACAACTCAGCCGACAATTTGAATCCATAACGTTCACCCATGTCCCAAGAGCTCAAAATAGTGTCGCAGATCAAATGGCTAACACCATCCTCGATTGGCACATCAATCACACCATGTAAAACCTCCATCATGCATCATCATCCCATAACATCTCATCAAAAATATATAAAAACCCAAAAAGATTGCAAGGGGCATCCACGTGCCTATCACCACATAAACATTTGCATCCATGTGCAATAAAAAATAAAAACACATTCATATACAGGGGCATCCACGTTCCTAATCCTACATACATCATGTTGCATCACATAAAATACACAAGGGGCATCCATGTGCCCATCATCCTACACTACTTGCATCCACATGCAGTACAAACATATAACAAACCATAAGCGCATCCACGTGCGTACACTAAATCATCATCGCAAAAAGGTGCATCCATGTGTATATATATATATCAAAAAAAATGTCAATATGCTACACATGTCCTGAGTACCCCCCGTACTCAACTATACAAAAAATATCTATACATCCATACGCCTCATAGAATACATGTCGTAGCTACAAAATCGGGGGAGTCCCCTGCACTCCCTAGTGAGAGTCATACCCTGCGTCATTTCCTGCATCAGCTGCCTCCAAGTCCTCACCTCGCTCCTCCTCTGGCAGCTCCTCATCCCCTGCGGGCTCCTGTGCCCGACCCCAATCCTCCAAGATAGCCACTCGGATCGCGATCGACCGGAACTCCCATGGCGCCCTCAGAGAGTCCTGAATCACCTCCGGATCCACGTCCCGCCACTCGTCATCAGTCACTCCAACCAGCAACCGATCTAGAAGCATCCGTACAGACTCCAGAGTCCCCTCAGCGTCCCATCGACGCACCTCCCCTCGGCCTGGTAGGGCCGGTACCGCCACATGCCCCCTGCGCTCTACATGTCCTGGTGGTGGTCTCGGGCCAACATCTGTAGATCACACATCAGTCAGTAACAATATATCAAAAAAAAAAAACACACTATCATACATAAGACTTGACATCCATAACATGCAAGCAAAACCATACGTACCATCTGGTCCCCACGCCTGCCCTGGCGGTTGTGGTGGCTCTAGATCCCCGGTGTAGTCCATATCTTTGTATGGATAATCATCAAGTGTCAGTGGCATCTGCAACCACTGGAGGTAGAGCTCCTGAGTAAAGTACCTCCCAACCTCACCGCCACCTCGGCGGCGCATCATCTCTCCCCACCGCACCATGTGCGGCTCCCTCAGTCCTCCTGCCCTGACCGGCACCCGCGGCCACAGTTTAGGTACTTGCTCCATGAAGAAGGCACACAGAAAGGATCCATAACAAAATCCCTTGCTAGATTCCTTCACCGATGTCAGATGCCGCTGAACACAAGTGAGGAACATCTGGCCCCAAGCATAATAAACACCATCCAGCACCCACTCCACTAGTTGCATCTGGCCCCCAGACACCTTCTCAGGTGATTGGGACCCCAAAACTCGAACCACGCACGCCGCAATAGCCTATACTATTGGCTCTTGCAGGTCCACTACCTGGAGTGCATTCCTCTGTACCCTAGCCTCTAGAACACAGTACCGCTCCAACATATCCTCCATATCCACATCCGTGGATACTCGTGGCTGCGTATCCGCCACCCTACCCAGATAGGGCAACCCCGTTAGGAAGTATACATCTGCCAGGGTGAGATCCACCCTCTCTCCCTGCACCCTGAATGCCTGAATGTCCGGCTCCCAAAATCTCACCAATCGGTTCAGCAGCAGCACTACTGAATGCATCATAGGCACCTGTGCGAACTTCAATAGTCCGCACAACCCCAACGTCGATCACACATACCTATCCCTCCGGATGACATCCATTATCTCATCTGGGACATCCCGCTCTCGCCAAAGCACCAACGGCATCCTGTCAATCACGCAAGGCAAACTCATCAGACTCATGTCAAAGAAGTAAACCTGCCCCACCCCCCCGGGGAAACCCTAAAAGCTCGATCCCAATTGAGGCTTTAGGGCCCCTTGCCGTGGTTTCCGACTGCGACTGTCAGGTCTACAGTCGCGGTCTGAAACCACGCCTGTAGGAGCCGAACTCGTGGTCCCGAACCGCGTGTCCAGCCTCGGAACACGCGATACCTGACCATGTATTCTGACCTGAACCTCACGGTCCCCATCCGCGTGGTCCTCCCTGGAACCCGTGGTCCCCGACCGCGGTTCCACACCACAAACCCTTGGTCCACCCCACGTGGACCGTACAAAAAATCCCCTAGGACCCACTACCCCCCCCCCCCCCCCCCCCGAACCCAATGAAAATGCAGGTATGAGTTTGTCGGAATACTTGTAACTCCCAGATCTGAAAACGGCCAATCGGATCGTCCAAAAACACCAACTCAACTCTGGTCCACTCTGATCACTAGTCAAAGTCAACAAGTCCAAATTACACTTGTCATGTTGGACCCATTCACTATTTATAGTCCATTGACTTTTTCTTATTTTGGCCATTCTGCACCCATACGGAGTCCATTTTTCGAACCGTTTCCACGACTTGAATCAGCACGACGATACCATCATGATGGTCAACTTGTTCTCTTATTTTTTCAACATCATTTTTTGAGCATTTTTTAAACACCCGTCACCTCGGTTTGCATGCCACATCGACCGTTATCCATTTTTGACACTTTCTATATCGCCGGATTAATTTTTCCAAGCTCGTGATGATGCTTGAGATCATTTCTCGCTCTCACTTGGTACAGTTTCAACATTGTGTCCCGACACCTTGCTGCCTCGGTTTGCGCGCCACATCGACCGCCATCGGATTGTTCCACATTTTTACATGAGCCATTCACTCCTGTCATACTACAATTATTTCGTTATGTTGCCACCATTCATTATCCCACAAGGAGGCCCACCAGTGTTCCCCCCTACCCTACTCTCGTTCTTGGTCATCCTAAATGTTCCTTGATTGAGCACTTCCTCCTTTCCTGGCCATTCCTGTTGTTCAGTATAATTTTATCCCTTTTTCGGGCCGGACAAATCCTTTATGAAAAAGGCACTTAGGGAGTTTCTGTTAAGCTCTTTTCTGACTCCTAAAACAATGAAAAGATCGCCGAGCAATCTTTCTTCCTTTCATGCTCGTTAAAGTACCTAAAAGGGCGTCTATCTAGTATAAGTTTAACCCTTTTCTGGACCTGGTAGACTAATTACGAAAAAGGAATACTCTAGTCACACCGGCTAGAAGAGTTCTTCATTGCATCCTTTTATGCTTCTTCGGGCCTTGGAGACTAACACACGAAAAAGAAACCCCCTGGAGTCTTCTTATTGCTTTCAGACTCTCTAAAATTGAAAGCAACCACGAGCATGAACTGTCCTGGGCTCGTACAAATCCACACGACAGTACCATTCCATTATTTCAGAGTCTTCTTATCGCTTTCAGACTCCTTAAAATTGAAAGCAATCACGAGCATGAACTGTCTTGGGCTCGTACAAATCCACACGACAGTACCATTCCATTATTTCAGAGTCTTCTTATTGCTTTCAGACTCCTTAAAATTGAAAGTAATCACGAGCATGAACTGTCCTGGGCTCGTATAAATCTACACGACAGTACCATTTTACACACACTTCTTCTAGTTCCTTAATCCATGAAGAATTTCCCCCGTGCCTCTTGGCACTATGATCGATCATCTCAGCAGCACCCCCAATCAGGTCCTCTTTGTTCAGAGTAGTCTGCAGTCTCCTGCCATTTTCCACCAGCTTGAGTATCACTCATCCCAGTCACTATCCTCGATCCAGTACAGCTATGACCCCTTTCCCACCAGTCAATTTCATATGCTGCCCGATCGTCCCCACCATCATACTCTGAATAAAGGAAGTTTGAGTCCACCCACTCTACTTGCCCAGTTATCCCCCCAGTATGTCAGTCCTACCATCAGTACTCTCACACTTCGGTTCTCCACCTCGCGCTCCTGTCAAGGAAACATCATTGCCTTGATAGTTGCAAGTCTCCCTCTGTCGACGACAGCCCCTCTATTCCAGAGGATAGACCTAGAGGTCCCTGTGCCTTGGACCCATCACCATCTGTGGTGAGTGCCTACGGACCATTCTGAGAGGAGTCATCATTGCCTCTCCGAGTGGTTGTTTCTCACATGGTCGACTTCAACACCTTGATCGCATCGTTGAGAATCGCGTAGGGTTTATATCCCTTCAGTTATTGGTCGAAGACCCCAGATTTCCCCCGACTCTAGCACATTGGTGAGTCTCTTTGGAACACCCAGTTATATGTTCCCGTGGATGTCCGGGTTGCGTTGGCGATTGTATTCGGAAGCCATCCAGTTATATGCTTCCTTGAGTACCCAGTTCAGTGTATCGTTGAGGACATTAATCCCCGTCACTATGCTCCAGCAGCTCATCAGTTCCTCTAGTACCACACTCAGTAGCACTGTTGTTATTCCAGTGTATCAGTTCTTCAGATCAGACATGGTCAACCCAGCAGTATGTCCCATATTTGTGTCCCCTCTGGACCCTTATGATGTACACAGTGGTTCTCTATGTATCCTACAGGTCCCCCTTTTAGGGCCTCACTGTTATTTTTTATGTATCTTGATACGAGCATGGGTATGCCCGCCTCGTCCATATATTGAGATTCTTCCGCATTCATTATTTGAGGCCATGTATATTTCAGGTCCCCATATTTTGGAACCCATTGTTATTATTATTCTAGATCTTAATACGAGCATGGAATGCCTGCCTCATCCATATGTTCAGATTATTCCTCATTGATTATTGAGGTCATGTACTTTCAGTTTTTGCAGTTTGTTAGGGACCGTTGTTCCGGGCTCTAGTTTGTTTCTTCTCTTCTCCACACCCCAGGAAAACCATACAAGACTTATGATGTCTATCGGCCATACGATGAGCTCCTGCCCTCACACATCAGGGGGCAATCTGTTAACACCCAAAAAGTGCTCACTACCTCATCTACCCTATTACATGACTCATTTGTCCATATTTCCTACCATATTTTCCTCCAAAACCTTAAAATCCCACTAAAAGCCTCCAAAAGGCCACAAAACCATTAAAAAAGCCTCCAAAAGGCCAAAAATCCCCTTTTCCCCTAAAAAAATCTAAAATTCCTCCAAAATAGCAAAAACTCTCTAAAAAGAGAATAAAAAAAATAAAAAAAGAGGAAAAAGAGGGAAAAAGGAGGAAAAAACCCTATACAGCTGACCTAAACCATATGGTTCCCAAAACCATGGGCCAGCACTCTACCACTAAAAACCTATAAATAGGTGATGGAGGCCCCTCATTTCATATCCACAGTCAAATACACCCTTACTCTGCCAAAATCACTCTTGAAACCCTAGCTTACCATTGAGCTACTTTCACCCTTGAGTGCCCCTTTGGCCCATTTCCAACCCTTTGGAGAAAGAGAAAGGAGCAAAGCTGGAAGCTTGGAAGCAACCCTCCTGGACTGCTGCAAGAGCTTCACCAACCTTCACATTGAAGGTATAATCAATACAAAAACCCTTTTTATTATCTTGTCTTTTCTGTTTTATGCACATGTTTAGAATAATTATCATTTTACTGTATTGTCTTTCATTTAATGTTTTTCTGAACTGCTACTAAGGAGTCCCTTCTCCTTAGTAGGTGCTCATTTGCACAAGCTAGGGTGAAAACCCTAGCTACAATGAGAAGGGTCACTTTGCTTCAGATTGTCCCAAGAACAAAAGGAATAACAACAACAACTTCAGCAAGAAGAAGAAGGGCAGCAAAAGAAAGTTCCATGCTCATACTATCGAAGATGATGAACCTCCAAAGAAGAAGGCTAGGGCAGAAAGAGATTATAGTGATGATGACTCATCAAGTGAAGAAGAGTATGTTCTAATCTATGCTCTCACAGGTACTATCTCCCATGGTTGTAATGATTGGTTAATTGACAGTAGGGCTTCCAAACACATGACTGGGTTTAACGAATCTTTTGTAAACCTATATGAACATGAATCACCCCATAAGGTGAAACTTGGCGATGATTATCAATACCCAATCAAAGGAAGTGGTGAAGCCTCCTACAACCTAGATTCTGGAAAATATTTGAAGATGAAAGAAGTCCCTTATGTACCTGGGCTCAAGAAGAATATTCTCTCCATCTCTACATTGGATGCAAAAGGCATGAGGGTTGCATTTGTAGATGGCCAAGTCCTAATGTGGCCAAAGGGTAAAACAATCGATGATGCAGTAGTGATTGGAGAGCAAGAGGGAGGATTGTATAAATTGAAGGGTCAACCTGAACATGCCATGGTACATGACTCCATGGAGCCAAGTGAACTTTAGCATAGAAGACTTGCTCATATGCATTATAGGGCACTTCCAATTGCAAGCAAGGCTGTAGAGGGTCTTCCTGAAATCAAGACCAAACATGAAGGTGTTTGCAAAGGATGTGCAAAAGGTAAGAACATTAAGAAGGCTTTCCCAAGCAGTGAAAGCAAGGAAAAAGGTATCCTGGAAATCATCCACTCAGATGTATGTGGTCCTATGTCACCCAGTTCTCTGAGTGGGTATGTTTACTATGTCTCGTTTCTTGATGACTTCTCCAGGAAGACTTGGGTATACTTCTTGAAGAACAAAGATGAGGTATTTGATAAGTTCAAGGAATTCAAAACCTTGATGGAGAATCAAACTGACAAGAAGATCAAAACATTCAGATCCGACAATGGTGGAGAATTCACCTCAGGTGACTTCAAGAAGCTTTGCAGTGATTCAGGGATTAAGAGGGAGTTGACTGCTCCCTACAATCCACAACAAAATGGAGTTGCAGAAAGAAAGAACAGAACAATCATGGAAGCAGCAAGGGCAATGCTGCATGACCAGGATCTACCTATGCATCTATGGGCAGAAGCAGCTAGAACAGCCGTATATGTGCAGAACAGAACACCCCATAAGATATTGGACAACAAGACACCAGAAGAGGTCTTCTCTGGTAAGAAACCTAAAGTCAACCATCTCAGAATATTTGGTTGTCCAGTATACACTCGTGTCCCAAAGGAAAAGAGGAACAAGCTAGATCCTTCAGGAAAGAAGGGTATCTTTGTGGGTTACAGTGAAAGCTCAAAGGCTTACAAAATATACTTTCCAGGGTTCAAGAAGATTCATGTCAGCAGGGATGTGACATTTGATGAAAACTTTGCATTCATCAAATCAAGAAAGACACCTGTTGAAGTTTATGAAGAACCTAAGGAAACTAGATTTCAAGACACTACCATGACTGAAGCAATTCCAGATGTTGATCGTGAAATTGAAGATTCACAACAACCTGTAGATCCACCCCATGAGGATAACTCTCACAAGAGGAAACCTGCATGGGATAGAGAGCTCATTCAAGATGCAGAAAGATTTGGCATTCCAGAGGAAGAACACAGAGCAAAGAAAAGAACCAGATCACATACCATCTATGTTGCTTTACTCTGTGACATTATGAACAAAGAACCTTCCAGTTATGAAGAAGTAGTGGAAATGAAAGAATGGAAAGATGCCATGGTTGGGGAATACCAATCAATAATGAAGAATGATGTTTGGGATGTTGTCCCAAGACCTAAAGAGAAGTCTGTTGTGACTTCTAAATGGATCTACAAAATCAAGCATGCTACAGATGGCAGTGTAGAGAAATACAAGGCAAGATTCGTAGCTTGTGGCTTCTCTCAGAAAGAGGGAATAGATTATGAAGAAACTTTTGCACCTGTAGCCAGGTATACTTCCATCAGAACAGTACTTGCCCTGGCTGGAGCAATGAAATGGAAAATACACCATATGGATGTCAAGACTGCTTTTTTGAATGGTGTAGTTGAAGAGGAAGTATATGTGGAGCAGCCACTTGGTTTCGAAACACATGACAGGGAGTCATATGTGTGCAGATTGAAGAAAGCCTTGTATGGCTTGAAGCAAGCTCCCAGAACTTGGTATGGTAGGATGGACAATTTTTTATCTAGTTTGGGATTTACCAAGAGTAAAGTGGATTCCAACATTTACTACAAGGTTGAGGAAGGGAATCCTGTGAATCTACTTCTATACGTGGATGACTTATGTGTAACAGGAGATGACAGATTGATTGCAGATACAAAAAAGAAGCTTGATGTTGAGTTTGATATGAAGGACCTGGGGATGATGCACTATTTCCTAGGTATGGAGGTGTGGCAAAGTACAGATGGGATCTTCCTTGGGCAAGGGAAGTATACTGTAGATATCCTGAAGAGGTTCGGGATGATGGATTGCAAGGCCATGGCCACACCTATGGCATCGAATCTGAAGCTTCTATGTGATGCTTCATCTGAGCCGGTTGATGTCTCTATGTATTGTCAGATGATTGGGTCCTTGATGTACCTGACGAACACGAGACCAGATATTTGCTTTGCGGTGAACACATTGAGTCAGTTCTTGACGGATCCGAGGAGTGTTCACCTGGTTGCTGTGAAGCATATTCTGAGGTACCTGAAGGGCACAGTTGATTATGGGCTCAAGTATGAAGCGAATCAAAAGTTTAACCTGTAGGGTTATGTTGATTCAGATTGGGCAGGCAGTGCTGCAGATAGGAAGAGCACATCTGGGTGCTGCTTCGGTATGGGATCAGGTGTGATATCTTGGTTTAGTAGGAAGCAGTCCTACGTAGCACTAAGTACAGCTGAGGTAGAGTATGTTGTAGCCTGTTCAGCTAGCTGTAAGGCAGTATGGCTTTGGAAGCTACTGTCTGAGTTATTTGATCTCCCGTTGGATGCTACTAGTATCTTCTGTGATAGCCAGAGTTGTGTGAAGTTGTCTGAGAACCCAGTGTTTCACGACAGGTTTAAACACATAGAGATCAAATATCACTATATCAGGGATATGGTGCAGAGAGGAGCAATGAAGCTCCTGTATGTTTTGACGGATGAGCAGATTGCAGATGTATTAACGAAGCCATTAGCCAGAGTGAAGTTCGAGTACTTCAGAGAGAGGCTTGGTGTTCTTCAGATCGATGACACTTCGAGGAAGAAGTGATGGATACATTTGCTGAAGCCATTCCAAGCATGTTGAAAGGAGGATCCTTCACATGGTTGTGGATGTAAGCGCTAGATGATGAGCATCAAGATGATGTTCTAGTTTCTGCTCTGTATGATCAGTTGGATCATTTACATTTGTGTATATATGCATCAGGATGATGCTGGATATGGTCAGTTGGATCATTTATATGTATATGTATGTACGCATCATGTTGGATGCTGGATATGATCAGTTGGATCATTTGTATGTATTTTGTATATGCATCATGTTGGATGCTTGGACCATGTATCGGTATTTGTATCAGGTGGATACATTGTATGATCAGGTAGATCATGTATGTTGATATATATTAGGTATGATCAGATGGATCATGTATTTTTTTGTATCAGGTGGATACATTGTATGATCAGGTGGATCATGTATGATGATATGTATCAGGTAAATACTTGGTATGCATCAGGTGGATGCAGTGTATGATCAGGATGATCATAGATGACGAGCTTCAGGATGTTGCTCCAGATGACATGCAGCAGGATGTTGCAGTGATGATGATCAGGATGATCATGTGTACATCAGGATGATGTATGGTGAGTATCAGGATGATACTTTATGGTCGTGGATCAGGTTGTGCAGATGAGCATGTCTGGGAGATCCTATAGGTTGGAGTTGTGTACCCGTAACAGCCTGGGATGCTCTTTCGAGACATTGCTCTGGGAGGACACGTAACATCCTGAGATGCTCTTGCGAGGTTTTGTACTATGGCATGTAATTTGTGCACTGGGAGATTTCAGGTCGGAGTTGTGTACCCGTAACATCCTGAGATGCTCTTTCGAGGTTTTGCCATGACCACATGTAATTTGTGCCCTGGGGAGATTTCAGGTCGGATTTGTATACCTGTAACATCCTGAGATGCTCTTTCTAGGTTTTGTGGTGACCACATGTAATTTGTGCCACAGGGAGATTTCAGGTCGGAGTTGTGAACCCGTAACATCTTGAAATGCTCTTGCTAGGTTTTGTGGTGGGGTCACATGTAATAAGTCCTAGAGATCTGGACAGGATGAAAAAGGCCTTAGATGCTCTTTAGGGTTCTTGCTAGGCAAGAGACTCTTTAAAGGTTTTGTGACGCATGTAATAAGTCTTGAGGATTCCACAGTATGGCCAATGATGACGAAGACCTGCAGGTGGTGGGCCTACATCCATTATGAAAAAGGACTGGCTCTGTAGAACTTCCTATGACGAGTAGAGTCAGAGATTGGTTGAGATAGCAGCAGCAGTGACGATGATGATGACGATGCATCGATGACGATGATCCCAAGAAGAAGAATTGTCTAGCAGATCTGTGTCGAGAAATACCTTCCTAGTTAAGAGGGAGTGTTGATGTATATGTAACTTCGGAATGTATTTCATATATATTTATTGTACCCTTATAAGAGATGTGTTATTCCTCTATAAGGAAGTGTCGTCATGTGTATTGACAAGTGTCGCAAGTGTGTGTACTTGCCAATGGGTTATTAGACCACCATGTGTGGGGTTGGTCCTGAAATATATATTATATTATGGATGTACCTAGCTAGACAAGTCGGCCCCATAGTGTAACTGGGCAAACAGGTTAAGTATAAATAGAGATCGGGAGATCTCTATTTGATCACTCGAAAACTCACTTCTCTCACTCAGAAAGTGGTGGACTAGTGAGGAGGAGGATCATCTGCTACTAGGAGACTATCTCAGTGTATTTTGGTTGTACTTTGGTTGAGCCATTGCTCTCTCTATCTCTGAGGAAGTTGTGGGGTTTTTCACCTTAGGGTTTTCCCCATGGAAACTCTGTGTCTCTTGTCTCTCATGCTTTTGATTCTTGTAATGCTTGTCATGCTTATTATGATTGTTATGCATTGATATACTGTACATGTTATTCTCTCAGTAAAGATCCTAGAGTATTGTGAATTAATGCTCAAAATTTAACATATTGTTCTCTCATGCTTACTATTTGATTAACTTTTGTTATAATTGGATGCTTTCCATAGGATTTAAGAAAGATATAGATCTTGGTGTTACATTATCTTTTTCATATTTACCTTCTTTTACAATGAATACAAGTCTTATGATGGTGTTACATTAACTTTTCTCATATTTACGTTCTTTTACAATGAGTACAAGTCTTGTAATGGTAAAAAGTATGGAATGAGGATTTTGACAATGACCTTATCCTTGGGATTGCAAACTAATGTTTGGAAATTAGGGATTTATTTTGTTGTATGATGGCTCATAAAAGGAATTGAAATCCTGTTGGAACCCCAACAACCCTCCTTTAAATTTTGACAAAACTAAAGGGTCCCCAATGTAAATTGTGTATATACTTAGTTTTTTTTAATATTTTGCTTTTGGTATTCTTTTTTATCTTGCTTGATTTGACAGGTGATCCATAACTTTCCTTCCTTGATCTTATACTCTTTATCCTGCTTGTTCTTTGGTTTTCAATTCATGGTGATTTGGTGATTCTTGCTTGATGATTTTTTTTTTTCTTATTTATTAATCTTGCTTATAGACCCCTATCTAGGCCCATTTTAAGTTGATCTCAAGCTTTAGTTTACATAAGATGAATTCATATTTTGAAATCAATATTATTGATATTATGACTTGTAAACAAATATTTTAAACTTCAAGATAATGTCAATTATTAATAATTGGGATTTTGTTTAATCACTTGTATAATGATACTTTTTCTTTTTCTTTTTTTTCCAAGAAAAAAAAGCGTAATTTCATTCATCTGTAGAGATCAAAATTACATTCTGTAGGTTCACCATAAATAGTGAATTCTTCAAGATCATATATTCCTATGATGGAACTGTTATGTCTTCTTTCAGTTTACAAAAATGTGCATACTATGATGCTGTATAGATAAGTAGTTTAGCCCCGTAAGGCATATTTCATAAATTATTTCTGTCTGTGTTTCTAGACTTCGTCACATTAAGAAAAACCAATAGAATACTAATAAGCTTTTACAGTGTATCAAAAAGCAGGAACTGTATCATAGATAATGTGCTGATATATTTCATAGATTCTCTATAAATGGATAATGATACATTTTCATTGAGTGATTAAAAGTATTTGATATCCTATAAAGGATGCACATGTTTTAAAATTATTATAAATTAGTGCTTCCTTATAACTATAAGGTGTCACCCTCTATGGTTATTTGCCCTGCTCCAAATCCATTCATCCGTGAAATATTTATGTTAAAGCAAGCCTGGATGGAAGTTTCATGACAGGGGCATACAAGTTTTCATTTTATAATCTCATCAAAAGGGATGTAATCTTGTTTGAATGACAAGATATTTATTTTATTTTTACTTGAGATTGACGCCAATAGGATCTCACATGATTCATTTTAAAGTCATTTTAACAAGTCTGCTGCGATGTCAAACCAATTACATGCAGTTCTTTCAATTCAATGCATTTACATGTTATGCGGGAGGTTATTGCATGCTAGGTACAGATCGCCAAAACGTATAGAAAAGGAAGTTAATAACAAGCTACCAGATCATCAAAATATTTATCTAACTCATAAGAATCCGAGGAGCTTCACAGTATTCTCAAAATGATTAAGTAAATTAAATTTTGTTTTCAAAGAACCAAGAAGAGATGTTACGTGAAAATGCCGCAACAAAAGTAGAGCTTATGGAGATAAATGCAAGTAATAAGGATTGAATGGTTGCACATTTCTTGCTGAGATTCTATCCTCTCTCCATTGTCGACCTGTCAATACCAACGTTAAGATCATTGAGCTGGGCATTAAATTGTAGAAGGGATCTCTGGAAGTAACATGTTACTCAGTTTACCAAGAATAAATGTTCCAATTTGTTGTGACAACGTGTAAAAGAGAGACCGTTAAAAGAATAATTCGCCACCAAAATTTCCAAGAATAACGTAAACAGATCGCCGCGAAGATACCAAATCAAAGTGAAAAAGGGGAAGATTACTATCCGTGTCATTATTTTATTATTAGTTTTCTTAATTGTTTATTTCTCTCCTTCTCATTGGTGTTAATGAATTGCAGTTACTGTGACATATATAATTTTGATGTGTAGATATGGTGAAGGCTTGGATGTGCAAAGATCGCGTAAGGAGTTAAAATGAGTTAATCAGATTGAGGATGAATGAAAACTAGAACACGTTTGGGGAGCTCTCATTTTCAACGACCAATATCCGTGATCATAAAGGGAGTACAATACTATCAAAATATGTTTTAGTTCTGTAGATGATAGATAAAGATCGGTTGCTGTTGCAACCTAATCCCCAAATTTTTCTTAAAATTGTAGGACCCCTCCTATTTTTTAGTAGTCTTAGAGTTTGACTCATCCTAGAAAAGTTCACCTTTGACACTTTGATTTTTTTTCCTGAAAATCAAGCAAAGAAGACAATTTTTTGACTAAGTAAAACTCAGGTTTTTGCGCCGACACGGTCAAAGCAACTTGGCGAGTTGAGCCGACACGGTCGGAGCAAAGTTGTCTTTTTGGATGAATTCCTTGTTTCGGAGCAACTCGGCGAGTTCCGCTGAAACAGTCTGAGATTATTACTTTTCGCAGTCATTCTGAAACACTTAGAATTTTTTTGAAAGTTGCGTTTGGTCGGAGCAGATCAGTGAGTCGCGCTGATCGTTTCGACGACAAAACCTCAGTCATGCCGAAACCCATCTACGGGGAGATGCCAGTGACGTCAATGAAGCGTCAGGGAAAAGAAGATTGGCATAGAATGGTAAGTGCCGCGACTTGTTTCGCAGCAACTCGGCGAGTGTCATCAAAACGGTCGCCGACGAAATGTATCGATGATGAAATTGCGGCGAGTGCTGATGCAGACCACAAAGCGGAAAGACACTTTCAGAAAAACTTACAAAGTAACGCCGATGCTTCCGGCGAAACTCAGGAAATAACTCCGAAACAATCGCAGTAAAGTGGCGAGATGTGTCGATCCGTTCCGGCGAAAAGTCACCAAATGAGCCCGACGTCGGTGCAAGATTGAAAACGCCGCCGACGCGTTTCACTGCAACTGGGCGAATCATGCCAAAACGGTCGGTGGTGAATTTTTTAATCTGACAGCGACGCGAAAAAAGGAATTCCGTGCCGAAACGGGGGTCGATCATTAAAATGATCCCACCAACTCCCACCCCATTCGCATTTATTGCTAGAGGTTTTCGAAGAGTTATATATAGGGAAAAAATATTTGTTTAGCATATTGCAAATGCCGTTATAGCAATTTTTTCCTCCACCACTCACCGGACGCCAAGCATCTTAACGTCGTTATAGCGATTTTTTCCTCCACCACTCACTGGATGCCAAGCATCCCAACGTCGTTGACAGGTAAGCTATCTCATACCCACATGTTCCTTTTTAAGTTGACATCGTTGTTTTCTATTGGGTATTTTTGTTTTCTTATGGGTCGTTGACCTTTCCTCGTCGTCAGTTTTTTCCATGTCATTCTGACCTGTTAGGGAAAACCATTTGTGGGGTTTAGAGTTGTTTTTGAAAGGGGGTTTTGAATTCACATATCCAGGGTTTTTCTTATCTAGACAGTTGCCCTACCTCATTTTGAACACCCGTGCGATCCCTGCGATGACCCTCCTTTCTATTTAGTTGACATAACCGTGTATGGAGGGTGATTTTGGCCACGGATAGTAGAGTTTTATGCAAACTACTGGCTTATCACAGTGGCCCCCTACCGCCATGAAACCAACGTAAAAAACCACTTAGAAAACCAAAACGATTTGCGTTGCAAACGTTTTTCTTTTTCCCAGACATATAAATTAGGATGGCCGCGTAGATTTCTTAGGATTTTCATCGCTACAATCACGAAAGAACTGTCCCTGAATGTGTCTCGAGGCCTTCTTGTTTTCCAAAATCCCGTAGTAGTATCCCACGTAGTTGCTCTGTCAGTGACATATTCACTGGCTCGATCCCTAATTTTCCTTTCCCACCACAAAATGATGATTTTTCGGGATCGGCTCGCATCTATTTTTGTAACCCAAAAGCATGCATTTAATTCTTTATTTTTCATAGACTGAACTTGATGAATACACTTCATATAATCCCTTATGAAAAATTATTTAAATATTGGTTTAACCATGTCACAAACTTTTCAGCACCACCAACAGTTATATTGTGGTTATTGATGAAAATATTTTAGAAGAATATTTTTGAAATAATTTTGCATACATTTTCAGTTGCATATTAATTTCCACACACCTACATACCGTTGAAGCAAAACAAATACCTGAAAGCATGGAAGAAATTGTTTTCTTAACTCAACTTATTGTTAGTAATATGAAGGAAAAATGCTCTACAGACTTCTTGTTGAGTTTTGCTTACACATTGTTTCTACTATTTCATCAGGATTTGGAAATGCAAAGAATGAGTGCTGAGAGGAATTCTAAGATAACTGAACCAAAGTCGGACGTAGAAGTAGTCGCTGATACTACGATAGAAACCATGTTCGAATATACTAGAGAAGAAACATAAATCGCCCCAGAGTACAAGTGGGGAGAACTGTATCAGATGATCCAAGATCAGAAGATTCCTGATGTAGCTCTCTTAGAGATGATTTTGTACCAAAACATTAAGAAATCAGGCATCACCAAAGCGGCCACATACCCAAAAAACTTTCCTTGCTCAGAATTATTCGGATGGATCCTGCCGCGTGTAGATGTCACATCAAGAATCATCTCTGACACTAAAGGGGAAGGATTTGCATCTTTCCATCTAGGTCACATAACAGTAGCATATAAACTGCCACCACCCAAGGTCATGTTGACTGAAGACTGGATCAAGAGTATAAACATGGACCACTTTGAGTATGCTAAAAAGATGGTCGTCTCAAAGAAACAACTAAGGATGAAAGCAAGTGGGGAGTATGATAGTCAAAGCTTGAGAACCCCATTCAGAATTATAGCTCTGATGCTAAGAAGAATTTTCGGCAGAGCGAATGGGAACATTTACAAGCTAAATTGGGTACCCCTAATTTATCACATAGCCTTCCATGAAACTGTGTTTAACTGGGCAGACATAATCTTAGACAACCTGGCGTCGACAATAGCAGCAGCATAGGGAGGACTATCCCAGAAGAAAGCAAAATTCTACATGTCTTCATATCTCATGGACTGCATACTAGTCAGGCACCTATTTCCTAATTTGGGATGTATCTGGAATCAGGTCGAGTCTCCGATCTATGTGGCTTATCATATTACACGGGCCCATAGATATGCAAGCCAATACAAACTCCTTTGTGAAGAGTTGATCATCCCTATTTATTGGTTGATTTTCAATGAGGAACCAAACTGCCTATTTGAAATTGCAATGGCGGTCATAAATGAGTATGGAGATTATTACTTTTCGTAAGAAGGCACCTATATTAGAATGTTTGGAGGTTCTAGAGCTCCATCCCTTATGCCCAAATATGCGACCGATTTTGTGGTCCACAAAGAGGCCGTGAGGCAAGTTTTCATTAATGGGATTGGCAGTTTCCTGCATGATCACAAGAAGGCCTCCTTCCCACCGTTACCCTTATGTATCGGGGCATACAAATTCACCAAGGTTAAAGGTGTTGAAGCTTTTGTTAAAGATTTGGAAGCATTTCATTTTTGGGAGAAGAGTTTTGCAAGAAATTGTGCGTCAATCATAATACATTATGAATATATAGATCACTTTGAAAAAGATGAAGAAGTGTATAGAAGAGCAAGCAATATGACTAACCTGAACAAACGTTTTGTTCGGAAAAGCAGCGCCGGTCCTAGTCATGTTGCCACTACTGCAGCAGAAACAAAAAGGCAATGAAAGAAAATAGAAGAAGTTGTAAGGCTACAGGTGGTGGAAGCAGAAGAAAAGCTAAGGGAGGAAGCAGAAAGGATCCAGATAGAAGAGGCCGAGAATTTTCTAAAGGAGGCCGAGAGGTTGCAAAAGGAGGAAGAAGATAAAAGACAAGCGGAATAAGAAAGAAGAGAAAAAGAAGAAAGGGAAGCAGCTAAGCAGCAAAGGAAAAGGGAAGAAGAAGATAAGTCCAAGGAAGCTGTGGAAATTGGAGGCCCAAGTGTATAGGACATGGACATAGATTCACCAGGGGTATCGGGAGTCACACTTACTGGAGGACATCTACCATTCATAGAGCTCTGGCTCACCCCATCAAAATAACATACAGTGTCCAAATTGGACACAATAATCTTTGATTCAGGTAGGAAAACCATCATGAGGAGGTTCGAGAAGAGATTAAAAATGGGTTCGAAGCCTGAAATAGTCACTATCCAGGAGAACGCTATCATGGAGGGTACTCATAAGGACCCTAAGTTCACAGCCTCCATAAGCATAGCAGCTGCACAGGAAAGTGCAGATAATGTCAAGAATTTGTTGAATGACATTGAACGAAATAAAGAAAAAATGCTCAAATTAAAAGATAACTTGGTGAAGGCGCGAGCAGAAGGAATGGAACTAAAAAGAAAACACGATTCCATAGTTTACAAGAAGGACAGATTACTGAATGAATATCAGAATTTGGACTCGGAAAAGGAGGCATTGGTTGTACAGTTAATTATTATGGAAGGTGAAAGGAGCGACTTCGAAGCTCGAATCAGTGAATTAGAAACAAGAGAAACGGTCGCAAATCAACAGGTTGAAGAATTGAAAGCTCAGATGGAAGAATTGGTTAAAGAAAAGGAGTCTATGATAGAATAGATGGATCTAGCGAATAGTAAGAAGCAAGACATGACTCATTTCCATGAGCAGGCATGCAAAATTCAGGAGAAAATATGTCACTCACAGGAATTGATCACTGAAGAGATATACAAGATGAAAATAATGATATCAAGAATGAACGAGATTGTTGTAGAATCGAAGAGGATCAGACAAAAAATGGTCAATACTGGAAATAAGATCAAGAAGCAGATGGCATGGAGAGAAGGAAAAACATAGTTTCCTGACCACTTGCCCCAGAAGATGACTGCGAACTCTAATTTAGACATAGCGCTTCTTGAGTTCTGCAGGAAAGCTGGAAGGATATTAAATAATGAAATCCCTGTTTCTATTGATAAATGTAAGGGATTCTACAAAAGGATTCATCATATCCACGAAAAATGTCAGCTCGTTATGCCCCCCAATATGGATGAGTTGCCTGCCAAAGATCAACGCTTGATGGAGTTTCAAAATGCATTGAGAGATGACCTAAATTACATTAGAAAGATGGATGTGTTGACAGAAGAAGTGATCCGCATCATAGTTGGAAAGTCATCGTTGTCGATACAACTTCGAAAAGTTTCGACTCGACAAGACTTCGATAGGTTCCGATTTCGACACAACTCCAACGAGTCTCGAATTCGACATACTGCGACACGTTCCACACCTTCGACATGTTCAGCAACCTCACACTTGACGACATCGACAAGCAGTGTCGACATGCGACCAGCGACTGTCAAACTTTGACAGACTATCTTTCTATCTTCCAGTCGACTGTAACAGTTGAACAGTTGAACCATTCTAACTTCTTCTTGTAACTGAACGTAACGGGCAGGAACCCAAGCGTCTCAGAAATCTATATAAGCATGTATAATATTGTAACATACATCAGTCTCTGATCAGTTTAGCAATCAAGCTATCTGGTTACATCTAATAGAAGAACATTTCGCATTCCTGCATATTGTCTGTGCGTATTTGTGTTTATCTGTGTTGTGTAATCCTACTTTTGCTCATTCTGTTTATTAAGCTTCCGCCATAACAGATCCGACTCATTCAGTCGAACTTTTTTCCCCCTCGTGCTTCCTGGACACGACCCGGATCATTGGTATCAGAGCGCACTCAGTTTTGTTGATGCTTAAGATCTGCGTATACACTTCTCTCGAAGTTACCTGACTTATGCTGGTTCAAACTTGCTCGCAATCTCAGCAATCCAAGCAGACGCTAACTCCAGAAATGACAGAAGAAACAACCGATAGACATGCAGTCGACGAGACAAAACAGCTTATTGAGCAAGCTCTGGCTCGACAACGAACTAAAATTTTCTCCCAGTTCAATGAGATTCTCTTGCGATTCGATTCGACAACCGGAGGATCCTCAACGAGAACTCACTTCGATAAAATCAAACCCTTCAAAGTGAAAATGAATCTGGACATACCGAATCTTGAAAGTAAGATTGACGCGGAATCCGTCGACAATTGGGTGCAACAATTGGAATCCTATGACATTGTAAATCAACTCTCCAGAGCTGAAAAAAGTCACCATTGCGTCCTTAAAGATGTTAACATCCATGCACTGCTAGTGGGAGAACCTCTCGACAAAGATGGAGAAAAGCGGAGACCCCTTCGATACATGGGATAAATTTGTCGAACGCATCTGAAAGGAATTTTACCCACCTAAATACCTCGAGCAGTAGTATAAGAAGTGGCAACAACTAAGGCAATGGAAAGACCAATCAGTCCAGAGTTACACTGACGAGTTCTACCGACTCATGGCAAGACTTGGTGTCCAAGAAGAAGAGAAATTGCTTGTTCTGAAGTACACCAATGGATTGTCCCAGTACATCCAGCAGGAGATAGAATTTCTGACTATCAATATGCTTGCGGATGCTTTCCACTACGCTTGCAAACTGGAAACCAAGTAGAAAGCTAAAACACATTTCGCGACAAAGATGACATCAGGAAGACCCCCTGACAAGAAGGAACCAGCTGTCTTCGACAAGTTGAAATCTTCTCATCCGACACCGCCAAAGCCTGACAACGGTAAGAAGCCTTTTCACAAAAGGGAACATAGCAAACAACCACCAACCAAAAAATGGTGCGATTACCACCACTCATCTTCGCATGATACGTCTGAATGCAACGCTCGGAAGACATTTCTAACGAAAGTGTCGACCTCCGATGCGTTCGACAAGGCGGTGGAAGAATCTGATCCAGATGTGATGACCCTTTTGACCTCGACCATTCCAGTAGCCTCGACTATCGTCGACGAGGAGGAACGAGAGCGCCCGTTCCATACACGGATATGGGTCCAGAGCAACCCATTGCATCTGATTGTGGACAATGACAGCAAAAAGAACTTCATTGCCAAAGATCTTGTGAATAACTTAGGTCTTGTTACCACTCTACATCCTCAGCCTTACAACATCGGTTGGATGCAGGATGGACAAGAACTACGGATCACTCGACAATGCAAACTCGCCTACTTCATAAAGCCTTTTGAGAATGAAGTACTTTGCGACGTGGCACCACTCTCCATAGCTGACGCCCTATTTGGGAAACCTTACCTCTAGGACATACATGGAATTTATCAATCACGGCCTCAGAAGGTGATTTCCAGAATCCGAAATCGATGGTTCAGCATACCTGTAATGTCCCCATTCAAATAAGTGCATAGTAAGACAATCCCATCAATCCTACTAGTTTCCTAGGTTGGATGGGCACATGTGGGATGGTAATAAGGAAGCTAATAAATGATATTTAGACATTAGAAGGGTTCAAGAAATTAATAAATATGGTGAATAAATAAATTCAAGAGAAATTCTAAGTGGCAAGTGGTTTTGGAGACATATGGAGGTGGTGGGACCCACACTAGCTTGATTTTTCAATGACACACGACAGCTCTCTCTTGCCAATTCGAATTCATGGGAAGGTGAACACTCTTGGGTGAGTTGGTAAGTCATAACACATGGCATTGAGCATCTTAGGTCGAAATGGAATGGAATAGTAACCTCCATGGGAGAGGAAGAGTCAAATTGGAGACTAGTGGACACTTGGGCTAGATTCCCTAGTTTTATGACAACAATAATGAAGCATCTATGAAATTTATGACAAAATTCAGACTTGACTTCTTACACCTGACCATTATGACATGTCATCCCAAAAAATAGGCTCAAGGAAGGCGCTCATGGAGTTGGGGGAAGCTAAAGAGGCTCAAATTCGAATTTGGGAGAAGATGGAAGGTTGGAACTAGGAGACAAGTGGCAAATGAGGAATATTTTCTAAATGGAAATTTATTGAATCTATTGAGAGATTTTCGACCCCTTGAAGGCTAATGTTGGTTATAAAATGTAGAAATCAAGTATGAGAATAGCTTTTGATGATTTGAGAAAAATTGCATTTGTGAAGAGAGAACTAGTGGATGACTAGTTTCTTGCCTCAGCCAATTTCGAGGGTGAAATATTCCCATCCAAATTGGTGTTTGGAGAGGCCACTCAGGTCTTTCATGGTGCTTTAATGGAGTTTTATTTGCAGGTAGCAGCTATAGGAAGTTTCATGGTTATGTTTAGTGTAGCACTTTCTCTCCACCATTTCCAATTTTGAAGGCATATTCGGGCTCCTTGAGGGATTGCGCTTTGGGTGAGATCTTGCACTCATTGGGAGAACTTCATATGATATTTTTCTAATTGTAATGGCTTCATATCCTCTGTTCTTCATATTCAGAGACTCTCAGGTCGAAATACCCATTGACTGTATGCAAAATTATTGATTAATGAGCAAACAATGTCCATTTCCCTAATGCTTTGATGTATGACACTATAAGGTTGATTATTTCGAATGGATGGATGATTATATGATATATTTGTGATTGATATACTGCCATGGATATATTCTACAAGTTTCATGTATTGTACTTGAGCATTTTTGCTCTGTTTGTTTGTATTGAGAGGTGAAATAGTGCCATTTCCCCAAGGGTCGAATTGGGGGTTTTTGCTGTTGAATGTGAGAGAGTTAGAACAATAGTAAAAATAAATTAATGGTGCATATGAGACCTTAATCACATACTTAATACATTACATACCTCTGTTCATAAATTCGTGGGATTTTGGAGGCATTTGGAAGGCCATTTGCAGTGTTACCCCGGGGGGATTTGATGCACAAATTACTAGTCAAAATTACATATATTGATCAGAATACAAATAAAATTTGCAGCAGTATTTGGAGGGCCATAAAACATTTATGAACCTAATATTCAAGTCTAAATACCATTCATACACTCCTACAGAAGACTTGGGAGCATTTGGGTTGATTTGGAGGTCAAAACAGTAAAACTAGTCAAAGGTCGAAATTGGGGAAAAAGTGGAAAAATTGGCATTTTAATAAAATTTTGAAAAAGGGTCATTACAATACTAGAGCGCCAACCTACACTGACGGTTGCACTGATATCTTCCAAACAGACAAAGAAGCTCATCAATCATGCTCAAAAGTTCGCATTAATCATGATCAAGCTGCAACATTCTAAGAAGACTGCAGCAACGAGTCAAGTCACTGACCAATGCATCTCTCGACAGAAGTAGCAAGTCGATCATGTTCTCGATGAGTACCAGAACCTCTTTCAAGATCTAGATGGAGTACCTCAAAAGTGTCAGGTAAAACACTCCATTGAACTTGTTCCTCGTTCTTCTTTTCCTAACGCATCTGTTTACAGAAGATCCATTCTCAAGAATGAATAGATTCGCAGGAAAATCCAAGAATTAATCGACAAAGGTCACATCCAACCCAGCTCCTCTCCTTGTGGAAGTCCAATTGTCCTAGTTCCGAATAAAGATGGGACTTGGCGCATGTGCATCGACTACATATCTCTCAACAAAATATCGATGAAGAATTGATACCCTCTGTCGCGGATAGACAAGATCATCGACTATCTGAAAGGTGCTAAATTATTTACTAAGCTTGACCTCATGTCGGGATACCATCAAATTCCAATTGATCCCTCAGATGTGTGGAAAACTGCTTTCAAGACCAAGGAAGGATTGTTTGAATGGTTAGTCATGCCTTTCGGCTTAACCAACGCACCTGCGACCTTCGTGCGATATATGGATAACATTCTTCGACCTTTCATCGGCAAATGGGTTATTTTCTATCTCGACGACATATTAATTTTCAGTCGATCATGGGAAGAACATGTCAGACATCTTCGACAAGTCCTCGACACTCTCCAGCAACATCGGCTTTATCTGAACATGGACACGTGCTCTTTTGCGATGACCAACATCAAATATTTGGGGTATGTAATTGACTCTGCAGGAATTCACGTCGATCCAGACAAAGTATAGATCCTCAAAGATTGGCCCATTCCTAGAAGCATTCAAGAACTAATAAGTTTTCTTGGTTTGGCGAATTTCTATCGACGGTTCATACTCGGTTTCAGTCACATAGCCTGGCCCTTGAATCAGTTGACGAAGGGAAATGGGAAAACTGTCTTCCAATGGACAGAAGCACATCAAGAATATTTTGAACAACTCAAACACAAGCTTTGCACTGCACCGGTACTTGTCTTACCTTATTTGCATTAGCCCTTTGAGATTGAGACGGACGCATCGGACTATGCCTTGGGCATAGTGATCACTCAGTTTGGTCACCCAGTCGTTTTTCATTCTGAGACTTTTAAGGACACAGTTAGAAGATAATCGAAGTACGAAAAAGAACTATACGCCATTGTGAAAGCTCTCAAGAAATGGAGGCATTCCATCCTTGGCAAGGAAATAGTCATTCTCACTAATCACAAGCCTCTATAGTGCACTCTGACGCAATCAAAATTGCAGACAAACCAACAACTCAAGTGGATTAATTACCTACATCAATTCGAGTTGGTGATTAAGTATTGGAAAGGTAAAGCTAACGCCACCTCCGATTTCCTCAGTCTACCATCCATTACTCTCCTTTTGACAGTGATGAGTATGCAAGGATACAACACGACCACTTGGAAACAGTTGTACGAGGACGACAACAAATTGTCAGTAGTATACCGACAGTTACAGACTAACAAGTCGTCGACCTCAGACTTTGACTATTTCCTGAAAGATACCTTGCTATACAAGCTTGGACAACTTTGTGTACCGACCAGTGAGCATCAACAATAGCTCATTTGGGATGCGCACTATAGAAAGACTGCAAGACACTTTGGAGTAGAAAAGACACTTGCTATTCTTTAGAAGTATTTCTTCTTGCCTACACTTAAATCTGACGTCAAAAAGTACATTCGATCATGCATGGTTTGTGCCATTGCTAAGCCGCCTAATCGACAACAAGGATTGTACACACCTCTGCCAGTTCCTAGTCGACAATGGGAATCTATTTCTATGGACTACTTGACGAGTTATCCTACTACCAAACATCAGCATGACGCAATATTAGTAGTATTCGACCGATTTTCGAAGATGGCCATTCTCATACCATGTAAGAAGACCACGACAACGCAGCATACCGCTTAGCTCTTCTTTACACATGTTTGGAAACATTTTGGTTTACCCACAACCATCATTTCCGACCGAGATGCCAGATTCATCAGCATCTTTTGGAAGATCCTTTGGCAACAGCTAGACACATGACTCTCATTGTTAACAGCTTTCCATCCTTAGACCAATGGACAGATGGAAGTATTAAATCGCTTGGTAGTACAACTGCTTCGCATGTACAATCACCAGCATCGATGCACATGGGATGAAAGTCTTCCATACATTCAGCACAGTTACAATCGTGCTCAACACATCTCTACAGGAAAGAGTCCATTTGAATTATGTTACAGATTTCAACCCTCGGCGTTTATCGACTTGATCATCTCCTCGACACAGCCGAACTCCGACACTGACCACAACCAGCGAGAAGTTGATAAAGCAGTCAAGTTTCGAGAACAGATTTGCGACATTCAACGACAAGCACAGGATATGTTGCACAGAGCAAACGAGAAAGCTAAGGCCCGACACGACAAGCATCATATTCCTCATACATTCCAAATTGGGGATAAGGTCTGGATACATCTTAAGAAGGAGCGCTTCACTGGTCCTTTCAAGAAGTTAAAACCTTTGCGATATGGTCCGTACAGTATTCTTCGACAGATTGGCGAGAACGCTTTCCAGCTCAACATTCCTGCTTGCCTGGGTCTGCATCCAGTTTTCAACATGGATCTACTTCGACCATACCATGCACCTTTGTTGGAACAGAATGAATTCTCAACAGCAGCACCTGAAGACATCCATCCATATATTCAGGAGCCTCTTCCTTACAACACCATTGTGGGACGACAAGTACTCCTTACAAGGATGAACACAATTCCCTTGTTTTAGGTTTCCACAGCTGGCCAGATCCCATCTCAAGGAAAGTGGTACTCTACTACTGAAGTGACCAATAAGTTTCCTCACCTTCATGAGAAAACAATGGGGTCCATTGTTTCTTAAGGAAGGAGGTCTGATCCACATCATAGTTGGCAAGTCATCGTTGTCGATACAACTTCGACAAGTTTCGACTCGACAAGACTTCGACAACTTCAACAGGTTCTGATTTCGACACAACTTCGACGAGTCTCGTCTTCGACATACTGCGACACGTTCCACACCTTCGATATGTTCAACAACCTCACAGTTTGCGACATCGACAAGCAACGTCGACATGCGACTAGCGACTGTCGAACTTCGATAGACTGTCTTTCTTTCTTCCAGTCGACTGTAACGATTGAACAGTTGAGTCGTTCTAACTTATATTTTGTAACTGAACATAACAAGAAGGCACCCAAGAGTCTCAGAAATCTATATAACCATGTATAATATTGTAACATACATCAGTCTCTGAGCAGTTTAGCAATCAAGCTATCTAGGTACATCTAACAGAAGAACGGTTCGCATTCCTACATATTGTCTGTGCATATTTGTGTTTATCTGTGTTGAGTAATCCTGCTTTTGCTCATTTTGTTTATTAAGCTTCCTCCATAATAAAGCCGACTCATTCAGTCGAACTGTTCTCCCCCTCGTGCTTCCTGAACACGACCCGTCAAGAAGATCTCCATCAATACATTGGGAAAGCATCCATTAATGCTTATTTTCTGGAAGACAGCTACAGGGTAGCAACAGAAGGGGTGAAAAGTGTGGAAACATAACTTTCATATCATGAAATATATTTGAAAGTTTTAGAACTAGCACAATGTGGTATTATTTTTGAAGAGACTCACATGTGGGCCAATTACATCTCTAGTTTGACAAGGCCAGCTGGAAATTAATATTTTGTAATTTATTGTAATATTCTTTGTGCAAACACTAGAGGATGAATTTTGGAAGTCCAAGAGTTAGGAGGTGAAACAAACAGCCATATGACGACAAATATTTTGTAATATAAATATAGGGTGAAGAATACTTGTAAAGGATTTTTTGCTGGTGAATTATATGCTGGAGGCATTTTGTAAAAGAACTATTTCTTTGCTAATGAGAAAATACTGGTTCGCTGGGGAAAATCTTGTACTGGTGTTTGCCTGGAATGTGTGATTGCTGGAACATAATTACTTCTTTTTCTGCTTATATCATGTTGTGAGATCTTTATGATTCTGTCGAACTACTTCAATGATGATGAATGTTTCTTTATTTCATGCAAATATTTATTTGCAACAGAGTAATAAATTGTTTTAACTAACATCAGAGCTATCTTTGATTATTTCTGCTATAAATGTGAATATTTATTTTAATAGCTATTTGTTAAATTTACCTGAACATTTCAGCATATTACTCTTACTTTAAATTTTTTCCGTGTAGGGATAGGTTATATTAATATAGAATAGGTTTAGTGAATTGATTAGGTAGAAGTGATAAGACGAAGGGAAGATCCTTCGCATCACTTGTTGAGGCTTATGCCTGTCAGTTCTAGGTTTAATGCATTTAGTTAGAAAGCACTTGCATCTCATATTTTAAAACTAAAATACATAAACGGTGGACCAGACCACAACCGGTAAAACAAAACAAAAATTAATTACACTTACGGTAGCCGGACCGTTAATCGGACGGATTCCCCATACCAAACGGTGAGTAGTCTAATTGGGATTGTTTACCGGGGAGAATACCTACTATCGATGCTAATATTTTCTGGGCATCAACAAGATCTTTATTATTATCTCAACTTTACACATTCATTTTCTTATCATCACACTTTGAAGGTGCAAGTATGAAATTCAAAGTGACAGAGATGCGATGCACTAATTGTGTGGAAACCAACTCAACAAACCAAATCCGTAGAAGTAAAGGCGGATATGCCAAATGAAATTGCTAGACGTAGAGAAGCTCGCACCAAAACTAAGAGGCGGTTTTGCGGGAATTATTTCGAGCAAACTGTAAATAATTAGATCAAACAGTTTAAAACCCACTTCATAAATGAGTTGATTTAGCTTTTCTAAGGGCCGTTTCCTCAAATTGTGAAGGATATGGGAGATATTTGTGGTCCTTTGAACCAGATTTTTCCAGAAAATTTATGTTACGTCCAGCTCTAAGTGTTATTTTTGGATATCGCTATGATCCATTTTGTCTATTTAAACAGAGGTAATTCGACTGTCAAAAGGGAGGGGGGTCTCTATAGATGAGGAGGAATTGTTTTCCTTCCATTGTTTTCTATCTGTAATTTTCATGAGATGATTGCAGAAAGAGAAGGAGGCACTGCTAGTTAATGGATAGCAAGGATTATACAGAAGAACTTGTAAATATTATGTTTGCATTTTTTTTCAACTTCAAGTAGATTTTCTTCTGAAGTCTTGGACCTGTGGACAGTTATTCACTCAGATGTAATCTGAATTTTTTATTCAGTTTTACACAGCTTTCTTTTGATTCAATCCTGATTATTTTTAATATCATCATGGTATTTTATGGTCTTTGTTTTATACCTATTAATATTTCATTGACAACCTGTTGAATCAGTTTATTTCATTAGTTGTATTTTCTAACAGTAATAATTTTTGTTACTAGTTTTGTAGACACAACATATTTTATAATGAATTTTTATTTGTAATTCGGCTGTCTCTAAATCTCATCAACATGTAATTTATCTTTAAATCTAAATTGGCTTAAGAGTATTAATTTCAATCAGTCTCCTGCGCATGATTGTTTTAAAAATAGATTAAATAGGATTAGTTTTAATTTTAAAATTTTGATTTTATTTCATAGTGGAAACCTACAGGTTTTTAGCAGCTGTTAAACTGTTTTCAGTTTAGCAGCTACTAAATTGTTTGTTTCAGCTATTGGAATCCAATAGATTAGTTTTGCACCGTAGAGTAATGTGCATCTTTACAGTAGCCTTACAAAGTAAAACCAAACAAACTAAGACTCTCTTTTGAGAGCAAAAAATCATAGGGTAGCAGGACTCAAACCTGTGAGGGACAACTATTTCAAAAATTCAAGGAGCTTCTTTAAGCAATTTGAGTGGGTTATCTCTCCTTGTTGGCCTCAGGAAGGAAAATCCGGCCAACAAAGCCTTAATAATTAGATGAGGCCAATAAAACATCTATAGGATGTCTTTCATGTATGTTACAAAACCTTGTTTGTGCAAGTAGATAAACCATGAAGGAATCTTTGGTTGAACTTTCAATCTTTATTGACATTGTGTTTAGCCTTATAGATTATCATTGAATGTTTTGGTTCTTGAAATTGGTAAAGTAAAGCTAGAATTCTCGTTGGCTTGTGAAACATGTAAATTCATATGATCTTGGGACTTGGGAAGTTCCAAAATGGTGATAATGGATGTGGATGAGGGATTGAAATTAGACCTATCTTGCTGGCTTGAGAATTTGATCTTTGAACTTATATTGATGAGCATTCTATGATATTGAGAACTTGGCTTAAGTTGTATTCTTTCTTGGGTTTGTAAATGCCAAATTGCATGTAGAATGAAAAGATTGGATTTGTGAATGTCTAGTGTTACTTTGATTAAGTGTTTATTGTGCTTATGGTTTAATATAATCTGAAAGAATTATCGTAATGGTTGATGTATGTTCTTCTTTTTCATTTTGTTTTAAAAAATTTTAAATCTTGTTTTGGTGAGTTCTATCATGTGTGTTAGTAGTGGTATAGATCTATGGTTATGTAATAAGAAGTGAATTTGAATATAATGTTGTTGTTGGAACTAGTTGAGCTTAATGTAGATATGTCTACCATATGTGGGATTGTTAATAATTCCCACAAATTGTTTAAAATATTGCCCAACCAAAATGTTGTGTCATGGAATGAAATATATTAAAAAACAATGATCATGCATGCAATTCATTGCATTTTTATAATTGGGCTCTCTACAAGCCTATAATGTTACAATATACATAAACACAAAACATACCATAATCAATTTATACTAATTGCAATTATGACAACAACAAGACATCATATTCAATCCTTGACATCTTAAATACATAAGCTTACATCAAGCTCATACAAGATACAAGATTTCTTTATCAACTTTGTTATCGACAAGGTGAATTTCTTCATAAGTAAACTATGAGATGTTATAATACTATCATATAATGGTAAGAGTCGTGGACATAATTCCTAATTAAGTTTGCATTATACTCATCGTTTTTATATTCAATTGAGACCTAATTGAGGCCTTAATAATACCCATAACAATATATAATTCAAGAGAACATTTAGTATGATTTTCCATTGACTTATATGCTAATAAAGCAAAGAAACATAGTTTTCTTTAACAACCGATCACTTCTATAGCCCAAAAATGATCTATCAAGGCTTACAAAAATGAGTCTAATTTGGGAAGCAATTCAATAGTTAGCGTTCTACTTATAGGTGTAGATCTATTGCCTTTGGAACAAGGTAAGTAGATCCATGGTTATAGAACATGTCAATTTGAATCTAATGTTATGGGCGATGGAAGGACTTAATGTAGATATATATGTTGAATGTCAGAATGTTAATATTTCCTGCATATTATTTAAAGAATGCCCGAATGAGATGATGTGTCATAGAATACATTATGCTATAATGTTGGGTGACACTATCAGGAGGTCATGAAATTTATACTTATTTCATTGAGAGTATTTTATGTTCCAATACTAGTTAAGCCAAGCCTTAGAATCTCTATCCCACTCACTTTATACTAGAAACAATAATAAGGAGACTAAATTTGCTTAACTTGAGCAATTTTCTTTATATTCTAAATACTTAATCATGGAACTTGTAGACCCCACATAAGTATATCCAACTTCAATAAATAGAATGAAGTAAGGAACATTGAATTTAATTTTAAAAGTATAGGTTATGAAGTGTTTTTGGATTCACTCAATTTTATTCCAACTCTCATGAGCGATGTTCAAAGCCCAAAATTCCCAAACTGTTCGACTACACAGGATAATTCCAAAAGACCAAACACCTAGAGAAGCTGCTCACACAAACATATCACAGATCAACACACCGATGTTTTCATGTGTTTTAAACCATCGAAAGGGAAACACTCCATGACCCCATCCAAATACCTACTCGAGGCAGTTTATTATGCAAAAGAGAGAAATTTACAAATGAGCTTCTCATAGTCGATCAACTAGCAAGTGACCCTCCCTGCTCTTTAAATAGATATCATGGACCAATTGGATGTTAAGCCACAGATCAAAGGTAGTTATGTTCTAAGAGAATTTGAACCATCAGATCACTCTATGTCTAGAACATATCGTGACCGTCGAATTAGATATTTACAAAAGCATACTAATGCATACTAAAGAAACACACATTTCCTAATGGATATATTATAACAAGTTGATCTTAACTAACTCCTTAGGTGTATAAATATCCTAGCATACCCCCTTAAGAACAACTTGGGATAGGATTGAAGGATTTACAAAAGTGACACTATTAGGAGAAGGAAGGAGGCATTAGAGCCTATCCCCCCTTAATGACAAGTTCCTGAACTCCTAACATAGATCGAAGTTTAGAAAACTTCGCTTCTGTAAGAGATTTGGTGAATATGTATGCAACTTGATCATCTGTAGGGAAAAATACCACTTCAAGAACACGAGCATGAACAAGCTTTATTTTGAAGTGCATATGTATCTCAATGTGTTTGTTGCATTGATGTTGAATTGGATCTTTGGCGAGATTGATGGCACTTTGATTGTCGCACCAAAGGGGTGTCGGATGATGCTGTTGGAATCCAAACTCTGAAAGGATCTGTCGAAGCCATAAAGCTTCTTGACTGGCATTAACTATTGCACGATACTTTACTTCTGTTGAAGAGAGAGCAAGAGATTGTTGTTTCTTACAATCCCAAGTGATAGGTCCAGAACCCATACTGAAAACATAACTTGCAGTAGACTCCCATCATCAGGATCGTCGGCCCAATCTGAATCAATGAAACCAATGAACAAATGAGCCCCCCATGAACTGTAATGAATCCCAAAATGAATTGTACCTCGAATATATCGCAGTATTCTTTTTGCTGCTTTCCAATTACTTTCATGGGGCATTTGCATATAGCGGACAACACGACCAACGGAAAAGGAAACATCAAGACGGGTATGAGTCAAATATAAGAGACTACCAACAAGCTAACGATACATGGTTGCATCAACTTCAGGTGAAGTGTAAGTGGCATTAAGTTTGACTCCATACTGGAAGGGAGACGGGGTTGGTTTACAATATTCCATGTGAAAGAGACGAAGAAGGTCACACGCATACTTAGACTGAGAAAGAAAGATTCCTTCTTTGGTTTGCAAGATTTGGAGGCCAAGAAAATAATGCAAATGTCCTAAGTCTGTCATTTCAAATTTTTGCTTAAGACTGGATTTCACATGGGTTAAAAGATTAGGGTTGCTACCAGTAAGAATAAGACCATCAACATAAAGAACAAGGATGATGAGATTGTTTCGCACTTTCTTGGTATAGACATTAGGGTCAGAATGACATCTAGAAAAACCAGTGTCAAGGAGAAAGCTATACATTTTGTCATACCAGGATCGAGGGGCTTGCTTAAGGCCATATAAGTATTTTTTAAGGCGACAAACAAGGCTAGAGTCATTCTGAACATAGCCGGGAGGTTGTTCCATGTAAATTTTCTCCTGCAAATCACCATGTAAAAATGCAGACTTGACATCCATTTGATGGACCTACCATTTATGTAAGGTTGCAAGGGAAAGAACAAGGTGGATGGAGTTCATTTTGGGGACAAGGGAAAAGGTTTCATTGTAGCCAATTCCTTCAACTTGGGAAAATCATTTGGCAACTAACCTTTCCTTAATCCTTTCAACACTTCCATCTGAGCATACGTAGTTCTGTAGACCCATTTACATCTGACAAGTTTTCTTCCTTTTGGAAGAGGGACAAGGTCCCAAGTATTGTTCTCCATTAAGGAACGATATTCTTTATCCAAAGTTGTATGCCAATCTGGATTCCCTAAAGCTTTTGCAAAAGTCTCTGGATCATGATTCTCGAAAACTTGAGCCAAAATAGAAGAGGCTCGCTGGAACTAAGAATGTGTTCGTCGTTGATCTCTAGGATCACCGACAAGATCACCAGCTACTTCACATGTTGAACCGACCCATCGAGGAAGCAATTGTGTTGGTGCAACTGGAGGAAAATGAGTAGGTGGAGGTGTATTTTCATCCTCACTGTCATCATCAGAAACTGGAATTGGAATGTTGTCAAGGAAGTTGGGAGTAGAAGAAAGCACAAGCACCAAATTAGGCTTGCAGGACAAAGATGGAACAAACACCGATTTAGGCTCGTAGGCCAAGAGATTTTCATCAAATTTAACATCTCTTCTAATAATTATATCATGAGAATGTGGATGAAGAAGTCTATAACCTTTTACATTTTTGAAATATCTAACAAATTTGCACTTTTCACTTTTAGGCTGCAATGCTTTCTGTTTTTCATCCGGAATATGAGCCCATGCTTCACTCCAAACACACGGAAGTGACTTACATCTAGTTTAATTTTCCTCCATGCTTATTCCAATGTGATATCTTGTAAAGCTTTAGTGGGGGTACAATTAACTATGTAATTTGCACAGTTTATGGTTTCAACCGAAAATTGAAGACTTAGTCCTTAGCTTGAAGCATACAATTAACCATTTCTTTTAAAGTGCGGTTCTTCCATTCAGCTACACCATTTTGTTGTGGTGTATATGGAACAATATGTTGTTGTTGGATTCCTTGTTCAGTGCAGAAAGTATTGAACTTGTTGTTAACATATTCTCCACCATTATCAGATCTTAAATTTAGAATGTGATGACCAGATTGTTTTTCAACAAGGGCTTTGTAAGCCAAGAACATGTTAAATACTTTGCTCTTAAGTTTTAGGAAATAAACCCAAGTGCGTCTAGAGTAATCATCAATGAAATTTAAGAAATATTTGAAACCAGAAAAAGAAGCAGATGGAAGAGGACCACACAAGTCACTATGCACAAGCTCCAAGGGGGTCGAGGCATGCCAAGAGGCACCTTTGTCAAAACTATCTAGATGATTTTTTCCGAGTACACAACCGGAACAAACACCATCCCTACAAGATACCATCAGAAGACCTGTCACCATATTTTCTGTACATATTTTTTGCAATGAGTGATAATTTAAGTGACCAAATTTCTCATGCCAAAGTTTGCTCAAGTCATCACTGTGAGCAACAAAAACTGAGGAAAAAGGTGATGACCCAAAGTTGTTAAAATTGTACAACCTGGTAATATCATCAACAATTCCAGTGGCTAGGACATGCTTAGGATCTTTAAAATCCTTGATTACAACTTGGTGAGGTGTAAATGTTACAGTTTTACCTTCACCAGAATGAGTGATTTGATAGACTTACAACAAATTGCAGGAAATTCTTGTAACACATAGTACATCACTAAACTGTCCATTATCTACCATAATTGTTCCAGATCCTACAACACTAATAGATATATCATTACCAACAAATATTTGTTTGGTGTTACATTCATGCATAGTAGAAAATATGGCTTTATCCTTAGCCATGTGATAAGATGCTCCAGAATCAATGAGCCACTCATTTAAAGTAGAAGAAGAATATGCATTATAGGGAAAACCAGAAGCACAAAGTGCATGTTCATGAGAGGAAGATTTTGAAGATGCATCAAGGCTGATGTGACACTTCTTCATTGTCGCTTCCAAGACTACCATCTTCTTGAAACATTTAGATTCATCATGATTATATTTCCCGCAAAAGTTTCAATGACGCTCAATCTTCTTAAGTTTTGGTTTGTTTCCTTTGTCATTTTTTGAAGAATAAGTTGGCTGAGAGGGTCTGGGACCCTTGTTTGGCTTATTATTGCGAATATTTTTCTTCTTGGAATGCTTGGAATTCTCTTTCGGTTGTGCTAGAAAGGCTTTCCCAGATGTATCTGCCTTGCTAATCGTTCCAAGATGTATGAGCTTACCTGCTCTCTAATCAAGAGTAGGCTCTTTATAGTTAGTTGGATCCAATGATTCTTTCATGGAGTAAAATGTAGATACAAAAACAAAATATGTAGTTCCAAGTTTCGAAAGAATATGATAAATGCATTGCTTGTCTTCTCTTTTAATTTTGCATTATGCACATAAGAGTCTAAGAGTTTTGTATTTAGATAGATAATCTTGAATGCATGAAAAATCAGTTGGATTTAAGGAAATCAACTCATTTTCTAGCTGGTGACCTCGAATCTCATTGTCTTTACCAAACACAGATTCCAATTTTTTCCAAGCTTTATTTGGTTCATCAATTCCAGATATGTGGAATCGTAAATCAATAAAGATTGACATTCCAATCAATCCACGGGATTCATCACCTTTATTAGACCATTTTATTTTCTTATCAGCATCAGTGGGCTCTATTTCTTTCCCTAAGGTAATTCGGTAAAGTACCCTACTTCGTAAGACATCCTCCATATGAGATTTCCATGAGAAATAGTTGGAACTAGTAAGTATAATATCACATGAGGCGGCCATAATGTAAAATGAAATTTGTACAAACATAAACCAATGGTCTGGATGCAAATATCTCAAAACATCAGGTTGTTTTAAAAAAAACATTGAAAACTGACTCTGGATGAGGAAGTTATGCTATATTGAAAAAATGGTTCCAGGTGACCCCAACAAATACGAGCCAGGTAAAGGATTGACCCAACTGAAGAACAAAAAGACCCCCCATCTTCCAAAACTTAACATTTTAAACTCACTTTACAATAATGTTGTTTTATGTGAACCACTTTTGTAAAATAAGTGGAGTTTCACTTTTACAATAATGTTATTTCAAATATTACATCAAAAAACTAAAAGACTTTAAGTGACTCACTTTTATAATTTAAGGGATATGCACTTTTACAATAAAGTAACTGAAAAATATAAATTACATGTGATTTTAGAAAAGTAACTAACAAGAAGACTTGAACTCAAGACCTCTTATTAAATAAAACAACTTTTAACCAAGTGAGCTAATATTAAAAGGCACATAAAAGATGGAAATGAGGAAGGTTTTTTTTTTATTCTTTTGTCTCTAACTTCATGGTTACCAGAAAAAATACATTTTTCCTGAAAATCACTTCACATAAACCGAAACAAATAATAATAATATTCCTCGATTTTGGGGTTAGACCTCATTAGCTTTCCCGGACTGTATATGTTTTCTCATTGTTTATGATTTGTCTTGGTCGCACAAAGTGCACAACAAAGAGCATACGCAATAAAGTAAACCCTTTTTCTTTTGTTTTTGATTTGCCAATATCACACAAGGTGTAGGGAAAAGAGTATACGTGGAAAGAGAAGGTAACAACTCGAAGAAAAAAAATACTGAATCTAAAAAGAAATTGAGAAAATTATTTTAAATAAAAAAACATCAGTGTAACAATATACCTCTAGATCTGATGAAATGCAAGTATATTGGGAAAACATAATCCTTTTTCGATGAAACAAAACTTGTTCCCCACTGGAAACGACGCTCTGGACGCAATGTGATACCTCTCACAGCCTAAAATGCACATAAATTTCAGAACCAGAAACCCTTTCACAGCTTTGGAAACACCGGTTCAAGATCTAGATCACCAACGAAAGCGGCTCTTTAGAAAGACTCTGATACCATGTTCGACTACACAAGATAATTCCAAAATACCGAACACCTAGAGCAACCGCTCACACAAACACATCACAGATCAACACACCGATGTTTTTACATGGTTTAAACCTTCGAAAGGGAAACACTCCACGACCCTAGCCAAATAGCTACTTGAGGCAGTTTATTATGCAAAAGAAATAAAGTTACAAATGAGCTTCTCATAATCGATCAACTAGCATGTGACCCTCCATGCTCTTTAAATAGATATCATCGACCATTTGGTTGTTAAGCCACGGATCAAAGGTAGTTATCATCTAAGAGAATTTGAACCGTCAACTCACTCTATGTTTAGAACATATCGTGACCATTGGATTAGATATTTACAAATGCATACTAATGCATACTAAAGAAACACACTTTTCCTAATGGATATATTATAACAAGTTGATCTTAACTAACTCCTAAGTGTCTAAATATCCAAACACAAACTTCATAACCACAGAGAATACACGTAATAACTAAAGTGTTGAAAATAATTTTTCCTTATCCCAATCACAAAGCTCAACATTTCTACATTAAGTTTTCAAAATTGCAATAATCTTTCTATCCACCCATGATTCATTTCTCAACACTGTGGCTTCAATTTGGAAAGGTAGGTTCGGGGGATCTTAGTTGATCCCAGAGGAACAATGAGAATGTACTATGAGTGGGGACTTGGCGTAGCCTCTAACAATCAAGCGGAATCCTACGCTCTCCTAATTAGAGGTCTCATAATAGGTCAATCTCTTAGCATAACCTCACTCTGGGTGATTGGAGATTCACCCATAACCATCAAAATGGCCATGACTAGAATAACTCCAAGGGACACTAAGCTTATAAGCATTTTCTTTAGGATCCATGGGGTCATAGGTCGTTTCCACAAGATCCATGGGTTCATAGGTCATTTCCTCGAGATCCATTTCCACAATATCCTCCTTGAAAAAAATCGTAAATAGCTGATCTCTAGGCCAATAACACCTATAAACTTCGCAAAGGATATTTGAACAATGGAGGGACAATATCGTTATGCCACATCCCATAAATATTATGCTTGACATGAATAACAAACATACCAAGCATAACATGGATAACACGCACACCAAGCTCTTCCATTCAACATTGGGGTTGGCCCTGGCGTAGGTTATAGATCCATCCTTCGCTATGGGGGATTCCTAGCAGTTAAAAAAATAAAAAATAAAACACTAACATTATCAATCTCATCGGCAATTGTCATTTAAACCACACATTTGAGCATTTGATTAAAGTTATGGAGAAGGGAACTCTTCATTCAATGCACAAATTAAATTTTCTTCAATGGCGATGGGACTAAATTTGCAAGCAGAGGTATGGTGGAAGTGGTCGAATTCCTTCTCCATGAGCTAGAGGGAGAGCTTGAAACCTATGGTGAAGACGCGGTCTTTTAGGTAGGCCTTTCCCTTCTCTCTGTGCATGATTATGATTGTCCAAGGGTGGTTTTCTCAGTGCTATAACCGTGGGAATGGTGGAAAGATTGGAATTTAGGAAAGAGGTGCCAAATTGTTCTTTTCCCACGACTAGAAGCACGCCATTTGAGCAGAGTCCTAGGAGAGGGTCAATTCAGGGGGCTATTTAGGGAGGTTGAAAATCCTGTAGGAAATAAAGCCTTTGTGAAAATGGCCAGCTCTAGGTGTGCTGATAATTTTAAGGGGGGAATTATGGAGTTGCGGCGAATCCTTCGTTGACATGAAGAAATGTTGAATGCGCTGAAAATATCTATTTCTAAACAATGGATATGTTGTTGCAACAGAGAAGGAAAAATTTAATGGTAGAAACTAAGACAACGAATGTCAAAAACATGCTCACAACTATGAACAGTGAAGGCCAATCCTCGAATTTCAACCCTCCTTCCTTCAGTGGGATTTATCTCAGCATTGGTAGGGAATAAGAGACCGTTTTACAGGGGCAAGAAGACATGGCGTTGGACCAGCCTCTTTCACAAGTAGAACCTCTGAATCCAATAGATGGCAAATTGGCAACAACCAAAATAGTACTTTATGTTTGCAAATTCCAGTTCTGTTAGGGGTTTCTTGTCAAATTTATACTCATGGAACTATTTGGGAATCCTTTGCGAAGGATATATTTTGGTACTTTTGTAAGTAGTTTAAATATTTTGCTCTCTTTAGGCTCTCAAAACTTTGATAAGAAATGTACTTTCAAGTTGAGTAGTTTTGTTTCAGCTCTTTTGTTAATATAAATATTCACTTTTGTTTAAAAAAATTGCTTCTTTAATTCAAATAGAAATTGAAATAGATATTTAAATACTTGCAAGATTGTACCTTTTTAAGTATTATCATCTTTCAAAATTTTAAAAAAAATTCTTCAAGCGTATTCTACAATCGAGTAGGGGGATGTGTAACTCCTTCTGTGCTCATCCTGGAGTTGACACGTGCCCTTTTTAAAAAATAATAAATATTATTAAAAATAATAAAATATTATAAAAAATAACATGTGGGCAAACATTTACAATTAGATAAATTATAACATTTATATTCTAAAAAGGGGTTTGCAGCGCGAGAGATTTAACCCTTTTCTACCCTTAGTAAATCTCCTTTTAAAAGGGATCAATACTGGTTTAAATTTAACTATCTTAATCTTAATTTTTACATCTATTAATAATAAGTTCATATTTTTTTAAATTATTAAAACAAACTTAGATTACTCTATAAATATTTATAGAGTAAAACCCTTTATGATTCCCAATATTGTGCTAACTTGCTTTCTTTCCCCAGGTTAACGAAAATCTCATTTATTATATATTTTTTCTTTAACTTTAAAGTTCTTTATTTTTTAAGACATTCATTATTGACTATTATATATAAATGTTGGGATTGACTCATGAAAAAAATGATTTATAATTATTTATTTAGAGTGATTTTAAAATTTATATAAAAATATTTTAAAATTATAAAAGTATTAATTATATTTTAATAATGTGATGAAAATGAAATATTGTTATTATTTTTATTATCCAAATTTATAATTATATGTTTATTTTCAGATATAAAAGCATACCATAAATAACATGGAGAAACGAGAGATTTGCTAAAATTGCTTTAAATTCAAGTTAAAACCAACTACGCCTCAAGCGAAGTTGGTGTAAAGATACGATGGCTTGGTTAGACCATTGAGATATTGATGAAAATGACACTTTATAGAATATTGATAATGTCAAAAATATTATTACCTTTAAGTTTAAAGAGAAATTGTGGTGCAAGGAAAATATAGCGGTTAAGAGAAAACTAAGATACTATAAGGAGGGTCATTAACCCAATTTGGAAGATCAGAAATATCTCTCGATAATAACTAGTTCAAAGAATAAAATTAATATAGCCAAGATTAGAACGAACTCACATGAGCTTCATAGTGAAACACAACGTTGGTATATTCCCCAAAACTTCGTGGGCAGAAAGGGTTTGCCATCTTTGTGAGTCTATGAGTGTTGAGGATGAAAATCACTTTCTCTTAAAGTGCCCTGCTTACACCCACATTAAATATGTGTTTCATAGTATTTTCTATAATACAAACCTTGCTAACCTCATAACTTGTCAAAACTATAGTGAGCTTGGAAAGCTTCTTACCAAGTGTTTTGAGCATAGGAACAAAAGTTTAAAGCAAACCAAGTAATAACACCTTCTTAAGGTCCGATAGACCAAACTTAATCATCATCATACATCAAAAAATAAATGAAATCTATATCTTATAATACTTTAACCTCTAAATTATTTATAGCGTTAGATGATACATTGAAACATAAATTGATAACTTAATATGGTCATGGCTAAAATTATTAAGATAATAAGTTTTTTTTAAAATAAAAATGATGAGTGAACTTGCATATAATGATGATTATCCTTATTGCAAATTTGACAACTTAGCTATAATCACTTTTGTCATTTTCTAAAAAAATATTAAAAAACTTTAACAAAGAAATAGATCCATATATATAATTAAAATAAAGAAAAAATAAAATAAAAATTTAAAAATACAAAAGATAAATTTCATTCAACTTAACATCATAACTTAAGAAAATGACAATATATAACTAATGTTGTTCAAGAATTGAATATTAGATGAGTTTCATTGCTCATATCTTAGGAGAATGGAAATTGATTGAAAGGAGAATAGAAATTGATTGAAAGGTTTATTATTATTATTGTGTTAATGGAGCTTTGGCTTACATGGAATTGACATAAAGTTGTGTTGCTTATTATAAAAAAGAAAAAGAGCTTTGGGTTTTAAAGAGTTATTCACGCACATGATAATGTTTCTCCATCACATAAGGAAATTAAAGGATAACATCCAAACTCATTAAAACCAAACAATTACAATTACGAGCATGATGACATAAACTTAGCTTTCATTTTTATTACAATCTATATTATTTTATTGAACAGATTTAACTGTTATTAAAATCTATATTATTTTATTGAAATATTGTTATTAGACAAACATTACTAATTAATATATTTGATCTTGTTTTATAATTAATTTGACACTTGACCTATTTTCTTAGCATCTAAATCAACTTAAAATAAACAAATCCTTACAAATTTTGTCATATTCAACCTTTTTTAAGCCCAATGAGACAAAACCCTTAAAATTTTTCTATATTCAACATATCTTATCTTAGTTCATGAACGTTTCTCATTGTTTAAATAATTAAGCAATATAATCCAATCTATAACCAATAGAATGGTATGAAAACATCTTAACTAAGCATTAAATATATAACATAAAATTAATTAACCATTAAATTTATAACATAGAAATACCCTAAATAACCTTTCAATTTATAATATAAAAAAGAGTCATTGTCATATATAGTGCTTCCTACCTGTCACTCTTGTCTTTTTCTATTTTAAGATAATGACCTTCATCTACTGGACATTCATTTTGTCACGAGTTCGCTGAAAAGGGTCTGTAATACATCCTTTTAATAAATCAACAGATAACCGTTATGAATATAAATGTGAACCTTCTGCAACTGGCCGCATCCTTTTAATAAACACCAGATAACCGTTATTAATATAAATGTGAACCTTCTAGAACTGGCCACCCAACTCATCAGTGAAAACTACATTGCTATTTGTGGCTCGTTATTCATCACAATAGAGTTATTCTAATAATAATTTGGTCGTTTACTTTCACAAGGTACAATTTTTTATTAAAGATTTAGAAGAGTTTTTAGGTTTAAATCTAATCATGTGTTATTATAAATTCTATACCAAGTATAATGATGCAGCCGGGCTGCAATACAGAATGCATACAGAAAGACAACCACAAAGAAAATAATAGATGGAAAACACGTAAATAACCACAATTACATCACATATTCATCAATTGGAATTAAGACAATAATTTTATTCATACACATGAATATTTATTACAGACTTTATCATCTACAACACTCAGCTTTGAGTAGCAGCCACATTTGGAATCACTCTCACACCCACAACGTACACACTTCTAGGCTGCTGCAACTCTTCTATGTTGCAACTCTTTTTATGGACCTTCCCACACTTCCTCCTCTCTTTTGGGCATTCTCGTGTTCCATTTCCAGGCTGAGTATCCACACTTCTACCTCCATGCTTCTACATGCGCTCTTCTCTTTCTCACTGCCTCACTTGATCTCTCGCTGCCAGGCCATAGGCCATGGCAGCCGAAAAACACAGTTTTCCTTCTTCTCAAGCCTCTTTTCTTTCTTATGGCGCCCCCTTTCTCTTTCTTCGAAGCACTCTTTATTCTCTTCGACACTTTTCATCTTTTGTCTCTATCATCTTCCAACTTCTGCCTCTTCCTTGTCTTTTCCTCAATCACCCTTCCGCCATCGATCCAACTTCCTCAACGTTTCAACTTTGCGTGAATCCAATATCTTCTACCACACATGCCCGCTGTCCAAGCGTTTCATAATTCACAACCGTTATGTCATAGCATTATCCATCCACACCGTTGTAATCTTTTGTTCCTCAACTACACACCTATTTTCCAGGTTGTCCTTGCACTCATGCCAATACTGCCACGTCGTCCTAATTATTCATTTAGGGTTATGCAATTAATGCGTCATCCACCCAGTCACAGCCATCAAGGTGTACATCGCACTGTCAATACTAGTCGCAACAACACATAATTATTAATACATGAGTAGCAGCAAGAGATGTTGCGACTCCTTTGCCACTTCCAACTCACACGACGAGGACACCTTACCCTAGCTGAAACTCCACTTCTAGCTCTACGCTATGCATCCACAACAAGTATAGCTCCGTTGCTACAACTCCACACCAAGGAAATCAACGAACTCAAGGTTCTGCTGCAAATCCCAACGCACATTTGTAGATTGGCTCGGACGCCACTGCATTAGACTCCCAAGGTAATTAAGAAAAGCATGTCCTCGTGCTTCTGAGGTTCTATCTTCAAAAACTTTCACAGTTGTTTACATAACTTCACCAATGTGTATTTAACTCATTGTTGTCTTCACCACTCAAGACACTTATCCTGTTGTACCTTTAAATTAATCACTGCATACATTGTTGCATAATAAATTGTTACAATACTTGCCCAGGAAACCAAAATTTCCCATCTTCAACTGCTCTTTGCACTCCTCATCATTGCCTCTCTTTGTTTACTAGAAACACTACCAAGGTGTTCCTCAGACATGCATTACCTGCACAACTTGAATTGAGTCAATGTTCCCACAAAGACATTCTGTTGCCCCTTTCATGGAACATACCAAGTCCCTACAGTGTATCCAGCCACTCACGCTCGAAACCACACAACATGGAATCCTCAACATGTTACACTTCAGTCGACTCAATCCACACATGGACTGCCTCAATTGGTGATTCTGTCAGTGCATCCACATAATTCACACATTCAACAGTATTACTTTCATGCACACAATACTTCTATACTCTTTCTGCAACCATTCTCCCAATAGTCTTCAATCCAGGAAACCCTCCGACTACACCTTTCATGAGCAACCTACTTATGTGGTCAAGGAGCCCCACTTGTCCACAACATGGCGTAATCTCTTCCTCTCCAATGTTACACCCGCAACGAGAACTTACGCCCAGCTTCAAACCACCAACTCAAGCTCAATATCGTGACTATCTTTCACAATCATGGATAACCACCACCACAATTGTCAACTGCCTCTAACCAACAGGAACCTTCTCAGAGACTATCTTCTCACTCAGCGGTAACCTTCTAGTTTTCTTTACTTCATGCAATATTTCTTTTCTCCTTTCATAGAACTCGAATCTGCTACCTCTTCTTCTTCATCATGCGCAGTTTCAACATGCTCTGATACCACTTGATGCATTCAGGATGCAATTCAAAGTGCACAACAGACATCCAACCATAGAGAGAATTATAGATGGAAAACAAGCAGATAACTACAATTGCATCACACATTCATCATCCGGAATTAATTTATGCATACACAGGAATATTTATTACAAACTTCATCATCTACAACACTCAGCTTTGAGTATCAGCCACATTTGGAATCACTCTCACACCCACAACGTGCATGCTTCCAGGCTACTGCAACTCTCCTCCGCTGCAACTCTTCTCTGCTGCAACTCTTTTTTTGGACCAACGTTCCCACACTTCCTCCTCTCTTTTGGGCGTTCTTGCGTTCCACTTCTAGGATGATTATCCACGCTTCTACCTCCACGCTTCTACTTGCGCTCTTCTCTTTCTCGCTGCCTCGCTTGCTCTCTCGCTACCAGGCCGTAGGCCATGACAGCTGAAAAAGACAGTTTGCCTTCTTCTTAGGCCTCTTTTCTTTCTTCTGGTGCCCCCTTTCTCTTTCTTTGAAGCCCTCTTTATTCTCTTCGAGACTATTCATCTTCTGTCTCTATGGTCTTCTAGCTTCTGCCTCTTCCTTGCCTTTTCCTCAATCACCCTTCCACCAACGATCCGACTTCCTCAACGTTTCAACGCTATGTGAATTCAATATCTTCTGCCACGCATGCCCGTGCGTAAACATTGTTCATACTCATGCCAATACTACCATGTCGCCCTAATTATTCATTTAAGGTTTTGCAATTAATGTGTCATCCACCCAGTCACAACCATCAATATGTACTGTGCACTGTCAATACTAGTCGCAACAACAAAGAATTATTAATACACGATTAGCAGCAAGAGATGTTGCAACTCCTTTGCCACTTCCAAGTCACACGATGAGGACACTTTACCCTGGCTAAAACTCCACTTCTAGCTCTATGCTATGCATCCACAACAAGTGTAGCTCTGTTGCTACAACAGTTGCAACTCCACACCAAGGTAATCAACGAACTCAAGGTTCTGGTGCAACTCCCAACGCACATATGTAGATTGGCTCGGATGCCACTGCATCATATAATCACTAATAAATTATATTTAAAACAATAAAATATTTTGATGATGGGTAGAGTGTCTATTTGAAAAGTTAAGACGATGTAGTCCAAAATTCTTAGATAATAATATATTGAGGAATAAGCCAAAAGGTAAACAATTACACATTTACAAATTTTGTTAAAATAGGACGATGTCAACATCTTATATTATTGTTGGAATACCTTAATTATGCAATTCCAATAAAATCTAAAATCATCGTATGAACAATTTCAACAGTCTGTCTATGCAATTCCAATAACCTAAAACTTTCATTTCAACCATTTAACGTCTTATATTATCCTTAAAATACCTTAATTATGCAATTCCAATAAAATCTAAAATTATCATTTTAACAATTTCAACTATCCACCTATGTAATTCCAATAACCTAAAACTTTTCTGTCAACCATTTAGATAAAAAAAAATTGAGTTATTAATAGTAACTGCAAATCGTCAATCTTTTGCCTCGCGTCTTTGAGTTAAGTGGTCCAAAAAGTGACTCCTCGTCTTGTGTCGTCTCTTTCTACCGGAAATATTATGGTCCATAGGAAATAATGTCGTATACGTGTACACCCACCCTAGTCCCATTGGACGAGAGGTTGACGACCCCTCGACGAGGAGTTCGTATGTGAGATGGCGTGCCAGCTTCTGAGATGTTACAATTTGCAAGGCACAGATTAGACCACCCACGCAATGTGTACTTTTCTCTGGATTCGCCGCTCCGTGCGCCGCGCCATATACTTACTGTGTATACATCATTCGATATATCCATTCAGTTCCTCCTTGAGGCGGAATACAATAAGGCATCATAGTCTTGTAATCTGTGCTTCTGGGTTTCAAAAGTACTGTGTATACCGTCAAACTGCACAATGCATTGCTGGGAATTTTGATGGAAATAACAGCATCAGGGTAACGGCTTCATTCTCCTTGTATATTTTGTGTATATCCTTCCGTCCCTTGAGATTTCATCACCGTCTGCAACAATGAGCACTGAACCCGCATGTTCTGTGAAGTGGGTACTATCCTCAACGCCATTAATCCAGAGAACCCACAAGTAGAGTTATTATATCCACTCATGCAGAGCAGAAAGTTTTGTACTTATCGTTTCTTGAGTATATATCCAAGAAATGGAGTATATCCAACAATAAATCTCTTCATACAAGAAGATCAGCTGTCACAGCAATCAGATCAATATTCAGCAATTGCCCAGTTTGGATGGAAGCCGTAGGAGAGAATTCTGTAGACGAATCAGATGCAGAAATCTCTCAAACACATTCAGAGTATCGTTTTAATGGAGAAATCAAGAGTTTGGAATGGGATTTGAAGGTCCATACCGTGGTTGACAGTCAATGCAGGGAAAGCAAATCAGATTCCATTGGAGCCATTGCATTCAATCCAACGAACGAATGGCTGGCAACAGGAGGTTTGGCCAGAAAAATTCGGTTGTATAACTTCAATTCTCTGATAAATTTACTTTCAGATGAGGAGGAGGAAAATGATACAAGAAATCATATGGCATATGCTGACCAGAATTCATGCGCACAAGCTCTCATATGCACTCCTGCAAAGCTGAGCAGCCTGAAATGGGACCCAATGCATGGAGAAGGCGTTATAGCTAGTGGGGATTATGATGGAGTTGTGACAGAATGGGACACTGAAAAAGCTTTAGCAATCTATGAACGAGACGAACATGGTGGGAGAAAAGTTTGGAGCGTGGATTATTCTCTTCTATATCACAGTCTCTGTGCTTCAGCCTCTGATGATGGAACTGTGCAAATGTGGGACAAAAACTGCAACCAGACCGTCATGGTTTTATCAGCACCATCTAGAAAACCGGTCTGTTGTGCAGAGTTTAGCCCATCCAATGGAAGTCTGGTGGCCATGGCATGCTCTGATCATGGAGTTTATGTTTATGACACACGAAGAATTTCATCACCATCTTCATCTTCATCTTCTTCTGCTCTGTTTGCTTTGCATGATCATAGCAAGCCTGCAAGTTATGTGAGATTTTTTCGTGAGAACATGGTTGTATCTGCAGCCATTGATGGGTCTATCAAGCTCTGGGACATCTCTAAATCCATGGCAGAGGCTGTTTTGCCTGTGAGGAGTTTTAGGGGTCATCGCAATAAGAAGAATTTTGTGGGTCTGTCGGTGTGGGAGGAGGGGGGTCTGTTTGCCTGTGGGTCTGAAAGCAACGAGGTTTTTGCTTATGATTATAAGTGGGGTAGTCCTGTTTGGACCCATGAATTTGATGGTAATAATGGAGGTGGAAGTGTGGGGGCTTTAACTGAAAATGTGGGTGGAGACTTATTATTTATAGAGGGAAGAGAGAGGAGTAGGAAGAGGATGGATCTGGGTTTTGTGAGTGGTGTTTGTTGGAGGCAGAAGCCCTCTGAATGTACCCTTGTTGTTGCTAATTCTTATGGCATGTTACAAGTGATCATAGGTAACAAGAGACCTTTACGAGGGAATGGATAACTCCACTAGTGTCATGTAATAATACTCCTAGTTATATTCATTACTTATTTGTCAATGGAAATTGAATTGTAACACCACTTCTATGAAATTTGATATTGTTTGTTAGGAAGGTAAAACATATTATTTTGGGAAGCCAACTTAGTTCCAAACTTTATGTGAGGATTTTCTAAAAGGGAAAGGCCATTTTTATGAAATTGGATATTAGTTGTTAGGAAGGTAAAACATATTATTTTGGGAAGGGAACTTAATTCTCTCTATGATTTTTTTGAAAGGGAAAGGTTATTTTTATGAGGAAGAGAGTTTTAAATATATTAAGATGTATGGTTTTGAAGTAAATTGATTTTATTTTTCTAAGTTTGTGTATGATTGATTCTTTTTAGGGAAAATTCTTTCACTGTAAGAAGAAGAAACAATTAATATCCACCACTTTTTTATTTTCTAGAATGTTCATAAAGGATTCTATTCATTTGAATGATAAGGCTTGAATATTGGAATCCTTATATTGAGAGAAGCACTTCTCACCCTCGTATATGATCATGAACACTTGTTTAGAACCCATTTGTGCTCTTTTCGATATACTAAATGCTTTCTTGAATTTGTAACCCCCAAGGAAGGAGGAGGGCTTAATGAGGAAGCTACATACAGTTGAAGGAGATGTTGAGGATGAACAAAAATTGTAGGGACCAACCCTTATATGTAGGAAAAAGAACCTTAACCTCCTTGAAGTTTATTATACCATATTAAGTTAAATTATTTATGCTAACATAGAAGAAAATGGGAGAATATTTGGAAGTGAATGATATAAGAAACGCAATGAGCCATCTCATCAAGGGGAAAAATTAAGTTGTGACTCTCGAGGAGGTACTCAAAAGGATCTCTTAGAAATGCTTAGAGTGTTGACTCAAATGGATGCTTCCACCTCCTTTAGAGGTGGAAATAAAAATAATGCTAGTAATATTGCTAATAGTGGTGGTTATGGGAAATGTTGGGAATTTGAACACAATCAATACAAACATTGTTAACACCCAAAAAGTGCTCACTAGCTCATTTTCTTATTCACATGACCCATTTGTCCACTTTTCCACCATTTGAGCCTCTAAAGCCATCAAAAAGTCACCAAAAGACCATAATACACCCATTTTTCCTCTCAAAATGTATATTTTTACTCAAAAAACACAAAAAAACCCTCAAAAAGGGTCCAGAATTCCCAAAAATATTAAAAAGGAATAAAAATATTCAAAAAAGGAAAAAAGAGGGAAAAAGGTACCTGAACCATGTTGGTCAATACCATTGGTTTCCTCAAAACCATAATGGTATTTCCCACCACCAAAAACTATAAAAAGGTGGTAGGGGCTCCTCACTTTCCATCCATCCATCATCCTATCCTCACGCTCTCAAAATCTCCCCTGAGACTTTTGGCCATTTTCAGCATCTTGGAGAAGAGACCATTGGAGCTTGGAGCTACTCACCCTTGGAGTTGCTCAACATCATATCCTTACCATTTGAGGTATCTTAATAGAAAACATTATTTTATTTCTTGTTCTTTCTATGAATCGTTTTTAGATTTATTTGTTATATGCACATGTTAGTTTAGATTTAGATTTAATTCATAATCGTTTTTGCTTTCTATATTGAAACTGCTATCACATTGTTGATAGGTTCCCATTGCACAAAGCTTGGTTGCAAAACCAAGCCAACAGTTTTTGGCGACTCCGCTGGCTTCGAATTCTTAGATCTTGGTTTTTTGCTTTAGATCTTAGTTTTTGTTAATTTCAATCATTTTAATTCACAGATCTGCCATCCTAGATAGCAGATCCATTGCTGTTCTAGATCTTGGGCCTTTCTGTTGCCATTAACAGCCTGAAATTTCCATTTTCGGGTTCGTTTTTCGGCGTCCGTTTTTCGGCTTTTCGCCCGACAGTCGCGCGGCTAATCGCGACCTCGTGACCTTTTTCCGCGTGGCATGCCACGGCTTCGCTGCCATTTTATGCGCTGCACATCGCAGTTGTTTCCTCAAAACCCGCGATGCTGTTATTTTGAATTCGGTCAATTTTTTAGAAAATATTTTTTGCTGTATTTTTTGCCCATTTAGACGACCTTCGACAAGTTTTCTTGCATTGTCGAAAATACAACATCTGCTTGAACCCACTCAAGTGTGTCTTTTGCGTTACAGCAGGTCGCCTACTAGGGTTTGTCATTTCAGAAAAAGGCATCACTGTAGACCCCTTGAAAGTCCAAGCCATTATAGACTTACCGTCATCCCGTACATTAAGACAACTTCAAAGCCTTCAAGGGAGGTCCAACTTCCTCCACCGCTTTGTCCCTAACTATGCCACGACAGTCCATGGTTTCCTTCGACTACTATGTCTGCATACCCGTTTCATATGGGACCAACAAGCAGAATCAACTTTCACTGACTTAAAGAGAGCACTCACGAACGCCTTGTTGATTTCCCCTCCAGATTTCACAAAAGATTTCACCCTCTATGTTTCAGCATCCGAATATGCCGTATCTGGAGTACTTGTCCAAGAAGATACTGCTCGCCAAGAGCATGTCATCTACTATGTGAGCCAGACCTTGTCAGGCCCACCCCTCCGCTACCCACATGAAGAGAAGATGGCCCTCACCGTCGTCTTTTCAGTACAAAAGCTGCGACATTACATTCTCCTCAGCCACACCACGGTTGTAGCCAATTCCAATCCAATGGTTTACCTTTTGACACGTCGCCTCCTTCAAGGCCGCGTAGCTAAATGGGTGATCATCCTGCAAGAATACGACCTAACTTTCAAAACCCCAAAGAATACCAAGGCCCTAGCACTCGCTCAACTCATCACATATCTCCCATCCTCTTCGTCATCACCCGCTATCCAAATGGACCTCATTGACGACCACATTTTCATCATTTCCTCTAACGACCCATGGTACGGCGACATCTTAATCTACCTCCGCACACAAAAATTTTGACCCAACATCGATCGTGACAGACGCCGTCGTATATGACACCACACCCCCCGATATCTCCTATTAGGCGATGTACTTTCTCGACGCGGCGTCAATACCATCTTACGACACTGCCTTTCTCATGACAAAGTAGAACAAGTCCTTAATGACTGCCATAGCGGTGCCTACGGAGGCCATTTCTCCGGCATGGCCATCGCCCAAAAGATCATCCACGCAGGTTACTTTTGGCCTTTATTATTTACTAATTGCATCACCGCAGTCAAACATTGTCAAAACTGCCAACTTGGTGAAATAATCTATAGCCACAATGATGTGTTTATGACCGCTGGCTGATGTGGGATTGCAATCTAGGAAGTCGATGGCCCATTTGCAGAATGGTCCGACGGTGACGACTGGATGAAGGGGGGTGGGTGGTGTTCTTGCCTTGGGGTCAAACTGCAACACATTTTTTCCTCAACCATGTTATTGCTCATTTTGGAGTGCCAAAGCAACTTGTCTCAGACCACGACTCTTACTTTGAAGATTCCATTTGGAGAGAATTATCAACCCTACTGAAATTTGAACACCATTTCTCCTCCGCCTACTACCCCCAAGGGAACGACCAAGTTGAAGCGATTAACAAAATTTTGAAGACCATCCTCCAGCGCACTATTGACAAACACAAATCAAATTGGCATCACATGCTCTTTCCGGCACTATGGGCATACCGCACGTCAACCAAAACCGCCATCGGTTTTACCCCTTTCCATCTAGTTCACGGTGTCGAATCCGTCCTCCCCATTGAGTGCCAGATTCCAGTCCTACATATGGCCGTTGAACTCCTACCGGAGACTTCCCCAATTGAGAAATGCTTACTACTTTTGAAGCAAGCTGATGAATATTGGCGCACAGCCCTCCAAACCATGGAAGCAGCTAAGAACCGATCCAAACTGAGTTACGACAAACATGTCCACCCAAGAACTTTTACTAAAGGGGACCTTGTCCTCGTCTATGATCAAGCTCATGACAAAACTGGAAAAGGAAAGTTTGTGTCCATGTGGCAAGGCCCATACATTATACAAACCTGCCTCAGACAGGGGGCATACATTTTGACCGATTCAGAAGGCAACCCCCTACGCAACCCATGCAACGAGTTGTACCTCAAACGATTTTACCCATAGAAAATTTGATGGACACCACCATCCATAATTGTACAATCTTATTTTGTTTTTTACAAAAAATACAAAAACCTAAATATTTGTTTTTCTTGCATGACCACAGATGGATCCTGTTCCACTTTGCTACGTTGGTTTCGCTGATGGTGCAAGCCGTTGGTCCCCCAATCTCGCCTCTGCAACTTGGGTAATATATTCCCCTTCATGTGAGTTGATCCACATCGACGAAGTGTGCATAGGTGCCACCACCAATAACCAAGCTGAATACGATGTCGTGACCGGCCTCCTGGCCGCTGCTCTGCAAATGAGCATAAATCACCTTAACATTTTCTTGGACTCACAGCTCCTTGTTTCCCAGCTCAACAATGATTACCAGGTACGCGATCCCTGTCTTTTCAGAAAATTCCTATGCACTAAACAAATGATTTCGACAGTTTGAATCCATTTCATTCACACATGTCCCAAGGAATCTCAACAGTGTAGCAGACCATATGGCTAATAACATTCTAGATTGGCACACGAATCAATCCATGTAGTAAAAAACAAAATTTGCATCCACGTGCATAACATGTGCCTCCACGGGCATATAAACATAAACATACACCAAATAGCTATGAAAAGCCTCCATGGGCAAAACAAATATGTGCCTCCACGGGCATATACAAAAATTAAAATGGTGCATCCACGTCCATAATATGTGCCTCCACGGGCATATACAAAAATTAAAATGTTGCATCCACGTGCATAACATGTGCCTCCATGGGCATATAGAAAATCAGACATGCCTCCACGAGCAAACAAATAGACAATAAATGCATCCATGTGCATACACAACTATATACTAAAACATATATATATATATATAGTCAACATGTCATAGGTGCCCTCAACACCCAATATACAAAAATAAATAAGCCGTACAAAAAGGTACTTCCCCATATGCTCATCAGCATTTGGGGGCAGATACAAGATCATCTAATCATCATGCTCTCCGAGCTCCTCTGGCGCCACCTCCGCTGGCCCCACCGGATTATGCCGAGCCCAAACCCTCCTCTCCGCCGGCCCCGCTGGATCATCCCGCACCATGCGCGGCTCACTCACCAACCCGTCTCGAACCGGCACCCGTGGCCGCAAGGTCAGTACCCGCTCAAAGAAGAAACAACATAGGAAGGAGGCATAACAGAACTCTCCCCCCTCCCAACTGACCTTGTCCAGATCTCTCCGGACACCAGCCAAAAACATCTGACCTCATGCATAGTAGGTCCCTCTCAGCACAGAATCCACCATCATCGTTTGTCCCCCAGACAAACGATGTGGTGCCGTGGCACCCAACACCCGTAGAACACAAGCCCCAACAGTCCGCATATCCCACTCCCATAGAGATCTCAGGCTCAATGCGCTGTTCTGCACGATAGCCCCCGGAACACAGAATGTCTCCAATAGGTCCTCAATATCCAAACCTATCGGGATCCTCGACAGAAGATCTCCCCTACCTCCCCTAAGCGAGGCAACCCGGTAAGAAATTAAACATCAGTGAGGGTGATCTCTAACCTCTCACCCCCAACCATGAAAGCACCCTCTGCAGGGACCCACAGACCCACCAATTTGTTCAGCAGCGGTCCTACTGAATGCATCGGTGGAATCTGAGTGAATTTCAGGAGCCCGCTCACAGCCAAAGTCTGTCGGACACTCTGATTGGTCCGAATCCGAATCGTCAGGTCCTCCTCCATCTCCCGCTCCCGCCATGATACCAGCAGTCTCCTCAACATCCTGCCAAAAAACAAAGAAATTTTTTTAGAAACAGAAACAAATTTTCAAAAATTTTCATCGTGGCTTTTCCATCAAAAGCCGTGATGATCATCGCGACTTTCAACCATGAACCCACGATGAACACCGCGAGTATTGACCCCACAGTCGCGATGAGCATCGCGACTGTCAGCCCCACAGTCGCGATGAACATCGCGACTGTCAGCCTGATAGCCGCGATGAACATCGCGACTATTGGCCCCAAACCTACGATGTTCATCGTGGAAAAGGACGTGAAACCCGCGAGATTCCACACTGGAAGGCCAACATGGAATTTCGTGGCCTTCGGGGGCCTGCCGCTAACCAAAAAAGACATAATTCAAAAGGCTAAGGCGAATAGGGTTACCTAAAACTCGTGGAATCGAAAACCAACGGTCGAATCTCCCAGAAATCAAGAAAGAGCTCTGATTGCTCTGCCAAACTCACACGTAACAATGACATGTCATTTTGGCCCCACACCCTATTTATAAAGATTTGACCATTTTTCAAACAACCATTGTGGTATCATACGATGTCCATTCCTCAAAGCGTTGGTACTGTTTGAATCAGCACAACGAGAACTTCATGATAGTCCTTTCCTTTCCCTGTTTTCACCAGGTCCATTTTTTGACCATTTTTTCACGCCCTCGTTGCCTCAATTTGCGTTCCACATCGATCGTTCTCCGTTTTTGATGAGTCTTATATCACCGAATTCAGTTTTCCGCGCTCGTGATGATGCTTGAGATCATTTCTCACTCTCATGCCTAGATTTTTCGAGCATCTTTCACACGCCCCCTCGTTGCCTCGGTTTACGTGCCACATCGACCGTCGTCCGTTTCTAATGAATGTTATACCGCCGGATTCAGTTTTCCACGCTCGTGATAAGGCTTGAGATTATTTCTCGCTCTTACCTTCAGATTTTTCGGGCATTTTTCCCATGCCCCCTCTTTGCCTCGATTTACGTGCCACATGGGTCGTCGTCAGTTTCTGACAAGTCTTATATCACTGGAATCAGTTTTCTGCGCTTGTGATGATGCTTGAGATCATTTCTCGCTCTCACCTCCATATTTTTTGGACATTTTTCCCATGCCCCCTCGTCGCCTCGGTTTACGTGCCACATGGGCCGTTGTCCGTTTCTGACAAGTCTTATATCGCTGGAATTAATTTTTCGCGCTCATGATGATGCTTGAGATCATTTCTCGCTCTCACCTCCATATTTTTTGGTCATTTTTCTCATGCCCCATCGTCACCTCGATTTGCGTGCCACATGGGTCGTCGTCCGTTTCTGACAAGTCTTATATCGCCGGAATTAGTTTTCCGCACTCGTGATGATGCTTGAGATCATTTCTCGCTCTCACCTCCAGATTTTTTGGGCATTTTTTAAAAATACCACTCATCACCTCAGTTTGCATGCCACATTGGCCGTTGCCCATTTTTTACAATCTTTATGTCACCGGATTCAGTATTCTGCACTCATAACGATGCTTGAGACCATTTCTCGCTCTCATTAATACCTTTTTGTTTGGTATAGTTTTACCCCTTTTTCAGGTCGAGCAATTCCTTTTATGAAAAAGGTACTTAGGGAGTTTCTGTTAAGCTCTTTTTTGACTCCTAAAACAATGAAAAGATCGCCGAGCAATCTTGCTTCCTTTCATGCTCGCTAAACGTATCTGAAAGGGTGTCTTTCTGGTATAAGTTTACCCCTTTTCCGGACCTTGTAGACTAATTACAAAAAAGGAATACTCTAGTCACATTGGCTAGAAGAGTTCTCCATTTGCATTATTTTATGCTTTTTCGGGCCTTGGAGACTAACTTACGAAAAAGACAACCAATGGAGTCCACTTACTGCTTTCAGACTCTCTAAACATGAAAGCGACCATGAGCAAACACCATCCTGGGCTTGTATAAATCCATAGGACGACACTCCACCACCACTACAGAGTCTTCTTATCGTTTTCAGACTCCTTAAAAATGAAAGCACCCATGAGCACGAATAATCCTGGGCTCACAAAATCCACAGGACGGTACCATTTTAGAGCACACTTTTATCCCTTCTTGGAGCTCATTAAAACTACGAAGAAGGACCCAATGGTGCTTCTCGGCGCCACAACAGATCATGTCTACTCATATGGCAACTTGTCCATTTTGGTCGCCTTTTTTCAGAGTATTCTGCAGTATGTCACCTTGAGAATCCCTCGACAACACCCATCAGCTTGTCCCCCCAGAGTCAATACACACCTTTCAGTCCTTAAAAGCTATGATCCCCGCACCTACAAGTCAGTTTCCTACACTGCCAGGTCAACCATGTCATCATGCTCTGAACAAAGGAAGTTTGAGTCCACCCACTCTACGATCCCAGTTATTTCCCATCCCCACAGTATGTCAGTCCTACCATCAGTACTACCACACTTCAGTTCTACACCTCGTGCTCCTATCAAGGAAACATAATTGCCTTGTTAGTTGCTGGTCTCCCTCTGTCGACGACAACCAAATTTATTCCAGAGGATAGACCTAGAGGTCCCTGTGTCTTGGACTCATCGCCATTTACGATGAGTGCCTACGAATCATTTCGAGAAGAGTCCTCAGTGCCTCTCCAAATGGTTGTTTCTCACATGCTCGACTTCAACACCTTGATCGCATAGTTGAGACTCGCACAGGGTATTGGTCCTTTCAGTTATTTGTTGAAGACCCCGGATACCACCTGACTCTCCCACATTTGAGAGTCTACTTATGGAAACAACCAGTTACATTTTCCTATAGATATCCGAGTTGCGCATGGCGACAATATTCAGATATACCCCAGTTTTATACTCCCTCAATTATACAGTTACATGTACTTCTCAGAGATGACTCACAGTCATTGAGTCCCTACAGATGTTGGACACCTTCGCTTTCCGCAGTTCATCAACCCTTCTGAGACCTTATTCAGAACGGTTGTCGCTTTATTCCAGTGTATCGGTTATTGAGATCAATCATGTTATGATCATGAGTACATCCCAGAATAGTGTCCCCTTTGGACCATTATGATGTACCAACAGATTTTCTATGTCTTATTCAGGTCCCCCTTCTTGGGACTAATTGTTATGTATATGTCTTGCTATGAGCATGGGTATGTCCGCCTCGTCCATTATCAGAGATTATTCCTCATTCATATTGAGGCCATGTAATATTTTTTGTTTTGCAGCTTCCAAGGGCCGTTGATCCAGTCTCCAACCGGTCTCTTCTCTTCCCCAAACCCCAGGAAAAAGACAAAAGAAATATGATGTCTATCGGCCATACGATGAGCTCTTGCACTCACACATCAGGGGGGAATCTGTTAACACCCAAAAAGTGCTTATTAGCTCATTTCCTTATTCACATGACCCATTTGTCCACTTTTCCACCATTTGAGCCTTTAAAGCCATCAAAAGGTCACCAAAAGACCATAATACACCCCTTTTTCCCCTCAAAATGTATATTTTTCCTCAAAAAACCCTAAAAAGTGGTCCAGAATTCCCAAAAATATTAAAAGGGAATAAAAATATTCAAAAAAAGAAAAAAGAGGGAAAAATGTACCTAAACCATGTTGGTCAATACCATTGGTTTCCTCAAAACCATAATGGTATTCCCCACCGCCAAAAACTATAAAAAGGTGGTAGGGGCTCCTCACTTTCCATCCATCCATCATCCTATCCTCATGCTATCAAAATCTCCCCTGAGACTTTTGGCCATTTTCAGCATCTTGGAGAAGAGACCATTGGAGCTTGGAGCTACTCACCCTTGGAGTTGCTCAACATCATATCCTCACCATTTGAGGTATCTTAATAGAAAACATTATTTTATTTCTTGTTCTTTCTATGAATCGTTTTTAGATTTATTTGTTATATGCACATGTTAGTTTAGATTTAGATTTAATTCATAATCGTTTTTGCTTTCTATATTGAAACTGCTATCACATTGTTGATAGGTGCCCATTGCACAAAGCTTGGTTGCAAAACCAAGCGAACAAACATCCACATACATTTTGTACCAAAAGTACACAAATATGCTTAGAATCTCACATTGTATTGGTCTCTCACAACAATACATTTCTCTCATCACAATAAAGTACAATGACACTCCTTTATGTAACAATAGGTGACCATAACAATCATGCCATAATAGAAAATTTTGTTCAACCATATGCATATAACTACCTCCCTTAATATCTCCTTAAATCTCTCAACGGATCTCATGAGATCCTCATCCCTAGAACTTTCTCTTTGTCTCCATTCTTGGTTGTCTTCATATACATTTATGCATGATATTCATTATTACATATTATAATGTCACCATCAAATATCACAAATAGGAGTTAATCCTTCATACTCCCTCTTAACAAATACTTGTGATCCAATCAAGATCTAAGTTGTCTTCATATTTAGTCTTATGTACTGTACACTGTCTTCGGTCTTCTTTAATCTACATCTACAGCTTTAGTTGTCACCGCCTTCTTATATCATGCATGAGCTGCATCATTATTTGATAAGCCTAGATGTTGAGTCAATTATATGGATTTCTTCATCTTCATATAAATGGTTTCTTTGGCTTACTCTTAACTGTCTCATGGGTTTTCTTCGGCTCACCCTCAACCAATAGATCATATCCAGGGTTTTCCTTGGAAATTACCCTTAACCATTACAACATATCCATGGTTTTCCTTGGCCATTAACTATTACAAGTAGACTTTGGATTATCACTAACCATACAAGATAAAAAGTACTCATGATTGATTTAATGACTCAAGTAGAATATATTGACAACTCTATCCTATGTTTGAGAATTTGACATGTGACTCTTTGGAGTCATCCTTAATGACAACTTGAATTTGTATGTGAGAGAGGTTGTACATTATAAGATGTCACCTTGTAGAAGCATTTCTACATAAAAGTAACTTTATGTCATTCTTGCACATCTATCCAACCACAATGTACTTGCATGTGTGAATGTTAATATTTGTCTTTTCCAAAATTTGTGATGATTATGATTGGTAAAACCACAAATACTACAAGGATGCAAGTTCAACATTTAGCTTGTACATGTCTTGTTCTTCCGCAATGACTACAATATTGCTCTTGCTACTGCACTTGGTTCATTACACTACTACTTGTAGATAGTTTACCATATGTTGATGTTTCTACTTTTACAAAATTGATGTCACCATTGCTTGTGTGATCTTCAAAACCAAGACCTTCATTTCATGGCCTTATACATATCTGTATGGGCTTCTAGATACTTTGATCATTTTTGTTTACACTTTTTTCCATGAAAACCCATTTTTTCATGAGTTTGGACCCAATTCTTTTTGTATTCCTTTCAAAACAACCAATTTCATCATTTTCAATATGAGGTTCACTTTTAGAAAGATCACCAAGATCATGATTTCTAGTCTCATAGCATGATAGAGACACATGTACATCATCATTAATGATGTCAATTAAATCACTTATATCACAAGGACTATCAAACTTTTGAATAAAGTCACTCGTGTCACAAATTGCATCACACATTACTTTTTCTTGGTTCAATGTTTTTACCTCACCTTCTAGTGCCAACAACACATTTTCATTTGACAATAAGTCTTGCTTCAATGATTCTATCATTTAATCTTTCTTATCATGAAGTTTCAAAATATCATTTACCTAGTGATCCATTGATGCCAATGTTTCTTCTAGTTCACTTATGCATTGTGAAGTGAAACCAACAAACTCTCAAAAGACTTCTTTATTACATGCTCAAGGTTCAAAGAATTTGCCCATTGTTGAATTATTTTGTTTATTTAGTGTATATAACCTGTCAATTTATTGGAGAGCATCTTTAAGGTCTTGTTGAGGGTTCAATTTCTTAATTAACATTTTGTAATCTTTTTCTTCATTTACTTATTATAAATTGCTAAATAATCATGCTCACTTGTCAAAGAATCAACACAACAAATAGGTTGTTGGTTACAACCAATCATGCACCTGTCTTTCAAACACAATCATTGTAGGGGTGTTGAGTACCATCAAGCATACACCCCAATTGTTCTACCACTTCAAACATTGTCTTAAAAAAAAAGCCAACCAGCACCAAAAATTATATATTTTTATTTATAAAAATGAGTCATCACTTGCTCAATTACAAAGAATTTTTCTTTTTATTTAAAAAAAAAACTCATTTATATAAAAAGATTATCTTTCTTTTTCTTTAAAAACCAACTCAAAGATGAAAATTTCCAACTCTCCCAACACGTTGTAATTTCTTATTTAAAAAAATCCATTTATATCAAAAAAATATTAGAACAATTGTTGCTTTGGAAGAAAACAATTGTTGAAAGCTGTTGATGCATTCATCAAAGGTGTCCTTTATCACTTGCTCCACACATGACATAAAAATATCAAACCCGACCACACATGCCTTTACAAGGCTTACATCATTGACTCTATTATTTCATACGTTGAAAAACAATAATGTAAATCAATTTATGTGCAGAAAATAAATGAAAGGAGAAGAAAGTCAAACCTCCTAGGTCACAACAAAGTACTAGTTAGTTAATCTAAGCGAAATCGGATATAGGTGCCTTGCAAGAACATGGAACTTCCTGCAATAATACGTTTATCTCCATGTGTTTTTTAATGACAAATACTCGCAACATGGTGGTGGATTCGTGCTCAACCAAGCCTATTCATGGATTTGATTCTTTGAACCAAACTGCTTAAACCTTTGTGAAATGGTAGATGATGAATTCAACTTCCAACACGGTGGGTTGAATTAGGATTTCACATTGCAATAGTAACAAATGCATACATTTTGATCATATGGACCAACTAGACAAACCTATGTTTAATTCGATCCATTTAGAACCATTCCATCCTGGCAATGTTAGAATTTAGAACCATTCCATCTTGGCAATGTTAGAATTTAATGCTTCGATTGATTTGTCTTCCCTCAATTGATGTCAAAATTTAATGCTTCAACAAGAAGCTGTCTAGATATTCGACGATTTGGCTCGGACGAGGGTTTTTCGCCTGAATTCAGTGTTTTTATTTTGCAAAATCTGAATTTAACTGTGTTTTAATGGCAATTTTGATGGTAGAAACATATTCAACACCATCAAAAACCCCAGGGGCATTGAAAATTTCAGAGTTTGACAATTATAACTAGGATCTGTTGAATTTTTTCAAAATCTTACTAGAAAAATCAAAATTTTCCGTTCTAAATCGTCAAACTTTTAGACTATCCCGCTTCAAAAATAGTAGCAATTATCTTCTTTTCTTTCTTTTATTTATAGCAAATCTTAATTGAATTTTTTTTACTTCCACACTATAAATTTTTTCACAAAAGTAGTACCATTACATGCCTATATAGCCACAATCTTTAGATTTAGCACCAAATGAATTTACTTCATCGCAACAATAATAACACAACATATATCTTTGAGAAAGCAAACATTTTTCACATCAGACAAATTAGAATGCATCAATACATGATCAACAAATCTCAACCTTCATCCCATCACACAAACCTCTCACCTCTTAGATCTCCATTAATTTTGATTGGGAATTTGAGCAAAGGCAATACAAACATTCATGCACAATTTGCTCCATAAGATAAAAAAATATGCTTTCAATCTCACATTGTATACATCTCTCATGAAAATAGTTTTCTCTCATCATGTACAACAAGGTCTCTTTATTTAACAATAGGTAACCATAACAATAATGACCTAATAGAAATTTATGTTCAACCATATGCATAACTATCTACCACAATATCTCAAGTGATCTCATGAGATCTTATCCTTAACTTATCTCTTTGTCTCCATTTTGTATTGTGTACATAGAAATTTGTGCATGATATTCATTATTACATATTATAATGTCGCCATCAAATATCACATGTAGGATTTAATCCTTCATACTCTACCTTACTAAATACTTGTGATTCGATTACTATGTTTGAGTTGTTTTCATCATTAGTCTTATGTACTCTACATTGTCTTCAGTCTTATTTAATCTACACATGCATCTTCATCTATTGCTAGCTTCTTGTATTGTGCATGAGCTGCACCATTCTTTGATAAGTTTGGATCTCAAGTCAATCATCTGGACTGCTTTATCTTATCAAGAGTTTCTTTGGCTTGCTCATAACCATCTCATGGGTTTTATTCGGCTTACCCTCAACCAATAGATCATATCCATGGTGTTCTTTTGTGTACCCTTAGCCATTACAACATTTCCATGGTTTTCCTTGGCTTACCAATAACCATTACAAGTGGTTTTTGGATTACCATGAACAATACAAGATAAAAAAATACTCATGATTGATTTACTCAAAGAAATGACTCAATTGACAACTCTTTTCTAAGTATGAGAATTAGACATATGACTCTTTGGAGTTTTTCTTAATGACAACTTGACTTTTGAAGACCAACTAACTCATGGAAATTTTTAATTGAGAGATGTTGTACATTAGAATATTTCACCTTGTAAAATCCATTCAACATAAAGTAACTTTATACCATTCCTACACGTCTATCTAACCACAATGCAATTGCATGTGTGATGCTAATAATTGTCTTTTACACATTTTTTATGATCTTGATTAGTAAAACCAAAAATACTTCAAGGATGAAATTTCCAACTATTAGCTTACACATGTCTTGTTCTGCCACAATCACTGCAATATTGCTCCTGGTTCATTACACTGCTACCTATAGATATTTCACCATCTATTGATTTTTTTGCTTTTATAGATTTGGTGTCACCATTGCTTGTGTGAGCTTCATAATCATGACCTTCATTTCTTGAACTTATACATATCTGTATGGGTTTTTGGATGCCTTGCTAATTTTTGTCTAAACTTTTTCCATCAAAACCCATTTTATTCATGAGTTTGGACCCAATTCTTTTTGTATGCCTTTCAAAACAACCAATGCCATCATCTTCAATATGAGATTTGTTGGAACCAAAGGTTATGCAAGTTTGTCACACCTCCAGATCTTCTGGAGATAGTCAGTCAAAAGACAATAGCTGACTAGCACATCAATCAACTAGAGCCTCAACTGAGTGGCCAACTTATCAATCGATTGGATGGTTGACGAGGCAACAATCGACTCGACTAATCTATGAGACGTTGCAGATTTCCTAGAAATGCTTAGAGCCAACCAAGGTTTCTTGGGACTAGGAGTGAAAGCGGGAAGCGGGAGCACGAGTGGGAGCGAAAAGAAATTTTTTCAAAAGCTTCTCATTTGTAAGCGTTTCAAAAGTGTTTTTTTATATAATATAAATTTTTATATATTTTGATGCATATGTCAACAAAATCACGTGCATCCATCAGAATTCAAACCATTATACACAAATATGCAAATTTTCTCATGTATATAGCAAGTAAGAGTGCATACAACCAAAATAGCATCGAGTGCAATCCATATCGGAACCAAAGTACATCAATAAATATGCTAGAAACTAGGGATTCTTCAAAAACTAGTTTTAAGGCCACCAACATCAATCTCAACAATCAACACCACCAACATCAAGGTACATAGAGGGGATGATGTGTTTGATTAAATGCCAATCCCATACCCTCATACATGATAGAATCCAGTGGAAACATTGCAATCCTAAAATTCTAAAAATTGTTAATCCTGTTGAATTTTGAATCGGATAAAAAATTCTACTTTTTGCATTTGAAGTCCAATGAGGTTGGAACCACTCTCCAACATCCATAAACAATTAATGGTAATGTTAAAAATTTAAGTAAAAGGATAGAAATGAAAGATAAGGGGAATTCCAACTTTTACTTTAAGAATTTAATATTACCATTTTATACTACTGATGATTCCTAAGGTTAGGTTTTTAGCTATTAGAGTAGGCTTTTCCTCCTTTATATAACATTAGTATGGTTCTAGGGTGTAACAACTCTAAAAATCCATCCATAAAAAAAATTTAGTTTTGTATATCGTATAATTGATACTAAGCTTTATAGTTTTGCTTAAGATTTATTTCTTTATTTTGTTATTTGCTAGAGTGTAAACTTGCACTAGCTATTTCTACTTGTTTTGTGAAATGCATGTTAGTCTGTTTCCTCATCACATCACTGTCGATGTTTATTTGTCGGATATTTAGTTCATATGTCCTGAAATCATCGAACAACAATTTCTTAGTTTTGATGTTGAAATGTTGATTACATCCTCTTTGTTTGAAGGGGTGTTCTTGTGATGACCCTCGACTTACTTAGCTTTCATGAAGCTAATGCATGTTAATATACTTGTACATGTTTCCAGGTAAGGATTTATATCACCAACGGTTGGGTTGGAGGTTAAACTAAATTTCCAAAGTGATTTGATACCCTAGCTAAGAGTTTTTAATGCATCAAAAGTGTTAAGCGTGACCACCAACTATAGGGAAAAGTGAATGTCCTGACTAGCAGCTTGAAGGCATTATTCCAAGGTTAAAACATGTGAAGGTAACTAGGAGATCGAAATCCTAGCTAAGGGTTTGATGGCATTAATTCGAAGTTTAAAATGTATGCATGCAACTATAGAAAAGCAGTAAGTATTTGTTTTAAGTGGAATATAGATGGAGGTTTTAAGGGACCGCGTGAAGGCTTGCCAACTTGGCTCCACGTTGGCGAAAACCCTAAACCCTAACTTCAAAGGGTTGCATCGATAATCTTTTGTTCATTTGATTTGTGGAGGTGAGCAGAGCTCTCGGCTGCCATGGCTATGGATAAAATCCACTATTTTCCAATCCACGCAGAGGATAGCTTCTGGTTCACCATGGTTAATGCAGAGGTAAACTCAATGTGCCCAAATCTATTGTGAAAAATTTTCAAATATTTTCTTTAACGAAAAGTTTATAATGTAATGTGTTTTCTATGTGTGTTGACAAGATTTTTTGTGTTGCCTCTGAGTTCTTGGGTCATGTATTAAGAGTTTGGGAGAAGAAGAGGAAAACTCCAGGGTTTGGAATTGCCCTGGTAAGCCTCGAGCCTTCCTGGAACATCCTGTTCATTGCGTTGCTTGTATAAGATGTGGTTTTCCTTAGCATAGGGTCTTAGTTGTTTTCTGGTTATGCTATAATGTGGCGAGTTCGGCCCATTCAACTTGTAAAAATTAAGTTGTTGTTTTGTTGCCAGTATTTGGTCTATTAGGGCTAGTTTGTTTATTTGGAAGCCATAATGGAAACCCTGTACAACATTGCTGTAATGTAAATACTTCTAGACTAAATGCCCTTTTGTTTGGGTTTCTCCCAACTATGTTGGTGGTTTTATTATATGAACACAGAATTCCAGTTTGACCATTCAACACTTATATGGGAAATTTTGTTTTCTATTATATGTATTTCCATTGTTATTTCTTCAAGGTTCCCGTTATCACACCATAGTAGCTGGGGTACTATGCTTGCTGAGCAGATATCTGCACTTTAAAGAGATTTTCTTTTACAGAGATCGACTATGATGAGCTTGTTATTTGAGATCACTTATGGATCAGAGCAGTATATTGTATCAAAATTTTATTAGACCTTGTGCTAAGGATGAGCCTTGAGAGCTTAGATTTGATGACCGATGTGACCCTTTGTTCCATACAATTTTAGTTCAGTTCCCAGTGATATTATTGCAGCAATGTTTTAGATGTTTATTGATGATTATTATGATATGATGTGACCTATGGACTTTGGTTTATTGGATTTGGATTATTATCTTGTTGTTTTAGTCATCTTCATAGCATTGAATTGGTAAATGATTCATGATGTGGCAGTACTATTTAAAATAAAATGAAATATCTTGGATGATGTTATAAATATAAAATGGATGTATTACTTGCACACTTAGGTTTTCTGACAATACTCATTGATTTCATTACCCTCCTATGGGCATAGATATGGTCTTTCCTGACATCCTTGTTTGCTAGCTTAGGCACCACATTCATTTGACTCCATCCATCCATGACCTTCCTGATTTGGCTTTCACCCTTGACTTTCCTTCTCGACTTCTTGATACCAAGGACTTCCCGTTTCTACCTCTATGTTGGACCTCATCCATGTTTGTTTTGTGTCTCGGCTCTGAGTTGGTGACAGAACTTGCCTTTGGTGAGTTGGATTGTATTCCTAAATCATTCTGGTTGGTTGTCCCGATGTTTGGCACTGTGAAGAACTCCCCCTAGTCACTTGAGATGTTGTTGGCTAAAACTGAAAGCTCATGTACTACTTGTATTGGAAATGTATCATGAAAGCCTGTGAACTGAAAATTCTAGAATGTGTTTTTTAACACACGTGAATAAAGGCTATAGCAATGAACTGCTAAAATACCCCACAAAGGGTATAAAAAGGTCCAAAAAGCAATGGTTACTCAAAAGTTATATCTATTATTGCTAACCTTGTAAATGTGAATATGCCCCAGATGAAAGTTACGATTAGTTGTGCTTCTTAGCACATGTGAAATCCCATAGGGGTCATATAGGCCAAAAGGCCATGGAAATGAAATGAATGATCCTAATGAACCTAGATCAACTTGATGTAGACATGATGCCTAAGTTGAATAAGCACTCTCTAAACAACTTATCCATTTGTGAGGCACAACCTTTCCATTTTTTATTTTGTCCAGCACAGAGTGTAGCTCCCACTTTCCCCGTCCAAAGTGTCACTTAGTTGAGTTTGGTCAAGTCATCCCCTTTTGCCTAGCCTTGTCCTTAGCCTTCATCCTTAGCTAGCAGTTAGGCCATGTCCAATGGGTGAGTGTGTCATTAAAGATTTTGTGCAAGTAAAATATAAATAACATTGAAATATATATATTGTAATGTCCCTTATTAGGAATTTTATTAAAATTGCAATTTTCCACTTTTTGTCCCTAGTTCGACCTTTGACTAGTTTTGATCTCTAGGTCCCAAATTTGCCCCAAATGATCCTAAATCTTCTGAGAAGGTATATGAATGATATTAGAACATAAATATGTGTTTCAGGGATGCCTTTGGACCTTTAAAATACTTCTGCAAATCCTCTTTCAATTCTGATCAATGTAGGTAACTTTACTAGTGATTTTCCTTTGACTAGTATTGGTCTCTATGTCTCAAATTGACTCCAAATGCCTTCAAATATTCAAGGAAGGTGTATGAATGATATTAGAACTTGAATATTATTTTTATGGATGACATATGGCCACAAAAATACCTCTGCAAACTCTCTTGATATTCTGGACCAATTATGCAATTTTATTAGTAATTTGGGGTTCAAATCCCCCTAGGGTAAGTACTGAAAATGGCTTCCCAAATGCCTCCAAACCCACTCAAATTTATGAACAGAGGTATGTAATGTGTTAAGTATGTTATTAAAGTCTCATATGCACCATTAATGGATTATTACAACTGTTCTCACCCTCTCCCATTCAACTGCAAAAATCCCCAATTCGACCCTTGGGGAGATGGCACTATTTCACCTCCCAATACAACTAAACTGAGTAAAAATGCTTCAAATGCTCAAGTACAGTACATGAAACTTGTAGAAGACATCCATGGCAATATATTGATCACAAATATATCATATAATCATCCATTCATTCGAAATCATCAGCATTACATTGATTCACAACAAGGTAGTGGGGAAATGACACTGTTCTTTCATTAAAATTGAGATTTATACATTTCTACTTGGAATTTCGACCTGAAAATTTCTGGAGATGAATAACAAAGTATTTAATTCATATTAAAAAATAAATGGGGCATTAAAATCTTCCCAAAAGAGTACAATAGCTCACCAAAAACGCCCTCCCTCAAGGATCAAGAATATGCCATCAAAACCGGAAAAGGTTGAAGGAGTGAGCTGCAATAGAAGAAACCATGAGCTGCCCTGTAGCTTACACCTACAAATAAAGACTCCATTAAAGCTCCAAATGAAAGGTCTGAATGGCCTTTCCAATTACCAACTTGGATGGGAATCTTTCACCCTCGAAATTGGCTAAGGCAAGAAACTAGTCATCCACTGGCTCTCCCTCTTCACAAATGCAATTGCAAATTCTACAAATGATCAAAAGCTACTTTCCTTATTTGTTATTGAAATTTATAAAGTTCTAATGTCCTCCATGGGTCGAATTCCTTCCAAGAGACTCATGCCAACTCAAGTTGGGAAGAGATTCCAAAGAACGCCACTTGTACACCAATTCCTCGTCTCCCACTTCCACCAAATCACATGTGGAAGCATCTTAGCTGCCCTAGCACCCTTGAGCGCCCTCTTGGAGTCTATTTTTAGCCCTGGCATGTCTTATATGTCATATTTCAGCCTTCAGGTCTGATTTGTGTCATAGGTGTCATAGCATCTTCATCATTGTTGTCATAGAGCTAGGGAATCTAGCCCAAGTGTCTCACTAGCTCCAAATTGCCTCTTCCTCTTCCATGGGAGTTACTCTTCCTCTATATTTCAAACTTGGATGAGTCATGCCATGAATAATACCTTTTGGACTCCCCCAAGTATGTTACCATTCACCTTGAATTCGAATTGGTGAGAGAATGATGTCAAGTGTAGTGGGGAAATCTAGCCATATGTGGGTCCCACTTCCTCCATGTGTCTTCATGATCAAATTCCACTTGGATTTTCACTTGTATATATTTATTTATCTCCTTTATTAAATATTTATGCCATTCTAATGTTCAAACATCATTTATTATCCCCATTATTCCGAATCCCAAAGCTTCCACCCCAAACCTAGGAAACTAGTAATTTTCCTCCTTGGCAATTATTTGACCTTTAGCATCAATTTGACAAACTCTAATGAATAGGGCCAATGTTATTAGGCCATTTTGACCCAATGCCAAATTTGGGACATGAAAAATCCTCCCTTCCCAATATTGCTTGTCCTCAAGCAATTTCAAACATGTGTGTTGAAGAACCTGCTTTCTGTATAATTCTTTGAAGTTGCCATTGAATTTTCCAACCTTGAATCTTTGAGTTTCCATGAAGATTTTAGAGAGGAACCACCCTGCTTGCTGCTGCACTACTCTGATAAAAATCACTTTATTTAGTGGGAAATCCATCTCCCATACTTCTTGTTTCCCCCCAAAAATTGAAATCAATGAGACAAAAATTATTCCAGGATCCCATTGCTTATATTGCACCCGAACAATTAAGAGTGCTCTCCAACCCATACCATCAGATAAGAGGATTCCTGGATCCCATTTTCTTGTATGCATTCTTCCAAACATCATGAGTACAAAATATATATCCTCAAAGTACATAACTACATAATGAAAATTAATATCAAGGAGGTGCTTCATCAAAGAATCATGAAAGTGCTTATACCTCCAAGCAAGTAGACCACCGTTTTCCAAGTGCATACAAGCTTCAAGTGACCAATCAAATCTGCTCCAATGAAATAGGTGAGGATCACATGTCCTATAAAGCTGCTCCAAAAGGATGTGATATGCATCAAAATATTCAGCCATGTATTCTTTCATCCAAGAAGTGAATGAAGAATCTCCACTAAAATCTGAACCAAATAATGAGCAGAAAAAACAAGGAGACTTCAAATGACTCAAAGAAGTCTCACCCATACATCCCTGAATGTGATCATCATAAAGATATAACAAAGTATGTGGCTTCCAACAAAAATGTTCTCCAATCATAAATCTATTCACCCAAGTGTTGGATGAAGTTCCTCCAACATCAAATGAATCAAGTGTTGAGCAAGAAAAACCATGAGTCTTCAAGTGACTCAAATGCATATCATAGGTGCATCCATGTAGATGTGCATCATCATAAAGTAACAAAGGATGCTGCTGCAAATGTGAATAAGAATGTGCTCCAACCATATCATCATAAAAAGTAAATCTAGGAGTTCCATACTCCTCATGTGGCACCATAAAAAAGAACCCTTTCACCCATACTTCATTGAGACTAATGTTGCAAAACATGGAATTGTAAGATGTAGGAGAATGAACCAAATCACCCAAATGATCAAAAAGTACAAAAGTTTCATCATGGGAAGGATCCATATGGGTAGTATCATGCAGCTCCTTCAAAAGTGTGAGCTCTTTGTCATAGTTTGGTTCCAATGTAGAGGAATCATGCTCTTCTTTAAAAATTGCATAACCTTCATCAAGAGACAATTCAAATTCCTCTTCCACCACGTCAAGTGTTTGGATCTCTTCAAGTTCATCTTCAAACAGATCAAGAACATTCAAATTTTCACATTTCTCATGATCCACCATGTCATGAGAATCCTCCAAACAATCTACCATTTGACAATCTGAAACATAGGAGGAAAAACAAGTATCTTGCAACTTTTCAAGAAGTTGCTCATTTTGAATTGTGAGCTTATGATTATCCTCATTATTCTTCAAGTATGCATCATGTAACAATTCATTAAGCTCAAACAAATGGTTTCTATAAAAAAGCAAAGACATGAAATTACCTTTGATGTGGCACATTGCTCTTTGAATCTTCTCCATGTCTTCAGGGAAGGATGTTTCCTCTAATGAAGTAGCTCTCCAACAAGGATTTGACACCAATGCTTGAGTGTCATGGAGAATGCCGAGGGACTCTTGGATCTTCTTTTCATTCATCTTTAAGGATTCTTCAAGAAAATGAGGCTCTTGCAAATGAACCTCCTCATCTTCTTCATTTTTTCTTGGACCAACTTCATGAAGCTCAAGTGGTGATGGGGAAGTTGATCTTGGTTCTTCTTCAATTGCTACAAGGTCTTCATTATCATGCTTAATGAAACTTGTACTTGTAGAAACAATTTCAAAAGTGATCTCTATGTCACCAACATAGAGGTGTGAGCACCCATTAGTAGGTACTCCTTCATTGTTTAAGCATCCATCAGTAGATGCTCTTTGGTTCATGTCTAAGCTAGAAGGTGTCTCGAAATGATCTTCCATATTTTCAATAGAATCTTCTTCATCTCTTGTGATGTCTCTTCCTTTTGCTCCTTAAAGCAAGCTGATGCATTTTGCCCCTTCTTTTCCTTAGGATCAGTATATTTGGAATCTCTTCTTGAATAAATCTCAAAAGCTCTCCTCAAGGAGGACATCATTTCATGCACACATATATGATACTTGCTCCAAGGGTTTTTACAAGAAGGGCATAAACCTTTCTTCACTAACTCCACATCTTCATTTTTGGGCCTATTTTCAAAAACATGTTCAATATAGTACTCAAAAGACATGGCATTTTGTGTATTTTTGCTCGAAGCAAGATATTCTTGATATTTTTGATATTGTTGGGGCAAGGTTTTATATTTTTCTCTTCATCTTTGGAACTCGCTCATAGAATTATCCTTGGTTGGTGTGACACACTCATATTCATCAGATCTAAAGTCATAAGAATAATCTTCATTTCTCTTGAAATTGTAATAAGTGTTGCATGATGGCACCTCTTCCTCGTACCATTCACATTTTGCTTCATATTGCTCACAAGTATCTGCATATTCCTCATAAGAATTGTGCTCATAGGATTCATCATAATAGTAAGATATGGCTGCCAATTATTCTTGAATGTATGTACCTAATCCACAGATGCAAGGACCATGCTCTAATACCACTGTAATGTCCCTTATTAGGAATTTTATTAAAATTGCAATTTTTCACTTTTTTTCCCTAGTTCGACCTTTGACTAGTTTTGATCTCTAGGTCCCAAATTTGCCCCAAATGATCCCAAATATTCTGAGAAGGTATATGAATGATATTATAACATAAATATGTGTTTTATGGATTCCTTTGGACCTTTAAAATACTTTTGCAAATCCTCTTTCAATTCTGATCAATGTAGGTAACTTTACTAGTGATTTTCCTTTGACTAGTATTGGTCTCTAGGTCTCAAATTGACTCCAAATGCCTTCAAATCTTCAAGGAAGGTGTATGAATAATATTAGAACTTTAATATGATTTTTATGTATGACATATGGCCACCAAAAGACCTCTGCAAACTCTCTTAAGATTCTGGACCAATTATGCAATTTTACTAGTAATTTGGGGTTCAAATCCCCCTGGGGTAAGTACTGAAAAAGGCTTCCCAAATGCCTCCAAACCCACTCAAATTTATGAACATAGGTATGTAATGTGTTAAGTATGTTATTAAAGTCTCATATGCCCCATTAATGGATTATTACAACTGTTCTCACCCTCTCCCATTCAACTGCAAAAATCCCCAATTTGACCCTTGGGGAAATGGCACTATTTCACCTCCCAATACAACTAAACTGAGTAAAAATGCTTCAAATGCTCAAGTACAGTACATGAAAATTGTATAAGACATCCATGGTATTATATTGATCACAAATATATCATAGAATCATCCATTAATTCAAAATAATCAGCATTACATTGATTCACAACAAGGTAGTGGGGAAATGACACTGTTCTTTCATTAAAATTGAGATTTATACATTTCTACTTGGAATTTCAACCTGAAAATTTCTGGAGATGACGAACAGAGTATTTAATTCATATTACAAAAGAAACGGGGCATTAAAAGCTTCCATAAAGAGCACCATAGCTCACCAAAAATTCCCTCCCTCAAGGATCAAGAATATGCCATCAAAACTGGAAAAGGTTGAAGGAGTGAGCTACAATAGAAGAAACCATGAGTGGCCCTGTAGCTTACACCTGCAAATAAAGATTCCATTAAAGCTCCAAATGAAAGGTTTGAATGGACTTTCCAATTACCAACTTGGATGGGAATCTTTCACCCTCGAAATTGGCTAAGGCAAGAAATTAGTCATCCACTAGCTCTCCCTCTTCACAAATGCAATTGCAAATTCTACAAATGATCAAAAGCTACTTTCCTTATTTTTTATTGACATTTATAAAGTTTTAATATCCTCCATGGGTCAAATTCCTTCCAAGAGACTCATGCCAATTCAAGTTGGGAAGAGATTCCAAAGAACGCCACTTGTACACCAATTCCTCGTCTCCCACTTCCACCAAATCACATGTGGAAGCATCTTAGCTGCCCTAACACCCTTGAGCGCCATCTTGGACTCTATTTTTAGCCCTGACATGTCATATATGTCATATTTCAGCCTTCAGGTCTGATTTGTGTCATAGGTGTCATAGCATCTTCATCATTGTTGTCATAGAGCTAGGGAATCTAGCCCAAGTGTCTCATTAGCTCCAAATTGCCTCTTCCTCTTCCATGGGAGTTACTCTCACTCTCTATTTCGACCTTGGATGAGTCATTCCATGAATAATACCTTTTGGACTCTCCCAAGTATGTTACCATTCACCTTGAATTCGAATTGGTGAGAGAATGATGCCAAGTGTAGTGGGGAAATCTAGCCATATGTGGGTCCCACTTCCTCCATGTGTCTTCATGATCAAATTCCACTTTGATTTTCACTTGTATATATTTATTTATCTCCTTTATTAAATATTTATGCCATTCTAATGTTCAAACATCATTTATTATCCACATTATTCCAAATCCCAAAGCTTCCACCCCAAACCTAGGAAACTAGTAATTTTCCTCCTTGGCAATTATTTGACCTTTAGCATCAATTTGACAAACTCTAATGAATAGGGCCAATGTTATTAGGCCATTTTGACCCAATGCCAAATTTGGAACATGACAAATCCTCCCTTCCCAATATTGCTTGTCCTCAAGCAATTTCAAACATGGGTGTTGAAGAACCTGCTTTCTGTATAATTCTTTGAAGTTGCCATTGAATTGCCCAACCTTGAATCTTTGAGTTTCCATGAGGATTTTAGAGAGGAACCACCCTGCTTGCTGCTGCACTACTCTGATAAAAATCACTTTATTTAGTGGGAAATCCATCTCCCATACTTCTTGTTTCCCCCAAAAAATTGAAACCAATGAGACAAAAATTATTCCAGGATCCCATTGCTTGTATTGCACCCGAACAATTAAGAGTGCTCTCCAACCCATACCATCAGATAAGAGGATTCTTGGATCCCATTTTCTTGTATGCATTCTTCCAAACATCATGAGTACACAATATATATCATCGAAGTACATAACTACATAATGAAAATTAATATCAAGGAGGTGCTTCATCAAAGAATCATGAAAGTGCTTATACCTCCAAGCAAGTAGACCACCGTTTTCCAAGTGCATACAAGCTTCAAGTGACCAATCAAATCTGCTCCAATGACATAGGTGAGGATCCCATGTCCTATAAAGCTGCTCCAAAAGGATTTGATATGCATCAAAATATTCAGCCATGTATTCTTTCATCCAAGAAGTGAATGAAGAATCTCCACTAAAATCTGAACGAAATAATGAGCAGAAAAAAACAAGGAGACTTCAAATGACTCAAAGAAGTCTCACCCATATATCCCTGAATGTGATCATCATAAAGATATAACAAAGTATGTGGCTTCCAACAAAAATGTTCTCCAATCATAAATCTATTCACCCAAGTGTTGGATGAAGTTCCTCCAACGTCAAATGAATCAAGTGTTGAGCAAGAAAAACCATGAGTCTTCAAGTGACTCAAATGCATATCATAGGTGCATCCTTGTAGATGTGCATCATCATAGAGTAACAAAGGATGCTGCTACAAATGTGAATAAGAATGTGCTCCAACCATATCATCATAAAAAGTAAATCTAGGAGTTCCATACTCCTCATGTGGCACCATCAAAAAGAACCCTTTCACCCATACTTCATTGAGACTAATGTTGCAAAACATGGAATTATAGGATGTAGGTGAATGAACCAAATCACCCAAATGATCAAAAAGTACAGAATTTTCATAATGGGAAGGATTCATATGGGTAGTATCATGCAGCTCCTTCAAAAGTGTGAACTCTTTTTCATAGTTTGGTTCCAATGTAGAGGAATCATTCTCTTTTTAAAAATTGCATAACCTTCATCAAGAGACCCCCTATTGTAAAATTCATCTAAAGATTTTTGGCTCTTAGCTATTGGAATAAAAATACTTTCTTGGGCATCTTGGATCTTGGAGTTGGAATGCTTTTGGTGATTATAAATGCTTCTTCCTCGGCACTGACAGACATTGGTGGCCATCTTGGATTTTATCTTCACTAACAATTTTTGTGTTACCGGACAATCCGCTCAAGCGGACGCGAGCAGGATCTCCCTAGCTCAATGTGAGTCTAGAATAAATAAAACAGACTACAAACACATTTCCTAGATTGACTTAAGGACCAAGTACTAGATGTATTACCTTTTTATTACGCGATACTTTCTCCCGAATGTTGATCCACGTCCCACAGTCGTCAGATCCAAGCTGCAAGACCTGTCGAGACACAGAAACAAGAGAAAACGAGTAAAGAGCATCTATACAATAAGCGATCTAAGTAAACAGTTAAGCAGGTAAACTACACAATATCATTACACATGAAAACAATATTGGTGGAAAGCATTTGCATTACTGTAAATAAAGGAGTACATGATAGAGATATAGAACTACAACCAAAGACTTAGCACAGTAGCCCTTCTCCGACCAAGCCAATTGCCATGTCCTTCCAAGGAAGTATGAGCTCTCCAATAGGTGAATGGGGATGCTTTAAGAGAGATTTCACTAGCATGTATATACCATAGCCTTCCTCCCTTTGGGATAGGAGTGAGACTCACTTATATAGGACTAAGTGGATAGGGTATGGATAGGATAGGTTGAGAGATGGTAGGAGAGAGATAGGGGATCCTCCCAAAGAGTTAGGGGTCAAGTACTAGCTCTCCTAGAGGTTAGGGATAAGCCCCCAAATGGGTAAGTTTCGAGAAGGATCTTGAATAGGCTATTTTTTCCCATTAACAGACCTCGTCGCACCCTGCAGTGGAGCAAGCTGTGACTCGCATGTTGCTAATGTGCAACCTATGACAACCTCTCAAAATATTGTAGGATTGAGTACAAATCTTCCCAAATGAAAGTACTTAGTCCAGGTGACTTCAGGGATGTATACACTGAATCTAATGATGAGTAGATTTTGGGTGTAACAGAATGCCCCTCAAAGCATGAAGCTGTTAAGGATGTATAGGTGAAGTGCTTTGAAAGAAATAATGGCAATAGGCTCGACGGATGAAGAACATTGATGCAGTACAACTGACTCTGAATGGACAATTTCACATGAAGTACAACATGGCTGCCGACCAATACATTGCAGATCCATGGTAGTAATGATCGACTGAACACAATCATGGCTACTAGACACAAGCGTAGATCCATGATGAGATGATAACACAGCCACGACCAATACAATAGTGGATCCATGTAATATGACTCAATACAAACTCCATCGCAACCTGGGTAAAACATGACTCCCCAGGGTCTTCAAGCTGAACCCGCAATGATACGAATCTATCCATGTGATTACAAATGTCTTGACGTCGAACATGGTAGAAACCACTTGATTACCGACCATTGATGTAAACCATTAACAAGTGCGAGGGAGATCACCATTGATGTCAATGATTCCCAAGGTATCATAGTACATATCACCAAGCGTGAATAAATGATTTGAAGTCGAATGCAAGATGAAATATTTCAATCAAGAGTCAATGATGTAAACTCATGATGAAAGCAAGGTAACCTGCCATTGAGGCATGCAGGGCCAAGGTACTTGGTTGGTTTCTAGATTCAATCCTTGGATGATGAGTTGAAGTCGACAAGGATGAATCCTTCGAAGGAGGGCCATGATGAATCCCCCATCAATCGACATGAAACACGACAAAAAATGTGTAGAGTGGATCGGATGGTACAGTAACATGTAAGATTGACTCAAAGTAACAATGGCATGATGACATGTGTACTGACTGTAAATGATAAATAGTGGACGTGTTCTTGAACATGGGCATGGCATGACTTGGCAATATTGACACGATGAGAATGACGCAAACTTCCAATACAACTGATGATGGAAGCTTTCTCCAAATGAATTAGAGGAGTAACAGGACTCAGAAAGTAGGCGAGGACTCATAGACAAACAAATGACCCAAGTATTGTATGCAAATGTAGATGAGTTCCATGTTCAAGAACGAATATATATTGCCACTAAGGTATGTAACACAAACACTTTCCTTTTTCCCCATCATGAATGATGAGTGCCTCATGTGTTTTTTACGAGCTTGATGAGGGTAACCAGATGCTCAGTATAGCTCATCTCATAGATGAGTCCAATCCCAAATATTTTCCGAACCTGGGATAGGAGGGGTTCGTCCCATGACGGGCCCTTCAATGTGAAAATTTAACGAGTTCATAGAAGGGAAACTTGGTCGTCATTTCATGTTTAGAGAGTCTGAAAAGAACTAAAGAAGACTCCAACGGTCCTTTTTCATAAAGTTAGCCTCATCGCCCGAAAAAGGGTAAAACAACGTGGGAGAGGACTCTTCCAGTCATGATTGGCTGGAGTATTCCTTTTTCATAATTAGTGCCCCCTGGTTCGAAAAAGGGGTAAACTATCACCAGGAAGACGACCATTCAAATACTTTAACAAGCGTGAATGCAACAAGTTCGCTTGGCAATCTTTTCATATCTAGGGAGTCTGAAAAGAGCTTAACTATGGACTCCGGGGGGGTGTCCTTTTCCGTGGAAGTTTAACGAGCCCGGAAAAGTGATAAATCATAACTCGGTACTTGTTCTCATAGTTATGTGAGTACGAGAACAAACGAAGAGTAAACTCATCCTCATGCAATAATCACGACTAACTAAAAATAATAATGACAAAACATTCAAAGGGGTGTTCATACCTGTAGTTACCATGGTGATGCGAGAAACAACACAAAATACCACTTTACGACTCCTGTACACTAGAGAAAGTGTCAAATAGTCCCAAATATAATGACAAATGGTCGAAACTATAGTAAATGGCCCAAAAGCATCAAAATATTTGAAAAGGAATATTCCATTCTATTTATAAATAGAAATATGGGCCAAAAATAGAAACATTGTTCAAATTGCCAATTTGGGTGGAGAAGTACCAATTTGGAGCCAAAATTCCTTTGCCGATTTCGGGAGCTACGATCCGCCATTTCACCAGCCGTCCGGACCAGGTAGGCCTAAATCTCATCCTGCAACTTTCTAGTGGTTTACTTTTTGCTTTTATGTTCATTTTTTGGGTTTTTGATGGTGTTATGGAGGGCTTTATGTGCCCTTGGCTCGTCGCAAGTTGCCCTTTCGGGACCTCCGACGAGGCCGAGTCGTCGCAAGTCTCGAAAATGAGATCTGCGATGACATCACCCTGTACCTAAAGGCACGGTGCGATAACGGAAACCCAAAACCCAAACATAAAAAATAATCCAAAAAAGGAGTTTGTGAAAGTTGAGGAAGGACCTAACAGGGTTTAAATGTCCCTTTTGGCAGGTTATTAGCAAGCAAAAATGGCATTGGAGTGGCGAGAGAGAGAACATGAAGTGGAAGATGAGCAAGCTGAAAACGATCCACAATGCATGGAAGCTTTGAGAAACTGCGGTTTGCTCAAATTCTTTGAGATACAGGGGATGAGAGCCCAGATCCCGCTACTGACACACATGCTCCAAAGTTGGGATGCGGCCCAACAATACTTTGTGGTAGGTGAGCATATCCTCACGATTGACATTGAGGATATCTACTTTCTGACCAGTTTGTCCTGAAGAGGGGACGCTGTACAATTTATTGGGACACGGGCCAATGACCGTACAGTTGAGGACATGGTGTCACAACACTGTGTTGCTACTTCTTGTCCTTCCAGTGGGAAGATACTCATCAGAGATGTGGTGAGCCGTCCACTGCGGACCATATCTATTACCATTACTAGGGTGGCGGGTAGCCAAGCCCCACACATGGCTACTCGGACCCAGATGTTGTATGTGGAAGACTGTATGTCTCCCAGAGTTTTCAACTGGTGCGAGGGTCTCCTCGCCAACATCCGAGATCAGTTGACCAATTGTCAGCGCGGGGAGCTCAAGCAGTTTGGGTATGGATAGATTATAGTATCGTTCCTCTTGGAGCAGATTCCTCTTCTACGTCTGCAGTTAGTACTTGATGACAGGGAGCTCAGGGATCCCCATATGCTCAGATGGGCTGAGGTCATGACCCGTCATGGTGGCGGGCCCATCATTAGCTTTGGTCCTGAGTTTTTCAGCTGGCTATAGGGCCAGTTAATTATGGTCGAGGACTTTCCATATAGCGGCATGGACTTCCGAGAGGATCTCGACTTGGCACTGCCAGAGGGTGCAGCATGGGGTGATATAGGTGAGAACAAAACCCTTGTATTTTTTAGTTTTGTATATTATATCATTTTTTTGATGTAGTGCTGACAAGTACGTAATATGTGTGTGAAGATGTGGGTCCCGTGAGACCAGTAGGTCTCTCCCTTCTGGCGAGGAGAGACAAAGGCAAGGAGGCAATCATTCCTGCAGGTGCTCATGTTGCCATCGAGGAGATGGAGGAGGTGTACAGGAACCTATCTGAGCTGATTGTGGAGGTACCAGAGCTAGCTATCGATGACTTCCCAAGGCCCATGCAGAGATTTGGGGTTGGAGTGTCTGTGCGCTTCAACGTCTTACTCCACAAGGTGGCTCAGACCATGGACTGCTTTCTCACCCAGCGGCAACGTGCCGTTCGAGCTAGGGGTGTACGGGTCAGGCGTCAAGCCTGATGACACTACTATACTTGTACTGAGAGCTTAGAGGCCTCAAATTTTGTACTTACTGAAAGCTATGATGCTTCAGATTTTTGTAGAGACTCACTGAAAGCCATCGTGCTTCAGATTTTGTATCAGCACTACGTTTTGAGCGATTTATATATATATAGACATTATCGGCAATTCATACATTATGTGTTTTTAAAATGATTAGTGATGTGATCTTGTTTACATGTTTGCTTTTATACATTATATTTACATGTTGTGAATGCTTTTACACATTATGAGTATTATGTGTGTGTGATGTACCAATCCAAAATGAAGTTGGCCATCGAGTCAGCAACTGTGTTTAACTCCCGTGGAATGTGTAGGTATTGAAGAAATTCAAATGACCTTTCCTAGAGACGTACTCGTCTGAATAGACATAGTAAGATGGGATCACAGATGGTGTACACCTAGTTCAAATGGGAAACCACTAATTGAGAATCCATGTGGATGACAATGTGGTTCATACCCAAGGAAATGGCGTTAGCTAGGGTTCCGATTACTGCCTGATATTCTGCGGCGTTGTTGGTCGCAAACCCTAGGCAACTTCCTCCTGAGCTAATGAGCTCTCCTGTTGGGGAATACAGTACCCAGGCTGCCAAAGCAAGGTTACGGGTATGCCGACTGGCGCCATTTGCGAATCCGTAGCACATTGCCATCTGCACACACAGACAAAACATGGTATAAGAAGCGGAAACAAGATCAAAAGACACTCGAAAAAGAAATGCGTCACACCACACAAAAACACAAAAACACAAAAACACAAAAACACAAAAATACAAAAACATGCCATGTACAGTATATACAAGCAAGTCTATGCATGAGAGATAAAGCATAGTATCTCTTCAGGTAAATCCCATTGCGGGGTTCACCCAAAGAGATTCCGTCATAATCTTCAAGCTCGTAAGCACCTTTTTCCAACACATGTTTTACTATGTAGGGTCCATGCCACATGGACTTGAACTGCCCTGCTCCTAGTTTGTCGTGCTTCTGGTCATAAGTGAGGACTAGGTCACCGTTGTTAAAGATACGAGGTTCAACTGACTTATCATATTAGGCCTTGATGCGTTTCTTGTGCGCTTCATTAGCAAGAGCGGCATCTCGGCGAGACTCGTCAAGTTTTGCTAAGTGTAAGAGACGTTCTTCCTCAGTAGTAGTGTTAGGAAGAAGTTTGACAACGAGTTGTAGAGATGGGATTTCACACTCTATCGGCAGAACAGCCTCCAATCCATATACCAGTTGGAAAGGAGTGAATCCTGTGGCGATTTTGATGGAAGTTCGGTAGGCCCATAACGCTGAAAAGAGCATGTTGTGCCAATTGGACTTATGTGTCCCTACCATCCTTTGCACCATAGTTTTCAAGACCTTGTTAATGGCCTCGACCTGTCCATTGGATTGCGGGTAGTAGGGTGTCGAGTTTTTATGGCGAAAACCCAACCTGTCGCTCAATTCATCAAACATATGGTTCTGAAAATGAGAACCATGATCGGTCACAATTGCCTGAGGAAATCCAAACCGCGCTATTACATGATTGAACATGAAGAGTGCGACGATTTTTCCATCGTTTTGGTATGTAGGCATAGCTTCGGCCCACTTTGTGAAGTAATCCACAACTACGATGATGTAACTATTCCCCCCGACCGAGGTAGGCTTACAATGCATAAAATCAATGCCCCATTTTGGGAATGGGCCAACGGCAATAACCGGATGTAACGGGGCAGGATGAGTGCGCTTCTTCGTATGGAAGTGTTGGCAAGGAGGACATTTTTTTATGGCCTCGATACAATCTTTGAAGATAATAGGCCAGAAATATCCTGCACGCAAAATTTTCTGGGCTGTAGCCATCCCAGAGAGGTGACCGCCACATTCCCCAGCGTGACAGTCATTCAGAATGCGTTCAGCCTCATGATGAGTGAGACAACATCGAAGAATTGAATCAATGCCATGGCGATATAAAGTATCATTAATGATTAAATAATACTTTGCATGGTGACGAATATTACGACGGTCGTCGCGAGAGAGTTGAGGGTTGAAGCATTGGGTTTGAAGATACAGTGAGATATATCCATACCACGGGTCAGTCGTACGGATGAGAAACAATGATTCATCCGAAAAGGAGTCATTGTGCTCAATTTCTACATCAGAACGAGGAAGGTCGCAAATGAGCTCGGCAAACACCAAAGACTTCTTAGACTTGGCTTTCTCAAAAAGAAGATCAAATTCTTGCAGTATCACAATCCAGCGTGAATACTTGCCCCCAAGCACCTGACGTATCAGTACGTGGTACATGGGGTTCAAGTCGGCAATGATGGTGGTGGTGCGGAGCAAAATGTAGTGTCAGAACTTCTAGACGGCGATGACCGCCGTGAATCCGAGTTTTTCAACATGTGAATATCTAGTTTCAGCGTCTGCTAGACCCTTACTCACATAGTATATCACATGTTCCTGGGCATTTTGATCCTCCTGTACCAAAACCATGGCGATATTGGTAGCAGAAGCGGCGAGATATAGATGTAATCTCGATAATAATTAGGCATTTGGAGCACGGGGGCATGCATGATGGCATGTTTGATACTATCAAAGGATTTTTGAGCTTGATCGTCCCAAATGAAGGGGACATCCTTCTTGAGCAGTCTCATATAGCCCTGAGTCTTCTCCGCGAAATTACAAACAAAACGTCGTAAATAAGACGCCTTCCCTTGGAGACTTTGAAGTTCAGTCACATCAGTCGGGGGTGGTAGGTTGATGATGGCCTCCACCTCTAAGGGATCAATGCGGATCCCATCCTTCGAAATGATAAATCCTAAGAGGCGTCCGGACTCAATGCAAAAGATACACTTATGAGGATTCAGACGGATATTGTATTGTCTGCATCTAAGGAAAATGGCTGTCAGATGATCAATGTGGAACGTGCACTGCTTTGAATGAGCAGGGAGATCGTCCAAGTAGGGTTCCACAAAGTCCTTAATATCTTGGAAGGCATAAGACATAGCCCGCTGAAATGTGGTGCCAACATTTTTGAGGCCAAACGGGAGTTTGCGGTATGCAAATGTTCCCCATGGGCAGATGAAAGCCATTTTATGTTGGTCGGCTGGGTTGATCTCAATTTGGTTGTAACCAGAAAAGCCATCCATAAATGAGAAGATGATGCTTCCGGCACAGTTGTCAATGATCTGGTCGATGAAGGGGGTCGGGTAGTTGTCTTTTGGACAAGCCTGATTAAGATCCCGATAATCAACATAGACACAAATGGTGCCCTGCGTTTTGTTCATAGGAACAGCATTTGAGACCCAATCCGTCAATGGGACAGGATAAATGAAACCAACCTTTAAGAGCTTTTCAATTTCTGCCTTTATTGCCGCAATATTCCCGGGGTGTACCGGTCGCAACTTTTGACGTATAGGTTTGATGTCGGGATAGGTTTTTATTTCATGAGAAACAATTGCGGGGTCTATCCTAGGCATCTCCTCATAGGACCAACCAAATACATCTCAAAATTGCTTGAACAAGGCCGTGCTAACAGTGATTTCTTGAGGGGAACAATTTTGGCCTATGCGAATGTGTTCCCCTATAACAGGTTTCACCAAGATGTCTACTAGGGTGGTTGGCTCAATGTTGGCCAAGTTTCCCTCCTTGTCCGTAAGACATGTAAGAATGGGGGACTGAGGTGATGGGTAGATATCTGGTGAAAAGAGGGTATGGATGTTGTTCTCTATGTATTCCAAAGGAGGAAGAAAAGATGACCTATGATGAAGATCATCCCATGAACTGTCATCAACATTCATTACTTCCATGATGGACTCGTCTAAATGAAAATTCCAAAGTAAGAGATCAGGTAGAGAGGACGTCCGTCGTAGAGAACAGGATGGGGAGGCCATGGTTAAATGGTCCTCCGACGCTGATTGGATAGCCTCATAAATACATTCAGCGGTTGAAAGAGGCATGATATCTCCAAGCAGGGGTGTTGTGGCTTCATCCGGTACAAGCCAAGCATCGTTAGAGTGAGATAAAATCCTTGTGGAGATCATGTTCACGGTAGCAACATGATTAGGAGGGTCCGTGGCTAGAGAAATTCCCATGAGAGATGAATCTTTCAAAAGGCCAACCCCTACACTCTCATACTGTTTTGGCATTTGTCCAATGGAAGGAACATGGTCACCAGGATGAGTAGTGGCGTCTGGTGTACAAAAATATAACTGGTCGATAGTAACAATTCATCATTGGTGGGGGAATTGTACTATGCGGAAGACTGAAGAGGCTACCGCCTGCATGGTGTAAAACCAATTGCGACCAAGCAAGAGATTATAATCTAGCAGGGCCGAGACCACTTCCACATTAATGGTTGAGGTCTTTCCGCCCAACTCAACTGCAAGAGCTTGTAAGATCCCATGAGGTTGAAAGCCACGCCCGTCGAATGCTTTCAACGTGGTAGGAGAACGATTCAATTCGAGGGAGCCAATGGCTCTCCAATAGGCGATGGACATGACAGAAGTGGAGGCTCCTTCGTCCAAAAGGGTATGATGGATAATCTTCCCAGCAATGTTCGCAGAAACTTGGAATGTGAGCTGGTGTGAGAGCCTTGACTTAAATTTGTCAAGTAGGAACATGATGGTGTTCGAGGAATCCAGGTCAACTGCACCAATAGCTGCAAGGAGAGTTTTTGCATTGATTAAGACAATTCTGCAAAACTTCTAGGGTAGACATGGTGCAAGGAGCTTGGGCCAAGTCCTCTACGATATTGTAATTCTGTGCCACTCAAGCATTAGGATTGAAAACAGCTTTTCGAATCGTACTCTTAGGCGGACGCAATATCGAGTCTAAGGAGGGCTTCTAAATGGTGAGAGAAGTCGATGGTACAGTGACATCAGTTAAGGAGTTAGAAGCTTTTTAAACATTACTTATAGTGGATTCCTTCGAAGGGACCGGTTCGTAAGATCGCGAGCGAGTAGTCAAATTGATCACCTCATTACGCAACATGAGAACATGCATGGTATTGGATGGTTCCCCCTGGGCTGGGGGGGTTTGAGCAATCATCTGCTGGTTTTGGGTAGGAAATGGATCATTGAGGACTACGGGCGTCGGTTTACCCCTAAGAAAATTTTTCACTTCATCTTTATGGGGACACTCTTTGGATAAATGGTCTTCTCCACACAGTAAGCAAGGATACTTCAGTTTCCTTTTTTGCTTGGTATCTTCAAGAGTGCTCTTCGGTTCCTGCTAGGCAGAAGACTTTTTGGGTTTCCCCTTGTTCTTCTTTTTGCCATTAAACTTCTGAGATGAAGTTGATTGAACAGAATTCACCTCTTCAGTTATAGCAGGACTGGTTGACGTGGTGGTGCTGTGTCCAGCCTGAGCCGGGTTGGATGATCCAACAGTGCTAGCAACAGGCTGGGTGTTAAGGGAACCAATGATTCCATCAGTTTGGGGTCCCTTATGTGGTTTCGTGGGGTCATTAACATCACGGGGTGCATCAGGTAGAATATTGAACAAAGTGCCAGATTGGGTGTAGACTAGGTCTAGCAGATGGGCACTCACGATGGCTTGTTCTTCGGTGACAACACCTCTCATGGAAACATCTTTTGCTATGGTGGGAATGAGAGATTTAGTAAACCAGTCTGCTAGGAGTTGATCTGGAATTGGAGCTTTAATGAGACGTCGTCTCCTTCGCCACTCGTGGATATGATCCGAAATGTGAGTGGCGGTATTCTGACGGAGCGAGGTTAAAAGCTCGGTACTAGTCTCATACTGTATAGGCAGCTGGAAGTGCGTCAAAAATTTCATAGCAAGAGAGCCGAAATCAGGAAAAGAGTGCGGCGGAAACTCAATGTACCACTTGGCGGCCGAACCAGTGAGAGTCCTTTGAAACAATCTAAGACGAATTGAATCGTCCATTAAGGAATTAGATGAACACCATAAGTGGTATGTCATCAAGTGGTTTTTGGGGTCTTCACCAGGCTTGCCGTCAAACTTGGGGATATCAGACGAAAGTTTCACCGGAATTGGTGGCCAGTTAGATCCGTGGTAAATAGGATCGTTAGTTAAACGAGAGAGGTCAGGCAAGTCCAAAGTAGCCAGAAAGGGTAACTGTGGATTAGGCTGCGCGTATTGATAATACGGATAAGGCGTGTAAGGAGTAAATTGAACGTAAGGTGTACCAGGATGAAACTGACCATGGGGGGTGTGCCGCTTGGACCATAAGGAGGTTTTCCACCATAAGGTGGTCCAATCCAATAAGGTGGGGGTCCACCTCCACCTCCGGGAGGGGGTGGAGGTCCGCTGCCACCACCGGGAGGAGGTGGGGGTCCATAACCGTAATAAGGTGGCCCATCACCACCTCCGCCTGGAGGGGGTGGTGGACCACTTCCATCGCCAGATGGATGGGGGTCCCCACCACCTCTGCTGCCGGAAGGATGAGGGTTTCCACCACCACCACCACCACCATAGTAGTTAGGTCCTCCACCGCCTTCGCCTGGAGGGGGTGGTGGACAACTGCCACCACCCAAAGAGAAATGTCCTCCTCCACCATGATAGGGTGGTCCCCCGCTACCTCCACCTGGAGGAGGTGGTGGACCATTCCCGCAACCACTGGAGGGGTGAGGGATGTTGTAGGTAAAATGAGGTGAGCCTCCACCAATGTTAGGTGGAGGTCCGCCGCCTCCAGCAGGAGTTGGGGGAGGACCAATCGAGCGTGGTGGTACTTGAGGGATAGTCAATTGGGGTCCGTGTTGCAACACAGGTTGTTGCCCCGATAGAGTGTATGGATTCCAAGGATAAGGTATCCCATATGGTGCATTTTTGGGATTAGGTTGGCCTGGCAGAGGGTTAACAGAACCTGGATACGCTTGACTCCATGAGGGTTGAGTTACATTTGACAACCCTCCAACATGAGATAATGTTGTGGTGGATGGTCTAGCGGGTTGGGAAGGTCCAACGGAAGGTCTGTTGGGGATTCCACCGCCTACAATCTGGTTAGGAGACAGGGGTTTCCCCCCAGCCACAATAGGTTGACCACTATTCAAAGGTTGAACCAATGTAGGTTGTTGACTAGCTACCGTGGTAACAACATTACCAATAAGATAATTCGTAGGAATGGAATACCCTCCCCTCGAATTCTGAGGTGGGGGAGGAACTGGTAAAGTAACTGTGGTAGTGATAGGTGTGTTGGACTGTTGTCCTGCCACCGGTTGGTCCACTTGAGGTGCAGGACTGGACTCCTGCGAGGGTTGACCAGTCTTATTAGTGGTCACATGGTGGGATGCTTCAGGTGATCTGAAAGATATCAAATGAACTGGGATAGGTTGGTAAGGGGGTAACGATGGGTCTTGAACCCTCTGTTGGAGACTTGACTGCCGAAACTCTTCAGCCATAGAACGAAAGTGAGCCAATTGGCCACGAAAGTAAGCTAAAGTGTCTTTCAGGGTAGTCTCGCTGGGTGAGGATGAAGTGGAAAAATGAGCCACTAGGTGGTCTATAGAAGATGTCCAATAAGATGTTGAAGGACCAATAGTTGTTGTAGGGTCATCCTGGGGCCGATTTATCCATTCCAACGATCCAGGTTCTCCCGGAATGACGGGAGAAGGATTTTGTGAAGCGGGGGTGTGTGCTTCTTCATCCTGTGGGGGATGAGAGGCAGGTGAATCTGGTGGAAACAAAAGTCCGCCAACATTCAAAGTGGGGTTCTCCACTTCAGTAACTATAGCCATGTTATGCTATCCATTCTTACCCTCAAAAGAACCTCCGGATTAAGGGGATATTTGGGTGATAAGTTCAAGATCCTACGGGACTTTCTCCAGGGAAAATCCACCGGAGTATCAGGAAAATTAGCTAGAAAGGACGAAACAACGTTTCTCCTAAGGGTATGCTAAAAGAAAAGCAGTCCAAAGAAAACCTACTCAAACTAAGGCAACAAGCAAACTTATGTGACAGAGTGGATTCAAAAGTCTGGAACCTCACGGGATTATCAAGGCATTGCAAACCGCAATATACTGCAGGGTCCAACAATATGACGTGAAAAGGAGGATTGGGACCATACCCTTGCCTGCATACCTGATTACCTGGACAGTACGTGCGTGCTAATCTCCCTGAGTGCTATTCTCAATGTATTACTTTTCGAAGATGGCCAAATTGTTAACTCGGTTGGTTTCAGGAATTCTAATGGTGTCTCCCGATATACGCAAGGTACATGGGAGCTCAAATCCGTAGTGGTGCTGTCTAATGCACAGCCCTTGGCACGAGACCTTCCGATATACATGTCGAGTACGTGATACACCCTTCGATATACGCCAAGTACAGATTATGGTACTTGGTGGGTACGTGAAGTAGCTCGATATACCAATGTACGTGGAAGAATACAATACCCCCGAACTACAGTGCTGGCAAATACCGACAGCTGCCACGCTTAATGATGCCGGAACACGTCTCTAACTTACACACAAGTTGCTAAAAGTTTTACCTAGTTCTACCGTTAATTTTATCTTGGACGGTTAGGTGAATGCATGAGGTGAGTACATAATCAGAAGCATAATGCAATCCCTAGCTACATGCACAAAATATTCTTTTCTTTCGATGAATTCTAGCTATGGAAAGGAGAAAGTTTTTTTCCAATGGTATTGCCAAAAAAAACTCAATGCAACACAATTCCCAATGCAAACAAATTTGACAATGAAATTATTCTTTTCCTTTTCAACGAAACACAAAAATACACAACACTACTAAACCAAATCAAAACAACTTTTTCTTTTCTTCTTCTTTTCAAAGTAAAATGACACTAAATGATGAAAAGAGAGGATTCTAAAACGAGAAATGCAAGCTTTTCAATTTCAATTTCAATGATCTAAGAGCAACAAGAATTAAAAATGCATCTATCTTTCCTTAGCATGGAATTGATTTTGTAAAAATTGAAGCGTGCTTTGAGCCTTTCAAGGAAATGAGCAATCCATAATTCGAGAAAAACAAAATAGATCATACATTCATTCAATTTTTCCAAAACATCAATGAGACTTTTCCAATGCACAACAATCTTTCTTCAATAATTTTTGTTTTTGTTTTGAGAAACAATGGGAAAGAAGCACTTTTAAATCTTTCAATGGATGCATCAAAGAATAAACTTGATAACAACTTTGCTTTCATATCTAAATGACTGAAAAGAAAACACTACTTGCAGCACTCATATATTTAGGAAACTCGAGAAAAGACAAGCACTCAACCAAGTTGAAAAAAACACTTAACTCAAAATCAAGCAGCAGCAAGCAAAGCTCAAAACAAATGTAAATGAGGTTTGGAGGTTGATCCAATACAATGATCAGATCAGGGATGGAAGGAAGGGAATGCAAGAGTGAATGGATGAAGGTGGAGGAGACAAAAGTATCCACCACTACCGATTTCAAACTTGTTCAAGACGGAACCCAAAGTCAATCCAAATGAAACCAAACTCTCAACACACAAATCATAAATGGGGTCTCTGGCTGGATCTTATAGCACAGAGGGAGTTCATACATTAGACCAAGGTTCAAACTGTCAGATGAGGGAAAGGGATGCCTGTATGCCAACTTTTGACAGATCGACGCACTCTGCCTTCACACACAGTGCGACGTCACAGTTTTCCTTCAAGGGAGGTGCGATGATGTCGCAGTATACAAATGTAAAGGATGCGACAGGTGAGTAACAGGTGAAGAACAAAAGCTCAAAACGACACAGTGTCGCTCTGTTTCCACTGTCCAGGTGCTAAAGGCAAGGTCTAGATTAAAAAATGAACCAGATATCTCAACAATGAACCAAAAACAGGCTTGAAAATGAGTTGTACAAACTCAGAGGAAGAGGATCAGAATATTCAATGCGAAGATCTGATAGTGAAATCAATCCTAAGAAGTAAATGGCAAAAAATGATAAAAGAGGCTTGTGTCAAGTAATCAACTGAAAATGACTCTCAAATTAATGACTACTAAACAAAACAAACACTACTCCCCAGTATGGTCTCCATATTTGTTACCGGACAATCCACTCGAGCCGACGCGAGCAGGATCTCCCTAGCTCGATGTGAGTCTAGAACAAATAAAACAGACTACAAACACATTTCCTAGATCTACTTAAGGACCAAGTACTAGATGTCTTACCTTTTTATTACGCGATTCTTTCTCCCGAATGTTGATCCACGTCCCATGGTCGTCAGATCCAAGCTGCAAGACCTGTCAAGACACAGAAACAAGAGAAAACGAGTAAAGAGCATCTATACAATAAGCGATCTAAGTAAACAGTTAAGCAGGTAAACTACACAATATCATTACACATGAGAACAATATTGGTGGAAAGCATTTGTACTACTGTAAATAGAGGAGTACATGATAGAGATATAGAACTACAACCAAAGACTTAACACAGTAGCCCTTCTTTGACCAAGCCAATTGCCATGTCCTTCCAAGGAAGTATGAGCTCTCCAATAGGTGAATGGGGATGCTTTAAGAGAGATTTCACCAGCATGTAGATACCATATCCTTCCTCCCTTTGGGATGGGAGTGAGCCTCACTTACATAGGACTAAGTGGATAGGGTATGGATAGGATAGGTTGAGAGATGGTAGGAGAGAGATAGGGGATCCTCCCAAAGAGTTAGGGGTCGAGTACCAGCTCTCCTAGAGGTCAGGGATAAGCCCCCAAATGGGTAAGTTTCGAGAAGGATCTCGAATAGGCTATTTTTTCCCATTAACAGACCTCGTCGCACCTTGTAGTGGAGCAAGCTATGACGTCGCATGTTGCTAATGTGCAACCTGCGACGACCTCTCAAAAGATTGCAGGATTGAGTGCAAATCCTCCCAAATGAAATTACTTAGTCCAGGTGACTTCAGGGATGTATATAATGAATCTAATGATGAGTAGATTTTGGGTGTAACATTTTTCAAGCAAAGAAGATGTTTTGGGTGACAGGGAGTTGTTTTGTCTTTGTGCCAAAAATTTCATGTTTCTTCATCTCTTTTGCTTGCATCTACTTCCATTCTTGATTAATTGATTGACCTTTGTGTCCTTGATTGACAAGAATAGGGAGGCCGATTTGGTGAAGGAGGCAAAACGTTGGCAAGAAAGGCTCCATCAAGTTTGGCATTTGATCTTATGGGAAGTAATCCTCATCACAAGCAACCTCCATCTTCATTTTCCAGGTATGTTCCATGAGGTATGACATTATTCTATCCTAACCATATATTCTCTTAGATCACAAAACCCTCATTGATTAAAACCCTCAATTTTCTATTTTTCTAGATCTACTTGGATCTAGCAAGATTTTGGGGAGAATTTTTAAAACCCACCTCTATAGCATCCATGACAATTCGGATCTATAGTTTGGTGGTGATTGGACTCCATTTGACCCACTTCCAAAGGCACCTATCCCTCCTTAAGGCAATTCGCATTCCTTGAGGGACGCTAGTTGGGATAGTTCCTTGACATGGGTAGGTGAGATTCCACTTGATTTGGATAGATCCACCTTGATAACCTACCCCTAGTGCTTCACCTTGTGGGCCCCATTCCTCATTTTGAGGGTTGAGCCCCACTTGGGTCACTTGGTGATGCATTTTAAATCTTATATCTATGGAGATCTAGCTCATATTGGGGAATGACATTCCAAACCCACCTTGATAATTGCCTAAACTACCCCGATCTACATTTTGGTGAAATTTGGACTCCATTTGGCGTTTGATCTAAGGCACTAGTCTCCCTTGGGGCAATTTGCATTCCTTGGGGTTACTGTTCTTTTGCTAGATCCCATATGTGGGTGTTGTCTATATCATCTTAGATCCATAGATCTACATCATTGCATACCCCTTAATGCCATCTCATCCTTAACTTGACCTTGTGGGCCCCATTTGGACCATTTTCCACTTTTTAAGGAGTGGGCCCCACTTGTGTATTTTCATGGTACTAGATCTATCCAATTGAGCTTCATAAGTGGCCCTAGTCATTCATTGGTTGAAACACTTGTCACCTCCTAATCCTCTTCAACCACACTTAAACTCTTGGGTCCACTTAATCTAACTCACTCATTGGTTTCCGTAACTCAACTTACACATTTCCCTAGGAACCTTTGGGTTAGCTAATCTTCATTTGATTGGCTAGGGTCCCCCCCCTTGATCTTGATTAATATCGATCTAAAGTGAAGAGTGCCTCGATTATCGTGACATACAGCATGCATTGGGAATCGTGGCATCTATTAGGTCACCTCTTTAGTTGTCTATCTCCTCTACCATCCCGGATGGGATACCTTTAGGGACAGCTACAAGTTGTGTGATAACATTTTTGGCACTATTGTCGGGGAAGTTAGAGGCCTACCCTGGTTCGACATATTTTTTTCTAGCTCTACTCCCGTTCTCTCTGCCAACATTTTTTGCGCCGTTGTCGGGGAGGTAGAGGCTTACCTTAGGTGTCTGCGAGTATCCATGCATAATTCATATCTTATTGCATCCCAATTAATCTAGATGGTTATCATTTCAATCCTTAATTAAACATAGCCATCTGTGTCACTCATCTTCTCCCCGCTTATTAACGACATACATCTTGGTAGAAGTGTTTTAAAGTCTACCTGGTGACTCCAATTCATGACTCCACTGAGAAACGAACCCATAAAGAGATGTCTTCTCAGAATAATATCTCTCCTGAGATGACTATGGAATTCATGTCAAACATGTGTGGAATGGTCACCAACATTGCTATGTATCTTAAAAATCAAGATGAGGATCTTAAAAGATGTGATCATCAAACTAAAGAAATTTTGAAGTCTATTTGTAGCAATTTGGCTCCTCCCAAGGCTAGTTCCCCTGGGCCTCATAAGCCAGTTGACCCACAATCTAGCAAGGCAGCGCGTCCTAATAGTGAACCTGTGCGAAGAATTTTGTCCAAAACCCCAAAGCCTTCATCTGAAGTAATCACAAAAGGTGGAACTATGCCTAATGCTAGTCAAACTCCTCCTGCAAACCAAAATCCAGATCAGGAAATTAAAATTGATCTCCCTCCTAAATCTAATGTGCCCAAAGCAACTCTTTGGAGAAAACAACTTGGGGCTTTGAAGACAAAGCCTCCCACAATTTTGAAACCTAATCAAGAGCATCCAAGAACAAATGTTCCTAGCAAGTTAACCAATTCATCCGCTCTAGTCTCTCTAAAGGACCTAATCAAAATACCATAAGTAAAGTATGACATTATGAAGTTTTTGGGTTTGAGTGTGAATGAAAAAGATAAAGAAAATCCCTACAACTTAAACATTGATGTCACAGGTTTCTTGGGAAAGATGAACATGCATGTTCCTTTCTGTGAAATTATCAAAATCCCCTCCTTCCATAAGAGAGCTACCACCCATCTAGGAATCCAAACAAGGAAGCAAATGACAAAGCAAGTTGCTGTAGAACCTAAGGATTCCCCTGTCATGATCCAAAGTGTCTCCGATTATAACTTGGGGGTTTCCCTCCCTTTTATATAGCTTTGGAAGTAAATGGGTTGATATTGCATAACTGCATGTTAGATTCAGGAGCTGAGATAAATGTTATGCCCCTAAAGGTTATGGAGCAACTTGAATTGGTTCCCACAAGGCCTTATAGGAATGTTTGTGGAATGGATTCTAGGACAATGAAAGATATTGGGATAATAGAAAATTTTCCTATTAGGTTGGCTGCCTGTTCTGATATTGAGCTTTTAATGAACATTTTAGTCCTAGATGTCCCTGATGTCTGGGGAATGTTGCTGTGTAGGGAATGGTCAGCAAGACTAGGTGGAAGTGTGTAGATGGATCTCACATATGCCACAATACCAACTGGAAAGGGTTAATCTATGACATTGTTTAATGAACCAGCTATGCAAGAGCATGTTGAGACACTTGAACACTTGTTTACTGAGGCAATGTACTCAAGTGATGAAATTGGAAACTTCATGGTTTTAGAAAGTTATTGGGAAGTATTTAAGAAACATCCTTTCCCACCTGATCAAATTTGGAAGATGCACTTTGACGGGTCCCATTCCCGACATGGTACAGGAGCTGGGATTGTTTTGACTTCACCATCTGGAGAAGAAAATTTATTTTCTTTTCGCTTGGAGTTTGATTGCACTAATAACATTGCCGAATATGAAGCCTTGCTCTTAGGCTTGGAAATTGCTAGGGAGAGGAACATCAAGTATTTATCTATCATAGGTGACTCTGACCTCGTTGTATCCCAAGTCAAGAATCAGTTTGCTGCTAAGAATAATAGACTTAGAGATTATATAAATGCAGTTTGGGATACCATTGAATGCTTTGATTCCTTCGGAATTAAGGCAGTCCCACGTGAGAAAAACACTTTGGCTGATGAATTGTCTGTCATAGCCAGTACCCTTCAAGCCTCTGAGTCTTTAAAGCAAAGGAATTGCAAGGTTGAGGTTTTATTCAGACCCTCAGTACCTAATAATCAAGATTATTGGCAAGTTTTTAATGATGATGCTCAAATAATCCAATTCCTAACTGCTCCTCAAACCCCAATGGTAAACTTTGAGGTTCAAATAAAGGGTAGTTCCATAGAGGGCATGGACATAATAGAAATCACCTTTTCGTTAGAAAAAACCTTCAATAGGCATGATGAGTTTAAAGGTAAGAGATCTGAACCAATTGATCAAGTCATTGAGATTAATATTGGCTCTTCTTGTTCCCCGAAAATGATTAAGATAGGGAAAAATGCCTCTAAGGAGGAAAGAAAGAAAATTGAAGAATTAATCAGAGAGTACAAGGATGTCTTAGCTTGGAATTATGATGATCTGAAAACTTATGACCAGTCTGTTATTGAACACACAATTCCTCTAAAAGAAGGAGCTAAACCTTATCATCAGAAGCTTTGTAATGTAAATCCCAAGTTAGCTCCTTTAGTCAAAAAGGAATTGGAAAATATGTTGGCTGCATGCATCATTAGGCATGTTAGACATACTACTTGGGTGTCCAATCCCGTGGTTGTAAGGAACAGAGTGGGGAGATTAGAATTTGTATCGATTTCAGAAACCTTAACCAGGCCTCCTTAAAGGATAATTATCCTTTTCCCAACATGGAGAACTTACTACAAAATGTGACTGGTGTTGGTGTGTTGTCTCTACTTGATGGTTTTTCTGGGTATAACCAAGTCCAAATAAAAAAGGAAGACCGTGGAAAGAAAAATTTCACCACCCCTTGCGGAACATATGAATATATAAGGATGCCATTCAATCTTTTAAATGCAGGATCAACCTTTCAAAGGGAAATGGACCATGCATTTGAAGGTATAATTGGAAAGATTATTGTGATCTATCAAGATGATCTAACTATTTTCTCTAAAGAAAGGGGTGACCATGTAAAACATTTGAAGAGAATCTTTGAAAGATGTCGAAAGTTTGGGATTTCTCTGAATCCTAAAAAGTCTACTTTTGGTGTCGATGAAGGGAAGTTGCTCGGTCATATTGTTTCTAGAGAGGGCATTAGAATTGACCTAGAAAGAGTGCAAGGAATTCAAGCCATAGCTCCTCCAAAAGATGCTAGTTCACTACGATCCTTTTTTGGAAAGATAAATTTTGTAAGAAGATTCATTCCCAATCTAGCTGAGTTGGAAAATCCTTTGAATGCCTTGCTTAAGAAAGATGTGAAATTTGTTTGGGATAAGAAATGTGATGCTTGATCTGAATCCCTAAAGAAAGCAATCTCCAATGCCCCATTCCTAGTACGTCTTGATTATAACAAGGAATTCCTAATTTATTCATATGCATATGAGGATACTATAGTCGGTGTCTTGTTGCAAAAGAACGAAAACAACCATGAACAACCAATTGCTTTCATGAGCAAAAATATTAGAGATGCGGAACTAAATTATACAACCAATGAAAAACAATCCTACGCTTTAGTTAAGTCTTTGAAACATTTCAAGACTTACATTGGTTATTCAAAGGTTTTAGCTTATGTTCCATATCAAGCAGTCAAAGATGTGTTGTCTCAGCATGATGGCATAGGAGCTAGAGGAAATTGGATTTCTAGAATTCAGGAGTATTTTATTGAGATTAAACCAATCAAGATAGTAAAAGGTCAGGGATTGGCCCAACTGTTAACTAATTCCAAAATGCAACAGGGTCATGAGGAGGTAAGTTTCGAAAATGCTATGGTGCTTTATATTGATGAAGACCATCCAGTGTGAATACTTGCCCCCAAGCACCAGACGTGTCAGTACGTGGTACATGGGGTTCGAGTCGGCAATGATGGTGGTGGTCCGGAGCAAAATGTAGTGCCGAAACTTCTGGACAGCGATGACCACCGCGAATGCGAGTTTTTCGACATGTGAATATCTAGTTTCAGCGTCAGCTAGACCCTTACTTGCATAGTATATCACATGTTCCTGGGCGTTTTGATCCTCCTGTACCAAAACCATGGCGATAGTGGTAGCAGAAGCGGCGAGATATAAGATGTAATCTCGATAATAATTAGGCAGTTGGAGCATGGGGGCATGTGTGATGGCATGTTTGATACTGTCGAAGGATTTTTGAGCTTGATCGTCCCAAATGAACGGGACGTCCTTCTTGAGCAGTCTCATATAGCCCTGAGTCTTCTCCGCGAAATTACAATCCAGTGTGAATATCACAATCCAGTGTGAATACTTTCCCCCAAGCACCAGACGTGTCAGTACGTGGTACATGGGGTTCGAGTCGGCAATGATGGTGGTGGTGCGGATCAAAATGTAGTGCCGAAACTTCTGGACGGCGATGACCGCTGCGAATGCGAGTTTTTCGACATGTGAATATCTAGTTTCAGCATCAGCTAGACCCTTACTCGCATAGTATATCACGTGTTCCTGGGTGTTTTGATCCTCCTATACCAAAACCATGGTGATAGTGGTAGCAGAAGCAGCGAGATATAAGATGTAATCTTGATAATAATTAGGCAGTTGGAGCACGGGGGCATGCGTGATGGCATGTTTGATATTGTCAAAGGATTTTTGAGCTTGATCGTCCCAAATGAACGGGACGTCCTTCTTGAGCAGTCTCATATAGCCCTGAGTCTTCTCTGCGAAATTACAAACAAAACATCGTAAATAAGTCGCCTTCCCTTGGAGACTTTGAAGTTCCGTCACATCAGTCGGGGGTGGTAGGTTGATGATGGCTTCCACCTTTAAGGGATCAATGCGGATCCCATCCTTCGAAACGATAAATCCTAAGAGGTGTCCGGACTCAATGAAAAAGATACACTTATGAGGATTCAGACGGATATTGTACCATCTGCATCTGAGGAAAATGGCCGTCAGATGATCAATGTGGAACGTGCACTGCTTTGAATGAGCAGGGAGATCGTCCAAGTAGGGTTCCACAAAGTCCTTAATATCTCGGAAGGCATACAACATAGCCCGCTGAAACGTGGCGCCAACATTTTTGAGGCCAAACGGGAGTTTGCGGTATGCAAACGTTCCCCACGGGTAGATGAAATCCATTTTATGTTGGTCAGCTGGGTTGATCTCAATTTGGTTGTAACCAGAAAAGCCATCCATAAATGAGAAGATGATGCTTCCGGCACAGTTGTCAATGATCTGGTCGATGAAGGGGGTTGGGTAGTTGTCTTTTGGACAAGCCCGATTAAGGTCCCGATAATCAACACAGACGCGAATGGTGCCCTGCTTTTTGTTCACAGGAACGACGTTTGAGACCCAATTCGTCAATGGGACAGGATAAATGAAACCAACCTTTAAGAGCTTTTCAATTTCTTCCTTTATTGCCGCAATCTTCCTGGGCTATACCGGTCGCAACTTTTGACGCACAGGTTTGATGTCAGGATAGGTTTTTATTTCATGAGAAACAATTGCGGGGTCTATCCCAGGCATCTCCTCATAGGACCAAGCAAATACGTCTCGAAATTGCTTGAACAAGGCCGTGCTAACAATGATTTCTTCAGGGGAACAATTCTGGCCTATGCGAATGTGTTCCCCTATAACAGGTTTCACCAAGATGTCTACTAGGGTGGTTGGCTCAATGTTGGCCAAGTTTCCCTCCGTGTCCGTAAGACATGTAAGAATGGGGGACTGAGGTGATGGGTAGATATCTGGTGAAAAGAGGGTATGGATGTTGTTCTCTATGTATTCCAAAGGAGGAAGAAAAGATGACCTATGATGAAGATCATCCCACGGACTGTCATCAACATTCATTACTTCCATGATGGACTCGTCTGAATGAAAATTATGAATTAAGAGATCAGGTAGAGAGGACGTCCATCGTTGCTTGGATAACTCATCTCATTCCCCATATTATTTCTCATGAGTAGAATGAACTATTAACCAAACCTATCACAATGCAGGAAATTGAGGATGCCATGCAATAGATGGCCTTGGGGAAGGCTCCAGGTCCTGATGGTTTCACTTTCGATTTTTTTCACCACTTCTGGGATCTCATCAAGGATGATGTTCTCCAAATTGCAGAAGAGTCAAGAAGTAGTGGGGGAGTATTGAAAGCATTCAATGCAAAATTCCTATCCCCCATCCCTAAGGAAGATGGCGCTGACTCCCCTGGAAAGTTCAGACCTATTGCTTTGTGCAATGTGATATACAAGATTATTTCCAAAGTTATTGCTAATTGTCTTAAACCCTTACTCCCTACTTTGATCAGCCCTGAGCAATATGTCTTTGTGGAAGGTAGACAAATCATTGATGGAATTATTTTGGTCCAAAAAACTTTGCACTCCCTCAAGATCACCAAGAAGCCTAGTATGCTTGTGAAACTTGATATCGCAAAAGCCTATGATAAGTTGAGTTGGCAGTATATGCGTGGCAAATTGGAGGCATTCAGATTCTGTAGGGAGTGGATCCATTGGATCATGAATTTGGTAACCACCCCCTTTTATTCCATCCTTCTCACAGGGTATCCATCCCGGTTGCTGTAGGCTTCTAGGGGTATTAGGAAAGGAGATCCCTTATCTCCCTTTCTTTTCATCATTATGGCAGAAGGATTGGGAAAGCTTCTGCAATCCCTTGCTGCATCCAATGATATTTCAGGACTCAGATTGCAAGAGGGCATGGATAAGCAGACCCAACAACAATTTGTGGATGATACTATGTTAATGGGGCACCCTTCAGTTCAAGAGACTAGAGCCTTTAAGAAATGTCTTGTCACCTTGGCAAAGGCTTCAGGGATGGAATTTAACCCTAGAAAATCCCAGGTTTTCTTCATCAACACCCCTGGTGTGACCCAATGCAATATTATTCAAATTCTGGGCTTCTCTCATGGCACTTTCCCTTCCAAATATATCGGAGCCCCCCTTGTTGATGGAGTCATCCGTCGGGTTTCCTGGCAGGATTTGGTGGGTAGAATGAAGAAAAAATTATATAGCTAGACGCTGAGACCCCTCAATCTGCCAAGTCTCCTTATTTTGGTCAAGACTGTTCTGCAAGCCATGCCTGTCTACTTATTCTCTATGATCTCAGCTCCCAAATTCATCCTTAAGGAAATCCGTTGTATCCAAAGGTATTTTTTGTGGCAAAGTAGGGAAGCCAAGGCTAAGTTTGCCCTGGTTGGGTGGGAAAAAATCTGCAAACCCAGGAATAAGGGTGGCTTGGGTCTGAGAGATCCTGAAATACTGAGCAAAATCTATGGGGAAAAAATATGGTGGCGGTGGGGAAACCACCAATCTGAGCCTTGGGACAGACTTTGGCATATCAAGTATGCTAGAGACAGAAGGATCAGGAAATTAATAAGGTTTGATGAAATAAAGCAGGGGTCACATATTTGGTCGAAAGCCTTTGTGGGTCGTCGTTTGGTCCAGGACTTCAACTTCTAGGAAATTCACAACGGAGAGGAAGCCAACTTCTGGGAGGATTCGTGGAATCAATTTCCCAATATTGTTATGGATCCTAGGTGGCAAACCATTTGAGAAAGAGGGTTGGTGGATAACAAATCCAAGGTTTGTCACTATTGGGATCATAATTCCCAGGATTGGCATAGGCATTGGCTGACAGAGGGATGCTGGGATGCAATATCTGAACCCGAGACTCTATCTTCCTTTGACCTAATGTTGAAAGAAAGATTCATCAGGATGGACAATTCTTCGGATAAGCTCCGCTGGGGTTTTTCGCAGAAAGGCACTTTCTGCATCAAAGAAGCTTGTGAAAACCGGACTCAAGAGGACGTAGAGACTAGGAAATATGGGAGAAAGTTTGGGGGATGAATAAATGGCCTAAGATTGCTGTTTTTTGATGGATTGTGGTCTAGGAAAGGATCCTAACAAGGGAAAATATGAGAAGACGTGGTATTTATGGCCCATCTTGTTGCACTCTCTGTTCCAATGATGAAGAAACAAGTGAACATTTGCTTGATTCCTGTGTTTTCGCTTCTACACTCTGGGATAAAGGTGCTACCATTTTCTGCCGAAGTGATAGGGTGAGAGGCCATCCGGATCAATCATTGGATTCCTAGGATCCTAATGATTTCCCCAACCCAATAATAGGGATTCTATGGCAACTGTTCCCTGGCATGGTAATGTGGTCTTTATGGAAAGAACGGAACAATCATATTTTCAGAGACAAATCCAGTAGGGAAGAGGTGGTGTGGTCGATTTTGGTCCAAAATATGACGGAGACAATTAGAAGCCTTCAATGGACTGATAAAGATAAAGAGCTCTCCCCTAGTGACCTTCGCTTTGCTAATGGTTGGAGTATTGGCCGTTCATATTTGGATGGTCTTCGAAAGAAGATCTTGATTTGTCGTCCTGCGATCCCATCTCGGTGGTATCCCCCTCAGGCTAATGGTTCCAAGATAAAATTCGACGGAGCTTCCCGGGGTAATCCGGGCTCTGCGGGGTTTGGTGGTGTATGCAAGGATAGCGCGGGTTATGTGGTGAAGGTCTGTTTCGGATCCATAGGCCATGATTCGAATAACGCTGCGGAATTGGAGGGCTTGATTCAGGGGCTAAGGTTAGCAATCTATGAAGCCTGGATCCCTGTGATTTTTGAAGGTGATTCTATGATTATTGTCCACATGGCGAAGAAGTTGCAGTATGGTCAATCTCTGGAAAAAGTATCCTCCAGTTGGTGTCTCCTAGCTCGCCTCGACTGTCTCCGGAGGCTTCTCGCTGATCAACCAGCAATTGTATTTGGACACATCAAACGAGAGGCCAATAAAGTTGCAGACTTTCTTGCTAATCATGGAGTTGACATTGTTGATCCTCTCTCGTCTGGCTCCAAGGATGAATTTGCCGGTGAAGACTGGATGACTGAGTGTTGCAACCTAATGGTTGCTGATCTGGCCAATCCCAATCACCAGTCTTCTCATGTGCCCATGCAGTAGATTGGTGCAAACAGAAGTATGGTGGGTGGTAGAGGGGTTACGTGGGTTGAAGATCTTTCACGTTCCGAATGACAACTGTTTATCCATCGTTTCCCGTGCATAGGAGTAAGTGCTATAACATCAAGCATGTGAAGATTGATGACAGTGGGATCCTCGAGCTGCTCTCATCATACCTTTCGTCATAATAAGTTACAGGAGTTTTATTATGCTAAGGGGAAGCTTGTACTAGATGACAGTCTCCCTTAATCGGGCTGTTATTTCCATTATGAGCTTTATAGCATATATTTCTACCAACACAGATCGCATTGTCTTCATTCGCTTCTTCGTTAGTTTGAAAGGCAATTGTAGAGGAATTCAGTGCAGAAATTGTGTGTGCAAGTGGGGGTGGTATTCCCGACGGAGGCCACCTAAGAGCATTGCTTTTCATGAAATGGCACCAAAATGAAAGCTCCCCTCCCCTCAGGCTAAAGATTCATCTGCTGATAAAAACCAAGCAGAGGCTGGCTCGTCCAATCGTGATAGGGCCAAAGTTGGCTGGGTGGCTTGCTCTTCATCCAAGTCCAGGCTTCGTGAAGCAGCTGAGTTTTTTAGGGACCGTATTCTGTCGTCCATCCAGGAGGAAATTGAAGGGTCTGTGAAGGTCTTGTGGGAGAATGTCCAGTCGCTATCCATTGAGGAAATTCATAGAGACTCTGAAGATTGGGTGGTTGATCCTGGCACCACAGCGGGTCGGGCTTCTCTTTATGAGTGAACTATTATGACTCATTGGGTGACTAAAAAAAAGTCATCCCAAGTTATGATGGATTTTGTCAATAAAAGCAAAGGTGATGAGGAACCAATTCGGTCCTAGAAATCTCATAACTTGGATAGCATAGTTATGCATTCCAAGGTGGATGCTATTGCAAAGAAGTTAGGCATCACTTTCATCATTCAAACCAAGGGTGGTGGCGAGGTTGGTGGATGCAGCCATGGTGACTCTCAACCCTATACTAGACACGAGGGTAGCACAGATCCTAGATAGCAACAGAAGTCTCCTAAAGTGCCTATGGTGAATTCTGTCGGAAAGACCCCAGAGACTGTCACCATCGATTAAGGTGCTCCATTTCGGGTTTTAATGCTTTGTGAATTTCATGGTTTTGTCTTGGCCTATAACCTCTTTATATCGATGCAAGTAGATTTGTGTTTTAGTTTTTATGGCTTCTACGCCTAGATCTTGAACAATCACTCTAATTGGGACTTTGTTATTTTCCTGTTTGGCTACCCGTTGCCGGGAATTTTGCTTGATTACTCTATTTATTCTATTTTGGACCCTGGGTTCCTATTTGGCTACTGTAAGCCTAGAATGCCGTTTGTTCTAAGTCGACTCTGATAGACCAGCTTTGTACTCTGTTTCAAGCATGTAATATATAGACTTTTTATTTACAAAAAAAATAAGGAAACAAGATGCATAACCCAAGAAAAAGAGGCTCAAAAGACATGGATATCCCACACTCTTCAAGTCCTTAAAACAAGTTAATCACACCAAACCAAATATGATCTCAAAACTTTAATATGGGTCAAAACGAATGTAGGATACATGATTCATGGGGCCAAACAAGGACACTAGTTTTTACTCAAGGAGCCAAACAAGGATCCAAATCTAAAAAAGACCCAAAAAAACCAGCACAAGCAATCCAAACGAAAGCAATGTTGAAAAAAGGTCTCTTCCTGGAAGGTACAGTGCAGAGGAGGTATGCACACCAAATAAAAACTCAAATAAAAAAATGGAGGGGGGATGCCCTTATACCAATTTTAACAGATCGGAGGGGTTTGTGCTTGTACATAGTGTGACATCGGATTTTACCAATGCGGGAAGTGCGACGCTGTCACAATATACCAATGAAGGGGTTGCGACGATAGACCAACAGATAGAGAACATAGACCAAAAAATGACATAGTGTCGCTTTGTCTCCACTGACTAGGTGTGACGGGAAAGATACAAATTCTAGGATCAACAAATCTCTAAGAAATGAGTAATAAAATGGTTTAGAAAATTAAAATGCAGACTCAAAGGAAGGTAATCAAACTCTTCAAAGTGAAGATCTAATGGTGAAACCAGCTTAAGAGGCAAATGACAAATGAAATGGCTTGTAACAAGAAATCAACTGAAAATGACATTCAAATGACAACTACAAAACAATGTTCTTCCCCAGTATGGTCGCCAGATTTGTTTGACGGACAATCCACTCGAGCAGACGCGAGCCAGATCTCCCTAGCTCAATGTGATACTAGAACAAATAGAACATACTATAAACCACTTTCCTAGATCTAGTTAAGGATCAAGTAATTAGATGTCTTACATTAAGTTCGTAGTTCTTTGTCCTGGATGTTGTTCCACGTCTCGCGGTCGTCAGATCTCAGCTACAAGACCTGCCAAGACACATAGAACAAGACAAATAGGTAAAAAGCATCTAAACAGTAACAAATCTAAGTAAACAGTTAAGCAGTTAACCTACTGATCCGGATTTATGTGGGAACGAAACAAAAGATAGCAAATACAGAATCATATACAGAGATATATTGCAAATAACACAGTGATACAGTAAACACATATTCTATTAAATAGCAGAAATAGAACAGACTGTAAAATACAATAGCTAGAATGGTGGTAGCTATCTCTGAGAAGAGATGTGGCCGCTATGCTCATTCGTGCCAAGATGAATACAAAGAGAGGCCGAAAGGGCCTTTTTATCATAAGCATGAGGGAAAGAATCCCAAACATCCAAAAACCTAACCCTAGAAGATGAACCGTCATAAAGTTTGCGGCCCCAAGGTGGTTAGTTGAACAGTCAACTTCCCGGGGTCATAACTTTTGCATACGATCTCCGTTTGGGGCGCTCGGTAGCCCGTTGGAAAGGTCTATCCGAGATTTACAACTTTCAACTAAGCCTAGATGTATGTCATTGGCAATCATCTGGGCCCCCAAATCGCCAAAAAATGTCATTTAGGGCCTCAAAATGGCTCCGGAAGTTCAGGACCCGAAAAACTGCTAAAAATAGTAATTTACCAAAATTGCCAGAAGACTATTTTGAGCCAGTTGGAAGAGGTGGGACGCCACCGATATCCACCTGGATCAATCCTCCCTCCTTAGGAAGCAATGGTCTCCATTGCGTTAAATCCCTTATCATATGTCGAGTTGTGTGTCGAGTTGAGCTCTTGGTGCGACATTTGCTGAACTGGAAAGGTTGCCTTACTTTGACATCTTCAGAGGGTTGTAATTGTTGTTGATGGATGCGCTGGAGCTGTTGAACAGTTTTGGTTGTTGTGGTATCCTTGGTATGCACCGGTGTGGATGGTTTCTTTTTGGAGGGGCCCCTTGAATGCATGGCCTTGCACTGTAGAGGTACCCGAATAGGCGATGCTGCACTAACTTTGTGTTTTTCTTGTTTTTGCTGAGTAGAAGGATAATCTGCAGAGGTTGTGGATGTCTCTGCGATATGATGTTCACCTTTAGTGGCAATTACGAATAGGGAAAATTTCCCAGTGTGGGAGATTATCTTCCTTCCCTGCTTGTTTGGGGTAGGTGCAACTATCTCTGGTATCCGATAGAGTTGTCCTCCCAAAGTGACAATGACACTGCAAGGTCGTGATTCATATACAACATGATGCTTCCACATATATGGTTGTCCTAAAAGAACATCACATACTTCAAGTGGGGCCACATCACACAATACCTCATCTTTGAAGGGCTTGATGCCATATGGTAGGCGACATTGGTGACTGACACGGATCCTTCGTCCTTGGCTTAGCCATCCAATGGTGTATGGTTGTGGGTGTGGCGTTATTGGTAGCTCCAATATCGTGATGACTTCTTCTGAGATCAGGTTCTTCTGGCTGCCGCTGTCCACAACAAAGTGTAGGGGAATTCCCTTCACCCACATCAGTGAGTGGAAAAGGCGCTCCTATGCCTCCGACTCTTCAGGCTCCTCTGGTTGAATCTGTGTGGTGGCAACAACGGCACTGGATTCTGCATCAATGATTTGCTTCCCTTTTCGCGCGGCTGTGAAATTAGGTTCTGAGTCAGAATTGGAACTGGGATCTGATTCTGAAGCTTTGATCTCAACCACCAATGACTGTTTTGAGCGATAATCATCAGTGTTGTGCCAAGGGCTTTTGTGGAAGTCGCACCACTTCCCGGTGTCCTTCTTTGTCTTTTCTTTACCCTTCTTCGCCTGTGGTTGGGACTGGTTGTCCTTTTTTTTCACCGTGTTCTCCGAGCCAGAGTTTCCCTTGCCCTACTTCTGCGCAGGTCCAAAGTCACGCTTGTTCTTTTGCTGAAATTTATGCTCAATTTTGACAGCATATCGATAGCCGGATCCGAGTGAAGATATTTCTAGGAAATCCATCTCTGTTCGGATGTACTGGTGTAGGCCACTGCGATATTTCAGTACTAGGTGCCGCTCGTAGTCCTTGATACCTAGCTTTGTGTGCAAGGTATGAAATTTGTTGGTGTACTCCGACACCGTTTGGTCCCTCTCTTGATGCAGAATGGTCCATTTTGTGTACTGGTCATCATAGTTTCCAACAGGGTAATATTGTTCCTTGATGGCATCTATAAAAGAGGCCCAAGTGGGATTGGAATATTCAAACAATCCAGACTCGTCTGATGATGTTGTTCCACATCTTGCGATCGTCAGATCTCAGCTACAAGACCTGCCAAGACACATAGAACAAGACAAATAGGTAAAAAGCATCTAAACAGTAATAGATCTAAGTAAACAGTTAAGCAGTTAACCTACGCAATGTCATCAACACAACAATATTGGTGGAAAGCGTTTATATTACTGTAAAAATAGGGAAAGTACATAGAAAAGAACGACTACAACCATAGCTTAACGAAGTAGTTCTTCTCCATCCAAGCCAATGCCATATCCTCTCAAGGAAGTGTGAGTCTCTCAATGGATGAGCAGAGATCTCTCTAAAGGGATTTCACCAGCATGTAGACACTATAGACTTCCTCCCTTTGGAATGGGATAGAGCTTCATTTATATAGGACTAAGTGGATAGGGTATGGATAGGGTAGGTTGAGATCTGGTAGGAGAGAGATAGGGGATCCTTCCAAGAGGTTAGGAACCGAGTGCCAACTCTCCCAAAAGGTTAGGGATAGGGATCCATGTCAGCTAGCTTCGAGAATGGGCTCGAAGGAACTATTTTTATCCATTAACTGACATCATCGCACCCTGCAAGAGGACAAGCTATGACGTCGCAAGTTGCATGAGAACAGCCTGCGACGACCTCTCAAAACCTAGTATGAATGAGTATGTATCTCTTCCAAGTTAAATGACTTAGCCAAGGAAACTTTAGGGATGTATACACTGAATCTCATGATGGTAAGATTTTAGGTGTAACACATATTTCTACAAAAATATGGACCAAGAATTGTTCCAACACAGAGACCGGTGTTTATAAGACCACTTAGTCAAAGTGAAAATGAAAAGAAAAATAAGCCAGAACTGACATCACTGCAATCGATTACAAATTTATTTGGGCATTGCTATTTTCTGCAGACCAAGCAACTGCTTAAAATTTATCTACTTGAATATCCCTTTCAAGCACAATGACAAAATAACAAATATACTTATAAACAATGCAAATAGGATCAAACCCTCCAAATTTGTCAATAAATAGGAACTCCTATTGTCAACAAAACCTGTTAGACTTCTCACAAGTGTATGAGATGAAAGAAATGTGTCATATTTAAGAAATCAATGTTTTATCATACCATAGCAAGAATGACCAGGGACCTTGCAGTGAACGTATCCGTTCACTAAGTTAACCGTGTCCGGTTAAGGGTTAAGAAGCGAGACCGTCTTCCATATTTGAGATAAATGATAATAATATATTGATTGACGATGATAAAGTTACAATAAGCTCGCCTTTATAGGGCTTGAGCAAGAATAGCGAAGGGTTACACCCTTTCTCTTATTAACCTAATAATCTATTTAATATATAAATAATAATATTAATTAAATATTCACAGCATTGCCTTCCCCTTTTGGAAAGCTTTGTCCTCAAAGCTTGAGTATTTTCCTAATGTCGCCCTTCATTCAGATTCAGTGTTGGTATTAGAATCGGATGCAATTTCTTGTGTAGAGACTTGCACTTCCTTTCCATTGATGATTTTGCACTGTATTGTCTGATTGTTCCCACATTTATGGCCTGGGATCCAATCATCGACGACATATGTTTTTCTTCTTCTTTCTATTATCAGAGTAACTGTTAGATGGCTTTGATCTATTTTCCATTTCATAGGCATATGATTGAGGTTTGTGGCATTGATGGCCGGGTGACCACGTATCTTCACAATACCTACATTGTGTCTCTTTTCCTTGTCGATAATGGTTGCCGCCTTTTGTTTTTATTCCTTCCAGTTTGTGTTCTACGGCTTTTGCTTTATGTCTTGCTACCTCTACGTTAGGTATGTCATGTAACTTTAACTCTTTTTGGAGGTACGGTTTAAGACCTCCTAAATAGGTTTCGAGTCTTTACTTGTCAGACAACCCAAATACTCGTGTCGACAAGGATTCCCACTGATGTGTAAATTCCTCAACACTTCCAACTTGTTGTAATCTTGTAAGTTTACTGAAAAATTCATCTTCCTTGATTCCTTGAAACCTATTAAAAAAATCATTTTTGAACAAGTTCCAGGTGTAGGCAAAATTGTCTCTCTTCCACCATAAGTACCAATTATAGGCATACCCTTCCATATGCATGGACGCATATTTCACCTTCTCCTCGTCAATTGAATATTGTAAATGTCGAAGTATTCTTCCGCTTTGTTTAGCCAAGCAACACATTGGTCGTCACTTCCATTGTATTTCGACAACTCTATTTTTGCCTTAGGTGGGTACACTATGTAAGGGTGATATTGATTCCCTTTTGCTTTATGGTTTGATGGTGTATCAGAACTACTGGACGATGTAAGTGACATATTTGAATTGCTTCGTTGTTGGCGGTGATTTTTATCTTTTTTATTCTCTACTATCTTACTGATAGCTTCTATTTGGCTATTTAATCATGCCTCCATATCTAGCAATACTTTTGTTTCTATTTCTTGCTTAAGCATCGCATTGTTAATCTTTATTTCTTTTGCAATTCCTCTTGATTCTTGGCAAGTGCTTCCTTTGTAAAAATATGAAATGAGGCATCTAGCATGTCTGGACTACTGACTTGGTCTGTCTTAGGCGTTAGTCTTTGTAACACCTCCATTAATATATTATGGTTCTGCGTCATGGTGCTCAAGTTCTGAGTTATGGTGTTTATGTTTTGAGTCATAACACTCATTTTGGCATCCAAGTCTTTTTGTTTTTCTTTCAGAGTGTCAAATTTTTCACTCAACCTTCTTTCTAGTACCAGAACAACTTCATCTTTGATTTCTTTTTTAAGCATGGCATTGTTATTTTTCATCTCTTCCTTTAAATCTTCTTGAAACACTTTCTCAAGTTTTTCCATTCTGGAATTTAGACCTTCGACGATTTTTAAGTCTCTAATTTGGTCTTTTTCTAATTTTTCTAGTAGGTCTCGTAACTCGGCCATGGTTCTTGACCTGGTGTGGGGAGGTGAATATTTGGAATCAATCTTGGAGTAAGGATAAGAGTTAGGGTTAGGGATAAGTAATACAATAAATATTATTAAATTATAATAATAATTTATTATATATATTAAAAATAATAATACAATAATTATTATTTAAATTATAATAATAATTTATATAAAAAAATATAATAATAAAAAATTTATTATTATTTTTTCTTTTATATTAACTTTTTGTTTTGTTTGATTAGTGCAGGTCGTTGGAAATAGAGCCTGCGTTAGAGATGGAGCAGATGGGTGATGGTTGGGGGGGAGGCGGAGTATGCAGAGGGCGCGGGTGAATTTGGAACAAGGTGTGGGGAGATAGAATTGGTGAGCATGGAGGTGTGATGAATCGTGCACAGTTGGAGTGGAGGTGTGAAGGAGGCACACAGGGGAGGGATGGTGAGCACTGGGAGGATGCGTGGGAGGAGGGAGGATGGAAGTGTGCGGGGAGGGAAGGACGGCATGGGGAAATTGGCAGCTGTTGGGGCGAGTGCAGGAGGGAAGAGGCATTGAAGACGGGGGGAGTATGGATTGTGCAGGAGGGGTTGCAACAGATTGGGAGTCGGGGGAGAGATGCCAGCAATGAAGGAGTGGCGAGGGAGGAGATGGTGAAGGCGACGCGTGAGGGAGGTCGTGCAGATATGATCGTGGGAGGACGCAGCGTGAAAGAGAGGTAGGTAGTGTGGAGAGATGGAGCACGAATGTGGATGGAGCTGGATGGAGTAGGGAATGTAGATGCTGGTGTGAAGAAGGATGGGTGAGGATAGGTGAGCCGAAACCGAGCTCAATAGTAGGAGGAGCTGAATCCGAGCTCTGATACCAAATGCAGTGAACGTATCCGTTCACTAAGTTAACCGTGTCCGGTTAAGGGTTAAGAAGCGAGACCGTCTTCCATATTTGAGATAAATGATAATAATATATTGATTGATGATGATAAAGTTACAATAAGCTCGCCTTTATAGGGCTTAAGCAAGAATAGCGAAGGGTTACACCCTTTCGCTTATTAACCTAATAATCTATTTAATATATAAATAATAATATTAATTAAATATTCACAGCAGACCTTTACAAGAGCCTTGATGTCTTTAAATATGAAAGTAACCAAAATGGTTACCAACTATTCCACGTCTTATTGATACCTAAATGATTATATAAAACAAACCAGGAGACGATCACATGATACAAATAAGACTTGAATTCATATTGAGACATTTTAAGACTCGAGGGAAGTATAAATAAAGACTTATGAGCCAAAGACCGACTAATACAAAAGGCCCCCCTCCTTGTAATTTCCATCATGTCAACTTGGGAATAAGACCCAACGAATTTGTATAACTCCTTGTATATCCCATGTATCTTAATCTTACAACCATATTACCCAAAAAATCAAAATGCATCACCCAAAGTATTCATAGCATAACGATATCTCAACATTCAATATGTGCATTATAAATTTAAACTAATTTTAAAACATCTATCCAAAAATGAACTTATCATTCACAATAGATTTTAAGTGAGACATTTATAATGTTTAAAGCATAATTTTGGACAATCAAAAAAAGAAAATTTCCACAAAACTAATCATTCATAACAATCCCAAACCATATCTCAACAAAAATTATCACTTCAGTTCGAAAAATTCCCAAAACATGTAGACCTTTAAATTCAATAATTGTTTATAAAATTTTAGGGTGAAGACTAGAAAAAGAGAGGGAAGGTAGAACTTGAGGTTGCTTCATGTTCATAATTGTTTCCTCTAAATCTTTGACAACACCTGCAATTTTCTCACAGAGGACTCTTCTTCTATTTCCATCTTTCTTTTAGCCTTTTCCAACAATAGTGGCTCATTCGAAGGATGCTCAATATTTATAGAATGAATATTTTTTGTGATTTAATTTTGAGTAGAGGAGTGGGAGATATTTTTTTAGGATGCAAGTCTTATTGGATTTTGAGGACACTGTTGAGTTAATAAACGTTCCCAATTGGTTCCAATCATAGGTGCAAAAGGAGGATAAATATCCCAACCACTATTTTTGACAGAGGTTTCATGAGGGATCTCAACAACACTAGGATGAGGTTGTAGTTTAGGATGAGGCCATAGGGAGGTGGGTTGAACAAGATAAGGAGGGGTCCCCAGAAACAAGTGACCAGTCCTAGCAAGTTGAGAAAACTCTTCTGAATCGCCATTGAAATGTATAGAAAATCTAATATTTTTCTTCACCCATCCTAGCAAATGTTATATCCTCTATTTCCTCTACCTATGTTTGATCGCCTTGAGCTTTGATTAAAGAAGCTCATCTAAGGACATCAAGCAAAACTGTGACATTTCCATCATTAAAATCATCACCGTTTTTATGTTAAAATAATTTCCCATCCAAACACAGTCGAGTAGAATATGCATAAACAAATCATGTATTTATCTATTCAAGCAATCATAATTGGTAGGCAAGTAACAAAGACTGAGAATTGGATATGGACTAAGGGAAAACATGATTTAAGGGAAGAGACCGAATTATTTCAACAATGAAGGATAAACTAATACAAGCCATGCTATTCTTTACATCACATGCAAGCTAATTTAACTGTCCTAGAAATAAAAATTTGTGGCATGTAATATAACAACAACGTTGCATCAAATTGTGTATTGGAATCATTTTAATGAATATAGGCATATAGTCTTCAAATGTTATATCAACTAAGTCAATCAAAAGTGTAGTATGGTATATATATGACATATATTGTTGTAACAATTATAGGCATCATTTTCTTTACTTTTGCTTGCCAAAAAATATGGAGCGATAATGAAATGTAACTTGTGAACATAGACAGGGAGAAATGGTCATGGGATAGGGTCAATACTACAATAGATGATGCATGGGAATATTGATGATATTATAAACTTTATGGAGATCCACTTGTGGGTAAAATAAACTAGATATGTATTCACATTGTGCAACTATAACACAGGGACATAAACTATTAAATCATTCAACCAATCAATAGCATTGCAAAGAATCCCATTGTAAACCAACATTAAATCATTCAACCAATCAATTAATGATTTTTTCTAATTGTCATTTCAGCCAATGATCATCACCCCACATTAATCGCAATTTAAAACTAGGATAGGACATATCAGGATGAATTAGTCGTTTAGTAAATGAGACATAGGCGATATAACATAGGTTTCAGGAGTATAATGAATTGCTAGAGCTATGCCATTTACTTTTCATGCCTAACTTACCGTGATTCATATTTTTTGGACATTCAATATATCATATGATCGAATCAATGATACACACCCACATGAATTAAACACCCAAAACACATTGAAACATTGCTTCACATTGTAATGTCCCCCATTTTGACCCTTGTAATATTTTGGGCTATAATGTAAATATTGTATGCATATTATGTATGATTCCTAGCATGGCGCTCAAGGCCAAGGCCCCGCTAGTGAACGCTCGACCTAGAAGAGGCAAGTATTTGAAATTATGCTACCCATGTGCTAGTGAACCATGGGAATTGTAAATATGCAACTTAATATAAATTCCCACAACTAGCTATGCAATGCAACAAGAGATGGGGGCATGATGTTACAAGGAAATTGGGAGGGGAATATTCAAACCCTTAAGCCAATCAAGTCAAGCCAAGGGTCAATGAGAGAACCCATGAACCCTCAACTACCCATGTTGACTTCTGTACCCAATCATTTACTCTCCCAAGAGTTGGTTGGGGTAGTTAATGCCTTGGGGAAAGGAGAGGTATGGCTGTCCAAATTCGAGTATGGGCAAGCCACCCTTCCTAGAATTTCGTGTTTGGCTTCTTGGGCAAGAAAAGAGCCACGAAATTGCCCCCAAGCCAGGATTCAACCATCAGTCTTGCTCCTTCACGAGTCTAGAACTACCTGGGCGTTTTCTCCATGGTTTTTGTTGTGTTTCCTTCATTATTCTAGCTAGGAAGGGTGTTTTGTGTTGTATAACAGTGGGGAAAGAAAGGGAAATCAATTTGGGGACCATAGAGGCTATCTTGGCTCACTTATTGTTGGTATATCTATGGGAGAAATTGTTTTCTTCCCTATGGTCATTTTTCCCTCTCACAAATCCGTTTTTTGGTGTGCCTATGTTTTTGGGAAAACCCCTTTCCATCTAGTTCCTAAGTCCCACTACTGAATGATGTTCCAGAGCCCATATCTGAGTTTGATGTGCAAGAGAATGCTGGGGTTGAGTTGGGTATCCATTGCTTTGGGCTGGCCTGTGCTTGAGGGTTCCCTTTTCCTTGTAGATATCATGCCCAGCTCAGGGGTGGTATCTGAGTGCTGAAAGAATACAGGCTGGGTAGAGACCTATGGCTAGGAGGAACGTTGCAGTGACATAGCTAGTTGTTTGGGACAACATTGCATCAAGATGAGTATTTTATTGTGTACTTACTTCTGCAAATGTGTTAATTTGTTGACTATGTTAAATTGAATAATAGTCATGTAATATGTGTGTGGATGAGTTCATTTCTGCTATGCATGTTTGTTGATTTCCATCTGCACACATCTCTTTTATGGCTGTGAATCTAATGAATATGGTTGAGTTTATGAAAATCCCCATAGAATGGCATCAGGTTCCCTTCCTTACACTGGGCCCAAGGATGGGTACATTACACACATCTTCATAAAATAATATAACATGCGATGGCCCCCATTTCAAAACATATTGCATTTACAATTTAAATAAATGACCCTCGATTATATGTGAGCCATATCTCACAAAATACTATCGACCATCCTTTTATTGCGCCGAGAGGTGCTCTACAACCCAGTATGAGGGAGATCTTGTGAATCGAGTGTTTGTCGATATTTTCAGCCATAAATAAAATGTAATAATTGCACTGAGAGGCGCTCTGCAACCCAGTATGGGGGAGATCTTCTGAGTCGAGTAACAAAATAATACAAAGTAAACAAAAAAAGAATAATGCAAAGTAAAATGTAATAAACATTATGTTGGCCATAAACAAAAAAGAATAATACAAAGTAAAAAGTAAATATGAGACTTAAACTAGAGACTTTACTTTTTACTTTTAATACAAAGTAAAAAGTAAATATGAGACTTTAGAGTGTTTGTCGAGTGTTTGAACAATAACAAAATAATACAAAGTAAACAAAAAATAATAATACAAAGTAAAAAGTAATAAATATTATGTCGACCATAAACAAAAAAGAATAATACAAAGTAAAAAGTAAATATGAGACTTAAACTAGAGACTTTAGAGCTCAGGATTAGGTGGCTCAGGTATTGCACTCAAGGAGCTATTCAAGGAGAGGTTTGCACCTCAGGAGATTTGATCCTTCTTGGCGCTTGATAGCGCTTAGGATTTGGATCTAGGATGGTAATATAAACAATGAACCATCTATAATACGATCACCCTAATTCTTTGGATTCAAGTATCATTTGTGCCAAGGCGATCTTAATTCAAGACTTGGACATTTGGAATCATGAATACCTTGGAAATAAGTTAATCTCCTTGTGACTCCCATGCTGAGGTAGGCCCCCTTTTGTAGAAACTAGTCTTAGGTCAGAAACGTATTTGGTCGAACTTGTAAAAGATATTAACAAGCGATAATCTTCAATGGCAGTGATGACATTGAATTTGCAACACTTTGCAAATTTGAGCTTGTGAACCATTTAGGGGATCAACAAATGGTGACTCCATAGGGAGGGCTATGTAATATAGGTCAAACACATTTAAAGGGAGAGTATAAGGCATGAATAAAGGGAGAGTATAAAGGATAGGATAGTATAAACACATTTAGTGATGAGGATTCCATCTATCAAGCGATGCTTTTGGGTAGAGATCCTTACCAAAATAGTGCCATCCATAATATTCATCATTCCATAGCGTGCTTGCATTCATCTTAGCTTCTAAAAATAGTTATTTAGTCAGAGAACAATTTGTATTTATGGAACCTATAGTAGCCCAAATCAGGTGTCTTATGTGAATCTAAAAGAAAAAGTTACAAGGGGGTATAATTGAAACAACTGGAAAATATTACAAGCAAAAGTAATCAATACTAGAAATAAAAAATAATTAAACACACAAAAAAAACATAACAGAACAAATAAATCAAACTCAATTTATTAAACAAATAGTTAGAATATACCAAATAAAATTAAAATTACTAAACATAATCAATCAATCAAGTGTACAAAGCAACTACTTACCAAAATTGCATAAGACATTTGAGTTATTTAAAACTGAGGAGTCCACGAGTTAGGGTTGTAATAAGGTTTCAGGTGTGAACCATAGTAGTATAGGAAAAAATATTATCATTATTGTCCTTCAAAAGGTATGAATTTTTACCCACCACTGAAGCAACAACATATGGAACCAACCATAGCTTTTGAAATTTGGAATGCTTGTCTTTATCTACAAGAGTAGCATTTTCATAATAAAACATTTTTGTCCAACTTTTTTGCCTTTATATACATACTACTTCTTCATGTCTCGTGTTCATGAGTCTAATGGCTAGCATGAACTTCTTCATATGGTCTTTTGAAGAATCTTTCCTATCAGGTAAAACTTAGTGTTAGAAAAACAAGATTGTAGAACAATAACAATAAACAAGATGCAAATATAAAACACATAAACACAGTACAAGAAAGACACCAATATATGTGGTTTACCCAATCTGGGCTATCTCCACAAATAAATTTCTAGTCCTTTTATTATTCCATCCGACAAATGAAGAGATACAGCCCGCAGCACATCCGCTGCAATTTCCTCTTCACTCTCTCACAGTCTCTCTTACACAATCATAGAGATCTTTAAAATACTACAAAATGCACAACCGTATTACAATGTCTTCCTTTTAAAGAGGGATTTGCATGGGAAAATACTATGGAACACCCAATACCATGGGCCCGTAAATCACCCATTATTGACCAAGTCATTACTATGAAATTACAACATTTTACGAGGCGTTTTTTCCAAAATTTTCACTATGGAGGCGATACCCCTAAACCTCTTCCTGGGGGGTTCTAAAATGTAGTCACTGTTAACACCTAAAAAGTGCTCACCACCTCATCTCCCTCATTACATGACTCATTTGTCTATATTTCCTACCATCTGTGCCCCAAAACCTCAAAAAACCATTAAAAGGCCACCAAAAGGCCAAAAAACCCCCTTTTCCCTCTCCAAATAGTTAAATTTCCTCAAAAAATAGAAAAAATCCTCTAAAAAGGCCCTAAATTCCCAAAAAATCAAGTAAAAGGGAATAAAAATAAAAATAAAAAGAGGAAAAAAGAGGGAAAAATTAAGCAAAAACCCTAAAATAATTGACCTAAACCATATGGTGCCAAAAACCATGGGTCAACACTCCACCACCAAAAAACTATAAATAGGTGATGGAGACTCCTCATTTGATATCCACAATCTATCCTATCCTCACTCTGCCAAAATCACTCTTGAAACCCTAGCTTACCATTTGAGCTAGCTTCCCATTTGAGTGCCCCTTTTGGCCCATTATTCAAACACCTTGGAGAAGGAGAAGGAAGCTATTGGAGCACGGAAACAACCCTCCTGGACTACTGCAAGAGCTCCACCAACCTCAACGTTTGAGGTAAACGTAACTTTGTTCTCATTTTTAATACAAAAGAAGAATTTCTATTATATTGTCATTGTCTTTTTATTTCTGTTGATGCACATGTTAGCTTAGATTTTACTTTGTTTTACTGTCAAGTTTTACTGTTTTACTGAACTACTAATAAGGAGGCCCTTCTCCTTAGTAGGTGCTCATTTGCACAAGCTAGGGTGAAAACCCTAGCTACAGTTTTGGCGACTCCACTAGTGGTGATGGGTCCAATTTTCAGGTATTTGATAACCCTTTTTCCACAGTCCAGCTCAAGCAATGGCAAAGAAACACACTCAATTGTGGGAAAAGTGTTTTACTTTAATTATTTACTGAAATTGTTTTTATGATTATTCTTGTATGTTAGAATGTGTATCAAATAAACTGATTATATGGAAACCAAGCGTGATTAAGCAGGTTCAGGGTCATTAAAGGATGGGCGTGTAGAAGACTAAAGGATCACCAAGCTCGGCGCCCTGTTTCCTGATTTAGAGAGGACACACTCCCACTTTCAAGAAGAATCGGCATTTTGACAATCAATTAGAATCAACATTAAAATCATATAAATATGGACCTCTCGGGTAGTGAGAGGCCCCTATTGTTATTTTGAGAAAAAACATTGTTTTAACGTTTTTTGCCCTATCGATACTGCGAAGTACAGACCTTTGTTTTGACATGGATTTTACATTTTAATAAGAGATTGATGATTAATTCTAGCTAGCGTTTCTAAGATTTATTCTCTCATGCGTATGGGTTGGGGAGGGCCCCTCCAACACGTAGGTCAGGAGATTTCTATTTGTAGGTATTTCTTTCAATTCTTCGTTTTACATTGATGAACAGTTCTATTACATATGGAAGCACTTGAATGATTTATTATTTTTGTAGTAGTTTATAATACACTCTGTAGTACAACAGAACAGTTTCAGTAGTCCTGTAGGTTCTTTCTTTCAACGCATATTTGATGGACTAGCTACTTCGGGGTTCCTGTGGTACTCCTCACTATGAGTTTTAGGGCTTATGCCCAAGTACTTCCCACAGTTAAGCGGATAGGGATTATTCCCAAATCCGAACCGGCAACAGATGCGAAAAAGAAAATTTGGCAGAAATTTCACCCAACGAGCCCAAGAAAGTGCTCTGATACCAAATGTGATGAACATGCAATAATTAATTAATGCAAATATATGAGATATCAGAAATAATAGAACTCAGAATCACTTTTATATTGATCACGGGCCACTTCGAGGGGGCAACCTCCTTTGAGCAAGCTCAATACAATTAACTTCATGGTGCCTTCAATGACCTCAACACACACTTATATACTAAGTCTATGCCCAATACTATGAGTCAAAACCATGGGACATATAATACTACGGGACAACTTAAAAAGCATATGCATCCAATACTATGGGTCAATACCATGGGCTAATATAAACTATGGATCAACAAATACTACGAGACAACTTACAAAGCATATGCGTCCAACAACAATATACTAACAAAGTAAAGAGAAGGGTTGACACGGGTTCCTAACAAAACCACACTCTACAAAGAATCCCTGGCAAGAAACCAACTTAGGTGGATAGGGATGAGGCTAAATCCCCCATTCTTTCTTTCCCCAGTCCTCAAAGAACAGATTAATGAAGAGGAAGAGAGGAAGGCATGGGCCGGGGAGGATCAGAATTTTGGATATCTCAGGCAGGCAGGGACACCTAAGGTGGTAGCATGGGATATCAAGGAGGTCATCGACGAATTTAATAAGTCACCCAAGGATGGGTGAATCCTTCAAGTAGGGAAGAGAATCATGGGTCCAATTTTCAGGTATTTGATAACCGTTTTTCCACAGTCCAGCTCAAGCAATGACAAAGAAACACACTCAATTATGGGAAAAGTGTTTTACTTTAATTATTTAATGAAATTGTTTTTATGATTATTCTTGTATGTTAGAATGTGTATCAAATAAACTGATTATATGGAAACCAAGCGTGATTGAGCAAGTTCAAGGTCGTTAAAGGATGGATGTGTAGAAGACTAAAGGATCACCAAGCTCAACGCCCTGTTTCCTGATTTATAGAGGATGCACTCCCACTTTCAAGAAGAATCGGCATTTTGACAATCAGTTAGGATCAGCATTAAAATCATATAAATATGGACCTCTCGGGTAGCGAGAGGCCCCTGCTATTATTTTGAGAAAAACATTGTTTTAATGTTTTATGCCCTATCGATACTACGAAGTACAGACCTTTGTTTTGACATGGATTTTAAATTTTAATAAGAGATTGATGATTAATTCCAGCCAATGTTTCTAAGCTTTATTCTCTCTTGCGTATGGGTTGGGGAGGGCCCCTCCAACACGTAGGTCAGGAGATTTCTATTTGCAGGTACTTCTTTCAATTATGCGTTTTACATTGATGAACAGTTCTATTACATATGGAAGCGCTTGAATGATTTATTATTTATGTAGTAGTTTATAATACACTCTGTAGTACAACAGAACAGTTTTAGTAGTCCTGTAGGTTCTTTCTTTCAACGCATATTTGAATCAACAATTGCATGTGTATCAGCTTTGCTTTCAATATCATGGTTTATATCTGAGGTTTTTGACTATTTCTCATCGTGATCAATTTCTTTAGTAGTAGATGGATAGCTTGAAACGATTGTACTTCAATATTAGTTTTGGGATTTAAAATGGTTTAGATCAGAATTCTAGTTTTAGGTATAAAGTAACTACAGACTTCGTTTTACCAAATCTTAGAATAGATCCGTTAGGACATTTTCATTTTCTAGATTTACCATTCCGCATTGAGTAATTTCGTAAGATCATCTCCACTTTCAACATTTCAATTATTTAAAATAGATTTACTGTTTTATTTCTTAGAATAGATTTACTGCTTTTGGTATTTTTATTTCTTAGAACAGATTTACTGCTTTTGGTATCTTTATTTCTTAGAACAGATTTACTGCTTTTGGTACTTTAATTCTTTTAAATTAGATTTATTGCTTTCCAGTATTTAATTCCATAGCATAATCAATTTTCATATTTAGTAGACAATCTATAGAACATCGATACCGACATCCAACTGTGACAAGAGATTATCCTATAAGAGCACAGATAGTGCATGCATCTCTAAAGTTTGTACGTTCCCCGGGTTGACATTTAAAGTAGGCTCTTGGTATAGCTGCCCTCATTAGGCATCCACATTAGGAGCTCACCAATTGGCCTTTGAATTTTTGGTTAAAATTTTTTTATTTTTTATTTTCTGCAAGTATTTTTCTGTTTTCCCTATTCGACTATGGTTTCGGCCAGTTGGGTTTTCTGCCGTAGATCGTGGTTCTGTCCCTCGCAGCCGCGTCCCATATCATAGCTTCTAGCTTGTTTTCCGCGATCCAGATCGTAACTTTCTTCCCTTTTCCCGCGGCCCTGACCGCAACTTCCTGCCGTTTTTCTGTGACCCGACCACAGCTTTCATCCTCTTTCCCGTGGCCCCGACCGCAGCTTTCTGCCCTTTTACCGTGCCCCATCCCATGCCTTTTGGCCACAGTCCTACGATCTGACTGCAGGTTTCACCCCTACAACCGCGCCCCAGACCGCGCATTTTGGCCACAAACCTGCGATCCGACCTCATCTTTCTGCCCTTTTACCATGCCCCAGACCGCGCCTTTTGGCCACAGACCCGCTATCCGACCACAGGTTTCACCCCTATAGCTGCATTCTAGACCGCACATTTTAGCCACAGAATCGCAATCCGACCGCAGGGTTCACCCCTACAGCCGTGCTGCAGGCCGCATATTTCAGTTACAGACCTGTGATCTGTTTTCTACATTTTTACCCTTTTTTAAACCCAGAATTTTTCTGCAATATTTTCTGCACCTGCACAGCCACCTGTTTTGTTTGCAGCCACAGTTACCTACAACCTTTTTTTGCAGTTTGCTTTCTGTTCCATTTACAGAATTTTTAAGTTTAAGCATTTACATTGGAAAAAGAAAATTTTGCATTGCAAGTTAAATTTCTGCATTATTATTGGTTAAATTTTTTTCCCACGCGTGGTACTTTTGACTGGGTTCATTACCTCACACGCACACACTCTGTCACCTAATTCAAGTGAGCCTTAAAACACTACTTAACACAACCAACATTCTAACCCCACTTGGGGAACACATAAGAATATTGTAGTTAGGTAGGACAGGGGGGATAGGCATCCAAATAACAACCCTCGATCGCTTACACTTGAGACATAGTTGTTGTCCTTTAGGGTACCAAAATCCCCTAGTATTTTTTGACACGGTCACAACCAGTTTATCAGAGGACCTCTCTCTTAGGAGAGTTGAAGTAGCCAGACTAGTTCCAGAGGCCTGAGTGGAATAACGCAATCCACCCAGTAACCGAAGGCTACCTACTCGTTGGTCCACGTGTGGTGATTCCTTTTAGGCCCACACAGTAATAGGATCGGAGCTGTAGATTCACCTTTTCTGGACGTGTCATGAACGGTGTATCTTAGTTTCCTTTCTTCAAGGATTGTCTTACCCGGTGTCCCTCTTGGTAGGGGGGTATCTTTAGCCACTTGGATCTACTATCCATATTGTCTGACGTGGATTTCATCCCCTTGCAGAGGATATGTCTGGTTGAGTCAGAATACTATTTAGCTAGGTGTTTGCATGCTCCCTTACCTCCCTTTGGTCTAGTGAGTCCACTATTTTTATTTTTTAGTAAACCTGTTGTTTGTTGGTATTCTGACCATTGTTGTTGACTCTCCGCTTATTGTAGCACAACTATTACAGTAAGCATTTTGAGCCGGTTGTTGGCCTAAGTGCCGTATTTTTTGCGCTCTCCTTCTGCACACTTAGCTGCATTACATTTTTGAGTTGTTTTTCACTCAAGACAACCCCTAGATACCTGACACCATCTGTCACCATTGAGTACCCGAGGCACTCTCGGCGCCTCCGGGACGATCCCCCTTAGCACGGTTCACTTGACATCACATGTCATAGACATAGAGCTTCATCACTTGATACCACTCATCATAGACCTCGAGCTTCGTCACTTGACTCTACTCGTCGACGACATAGAGCTCCGTCCCTGGCTTCGATGCCCCTTATTTCACATCTGATTCTAAAGCAGAGTCTGAAAACCCCACTTACACTGCACCAACCAGCCCCATGGTTGGCATGACTTCCAACCCCTTCTTTGTAGGGACCCTTGGTGGAGCGTCCACAACAACCCCAGCCACCACACCTGCTTTGGGTATGCCCTCGATGGGGCCCACACCCACCATTCTGGTCACTGTGCCAATTCCAATGGCTAGCATACCCAACCCAACCCCACTGGTGACTCACACTATGCTTAGTGGCACAGGACCCTCCCATACCACCTCCACCCCCTCGTTTGGGGGTCACATACCTATCACAAACCCAGCCCCTACACTTGGGGGCATCGACCCCAACGTGGCCACGACCACCAGCATGTCACATCGTTCTACTAGTTTTCCATTCATGGCTAGTCTCAACCTTCCTGACTTGGCCAGACTGACCAACGATCCCATCAAACACGATCCTATGTGGCCTCACATGCCCACCAAGCTCCCATCAGACATCCCTAAGTTTGAGGGCAAGGTAGGTGAAGACCCCCATAACCACATTATGTCCTTCCATTTATGATGTTCCTCCAAATCCATAGTGGATGACTCTATCCGACTCTGTCTATTACAAAAAACTCTCACTGGCTCTGTAGCCAAGTGGTACATCGAGCAGCCCCATGGGACCCATGCCACCTTTACTTCCCTCACCTCATACTTCGTGCAGTTCTTTCAGTTACCTGTCCGCTATGATGCGGGAGTTGAGATCCTACTGTCTTGAAGACAGAATATTGCCACCCACATCACTGACCACATTCATGAGTGGCGTCGATGTCGAAGCCTGTGCAAAATCAAGTTAGATGACCATATCTTCCTAGACTGGTTTCTTAAATCTCTCTTTCCTGTCATTGCTAAGGATGTGGCATTTGAGCGACCCCAGTCCAAGGAAGAAGCCATCCTAAAAGCCCAGCAGTTTGACCTTATCTACGCCCAGTCTTGTTACTTATATAGCATTATACCCGACACCCCCCAAGATGATTCCTCCCAAAATGATGCGCTGAGGGAATCCCATGCTGCCGATGGCATCATTGGTCGTGTTGCATCACATAACCAACCCTTTTCCATGACACATACTAGTAATGTCCCCGACCTTTCATGGGCTACATCCCACTCTGGAGCAACCAATTCGTATGCTCCCATGGCGCATAACCGCCATTCCCACAGACACTCATGTCCACCTCACTGCTTCATCCACGCATCCCCCGCTTATGTTCCCCCGCTTGCACCTCAACCATATTACCACCCGCAAGTTGGGCACGCTATGATATCCTCTCAAGCCCCCCCGCTTATTATCTGCCACAAGCAGCACTTACAAAAAATCAAACACCCGTCCCACAGACGTATGAACAATCCCCACAAGGTCTAGCACCTGCATCGCCTCCACCCCCACCCACTTATTATCTGTCGCAGCCTGCTCCCGCACTTGCACAACCCCAGAACCCACCTGTCGCCCAAGGCAAGTGTACACGCAACAAAATCTGTATCATAACCAAAATAACCAACGCCAACAAGGCCAGCAAAACCACGAAAAAGGACGTAACCATGGGAACAACCCCCCTCCAAACCAAGGCGGCCAGCCACCTAATCCCCTAAACAATAATAACGTGGCACCTACCAACCAAAACCCCAATAGGCCGCCAAAGCAAGCTAAAAACCCTAGCTTACGAACGAACCACCCTTGTTCTATTTGCAGGGTCTATGGCCATTACACACATGCTTTCCCACATTTGGAGCGGGCACGACAACTCTAGATCGATGATGCCCACCGCCAAGGGTATGTGGCACCTTAGGCACCACCTGACCCCCCACCACCTCAGAATCAACCCTTGGTGTTACAGAACCCTTTACCAACCCAAGGAGCGGTGAACACTCAACCATTAGCTCCCCCTCAAGGAAACGCGCCACCACAACAGCAAGTCACGTACACTGCGCCTGCCCACCCCACGTTAGACTCAGGCACCCATCACTTGTTAATGATGTCATATGCCGATGTCAACCTTCAAACCCATCGAAACCAATATGGCTCCACCCCTGAAGCCCCTCCCACCGACAAAACCACCAATGCTCTTCCCACTGATCAGCCATTAAGCATACCTCCGGCCCCATTAGATGGAGCCCCAAAAGCCCCTCGCTTCCCACTTCTCCGCATCAACAATAACCCCAATGCTCGCGCTGCGTCTAATTACAACATTGTGGATGACTTAGCTCAGTCCCTCGTAACCATGTCTGCATTAGAAGTCTTAAAAAATTGTCCTACACAGCACAAGACTCTATTATCAGCCATTGGTTCTATTGACCCAACTGATTCACGAATGATGGCCTTTGATTTGGACCAATCTAAACCACACCTACCTTCCACATTAGCATTCCAAGTTTATGTATCCATTTGAAATCTTGTCATCCATCGGTGCATCATTGATGAGGGTGCCTCTACATGCATTATGTTCACATTCGTTTGGCAGAAGTTGGGATCCCCTACTCTCCAGCTTTCCACCACTGCGTTGCGAGCCTACGACGGCCATTTGGCTCAACCCCAAGGTCTCTTAGCTAATGTCCCCATACAGTTGGATGGTAAAACAGTGCTTATTGACATAGAGGTCATCAACGCCCAACTTGATTATAACCTCTTACTTGGCCGTAGTTACATGTACACCATGCAGGCGGTTGTCTCATCCATTTTTCGTACCATGATGTTCCCCCATGAAGGATGAGTGGTAAAGATTGATCAACTCACCTATTACGATCCCAATGCCCCCACTGCACCCGAAAACGTTCTTCCCATGGTTGAACAACCTGTTCACGGTACATCTACCTCGTTGGTTTCCTCAGTTGAACCCAGAGTCTACTCAGATATGCCGATGACTTCCACATTCCAATCCACCCCCATCACCAGTGACCGAAATATCTAGCTTATGTACCCTCTCCCAAAATACACAAACACCCAACCATCAACTGCCCTTGCTACCCCAGCCACCGATAGTACCTAGTCATGTTGGTGCTACACCCATTCATACTATCCCCTTCCTATTTCCCCCTTTGGGAGTCATAAGCGCTCCGATGATGGCCACAATAAACCTCCCGGGGTTAACATTAGGACTACCTGTATGGTACATCACACCTCCCGTTTCCCCTCCGATGCCCAATGTCATCTTAGAGCCAGTGCAACCTATCACCACTGCTAGCCGGCCACCTCCCGGTGTCACCACTCCTTCCTCATCTACCAACCCACCCCCTCTTTCCAAACACACTGGGGGCAGAGGCCCACTACCTTATACCACTTTGCCCACACCAATTAAAAATCCCCTCGTGTTTCGTGCTCCTCCCAAATGCTCTTTGTGTGATGAGTTGAGCCATGCTACCCATCAGTGTCCACAATTACTCGCATTACAAGAGCACATGCAAATGCTTGATGATGACCCAACATCCCAGTTGTCCAACTCGACCCTGCCCCTAAGCCTCGTGATAAATCATTGCGTACCAACCACCCTTGTGCAATATGAGTAATTAGGGCCATTACTCACATCACTGCCCTGATCTCCCAGATTACAGAGCCGCTCTCTACAAGATGAATAATTTGGATCTCAAGACATATCCCCCCACCATTGAAGAGATCCACCCCCCAGAATCTCCGCCAACAGGAGAGATCAATACCATTTATATGATCTCTACTGCTAGCATCCCCTCATCAACCGATTTGACTACAAAACATTTCCACAATGATGAGGAAATTCTCAAGGCTCTTACCACACCTGATTACCCCTAGGAGGATATGCACCATCGTTCCTATTTCCTCCCAGAGGAGTCCTCCCCCACCACAGCCACCCAATTTTCGGTTGAGTCCAAAGATTTCCTCCCCACCAAGGTCAACTGGTTTAAAGAGCCCATTCCCACTCCCGATGCCTTCGAGGAAGGTAACATGGCCAATATCTCACCCGCAATCCACATTGATATCTCTGCCCCAGGTGGTGCCCCTGAAATCATTACTTTGAGAGCCTCCTACACCGAGTACGATATCAGAGAGTACAAAAAACTTTTCAGGAGTTCCGCGATGTCTTTGCCTGGTCCTACACCGAAATGCCTAGTCTTGACCCCCCAATCATAGAGCACCACATTGACACGTGTCCATATGTGCCCCACGGTTGCCAAAAACAGCGCCCCATTCACCCATCAAAGCTCCCTGTCGTTAAAGCAGAGATTAACAAACTTTGTGCAGCAGGTTTCATTTACCCCATCGCATACACCACTTGGGTTTCTAACCCCATCCCTGTTAACAAAAAACAAGGCACCATCAGGGTATGTACTGACTTCCATGATTTAAACCAAGCATGTCCCAAAGACAACTTGCCGATGCCATTTATTGACCAACTCATCGATGCATGTGCGGGGCATGAAGTCCTATCCTTCATGGACAGGTTCTCTGGGTATAACCAGATTCAGATCCGCAAAGAAGATCAATACAAGACTGCCTTCACCACCCCATGGGGCACCTTTTCCTATCGAGTCATGCCTTTCGGCCTTAAAAATGTTGGGGTCACCTTCCAGCGAGCCATGACCTATTGTTTTCACGACTTGGTTCATATTCTATTAGTCTATCTTGACGATCTCACAGCACGTTCTAAGAAACAATATGACCACCTTAACGACCTCCGACAAGTTTTTCTATGTTGTCGCAAGTATCAGATCCGCTTGAACCCACTCAAGTGTGTATTTTTCATTCCGGCAGGCTGGTTGTTAGGTTTCATTGTTTCCCACAAAGGAATCATTATTGACCCCCTCAAAGTTCAAGCCATACTATACCTTCCCGCACCACACATGCTCCGACAGCTACAAAGCTTACAGGGGAAATCTAATTTCTTTCGCCGCTTCGTTCCTGATTATGCCACCACAGTTCATGGTTTCTTATGTCTGCTTCGTACTCACATACCCTTTGTTTAGGAAGACCAGGTGCAAGTTACATTCAAAGCCCTTAAAAAAGCTCTCATGCAAGCCCCTTTGATCTCCCCTCCAGATTTCTTTCAAGACTTCATCCTTTATGTCTCGGCATTCGACCATGCTGTGTCAGGGGTCCTTGTTCAAGAAGACACTGCTCGCCAGGACCATGTCATTTATTATGTTAGAAAAACCTTGTCTGGACCACCCCTACATTACCCTTATGAGGAAAGGATGGCCCTTGACGTCGTCTTTTCCATACAGAAATTGTGACACTACATCCTCCTAAGTCATACTACCGTTGTCGCTGACTCCAACCCTAAGATCTACCTCTTGAACCGTCGCCTTCTGCAAGGCTGCGTCGCTAAATGGGTAATTATCCTACAAGAGTATGACCTGAATTTCACAACTCTGAAAAGTACTAAAGCCCTTGTGCTTACCCAGCTCATAACCGAACTCCCATCCCCTTTGCCATCCCCGCCAATCCCCGATGAGTTACCGAACAATAATTTGTTCATCGTCTCGTCAGATGACCCATGGTATGGTGACATTCTGATATATATTCACATGCAGAAGTTTCACCCCGATATCAATTATGATGTATGCCACCATATCCATCACCACGCCTCTCGATACCTCCTTCTGGGCGATGTCCTCTATCGACACGGTGCCGACACTGTCCTCTGCCGTTGTCTCACACGAGAGGAGGCTGAGCAAGTTCTCAATGACTATCATAGTGGCACCTGTGGCGAACATTTTTCTGGAATGGCCATAGCCCATAAGGTAATCTGTGCCGGATATTTCTGTCCCACGTTGTTCACTGAATGCATCACTACGGTCAAGCATTTCCATAATTGCCAACTCTTTTCCCGGAAGGCACGGACACCACTTGCCCCACTCCATCTAGTTGTTACCATTGGTCCCTTTTGTAAATGGGCCATCGACTTTATGGATTGCAAACCCTCATCTGCCAATGGCCATAAATACATCATCGTCACCGTCGACTACTTGACCAAATGGGTTGAAGCCATGCCGACCTTCAATTGTAAAGCCGACACCGCTACCCGTTTCTTCTTTAACCATGTCATCACAAGATTCGGGGTCCCAAAACAGCTCGTCTCAGATCATGGTTCACATTTTGAGGATGCCATTTGGCGCAAGTTGTCCACTCTCCTTAAGTTCAAACATCAGTATGCCTCTGCTTACTACCCCCAAGGGAACAGCCAGGTTGAGGCCATTAACAAAATTTTGAAAACAATCCTCCAACACACTGTTGACTGACATAATTCCAATTGGCATCACATGCTTTTCCCTACATTATGGGCTTACCGTACAACAACTAAGACCACCACCAGTTTCACCCCTTTTTACTTAGTTCACGATGTCGAATCTGTCCTCCCCATCGAGTGTCAGATCCCCGCCCTACACATTGCTATTGAACTTCTCCCCGACACTTCCCCACTTGAACAACGTCTTCTATTATTAGAACAAGTTGATGAAGACCGTCGTGTAGCCCTCCAAACAATTTAGGCCTCCAAGAACCTCTCCAAAGCTGGTTACAACAAACATGTCCACCCAAGAGCTTTCTGTGAAGGAGATCTAGTCCTCATTTACGACCAAGCCCATGACAAGACAGGTAAAGGGAAGTTAGAATCCATGTGGCAAGGTCCTTACATAGTGCATACCTGCCTTGGACATGGGGCATATATTCTAACCAACTGAGAAGGCCACCCCTTGCGCAACCCTCGTAACGGGTTGTATCTTAAACGCTTTTATCCTTAACAATCAGGTGGACCCGCTGGTCCGTAGTGTATAGTTTGCTTTCTTTTTATTTTCCAATTTCTTTACTGCAACCATTCGTCATTTTCCTACATGATCAGAGATGGACCATCTTCCACCTTATTATGTTGGCTTCGCTGATGGAGCAAGCCGCTAGTCTCCAAAGCTGGCCTATGAAGCTTGGGTCTTATATTCCCCTTCGCATGAGTTGATTCACCTTGATGGAATGTGCATAGGCGCTGCTACCAATAATCAGGCGGAGTACAATGCTGTAACTGGTCTCCTGACTGCTTCCCTTCTGATGGGTATACGTCACCTTCATGTATTCCTTGACTCCCAGCTGCTTGTCTCCCAGCTCAACAACTTCTATTAGGTGCATGATCCTTGCCTCTTTCGAAAGTTCCTGCACACAAAACAGCTAAGCCAACAGTTTGAATCCATAACATTCACTCATGTCCCAAGAGCTCAAAATAGTGTCACAGATCAAATGGCTAACAACATCCTCGACTGGCATATCAATCACAACATGTAAATCATCCATCATGCATAATCATCACATATCGACACATCAAAAACATAAAAATCCCAAAAAGACTATATCTACAACAAAGGGCATCCACGTGCCTATAATAACCAATCATTTTCATCCACGTGCAATAAACAACACAAAACAATACAGGCGCATCCACGTGCGTACAAAAAATAATCACTGCAAAAATGCATCCATGTGCATATCTATATAAATATATCATCATCATATAAATGTCATGAGTGTCCCAGCACTCATATATACAAAAAATATACATCGAGGAGCCCCAACAGCATCCCAGTCATAAAATACATGCCATATATACAAAAAATCCCGAATGCCCATACACATCGGGGGGGAGTACCTAGCACTCCCTAATGAGAGTCATATCCCCCATCCAAACCATCATCACTCTCCGTCATAGCCACCTCTGCTGTGGACTCATCCTCTCCTCGCTCCAACTCTGGATCCTCCTCATCCCTTGGTCGATCCTGAGCCCTCCTCTCCTCCGTCAGTACTGCCACCCGAATCAGGATCACCCGCCAATCCCATGGATCCTCGTGACAGGCCTCGACCACCTCCCGATCAAGCTCCTGCCACCCCTCATCGAAGACCCCAACGAGTATCCAGTCGAAGGTAACTCACAAGGACTCCAAAGTCCCCTCCACATCCTGTCATCATACCTCCCCCCGGTCTGGCAAGGATGGCACTGATATATGCCCCCTACGCTCCCTATGCCCCGGCAGTGGCTGCTACGGTCCCACATATGCATCAAACCAAATCGCAAATAGTTAGAATCATCGTCCATCTCTAGCAACAAATCTAACATAAAAACATCAATCAAAACCTGGATACATACCATCCAGACCCCAAGCCTTCCCAAAAGTTCATGGCGCCTCCGGATCTGTTCGATAGTCCATACCACGGTGCCGGTAGTCATCAAAAGCCAGCAACATCTGCAACCACTGCAAATAGAGCTCCTACGTAAAATACCACCCCACCTCTCCCCCTCCCCGCCGGTGCATCATCTCACCCCACTGCACCATCCGCAGCTCCCTCAAACCCCCAGCTCGGATCGACACTCATGGTCGCAGTGTCGGAACCTGCTCCATGAAGAAATCACACAAAAACGACCCATAACAGAATCCCTTACTAGCTACCTTCACCTTGCTTAGCTGCCGCTGAATACAGGTGAGGAATATCTGGCCCCAAGCAAAGAAGGTGCCCTATATTACCCACTCTATCAACTGCATATGTCCCCCAAACACCTAGTTGGGCCCCTATGACTGTTAACACCCAAAAAGTGCTCACTACCTCATCTACCCCATTACATGACTCATTTTTCCATTTTCCTACCATATTTCCCTTAAAAACCCTAAAAATCCCATTAAAAAAGCCTCCAAAAGGCCACAAAACCATAAAAAAAGCCTCAAAAAGGCTAAAAAACCCCTTTTCCCTCCATAAATATCCAAAATTCCTCAAAAATAGCAAAAACCCTCTAAAGAGGGAATAAAAAATATAAAATAATGAGGAAAAACCCTATACAGCTGACCTAAACCATTTGGTTCCCAAAACCATGGGCCAGCACTCCACCACCAAAAAACTATAAATAGGTGATGGAGACCCCTCATTTCATATCCACAATCATAAGCACCCTTACTCTGCCAAAATAGCTCTTGAAACCCTAGCTCACCCTTGAGCTACTTTCACCTTGAGAGCCACTTTTGGCCCATTCCCACCATTGGAGAAAGAGAAGGAGCGAGTTGGAGCTTGGAGCAACCCTCTTGGGCCATTGCAAGAGCTTCACCAACCTTCACATTGGAGGTAAAATTAATACAAAAACCATTCTTTATATTTTGTTTTTCTGTTTCATGCATATGTTTAGAGTAATTTACATTTCTGTTTTAACATTTTAATTTACAAGTTATTGAACTGCTACTAAGGAGTCTCTTCTCCTTAGTAGGTGCTCATTTGCACAAGCTAGGGTGAAAACCCTAGCTACAATTTTGGCGACTCCCCTAGGTTTGAATTTTTGGTTAAAATTTTTACATATTTTTTCTGTTCGGCTGTCCCTTTCGTCCGCCATAAACCGCGTCTTTTCCCCCTACAGTCGCATTTCAACCGCGTCTTTCAGGCACTTACCTGCGATCCGACCACGACTCTCAGACTATTTCCGGTGACCTGCCGGCCGTTTTCAGTCTATCACCTGCGATCCGACCACGACTCTCAGACTATTTCCGGCGACCTGCCGGCCGTTTTCAGTCTATTACCTGCGATCCGACCGCAGCTATTAGCCTGTTTGGGATAGTATGACTGCGGCTATTACCTTGCTTCCTGCGTCCCGCCTACGGCTTTCAGACATTTTCCCGCGACTCACCGGCGCCTTTCGGCGTTTTTCCTGCGTCCCACCTGCGGCTTTCGGCCAGTTTTCCGCAACCTGCCTGCGCCTTTCGGCGTTTTTCCTGCATCCCACCTGCGGCTTTTGGCCATTTTCCCGTGACCCGCCTGCGACTTTAGGCATTTTTCCTACGTCCCGACAGCGTTTTTCATCCCAAAACCCGCAACCTGCCTGCGACTGTTCAGCTGTTTTCCGCGATCCGACCGCTCAGATTTGCCAAAAACCCGCGGTCTATTTTCTGCATTTTTCTCTGTTTTGAACCCAGCACTTTGCTACACTATTTTCTGCCCCAGCAAAACCATCTGTCCTACCTGCAGCCACCCTTCCTTACAGCCTTTTCTGCAGTTTTATTTATGTTTCATTTACAGAATCGTTTTTACATTTTTAGCACTTTACATTGAAAAAAGAAAATTGTGCATTTCAAAGGTTAATTTCTGTCTTGTTATTGCTAGTTAGAAAGTTGCCCTCCCTAGTGGCACTTTTTACTTGGGTTCATCATCATCTCACACGCACACACTCTGTCACCTAATTCAAGTGAGCCTTAAAAAGTACCTAACACAACCAACATTCTAACCCCACTTGGGGAAAACATAAGAATTTTTGTAGTTAGGTGGGATCGGGGGGATAGGCTTCCAATAACACCCCTTGGTTGCTTACACTTGAGACATAGCTGTTGTCCAATTAGGGAACCAAAATCCCCTAGTATTTTTGGGCACGGTCACAACCAGTTTATCAGAGGGCCTCTCCCCTAGGAGGGTTGAAGTCGCCAGACTAGTTCCGGAGGCCTGAGTGGAATACTGCACTCCATTCAGTAACCGAAGGGCTACCTTTTGTAGTTCTCGAAGTATCCCTGTATAGGGGTACTGCGGTAAAAGGACCAAACGGTAGATTCACCTTTCTAGACGTGTCATGAACGGGGTATCTTAGTTGCCATTCTTCTAGGATTGACTACTCAGTGTCCCTCCCGGTAGGGGGATATCTTAGCCACTTGGCTCTCCTATCCATATTGTCTGACTTGGATTTCATCACCTTGCAGAGGATATGTCTAGTTGAGTCAGAATACTACTTAGTTAGGTGTTTGCTTGCTCCCTTACCTCCTTTTGGTCTAGTGAGTCCACTATTTTTTATTTTTAGGAAACCTGCTGCTTGTTGGTATTCTGACCATTTCTGTTGATACTCCACCTATTGTAGCACAGCTGTTACAGTGGGTGTTTTGAGTTGGTTGTTGGCCTAAGTGCCCTATTTTTTGAGCTCTCATTCTGCACACTCGGTTGCATTAGGGTTTTTGAGTTGTTTTTTACTCACCTCAACCCCCATAGATTTGACACCATCTGTCACCATTGAGTCCCCGAGACATTCTCGGCGCCTCAGGGGCGAGTCCCCACAGCACGATTCACTTGACACCACTCGTCATAGACACAGATCTTCATCACTTGATACCACTTATCATAGATCTCGAGCCTTGTCACTTGACTCCACTCGTCAGCGGCATAGGACTCCGTCACCCGATCTTGACACCCCTTACTTTACCTCCGATTCTGAGGAAGAGTCTGAGAACCCCATTTACACTGCCCCTACTAGCCCCATGGCTGGCATGACTTCCACCCCTTTCTTTGCAGGGACCATTGGTGGCACATCCACCACTACACCAGTTACCACCCCTGCTTTGGGTATACCCTCAATGGGGGCCGCGACCACCGTTCCGGTTACCATACCCATTCCCATACTTGGCATACCTACCACCACTCCACTAGTGACTCACACCACCCACGGTGGTGCAGGACCCTCCTATACCTTAGTTCCCCCACTTGGGGGCAACATCCCAAACCCTACCCCTCCACTTGGGGGCATTGGCCCCAACTTGGTCCAACCCACTACTGTGTCACATCCTTCTTCCAGTTTTCCATTCATGGCTAGCCTCAACCTGCCTGACCTCGCCCGATTGACTAACGATCCCATCCGACACAACCCTGCATGGCCTCACATGCCCACCAAGATCCCCTCTGACATCTCTAAGTTCGAAGGCAAGGCAGGTGAGGACCCTCAAAATCATATTATGTCCTTCCATCTGTGGTGTTCCTCCAACTCCATAGTGGATGACTCTATTCGCCTCCGTCTGTTATAGCGCCTTCACTGGCTCTGCAGCTAAGTGGTACATCGAGCAACCCCATGGGACCCATGCCTCCTTTACTTCCCTTGCCTCGACTTTCCTGCAGTTCTTCCAGTTACCTGTCCGCTATGACGCAGGATTTGAGATTCTCCTGTCTTGCAGACAAAACACGGATACCCACATCACAAACCACATTCATGAGTGGCGTCGACGCCGTAGCCTCTACAAAATCAAATTATTCGACCGTATCTTCTTAGATTGGTTCCTCAAATCCCTTCTTCCTGTCATTGCTAAGGATGTGGAATCCGAAAGACCCCAGTCTGAAGAAGAGGCCATCCTTAAGGCCCAGCAATTCGACTTCATTTACGCCCAGTCGGGTTATCTCTATACCATTATACCGGACGCCCCTCACGGCGATTCCTCCCAGCACAATGCGCTGGGGGCATCCCAAGCTGCAGACGGCATCATCGACCATGTTTCTTCGCATCCCCAACCCTTTTCCATAGCACGTCCTAACCTTGGCCCTGACCTTTCGCGGGCTACCTCATAGTCTGTAGCAACCAACTCGTATGCTCCTATGACACATCACCACCATTCCCATGGACCCACCTGTCCACCTCAGTGCTTCGGTCATGCACCCCTCGCTTACACCACCCCGGTCGCACCTCATCCCTATTACCACCAGCAGGCTGCACCAGCTCCTGCACCTTGCCACGCCCAACCCGCTTATTACCTGCCACAGGAAGCCCCTGCGACAAACCCACAACCTGCTCCGCAGACATATCAGCAACCCCCTCAAGGTGTCGCACCTGCGCAGCCTCCACCTACATATCATCCACCATAGCCTGCTCCCGCACTTGCACAACCCCAAAACCCACCTGCTGCTCAAGGGCAAGTTTACGCCCAACACAACCCGCAGCAAAACCAAAACAACCAACGCAACCAGGGCCAACAAAACCGCGGTAAGGGCTGTAATCGTGGAAACAACCCACCTCCTGACCAAGGTGGTCAACCGCCTAATCCCCCAGACAACAATAATGCGGCCCCGCTAACCAAAACCCTGATCGCCCACCCAAGCAGGCTAAAAACCCTAATTTGCGAACAAACCATCCTTGTTCTATTTGCGGGGTCTATGGCCACTACACACATGCTTGCCCACACTTGGAGCGAGCTTGGCAACTTTGGGTTGATGATGCCCATCGCCAAGGGCATGCGGATCCTCAAGCACCGCCCAACCCACCACAACCTCAGCAGCCACCTTTCGTGCTGCAAAACCCCTTACCAAACCAAGGCATAGTAAACACTCAACCATTGGCTCCCCCTCAAGCTAACTTGCCACCACAACAACAGATCACTTACACCGCTCCTGATCAACCCCTGTTTGACTCAGGCACCCACCACTTGTTGATGATGTCATCTGCTTATGTCAACCTCCATACCCGTCGGAACCAATATGGCTCTACCTCTGAAGCCCCTCCCATCGATAAAAACACTAACGCCCATCCCACTGATCAAGCATTACGTATACCTCCGCCTCCACTAGATGGCGCTCCCAAAGCACCTCGTTTCCCACTTCGCCGTATCAACAATAACCCCAATGCGCACGCTGTGTCAAACTACAACATTGTAGATGACTTAGCCCAATCTCCCGCAGCCATGTCTGTGTTAGAAGTCTTGAAAAACTGCCCCTCCCAGTGCAAGACTTTACTCTCAGCCATTGGGGCTATTGACCCAAATGATTCGAACTTGATGGCATTTGATTTGGACCAGTCCGAACCCCACCTGCCTTCCACCTTAGCAATCCAAGTTTCTGTTTCCGTTCGGAATCTTGTCATCCATCGGTGCATCATCGATGAAGATGCCTCCACATGCGTTATGTCCACATTCGTATGGAATAAGTTGGAATCTGCTACCCTTCAGCAGTCCACCACTGCATTACGCGCCTACGACGGTCGTTTGGCTCAGCCCCAAGGTCTCCTAGCCAATGTCCCCGTCCAGTTAGGTGGTAAAACCGTCCTCATTGACATAGAGGTCATCAACGCCCAGCTTGATTACAACCTCTTACTTGGTCGCAGCTACATGTATGATATGCGGGCGGTAGCTTCCTCTGTCTTTTGTACCATGATGTTCCCCCATGATGGACGCGTGGTCAAGATTGACCAACTCACCTACTACGATCCAAATGCCCCCGCTGCACCCAAAAATGTTCTCCCCATGGTTGAACAACCTGTTAGTGGTGCTGCTACCTCGTTTGTTTCCTCCTTGGGACCTGGAGTTTACTCAGACCCGCCGATGACATCCACCTTCCAATCCATTCCTCCCCCGTCATCTGCGTCTGAAATGTCTGACTTATGTACCCTTTCCCACGATACACAAACACCTAACAATCAACCGCCCTTGTTTCCTAAACCACCATTGGTACCTAGCCACATTGGTGTTACACCTATCCACACAATTCCCTTCCTAGTCCCTCCATTGGGAGTAGTAAGCGCCCCGGTTATGGCTACCCTTAGCCTCCCTGGGTTAACCTTGGGATTACCCGTATGGTATCTTTCGCCTCCCATTCCCCCGCCGACACCAAGCGTCGTCCTACAACCGGTGCAACCCATGGCTACTACCACTCAGCCACCCCCCGGTGTCGCTACCCCTTCGTCCTCCACGAATCCCCCTCCCCCTCCCAAACCTATGGGGGGCAGAGGCCCCCAACCTTACACTGCTATACCACCTCCCAAGACAGTCAAAAACCCCCCCGTGTTTCGTGCTCCTCCCAAATGCTCGTTGTGCGATGAGTTAGGCCATCCGACTCACCAATGTCCACAGTTCCCTACATTACAAGAACACATGCAGATGCTTGACGACAACCCCAATATCCCGGTTGTCAAACTAGATCCAACCCCTAAGCAACGTGATAAATCATTACACACTAACCACCCTTGTGCAATATGCGGTGTTTACGGTCATTATTCACATCACTGTCCTGATCTCCCCGATTATAGGGTAGCTCTCTAGGAGATGAATAATGTGGATCTTGAGACAAAACCTCCCACCATTGAGGAGATTCACCCCCCAATCTCACCCCCATTCGGAGAGATCAACACCATTTATATGATCTCTTCAACTACCATTCCCTCGTCAACCAATTTGACGGCCCACACTTTCCGTACCGATGAGGAGATCCTAGAGGCTCTGACTGCCCTGGATTATCCCTGGGACGACATGCACCATCGTTCGTATTTCCTCCCAGAAGACTCCTCCTCCACCACAGCTACCCAATTCGTGGTTGAGTCCAAAGATTTTCTTCCCACTAAAGTCGACTGGTTTAAGGATCCTATTCCTGGTCCTGATGCCTTTGAGGAAGGTAACATGGCCAACATCTCTCCCATTATCCACATAGATATCTCTGCCGCAGGAGGTGCCCCTGAACTCATCACTTTAGGAGCCTCCTGCAGTGAGTATGAGATTGGAGAGTACAAAAAAATCTTCCAAGAATTCCATGATGTCTTTACTTGGTCCTATACCGAAATGCCTGGTATTGACCCTACTATCATAGAGAACCACCTTGACACCTCTGAGTCAAGGGGCATAATAGATTAGCTCGACCCTGGGATAGGGGGCACGATCAATCATTTTGAACCTACCCCATCACATCTATCTCAGCATGTCAATGAACCCATCATTCAAACCAACACATATGTGATCCACAATCACAAACCCCATGCACATAGCATGGGGGCAGGTCATTAACCCTGCTCCCTTTTTTCACATTTGTGATCTCAACCATTTTTGAGGTCACATATCACTTGTATATTTGATTTTATACACCTCGTTATTTCCTTTGACCATTCCGGAGTCCTTATGACCTCCGTGTTTCGCACCATTTGCACCGCCGGATTCATATTTCCGTGCCCATGATGATGCTTGAGCTCATTTCTCGCTCTCACCAGGACCAATATCAACATTGTGTCCCGACACCTTGTCACCCCGGTTTGCGTGCCACATCGACCGTAGCCCATTTTTGATATACTTTATATCATCGGATTCATTTTTTCGAGCCCGTGATGATGCTTGAGATCTTTTCTCGCTTTCACACTTGGTATAGTTTCAACATTGTGTCCCGACACCTTGTTGCCTCGGTTTGTGCGCCACATCGGCCACCATCGGATTGTTCCACATTTTTACATGAGCCATTCACTCCTGTCCTACTGCAATTATTTCATTATTTTGCCACCATTCATTACCTCGCAAGGAGGCCCACTAGTGTTCCCCCCTACCCTCGTTCTTGGTCATCATAAGTGTCCCTTGATTGAGCACTTCCTCCCTTCCTGGCCATTCCTTTTGTTCGGTATAATTTTATCCCTTTTTCGGGCCGGACAAGTCCTTTACGAAAAAGGAACTTAGGGAGTTTCTGTTAAACTCTTTTCTGACTCCTAAAACAATGAAAAGATCGCCGAGCAATCTTGCTTCCTTTCATGCTCGTTAAAGTACCTGAAAGGGCATCTATCTGGTATAAGTTTACCCCTTTTCCAGACCTGGTAGACTAATTACGAAAAAGGAATACTCTAGTCACACCAGCTAGAAGAGTTCTTCATTGCATCCTTTTATGCTTCTTTGGGCCTTGGAGACTAACACACGAAAAAGCAACCCCCTGGAGTCTTCTTCTCGCTTTCAGACTCTCTAAAATTGAAAGCAACCACGAGCGTGAACTATTCTGGGCTCGTACAAATCCACACGACAGTACCATTCCATCATTTCAGAGTCTTCTTATCGCTTTCAAACTCCTTAAAATTGAAAGCACTCACGAGCATGAACTATCCTGGGCTCGTTTAAATCCACACGACAGTACCATTTTTACACACACTTCTTCTAGTTCCTTAACCCACAAAGAAGTTCCCCCGTGCCTCCTGGCACTATGATCGATCATCTCGGCAGCACCCCCAATCAGGTCACCTTTGTTCAGAGTATTCTGTAGTCTCCTGCCATTTTACACCAGCTTGAGTCTCCCTCATCCCAGTCAATATCCTTGATCCATTATAGCTATGATCCCTTTCCCCTCAGTCAGTTTCATATGCTGCTCGATCATCCCCGCCATCATACTCTGAACAAAAGAAGTTTGAGTCCACCCACTCTACTTGCCCAGTTATCCCCCATAGTTTGTCAGTCCTACCATCAGTACTCTCACACTTCAGTTCTCCACCTCGCGCTCCTGTCAAGGAAACATCATTGCCTTGATAAGTTGCAGGTCTCCCTCTTTCGACGACAGCCCCTCTATTCCAGAGGATAGACCCAGAGGTCCCTGCGCCTTGGACCCATCACCATCTGTGGTGACTGCCTACGGATCATTTTGAGAGGAGTCATCATTGCCTCTCCGAATGGTTGTTTCTCACATGCTCGACTTCAGCACCTTGATCGCATCGTTGAGAATCGCGCAGGGTTTATACCCCTTCCATCTTTGGTCGAAGACCCCGGATCTCCCCCGACTCTAGCACATTGGTGAGTCACTTCGGAACGCCCAGTTATATGTTCCTGTGGATGTCCGGGTTGCATTGGCGATTGTATTCGGAAGCCATCCAGTTATATGCTTCCTTGAGTACCCAGTTCAGTCCCAGTTCAGTGTACCATTGAGAGCATGACCCATTGTCACTCTGATCCAGCAGCTCATCAGTTTCTTTGGTACCACACTCAGTAGCACTGTTGTTGTTCCAGTGTATCATATTTTCAGCTCAGACATGGTCAGCCCAGCAGTATGTCTCAGATTGGTATCCCCTCTGGACTCTTATGATGTACACAGTGGTTCTCTATGTATCTTACAGGTCCCCATTTTTGGGCCTCCCAGTTATTTTTTATGTATCTTGATACAAGCATGGGTATACCCGCCTCGTCCATATATTGAGATTCTTCCTCATTCAGTATTTGAGGTCATGTATATGTCAGGTCCCCATTTTGGACCCCATTGTTATTATATCTTGATACGAGCATGGGAATGCCCGCCTCGTCCATATGATCAGATTATTCCTCATCCATTATTCAGGTTATGTACTTTTAGTTTTTGTAGTTGTTTGGGATTGTTGTTCCGGGCTCCAGTTTGTTTCTTCTCTTCATCACACCCCAGGAAAACCATTTAAAGACTTATGATGTCTATCGGCCATACGATAAGCTCCTGCCCTCACACATCAGGGGGCAATCTGTTAACACCCAAAAAGTGCTCACTACCTCATCTAACCCATTACATGACTCATTTGTCCATTTTCTTACCATATTTCCCTTAAAAACCCTAAAAATCCCATTAAAAAGCCTCCAAAAGGCCTAAAATGCCTCCAAAAGGCCACAAAACCATCAAAAAAGCCTCAAAAGGCTAAAAAACCCCTTTTCCCTCCATAAATATCCAAAACTCCTCAAAAATAGGAAAAACCCTCTAAAGAGGGAATAAAAAATATAAAATAATGAGGAAAAAGGAGGAAAAACCCTACACAGCTGACCTAAACCATTTGGTTCCCAAAACCATGGGCCAGCACTCCACCACCAAAAAACTATAAATAGGTGATGGAGACCCCTCATTTCATATCCACAATCATAAGCACCCTTACTCTGCCAAAATAGCTCTTGAAACCCTAGCTCACCCTTTAGCTACTTTCACCTTGAGAGCCCCTTTTGGCCCATTCCCACCATTGGAGAAAGAGAAGGAGCAAGTTGGAGCTTGGAGCAACCCTCTTGGGCCATTGCAAGAGCTTCACCAACCTTCACATTGGAGGTAAAATTAATACAAAAACCATTCTTTATATTTTTTTTCTTTCTGTTTCATGCATATGTTTAGAGTAATTTACATTTCTGCTTTAACATTTTAATTTACAAGTTATTGAACTGCTACTAAGGAGTCCCTTCTCCTTAGTAGGTGCTCATTTGCATAAGCTAGGGTGAAAACCCTAGCTACAGTGACCCCAACACTCGGACCACACATGATGCAATCTCTCGAACTGATGGCTCCTGTAAGTCACAAATCAGAAGTGCATGCTTATGCACTTTTTCCATGGGGAAGCAGTACCGATCCAACATCTCCTCCATGTCCACATCCGTGGACCTCTGTGGCTAAGTATCTGCCACCCTACCCAAACAAGGAAGCCCCGTAAAAAAGTACGCATCTTCCAGGGTGAGCTCTAACCTCTCCCCCTACACCATGAAGCACTATCTATCAGGCTCCCAGAAGCCCACCAACCTATTCAACAGCAGTGTTATTGAACACATCATCGACATCTGCATGAACTTCAACAGTCCACACAGCCCCAAGGTCCCTCAGACATGTCGATCATCCCATATGTACTCCATGTGATCATCAGGTATCTTGCGCTCTCGCCATAGTACTCTCAGCATCCTGTCAATCCCACAATGAAAACTCATCAGAACATCATCAAATAAACCATCAACCCCCCCGGTATGACTCCACAATCCCGATTCAGATCGCGGCTGTGGGGCCCAATTTTGTGATCCCAAATCGCGGCTATCAGGACTACAGCCGCGATCGTAGATCGTGCTTGTGGGGGCCACAGTCGTGACTGCAGATTGCGGTTGTCTAGGCCACAGGCGTGGTTGCGGATCGCGACTATCTAGGCCATAGTCGGGATCTCGGATCGCGGCTGTGGAGGCCACAACCACGATCCATGATCATGGTCATCGCCTCGAAACCCATGATCCACACCCCTCATGGACTATACCACCCTCCCTGAGGACCCACTACCCACCCGAATCGAGAAAAAATTAAAGGTATGAGTTCAGTGAAATACCTGCAACTTGCGGAAATGAAATCGACCGGTCCAATCACCCAGAAATGCCAAATCTACTCTGGCCCACCACACTCTCCTGTCAAAGTCAACCACACAAATGACACTTGGCATTATGGGTCCACTTACTATTTATAAACAGTTGACTTTTCTTGATTCATCCTTTTTGGATCCATAGGAGTCCTTTTTCCAAACTGTTTCCACCACTGGAATCAGAACGACAAGACCTTCAGAATGGTCGACTCGATTTCTCGTTTTCTCCGAACCCCTTTTTTGTAATTTTTTCCATGCACCTCGCCATCTCGATTTGCATGCCACATCGGTCGTTGTCAGTTTCTAGCATTCCTTATACCATCGGATTCAGTTTTTCGAGCCCGTGATGATGCTTGAGATCATTTCTCGCTCTCACCTCCATATTTTTTGGGCATTTTTCGCCAGCCCCTAGTCATCTCGGTTTGCACACCACCTCGGCTGTTATCCTTTTTTGACACTTTTTATATCACCGTATTCATTTTTCCGCGCTCGTGAAGATGCTTGAGATCATTTCTCGCTCTCACCAGAAACAATTTCAACATTGTGTCCCGACACCTTGCTGCCTCGGTTTGCACACCACATCAGCCACCATCGAATTGTTACACATTTATACATGAGCCATTCACTCCATTCATACTGCATTTATTTCATTATTTTTCCACCATTCATCATCCCACATGGAGGCCCACCAGTGTTCCCCCCCAACCCTAGTTCTTGGTTCGCATCGATGTCCCTTGATTGAACACTCTCTCCTTGCTTGGCCATTCCTTTTGTTCGGTATAATTTTATCCCTTTTTTGGGCTGGACAAGTCCTTTGCGAAAAAGGAACTTAGGGAGTTTCTGTTAAGCTCTTTTCTGACTCCTAAAAGAATGAAAAGATCGCCAAGCAATCTTGCTTCCTTTCATGCTCGTTAAAGTACCTGAAAGGGTGTCTATCTAGTATAAGTTTAACCCTTTTCCGGACCTGGTAGACTAATTACGAAAAATGAATACTCTAGTCACACCGGCTAGAAGAGTTCTTCATTGCATCCTTTTATGTTTTTTTGGGCCTTGGAGACTAACACACAAAAAAGAACCCCCCTGAATTCTTCTTATTGCTTTGAGACTCTCTAAAATTGAAAGCAACCACGAGCATGCACTGTCCTTGGCTCGTACAAATCCACATGACGGTACCACTCCATTATTTCAGAGTCTTCTTATCGCTTTCAGACTCCTTAAAATTGAAAGCAATCATGAGCATGAACTGCCATGGGCTCGTATAAATCCACATGACAGTACCATTTTGAGCACACTTCTTCCAGCTCCTTAAACCATGAAGAAGTCCCCACCGGTGCCTCTCGGCACTATGATCAATCATCTCAGCAGCACCCCCAATAAGGTCTCCTTTGTTCAGGGTATTCTGCGATATACCACCCTCAAAGTCTCTTGCCATCCTACACCAACTTGAGTATCCCTCATTCCAGTCCATCCCTAGTCCCTTAAAACTATGATCCCCTTCCCACCAACTAGTTTCATATGCTACCTGATCATCCCTGCCATCATACTCTAAACAAAGGAAGTTTGAGTCCACCCACTCTATTTTCCCAGTTATTCCCCACCTCTATTTTCCCAGTTATTCCCCACCTCCACAGTATGTCAGTCCTACCATCAGTACTCTCACACTTTGGTTATCCACCTCGTGCTCCTATTAAGGAAACATCATTTCCTTGCTAGTTGCAAGTCTCCCTCTGTCGACGACAACCCATCTATTCCAGAGGATAGGCCCAGATGTCCCTGCGCCTTAGACTCATCACCATCTGTGGTGAGTGCCTACTGACCATTTTGAGCAGAGTCATCAGTGCCTCTCCGAATGGTTGTTTCTCACATGCTCGACTTCAACACCTTGATTGCATCATTGAGATTCGTGTAGGGTATATATCCCTTCAGTGATTGGTCGAATACCTCGGATTTCCCCCGACTCTAGCACATTGGTGAGTCACTTCGGAACACCCAGTTATATGTTCCCGTGGATATCCGAGTTGCGTTGGCGACAGTATTCAGAAGCCATCCACTTTCCTACTTCCTTGAAGTACCCAGTTCAACTACAGTCCAGTGTACCATTAAGGGTATGACTCCCCGTCATTATGATCCAACAGTTCATCAGTTCCTCTGGTACCACACTCAGCAACACTATTATTCTTCTAGTGTATTAGTTCTTCAGCTCAGACATGGTCAGACCGGTAGTATGTCCCAGATTTGTGTCCCCTCTGGACCCTTATGATGTACACAATAGTTCTCCATGTATATTTTAGGTCCCCTTTTTGGGCCTCATTGTTATTCTATATATCTTGATACGAGCATGGGAATGCCCGCCTCATCCATATATTCAGATTATTCCTCATTCATTATTGAGGTCATGTATTTTCAGTTTTTGCAGTTTGTTCGGGCCTGTTGTTCCGGGCTCTAGTTCATTTCTTCTCTTCTCCACACCCCAAGTAAACCATACAATGGACCTATGATGTCTATCGGCCATACAATGAGCTCCTGCCCTCACACATCATGGGGCAATCTGTTAACACCTAAAAAGTGCTCACCACCTCATCTCCCTCATTACATGACTCATTTGTCTATGTTTCCTACCATATGTGCCTCCAAAACCTCAAAAAACCATTAAAAGGCCACCACAAGGCCAAAATACCCCTTTTCCCCTCTCCAAATAGTTAAATTTCCCCAAAAAATAGCAAAAATCCTCTAAAAAGGCCCTAAATTCACAAAAAATCAAGTGAAAGGGAATAAAAATAAAAAAAGAGGAAAAAGAGGGGAAAATGAAGCAAAAACCCTAAAACAATTGACTTAAACCATATGGTGTCAAAAACCATGGGTCGGCACTTCACCACCAAAAAACTATAAATAGGTGATGGAGACTCCTCATTTGATATCCACAATCTATCCTATCCTCACTCTACCAAAATCACTCTTGAAACCCTAGCTTACCATTTGAGTGCCCCTTTTGGCCCATTATCCAAACACCTTGGAGAAGGAGAAGGAACCCATTGGAGCATGGAAACAACCCTCCTGGACTACTGCAAGAGCTCCACCAACCTCAACATTTGAGGTAAATGTAACTTTGTTCTCATTTTTAATACAAAAGAATAATTTCTATTATATTGTCATTGTCTTTTTATTTCTGTTGATGCACTTGTTAACTTAGATTTTACTTTGTTTTACTGTTTTACTGAACTGCTACTAAGGAGGCCCTTTTCCTTAGTAGGTGATCATTTGCACAAGCTAGGGTGAAAACCCTAGCTACAGTCGCCTCCCCCCTTGGACCCCTCATGGTGACTATATTGGGGGGGAGCCCCCCAAAACCCCCCTGTCATGGGATGGGATCCAGACACGACTGAAACACGACCTCTGAATAAGGAAGATCAGGCTCCACAACCAACACTTAGGAAAACATTTCTCAGGATGTTTAGGAAATAGATGTACATCACCAAGAACTATAACAAAATCAGAAACTAGGCATGGTCTGTTGGCATTGGTGTTCATAGTAATGTTGATATTGGCCATGATTCTTGGTGAAGAACCTAGTTGATTTTTTATAGTAGTATTTCCAAGGGATTCCTCTAAGTAGTCTCCTTTTGAGGATTCCTCTCCTGAAGATTTTTCTTGTGAAGGATCTAGAGGAGTATGGGGAGGAGAATTTAGTAATGATGGAGGATATTTAGTACTTCCTTGCAATTGAATTTATGATGGTCCTTCCGAAGGTTTTGTATTCCTTAAGAGGAGCTTGGAAGGTGATGATCAAGATTTGTGATGGTTGGAGCACCAGTGCCAAAGATTATATCAGACTGAGGTGGTTTGGGTATTCCAATTGGTAATGGATGCACAACAAGCAAGAGTCTGATATATTTGCTTAAGGATCAAGTTACAGCCTGAGAGGTCGATAAGATCTGTGGGATTATAGGGGATCCCAACGAAGGTGAAGTAAGGGTTGTTGGGTTGTGTTGGGATGTGGTTATACGATTCAAAAATTGAATGCGAGTTTGTTTCGATGTTGTTCAAGGGTTGAAAATCATCTCAAATTGAGAGATTTGGGGTTCATTATGATAAGTGGCAGTTCTTTGAAGAATATTATTTGAATGATTATTTTCAGGGTTGATAGTTTAATTATTAGCCATTCATTTTAGAGGCCCTCCTTATAGCGCCAATTCTGTTGATGGGTTGAATTGACCAGTTCAACAGTAATTCCCAATTACACTCGATCACGTTTGGTATGACACCCTCCGACTAGTATGTGGTACTAGTTGCCACTAAATTTTTCCCTTTTTTTAAGTTCCTACAATTTTAATCTGTTATGATTCAGGTGGATATTGGTGTCCACCCACCTTTCCAACTGGCTCAAAACAGTTTTATGGCAATTTTGGTATTGTACTATTTTTAGCAGTTTTTCGGGTCCTGAACTTCCGGGGCCATTTTGAGGCCCTAAACGACCTTTTTTGGCAATTTGGGGGGCCAGATGATTGCCCCGACATACATATGGCCCCAGTCAAAAGTTGTAAATCTCGGATAGACCTTTCCAACGGGCTACCGAGCACCCCAAACGGAGATCGTATGCAAAATTTACGACCCCGGGAAGTTGATGTACTAACTTACCCAAACGGGGCCCACATGACTTTTGGCGCTTCATCTCCTAGGGTTAGGTTTTTGGATGTCTAGAGTTTTTGACATCCCTGTTTATTGTAAAAGGCCTTGAGAGCCTCATTGTAACCATCTTCTTGCGAAATGAGAGCAGCCGTCACATCTCTTCTTAGAGATAAGCCGCCACCATTCCAGCAAGCTTGTTTTCCGCTGCATTTTACAGTTCTAGCTTATTTCCTTATTGAATAGAAAACCAGTTTTACTGTATCTCTGTTATTTTGTGTTAAGCATCTGATAATAATCTGTATTCATTTCGTTCTGCTCATCAAATCCGGATCAGTGGTATCAGAGCGGTCTACTCCTTGTCGTCTTAATGCATGTCCCCAACGAGGTCAGGGTACAAAGAATTGGGTCTCGAGCTTGTTTCTCTTGAGGACAAAATCTCTCGCACGCCCAAGCGACCTCTCATGGCAGGAGAAAATAAAGATGACGGGACAGGAGATCCTATCAAAATGTTGCTTGAGGAAGCCCTCACGCAGCAGAGGAACGAGATGATGGATAATTTCGCGCAAATCCTTCGGCGACTACCAACAAGCGACGCATCTTCCTCAAGCGGAGGCGCCGCCCCCTTCAAGGTACAAATCAACTTTGATATCCCTATATTTGAAGGATAGATAGACGCAGATGCTGTAGATAAGTGGTTGAATCTACTAGAAGGGTATTTTTCTGTCCATAACTTTTCGAATAAAGAAAAGATTACTTTTGCGCTCCTCAAAGCCGTTCCCCATGTCAAAGATTGGTGGGAAACATTCTGCGAGCAAAAGGACACAGAAGAAGGCTCATTATTTTCAGTCACGGCCACCTGGGAATCCTTCAGGGATGCTATTAAGGAACAATACTACCCTGTTGGAAGTTATGACGATTTTTATACCAAATGGACCACACTGCGACAAGAAAGAGACTAAGTAGTGCCAGAGTTCACAAATATCTTCCATACCTTGCGCACCAAGCTGGGTATCAAAGATTCAGAGCGACATCTGGTGCTCAAGTATCGCGGTGGTTTGCATAGATACATCTAGACCGAAATGGAATTTCTGTACATCTCTTCCTTGGGCGCGGCCTACCGATATGCTGTCAAAATCGAGCAGAAGCTCAAACAAAAGACACGGCAATTTGGGCCTGGGAACCCTTCACAGCAAAAGACAGGAAAGGGCAGCCCCAACCCACAGAATAAAGGATAGAGCAAAGATGGACAGCATCAGGACAACCAGTCCAAGCCGCAAGCAAAGAAGGACACTGAAAAAACAAAGAAAGATACCGGGAAGTGGTGCGACTTCCATAAGAGCCCTTGGCATAACACTGCTGATTGCCACTCAAAGCAGTCGCTGGTGGCCGAAGTGAAAGCATCTGAATCAGATGCGGGTTCTGACTCTGAGTCTGAACCAGAAAGGGGAAGACGGATCATTGACACGGAACCCAGTGCCACCATTGCCACCACCAAGCTCCAGCCTGATGAACCAGACGAGCCAGAAGAAGGAGAACGCCTCTTCCATTCACAGATGTGGGTAAAAGGCACCCCGCTGCATTTCATCATTGATAGCGGTAGCCAGAAGAATCTCATCTCAGTAGAGGTCGTCAAGCGCCTGGCCCTACCGACAACGCCGCACCCACAACCCTACACCATTGGATGGCTCCGCAAAGGAAGCGATCTCCGCGTCAGCCAACAGTGCCGACTGCCATACGACATCAAGCCCTTCAAGGACGAGGTATTGTGTGATGTTGCTCCTCTCGAAGTTTCAGATGTTCTTTTGGGCCAACCTTATTTCTGGAAACGTCATGCTGTATATGAGTCTAGGCCTCGTAGTGTTATTATTTCTTTGAACAGGAAATTGTACAGGATACCCGAGGTAGTCCCTCCTAGTGCTATTTCCTTGATCTCTACCAAGCAATGCAGGAAGGTCATCTCTCAGACCGGGAAATTTGTCTTCTTCATGATTCGCTCTCAGAGTGAAAGAAAGATCGCAGCCACATCCCGGGCCTCCGCGACCGATCTATCCACACAACAGAAGCAAGTGGATAAGGTGGTGGAAGGATACTCAGATATCTTCTCCTCTCTGACCGGGGTACCTCTGCACTGCCAGGTCAAGCATCCCATCGATCTGAACCCAGGTGCACCGCTACCCAATGGGCCAGTCTATCGCCGCTCTCTGTTGGAAAACGAGGAGATCAAGAGGCAGATCCAATAATTGCTCCACAAGGGGCACATCCGTCCCAGTTCATCACCTTGTGGGAGCCCAATCGTGCTGGTGCAGAAGAAAGATGGGACCTGGCGACTCTGCATTGATTACCGGGCCCTGAATAAAATCACAGTCCGTAACCGGTACCCGATTCCCCGAATCGACGACCTCCTTGATCAGCTCACGGGGGCCAAATACTTCAGTAAGATTGATCTGAAGTCGGGCTACCACCAGGTCCCAATAGAACAGATAGATGTATGGAAGACTGCCTTCAAGTCAAAAGAAGGTTTTTTTGAATGGCTGGTCATGCCTTTTGGTTTGACAAATGCTCCAGCAACTTTTATGAGGATGATGGACGATATCCTACGACCTTTCACCAACAATTTTGTAGTGGTGTATCTGGATGACATCCTCATCTACAACAAGACTTGGGAGGAACACTTGCAGCATATTCAGCAGGTTCTGCACACCCTGCGGAAGCACAAACTATATGCAAACTTGGAAAAATGCTCCTTCGGCATGGACAGGGTCCATTACTTAGGCTACATCGTTGATCGACATGGTGTGCATGTGGATCCAGCCAAGATCCAGGTCATCCGTGACTGGCCAGCCCCAACCACACTCACTGAACTTCGGAGCTTCTTGGGCCTCGCCAATTTCTATCGCCAGTTCGTGCTGGGATTCTCTAATATCGCATGGGCCCTCAGCCAAGTGACCAAGGGTGGTGGTAAGGCAAAATTTGTGTGGGGCCTGTCCCAACAGCAAGCCTTCGATGACTTGAAGAAGCATTTGTGCTCATCGCCGGTACTCTCATTGCCGAACCTGCAACATCCCTTTGAGATCGAGACAGATGCTTTAGATTATGCTGTGGGTGTCGTTCTCACTCAACACGGCCACCCCGTGGCATATCATAGTGAGACACTATCAGATGTTGTTCGCAAGTACCCTACCTATGACAAAGAAATGTACTCCATTGTACAAGCCTGCCGCCAGTGGAGACATTACATTCTTGGGAAGGAGACAGTCATCCACACTGATCACAAGCCACTACAGTTCATGCAGACCCAAGGAAAGTTGCAGAATGACCGCCATCAGAAGTGGTCAACATATTTACAGCAGTTCCACCTCAACATCAAATATAAAACAGGGAGTACCAACCGAGTTGCTGATTGCCTCAGTCGACCTCCAGTCGCGGCACTTACCACGGTGCTAGACTCTTGTGGCCACGAGACCTCCGGATGGCCTCACCTCTACGAGACAGACCCTGACTTCTCCGCCACCTATCAAATGTTGGGCACCAACTCAGTGGTTTCTAATTTCCATCTTCAGGACGGGTTGTGTCATCTGGGCCATCTCTGCGTTCCATCAAGCGAGCGTGCGAAGCTGATTTGGGAAGCTCACTATAGTCGGGTGGCAGGACACTTTGGCGTCGAAAAGACAGTGGCAATGTTGCAGAAACATTTCTACTGGCCAAAACTTTGACAAGATGTCGGCAAGTATATCAGGTCCTGCACCGCTTGTGCTATTGCCAAACCAACCACTAAGAAACAGGGCCTATACACCCCTCTGCCTACTCCTGACAGGCCGTGGGAATCCATCTCAATGGACTACATGTCGGGCCTCCCGTCCACCAAGAGGGGAAACGATTGTGTTTTCGTGGTTGTTGATCGCTTTTCCAAGATGGCGATTCTAGCCGCTTGCAAGAAGAACATCACAGCAGAAGCCACTGCCAAGCTCTTCTTTGAACGAGTATGGGTACATTTTGGGATCCCACAGACCATTTTCTCAGACCGTGACAGTTGGTTCCTCAGCTCATTCTGGTCAAGCCTCTGGTCACTGCTGGATACCAAGCTCACCAAATCCACTGCCTTCCACCCCCAGACCGATGGACAAACGGAGGTCGTCAAATGGATGGTCGTACATATCCTGCGCATGTACAATTCAACACACCCCCGCACATGGGATGAGAGTCTCCCCTATGTCCAACATAGCTACAACCGAGCCTTGCATAGCTCAACTGGCCACAGCCCCTTTCAGGTGGGGTTGGGATTCCAACCATTGGGCCCCATGGATGTTGCACTTCCCCTTGCGACCACCTCGGCCGACTCGTCCCCAGAAGCTGACAAAGCCGCCCGGTTCATTGAACGGATCCAGCATATCCGCCAACAGGTTCAGGATATTCTACAGAAGTCTAATGCCAAGTACAAGCAGCGCCATGATCAACATCGGGTGCCACATAAGTTTCAGGTGGGCGACAAAGTTTGGTTGCATTTGCTGAAAGAACGCCTTACAGGGCCCCATCGAAAGCTTCGCCCACTCCATTATGGGCCATACACCATCACCAAGGCGGTGGGTGACAATGCTTTTGAGCTCAACATTCCCCCCTTCCTGGGTCTGCATCCGGTCTTCAATGTGGCTCGCCTTCAGCCATATTTCCCACCACTATTAGACACCTCAGAGATATCAGAGAAGTTGACACCAACAGAGCTCAACCCTGACTGCCTACAACAAGCATCCAATGATCATATTGCAGACACACAGATCAAGGGCACTCGACATCAAAGGATCCAGCTTTATCGAGTTGTCAAAGCAGGGTAGCTCCTGCACCAAGGCAAGTGGCTCACCCAAGGCCAAATTCAGCAGAAATTTCCTCATCTGATGGGGGAACTCAACGCAATGGAGACCATTGCTTCCTAAGGAGGGAGGATTGATCCAGGTGGATATTGGTGGCCACCCACCTTTCCAACTGGCTCAAAACAGTTTTATGGCAATTTTGGTATTGTACTATTTTTAGCAGTTTTTCGGGTCCTGAACTTCCGGGGCCATTTTGAGGCCCTAAACGACCTTTTTTGGCAATTTGGGGGGCCAAATGGTTGCCCCCGGCATGCATTTGGCCCTAGTCGAAAGTTGTAAATCTCGGATATACCTTTCCAACGGGCTACCGAGCGCCCCAAACGGAGATCGTATGCAAAAGTTACGACCCCAGGAAGTTGATGTACTAACTTACCCAAACGGGGCCCACATGACTTTTGGCGCTTCATCTCCTAGGGTTAGGTTTTTGGATGTCTAGGGTTTTTGACATCCCTGTTTATTGTAAAAGGCCTTGAGAGCCTCATTGTAACCATCTTCTTGCGAAATGAGAGCAGCCGTCACATCTCTTCTCAGAGATAAGCCGCCACCATTCCAGCAAGCTTGTTTTCCGCTGCATTTTACAGTTCTAGCTTATTTCCTTATTGAATAGAAAACCAGTTTTACTGTATCTCTTTTATTTTGTGTTAAGCATCTGATAATAATCTGTATTCATTTCGTTCTGCTCATAAAATCCGGATCATGTTAGGACCTAAAACTTACACTAAGATCTAATAATTAATTACTAATCTACTCTAAATAAATCAAATGCTAATCCGAATTAGTTTCAATCAAATATTTTTCTATCCTAAACCTATCCCAATTAGGATCTAATGATTAAATGTGATTATATACTAACATATATACGATATTGAAAAATACATGATGAAATTCTTGTAGTTTTAAAGCATGTTAATTCATTTATGCAACATATATGTAAATAAATCATTATTAGAATTCTGTGACATAACCTTTGCATGCAATTTCATTCATTAAACCATCAATTAACTAAATCAACATACACTAAAATAATTCTAATGCATTATACTTATAGTTAATCAATGATCATACACTAGAAATGAAAGAAAAAAATCTCACATAAACAATGTAATCTTCAATCACTGTGGGTCCCTTGGTCTTTTAATAATATTACAAAGAGACTCTTCCATAGCCAAAAATCCCCTTATCCCTTTCGAAAAACCTTCCTTTTAACACAAAACAAGAGGAAATTCATGTAACTAACACAACCTATTCAGTTAAAACAATTTTCAAGTGATATTTACACAAAACAAGCTCTCATATTTCATCCTTTCAATTTGTAATTCCCCATCATATATGGCTCGTAAGATTTATCTTTTCCTATGCTTATGTAGCCTTTGAACATATGGCTCGGATAATGTTTCCTTGCACCATCAGGAATTTGTTCAAGACCTCTTCATTTATCTTGGACAATAGTTGGATATTTACTTTGGTTTCATCTCCGGTTTGATCAAATTCAGGTATTCAGAACTGATTGGGAACAACCCAACTTAACTCAACCATCATGACCATACAAAACTTATCGAGGAAATCATCAGTTGAATTCCATATTTTGAAGCATGCTCTGTTTGCAGTTCAAACATTTTCCCCAATCATCACAAACTATTTCCCATGAACTTAACAAAAGTTTATCTTTACCTTTGTGCATTCAAGTGAACCTCGGAAGCGTCTTGGGAGTGAGTGGGTATTATTTATTCCAATAAAAAATCTCTTCAATCATATTCTACACCTTATTCCTTTTGCTAACTTGTTCCTCAACTTGGTTGAATAATCTAATTAGACCTTCATAGTATTGGAGAATGTAACTTCAGAAGATATTCTTATTTGTATTATTTGGGTCATTTGTATTATTTGTATTGTACACCCTACAGGAATTATTATTGATGTAATTGATTATGTAAAAGTCATTGAAAGATTCAATGTAAACCCTAACTGATAGGTCGACCTGGAAAGATCTAGAAAAGAATATTTTATTGTAAAGTGTAGAGGTCGACCTAGTTAGGTGAGTCAAGCTGACCCTATTAGTAAATAGTTCAAGTCATCTTATTAGTATAAATAGGAGGCTCACCCTCCTCATTTGGTCACCTCATTTACTCATTGAGTTCGCATGAGTAGGAGAGATAGAGTCAAGTGTGTAGCTGCTTTTGAAGTCTTCTTGTTTTTGGGTCTTTGCACAAGGGATACTATTGTACATTCCAACAAATCTATATAGAAGAAGTTTGTTGGGTTTTTTTCCCCGAGAGGGATTTCCCAGGATAAATTTGTTGTGTACTATTGTTCATGTTGTGCTTGTTTATCTTTCATTGATCCATATTGTTATTACACTTAACATTTAACACATAACATTGTTGCACTTCCTCCATCTTATTGAAAAAATTCTTTTGAGCCTCCCTAAGGGTTTTGTTGGCCCTTAATGATTCCTCTATCAATATTTTCAATTTTCATATTATTCCATCAAGTTGAAGTTGTAGGGAGTAGATTCTTTCTTCCATCTTGTTAGCATAATTCCCTTGTTGTTCATAAGAGGCAATTTTCTCTATATATTCTAATTTTAATCTCTCAACTTCCAACTAATGATCCCTTATTATATCCAACATTTTAATTTCATGTTGTTTTCTATTATCGGCTAGTTGTTGTATATGCATGGTTTCCATTTTATTTTTGTAGTGATCAACCTTAGCATCCAACGAAGCAATCTGAGTCTTGTAGCTATAATTGTAGAATTTAATTATGTAACCGTGATTGAATTGGCACCTGCAAAGGCACTTAAAGAAGAATTTGTATCAATTGAAACTTTCTAGGGATCCATGTTAGATATGTTGCATACAATAACTTGGTTATGACCTTATATAATGGTAATTTCTCTTATCTTTTGCCTCTTCGGTCCTTTCTTGACCACACTTTTCTAGGACTTACTAAAGAAATAGTCTCCCAAGTATACTACAACATCATCAATACTAGTCACTACCGATGATGAATCACCTGGTAATATGGCTAAAGGAGTACCAAGATTTATAAGAGAGGTTTTTGTAGATAGTTGTTGACTTAAACCAACAATAATAGATTGTTCAAATTATTTTTTCTTGTGCTGTTCTTCTTTCTTATTCCTTTCTTGTTTGCATTTTATTTTCTATTATTCTTCTTTCTTTTTCTTCCTTTCTTCTTCTAGCTTGGCTTGTTCATCTTTCCTAGCTTGTTCTTCTTCTTGCTTCTTTCTTTCTTCTTCATTCATTTTTTCCTAATCAGATTTCCTGGCCCATTCCTCTACTTTCTTCCTTCTTTCATATTCTAGCCTATATTTCTTCAACTTTCTTCTTTATTTCATCTTCTATCCTATCTTCTTCTTCAAGTTTCTTCTTAGATTTTGCTTCGACCTTTCTTTTGGCCTCCTCTATAAATTGCAGTTGATGTTTCTTCAATCGGTCTTCAACTTCAATAACCTTTTTCTCTAAAGCTTCTCTCTTAACATCATCGACCTTCCTTTTTTCCTCTATTTGTTCCATGCCATGGTCAAATGATGCATGTCTTGTTGTCAGTGCTATTTTCATGTTAGCTTTGTGAACCATATGCAACATTCCTCTCTAATTTTCATCTACCATATTACTCAATACTTACTCATATGTGACAACTCCTTGGAAAATGATCTCTTGAGGATTGGGCTCATGTTTGTAAGTAGGGGCTAATCTAGCTGATTTGAAATGTTATTCAATGAATTTCCTAGGTTCATGTCTCCTGAGGGTTCCTACGTGAGATTCGATTATTTAAGATAGATAGCTTCCTTCTTGGCATGAGGGGTATTTGTTTAAGTAAATAGTCCTATCTTGATAGGAAATCTAGGCCAAGATATTTTGGCATGTTTGCACAAAAATGAAGCAATCCCATGCACTACAGTCTGATATGATATTTCCATTAAGACTATCCTATCAAGAACATACCAAGGTAAAATATGGGAGGCCACAAAGGTGCCAAAAATCCTAACATATGTGGAAAATTCCTATATATACGGTCCATCTGTGATGTTTTGAAGGGTTTCCATGGATACTTTAGATAACCTAGGTTCTTGTCAGTTGAAAATAATAGTATACAAGGTGGTCATGAAATAGTCACAAATATCATAAAAATACAACTTGTAGTTGGATGACCACAATTCACAACAATATACTAAACGGGTGGAAGATTAGGATTCCACTCCTAGCCCATTTGGGGAAATAAATTAAAAGAACAAATGGAATCTAATAAGAAATATGACATGTAAAAATTTTGGGATTTTGTTCCTTGTACCTCTTTTATAACCTTGGTGAAACTCATCAAGTTGACAGACAAGATGCTCACCCAACTGAAAACCTTTCTTGTCTCCGCTACATGATGCACCAGCGAAGTCCATTCTAGTTTAATATGAGAGGGTCCCTCCATTCCATATAGCCTTTAAATAATGGTTGTCAACAACCGATATGGGTATCTCAAGTATTGCATATAATACATCTGGTTATCCTTTTATGAGAAGGCCTTATCTTCATCCTACCATTCTTTCAATATTTCTACTAGATTGGAATTCTTGGCCCTGTAATCGTCCAATGAAGGTTTTTTTCAACAACATTTCGGGTTTCTTTAGCTTGAACATCATGATGAATGAATCCAGTTGTAGAGAAGCTATGGAAACCCCATCTTCATTTATCATTGATCCTGTTACGAGATTAATGTGTTTTAATATCCATCTGACTGCATCTTTATACACTAATATTGTTGGTATGATGGCAATTAAATAGAGGGTGCTCTTTCCGATTTTCTGAAAAACATATAAGTCATCATGTTCCTTATGGAAGTCTTCAATGGTGAACATTCAATACATTTTCCCCAAATGAGGATCATCTTGGAGACACATCAAATGATATGTATCAGTGAATAACCTTCGATCCACTTCTTTCCAAGTGTTGGGAATTTCCTCAACTTCTCTTTTTAAGGTTTCTAGTCTCTTTCCTTACACTTTTGACATTCTGAAATTTAGATAAATTGCATCAAAGAACAAAATTAGAAATCTCAAATCTTATAGAAATAATTCTCTATATATGGGAATTCTAATCATAAACAAGTGAAATTAGCAGCAAAGCTGCTTATACCTGCCTCTTTGAAATATTTTAATGTAATAGTAGTACATAATTAAAAATTAAAAGTTAAAATAATTATGTAACTTTGTTGTTGATGATGATGATGATGATCATGGTTAACATTAGTTGAAACCTCTATGGTCTATCGAACCTTAAGAGAAAATAAGGGAATTATTTGGTTTGCTTTAAAATTTTCTCCCTATGCCCAAAAAAGATTGAAGAGAAGCTTTCCATGAAGGTTTGTATTGTAGCAATGATTATAGTATGGAGTGGTTGAGGTTAGGTTGGATTAATGATTTAAGAGATAATGGGTTAGGTATTAGCACCTTCATGGTAATGAGTTGGGTTAGTGGTTCATGTTTAACTTAAATTTAGAGGGTTAATGTGTTAGGGATTTTATCGCTTAGTGGTTAAATACGATGAATGAGTTAGAGGCCACTGAGATAATAGATTAGCAATTAAAGATTAGGTGTTGGGCATTATTGGGTTAGTGGATTAGGGGTTAAGGTGTGTTAGTTATATTTAACATTAAAATTATGCTCAATATATATATGGTTTAAACATTTTACATATCACAAAGTTTATGCGAAAAAAAATTATTTAATGATAATTTAAAGATTTATATTTTACAAAACAAAATTAAAAACAAAGGAAATATAAAAAAGTTGTTGACTCATGGAGTGCCACAAAATAAAATAGAAAGAACACATAAAAATTGTTGACAGTGAAAACTCAACTACCCTCGATTCCCATGTCATCTCTTGCCTTCGTGGAGTCCCACGTCTTCTCTTGCCTTGTATTTATTTAAATATTCAAAGGTGTATTGTATTATTTTGTTTTTATTTTCATAATTAATTAGTATTAATCAAAGAAGTGTTACCTCGATTTCGACGTCATCTCTTGCCTTGGTGGAGTCCCACGTCTTCTCTTGCCTTGTATTTATTCAAATATTCAAAAATGTATTGTATTATTTAGTTTTTGTTTTCATAATTAATTAGTATTAATCAAAGAAGTGTTACGCAAGGTAGTCACCTACCCATTTATTAGAAAACATAGAATATTCGCCAGCTTACTATAATAGTCAACTATTTTGTCATATTATCCAGGGATGAAGACAGCACATATTCCAAAAATAGAAGATGATCACATCAATGCCATTCAGGCCGAAACAAATGCCATTATTAGCGGTTAAACAAATGCCATTATTAGCAGTTCAACATAAAAATATTACGAACATAATACATAATTCAATAAACAAAGTTTATCCAATATTATTATTAAATTATATTATCAACAAGAACCTGCATTTGTACTTCATGATGATTTCTATATCAATATAATGCAGTAGATCAATACTATCTATAATTACTAATATAATATGTTAACTTCTAACAAAAGTGATGCCATACCAACTTCATATTAAAAATAATAAACTTTCGCGTGTATGTCACAATGATATCCATATACAATATAGTGCATTAAATCTAGACTAATGTAATGTATCAACCCTTTAACAATGATGCATTGGTAATCTTCATTAGTAATTGTAGGTAACAATATGCACCACTCCTCTTAACAAAATTCCACAATAATTGAACATTATCGGAAGCCATAATAAATATTTAACAATTACAATTATACTGTCAGCATAGTGCAGTTTTGACTCCTAAGATTTGTTATTACCGTATTATGAATAGTACAAACTTCTATAATTTCTTATCAAACACTTAGATGGCATCATCTATTATCATCAACAACATACTAACATTTTTGTATTCTTTTGAAACGTTTCATAGAGATAACACTAGCTTAGAATCCATTATAAACCAGTCCAACATAATATCCCTAAACTACCTATCATGATAATAATTGAAGTAAATATTTATATGAATGCATCGATCCCTATTCTTTTACTCCACATAGAAACAATGCCTAACTAAAATATCAACAGAAAAATCAGTTATCTCAATTACCATCTACGCTAAGTCTTCAGGGATTATCGAACATACTGCATCATTGGGTCAAGTTAAACTAGGAGATCGCGGACATTATGGGCATGACACCATGATGAACACCTGTCATATTTTCTTCTACACCATTTTTGTTATCACTGTCAGAGAGAATAGCGTGCCGCCTTCTCTGCCACCTATACAAATCTAATTCTATGATATCATTCCATCAGCGACTTACATAACCATTCGGTCTAGCTAGAAGATTGTACAAAGTTCAGTTCCTGCGAATTGGCCATTATGAAGCTGAAGTGGACATGAAGGCAGAAAGAGACACAATCAGAGGTTCGGATTGGATGCACCGGGGTTTGTGCAGACTCGCATAGGATCATGTATCCTTTGAGAAGTGAAGAACGATTTAAGGAGGAACCTTATACATACACAGCTATCTACAGTTTTAGACACGACGATTGGGTAAATAGAGATTTCAAGGAATAAAATACGCAGAGAATTTAGAAGACAAATTACAAGTCGTGCAAGAATCCTGAGATACAATTTAGAATTGGATCAATACGCCGAGATGATTCGAGATTCAGGGATCTATTCCCATCTCATAATATAAGATTCCATAAAATAAGTAGTGTTCGACTTGATACAGAGGGCGATCAGAGTTTCAACAATAGATTGGGTACGTTATCCTCCCCTTAACTTGAGCGATGAGCGATGGGAAGCCATTACTGTTCTTGAATAAAGAAAAGACTGCCAACTGACAACTGACGAAATCCAGATTGAGTATCAAAGACAATTATTATATATACCACGTGGCAATTTTAAAAAAATTTAAATTTTATTTTATTTTATTATTATTTAAAAAATATAATTGTCACGTCCCACCAGGGGTATTTAGTCAATTCAAGCTCATTCACCAATCATAGCAAAGCAATATGAAATTAAAAAAATTTTAAAAAAAATTATTCATTTAAAAAAAATCAAATTAATAAACAAAATATTGTAAACTTTGAAAAACTGATGAAAATTTTAGTTTAAAATTACAAAGTCAAAAACATTGTTGACCGAGTGATCACTATATAACCTGCCGGAGGCAGGTATAATAAGTTCTACCTCAAGGTTTGAGATAAAACGACTGGAATTTGAGCAACATGGTAGCAGGGGAACGTACTTGGATTCTCTATCAAGTCTGCGGAGGATAATGGTAAAGAGTCCGCAATTAATGGCATTAAGGTGGATAATTAATGATGGATCCCTTCTCATGTGCGAATCATCAATAGGAAATATTTCTATGATAGGAAAGATTCAAAATGATAGATTTGATCACGCCAATTGGGATAAGTTCATTGGCTCTAAATTTAAAATAGTTAGTTCAAAACGATGATATGAGGATATCCGATAAAACATTGGCTGATAGGATTCAGGAGGTCGCCATCAGTAACATAGATGAGAGGTGCAGTAGTGAATCCGATAATAAAACTATGATCTGACAATCAAGGTCCGATGAACCAACCCTTTAAGACAACATGATCAATGATGTTATGGGGCTTAATACATCGAGACTCCAAAATGAGGTAGTAAAGGTCCGACATGAAAGGAATGCGATTAGTCAGTTCAATATTTATCGGGTCGAGAGACATCTATCGGGAACTTTCTCGAGTGACACCACTAGAATCCTCGATGATACATATCTGATAAAGAATTCCCGATATCGTACGATTGGGTTTCGGAGACTCAAAATATTCAAATGGATCAAAGCTTATATCCACGAAGCCGACGAGGAAAATCTGAAATGACGGGCCCGATAAAAGCATCGGACAATCTCCATCAGAAATATGTGTTATTGGGAAGATCCATAAAAGTTTACTACGGTAATATCCGGTAAAGACAGTCGCGTAAACTCGTTCTTGATATTGATACCTCGACTATAGAAAAAAATTATTATGGGTACACCAATGCCAAAGGCTTGACAAGGTTATCGAGTGATCGCTACCGGAAGCTTATAATCAGGATTACAATGATGGGTTCAACTACGGAAAGTCCGACAGGAAGAAACCAATATGATATGTTCTATGGGGTTTTATTGGACAATCTCTATCGGGGATGGTGCACGGGGAATTTTGGAAAGTTGTTTATCATGAAGGATCTGATTCCATGAGCTCGAAATGGAAATTCTGATATGGAATTCAGAATCAGTTAATTTAACATGAAAAATATTTCCGTTGGGTAGGTTTGATGCAATTGGATTAAGATGTATTTTCGTTTTTTTTTTTTTTTTGTGAAAATGGTGCACGGGAAACCCACCAATACTTCCCCACGTTTTGTGGATGGTAAGGATGGTAAACCGTCGGCCAGAAATAGCAGCTGGCCTAACTCCTAAGGACTCAAGGCTCGAACTCGTGACCGCCCCCCGTACCGAAAGAGTGTTCGCACGTCTTACCAATTAAGCTAACCCTTGGGACTTTCATGATTAAAACTTTGTTAATAGGGAGAGGCATTAAGTTTTAAAAAAATATAAACAATAAGCCCGATAAAAGACAATAATCACCAATTTGAATCAGGTAGCAAAATTCCTCATTAACATAGTGTCAATAAGCATAGAAATTCAAAAGATCAAGTGTGTTTAAGGTTAATTGAATTTCCATGAACATGAAATCAAAGAACAATTGAAGTCAAGAAGCATAACTAAATAACATATTAAAATCAAGAAAAATGTCTGAGATAGTAATCAAAGATCAATGAAAATTGATCATTAATATTTAAACCATTTGGCTTTAAAGAAGTTTTTTTCCATTATGCTACTTAGTCCAAAATTAGTTGTCAATTAGGTTTTCCTCATTTTCAAGGAAGACCATCAAATGGGAGTTGTTGTGGACACAACATGGCTTTCAATAAAGTTGCAATATTAACACTAGAAGAAGAAAAAAAATTGCTACTGGTAGCAACACTTTTTTATTCAGAGGTTGTTTTTGGCGTTTTAATGCAAAAAATGTGTTTTTATGGCTAGAGTTTTTGTTTTGAGTATAAATTTCTCATCAAGTTGTATAACATGTTTTGTATATCATTCATCAAAATATATTGTAGTTCTGACTAAAATCTTCCGGATCCATCGCATAGAATTTTTGAATCGATGTTTCAGACCAGACTAGTGTGGTCCATCATCAAGAAAGAAAGATGAACAAGGATGATAGGGAACTTCTTATATTTAGGAATAAATAAAGAAATGCAATAGTAAAAAATCAAAAATTAACCACTAGATAAAAGGAAGGGAAGTGGGCCCAAGAAACCCTAAATATATTAACGAAAGAGAGATAAATTAAAAAAAAAAGAGAGGTCAAAGGTAATCTGAAATACCCTATAACTAAAGAAGAATAATAAAATCCTAATAAAATTAAAAGAGAAAAAACAAATTGAATAAAATGAAAAAATATTTAGAAAGAGAAAAATACAAATTAAATAAAAATGAACAAAATATTTAGAATGAGGGGAAATTAGAAAATATGAAAGATATTAATATATATAAAATTCTACTTGTAAAAATGAAGAGAAACCTTATATATATATATATATATATAATTTAAAATTAACACTATTATAATTATAAAAATAAAAATTAATTGAAATATTATTGTAATGAGGAAATAACAAAAATGAAATTAAAAACATAACAAAATAAAAATGAATAATATTAAAAAATAGTAATGAAATAAATAAAAAGAAAAAGTAAAATATTTAAGGAAAAAAAAAAAGAAGAAAATAATAAATTAAGAAGAATATAAATTAAGAGAGAAAATAAATAAAATTAATTTTTTTATTAAAAATTATTATTAAAGTAAAAGATTTAGAAAGAAAAATTAGAAGAGAGCAAAAATGGGGGCAAGGGGAATTTAGAAACAAGGGAGGAGAGATAATTTAAATTGGAGTTACTAGGGGTGGGTCAGAATTTGTCCATTGTCCAAAGAAAACTTAGTTGCAAGCGTTGGGTTCTAGTTACTATTGATCTTCCAACCGTCGTCTAGGTTGGTATTGTTGGGATGCCTTGCGATTTCAATTGATTACTTAAATTTCCTCTTGAAGAAATGATCCTCAATAGCCAAAATCTTGGCATATTCAAGGCAAATATGATGCTTCATCTTGCCTGCATGTTCAGCGAGGGCATAGGATTGAGAGTGAATATGCTTGATATCTGTTGACCAACGCGACCTCGGTCGACAGGGGTTCGCCTCACTGTCGACACATAACGCAGTCTCCCTGGGCACCGGCCCAGGCAGGTTTTAGGTTGCCCAGCAACACCCGCAAAGCGGATGAGGTCTCACCCGAGGCATCCAGGAAGAGCAGACGGAACCATGTTTCTGTCGAGGGAGGAGGAGAGTTGTGGCTACACAAACTACCTCTATTGCAGTACTTAAACAAAAACTTTAAACATTCGACATGGAGCTATCTCATATTACTTAATTGCAGCATTTATCATCCGAGCAATAGTAAGCAGACATTGCATCAAGAAAATATAACAACATTTATGTATCGCAACATTGCACAAAGATCGTACCAAAACATCATCATTATATTACTGTCGCAGTCATATACCAGAAACAAAACATAGATCTCCGTACACATGCATCACCTTATCTCTCACCAACTCTCTATATCTAACACCTACAACTCTCATCTATTTATAGGCTTCTGCCATTACAATATTTGTCCACTTACAAACGACTTCCTAACCGACACTATGGACAAATGACCCAATATCTAATTGACTCGGTCCAAATGACCCAAAAACCCGCATACCGCGGTACAATTGACTCAAAATTACAAAACATGTGGTCCAAGTGACCCAAAACCCGCCAACTGTAGTATACTTTAACACAAAATACTCCTTCCATGCCCTCATCCGATGTGTCGCAGCGTCAGCAGTACTGCGACATTTCCTCATCGAACCGTCTACCAATAGGCCCCTAACACAATCTTGTGGTTCAGGTGCGATGCCGGTCACTAGAAACTGAAGGATATCATCAAAATATTGATCTGCGGTGGCAACTCTAAATAGTTGGGCATCCGACAACCCGTCTTCGATATTAGTCAGTTCCTCCCCTGTGTCAATCCGTGATAAATGATTGGGTCTAGCATTCAACCATCTATGTTTCACAGTGACTTCAAAATCAAACTCCTGAAACAAAAGTAGCCAACGGCATATCTTCCCCACCAACACAGGCTTATTGACCAAGTATTTCAATGCAGAATGATCAGTGAACATTTTAAAGTGTCCACCAAACAAATAATGCCTGAATTTCTGCAGCGCGTAAACCATAGCCAGACCTTCTTGCTCCATGCTAGTGTAATTTCGTTCTGCAGAGGACAACTTTCGACTGGCAAAAGCAATAGGATGATCAAGGTTGCCTTCTCCAGGTTGAGCCAACACAACACCCAATGCAATCGATGAAGCATCAACATAGACATGGAATTCCCTACTCAAGTCCGGAAAGACCAAGATCAGTGCCGACGCCATCTTTTCCTTAAGTGTTTCAAAGTTATCCTGACATTTCGGGCTCCACTAAAATGCCGCGTCCTTCTTCAACAACTTTTCCATAGGAGCAGTAATCGCAGCATAGCCCCTGATAAACTTGCGATAATATCCCGTATGACCCAAAGTCGCTCGCAACTACTTAACGGTGGTTGGCGGTTGCAACCCCAAAATGAGCTCAATTTTGGATGGATCAACCAGCAATCCCTGTTTACAGACGATATGACCCATCAATATCCCAAACGGTGCACAAAAAATACATTTCTTCAAGTTCAGCGATATTTGGTGCTATCGGCATCACTCAAGCATTAACCGCAGATTGGCCAGATGATCACGAATCAACCCATATACTATCCAGTCATCCATATATACCTACAAAACTTCTGAATAAAATCTTTGAATGTGGCAACAACGACCTGAGAGAATATCGTAGGTGCATTCTTCAAACCAAACGGCATTACCGTGTACTGAAAGAAACCCCATTCAGTGACGAAAGTTGTCTTATGGAGATCTTCCTTGGCAATGCGAATCTGATGATAGCCGGAGAATCCATCAGTGAATGAGTACATCTCTTGGCCACCCACTCCTTCCAGTACTTCATCAGTAAACGGGGTCGGAAAAGGGTCATGCAAGCAGGCATCGTTCAACTTACGCAAGTCGATGCAAATGCACACTTCACCTGTTTTCTTGTCCTGTACCACCATAGGACTGATCCATTCGGACCTTTCCATAGGTTCAATAATACCAGCATCCAACATACGATCAAGTTCCGCCTTGACCTTTTTCTTATGTCGCGAATTCAGCCGATAAGGTCGTTGTTGGACTGGCTTAGCATTTGGTTTTAATGGAATCTTCATCTCTCCTAAATCACCCAGGATTCCATTCATTTCAGAAAAATTTGTGGGGAATACATATTGAAACTCATGAAATAACTCCATAACCTTACTCATCATCTCATCATCCCAATAATCCCCAACATTTTCAAACTTGGGAGTGGCCTCTGTGCCGATATTCATCTTGCGAATTTGTAATGGTTGACTGAACGGATTACTTGGCGTAGTAGGTGGGACCACATCGCGACTTCCTTCAGATTCAGGAATGTTGACATTCCGGGGATCGTCCTCATTCTCTGGCCCACCGCTAATGTTGAAGCACTCCATGAGAGACTGCATCTGACAATATGTGTGTGGGTTGATAGGGTAGGCCGTCGGAACAACCTGAAGTACCACGTCACGGATGAGCTGTAAGGCGTTATGGACATCAGGGTTGGCATCCGCAAAAGTGAACGTATGAGTGAAACAGACCGTTAACTCCACCCATGTGGTAATGTCTCGGCGCAACTGAGCTACAGTGTACCATGAGTGCAGCATCTCATCCAAAGTATGAATAAAAGCATGGACCCACTCATCTCTAGGTCACACTACCCATAATCGTTGGCATTCCATCACATGATCACTGGGATTAGTCCAACCATCATACTTTCCAGTGTAATAAACATCAGTATCGCTGAATCGAACCATCATCAACCTTCAACACTATGACCAACCATTAATGAATTTCTTATGTGTCACCAACCAGCGTGCTGGAGCAGCCTTCAGTGCTTCCTCCAATGCCAGTAATCCCTGTGGTTCTGAGACGCGGTCTTCAAATTCTATCAAAAAGGTGGTTAGGCTAGGAAACCCCTCATAGATAGGTAATGTGATTGTTTCTGTCGTAACACGACATAAGGATTGCGTAACTAAGCCACATTTCCGGAATGGCACCTCATGCAATCGGTTCTGCCAATATTTTAGGGCAACATCAAAGTCGGAAGACGCGGAGCTCTCGCTGCGCCACTCCAACTCACCGTTGGAAGTAAGATGAATGTAGTCCTCAAAAATATTGAATGCATGGTCCCATCCAGCGGGATCATCATCTCTTACAGGTTCAACGTATCGGCATCCCTCAACTGGATCTAATGGGGCTATGACTCGGAAATCGCGATTCTTAAAGGTCATCATACGCTTCTTGAAGTTGATTACGGCTCCACTATCGTTAGCCCATCCAATCCCCAAGAGAGTAGGATAGGAGCTTCCTCCCTCAACTACTTCAATGACATCGAAGTCAACATAAGTCTTCATGCCCTCAATATCAATCATGAGCCATCGAATTCGCCCAATGGGTGTTACCTTCGCACAGTTAGCCAACCGGAGCTACACAGGAGACCAGCTCAATGGGGGACTCCCCATCTTCTGCCACGCCTGCTTGGTTAAGATGTTGACATCCGAACCAAGGTCAAGAATAACAGAGTCAACATCATATTCACCAATCTGAATATTCATTCGCATCTCCTTGCCAGTCTTCCGTCGCTGTAGGGAGTTTACTGTTGACTCCTGCCGTCCTTTCATAAATCGCTGCAACCATCCCTCAATCTCAACCAGGGTAGCCGGGTCTCGGGCCAATAATAGACAACTTTCAAGAAACTTTTGCAATGTCCCTGGTGGTGGAGGCTGATCAGCGTCTGATGAATTACCAAATATAGGTGGCATATCGCAAACAACAGCCTTACCGCGGTCTTTCTCCAAGGTGTGACATGCCTCTAGGAATGTCTCTCGCTCCATATCAATGTCGAAAGGTACCGTCTTCTGACCAGCCAACCAAATCAGTGGTAGCAAACTATCTTCCCTAGTCGTCTTGCCTCCATGAGTGACAACAGCCACTGAAGCATCTTGTGGTCGCGGTTCTGCAGAAATGGTCACAATATTTGCGCCCTGCGTCTGGTTCTGCTACAGATTCCCCAGTTGATTGACATTTGGATTGGCGTTCGGCGGTGGTCGCGGGGGTTGGTTCTATACTGGTTGCTGTGGTTGATTCTGTACTGGTTGCTGTGGCTGGGCCTGATTCTGTAGCTGCGGAGCGTTCCCAGCCTACCATCGTGCAATCAACTGTGGACAATTCTCAACCGTATGACCATTAACAAAACAGAACATACATTGATTCTGTAGTAGTGGACAGTCTCGCTGATAATGGCCCCATACCGCACAGTGGTAACATTGAACAGCTCCACGACCACCTCGACGTCCTCCTCCACAACCAAATCCGCCACTGCATCCACCCCTATATCCTCCTCGGTAGCCGCCCTGCTGCTGGTACTGCGACTGCATAGGAGTCTGTTGCATGCCTTGCCCCTACGGTGCATACTGCGGTTGCTGGACGTACTATGGCTATTGTGGAGCCACTTGCATAGGAGAATACTGCAGCACGAACTGCTGCGGTTGTTGCTGCGGTACAAACTGCAACTGCGATTGAGGTAGTGGCTGGGCTACCTGCGGTTGCAGTTGTGGTTGTTGTACGACACACTGATCGTCCTTGATGTAGAATGCATCACACATTCTCTCCTATAGCAACCCATATGCATGGCAATCCTTGTCATCGTGACCCACCAACTTGCAGAATGTGCAATAAATATTTCACGGGGTTGTGACCATTTTCTGCATATACGGGCAATTATCATGACTGTGCCCAAACACCTGGCAAACACGACACCATGACATACTACAGCCATTCAACAGGTTTGGCGCACCTGACACCAAATAATTACAGAAATCCGGGCAATTGTCCTTCGTATGCCCTTCTCCTCGGCATTGCGTACACCATATTTCATCGCGCTCTTCCTTGTTCTTCTTGAAATCTTGCAACTGTATAGTCAGGTTAGCGAGCTGTGTCTGTATCTAGGACATCCCGGCTGCATTATCTCCAATCGGTGACGCCTCCAATCGCATTGCAATCTCTAGAGCTTCGCTAGACATCGATATGTTTTGCTGCATCAGCGGCAGCCGAATGTGGGGTAGTAATGTCGCAATGAACCATTCTTTATGTTGGACGATGCTCATATCGAAACTAACCTTTGCCATCAGTGTCTTGAATCACTGGTCGAAATCCCATACCGTCTCATTGGGATACTGCTTAATTTCCTTCAATTCAGTAATATATTGAGCCTCAGACTTGGGTCGTCTAAATTCAGCAATCAGCGCATCTTGAATCTCAGTGACTTCTCTGGGGCTCCCGTAGGGACTAGAATAAACTTCATGAACCAATCTAGTGCATGACCTCGCAAAGTCGTGGCTAACTGTCATTTCTTAGCATTGGCATCAGTGATCTGTTTCATGGTCTAGACCGCTTCACACAAAAACCAATACTGTTCTGGGTTGTCTATTGCACTTCCGTGGAACAACAGAAACTTATCATCATCGCCCGCCATTCTGGGCTTCCTTCCTCCTTTCGCTGTGCTACTACCAATTAACTTCTGCGGAATTGACGAACTTGGCGGTGTCGAAGTGGTATTTCTTGTTGTTTGTGAGTCAGTGAGCGAAGGTGTAGGTACGTTGGTGCTGGGGGTTGGTCTTGCCTCTATTCTGGGTGTAGCCTAGTCGTTCCTGTCAGGACTGTGAGGTCGCTTCATCCCGTGTGGTCTTCCTTCACGGTTTTGCGGTCCGATCGCAGCAGGACCTTCACCTGTCCTCTGCCTCTTCTCTTATCGAAACCTCGCTCCTCCTCTTGTAAGACCACTTTCTTCCTCGGCTTCACTCACAGTCTCCTCATGGTATGCACCCATCTACCCCTTACCGTTCCATGTACTGTTCACCAACAGTCGTGATAACCATGGCCTCCGCACACCAGGCTGTTTACTGATCAATATGCATTTTCAGTATAGCTTTCTCACAGATTAGCATCTTAATCGATAGTTGGAGCGACAGCAGAAACCTTCCCCTTGTTCCACGGAAGAAATTTCTTTCAGCTTCACTATAGGATTTATGCGTGTCAACTGCAAATTCAGTGATATATCCCTCCAAGATGCTATCGAGCAAAACTTTGACAGCCCGTGATGCCTTTTTATCGACTTCCTGCAACTCCTGAATCAATTCTGGGGTCCAAGTCGTCGGCTTACCACCCTGGAAATTCCTCTTTTGGAAGGTCAGCTTTGACAACCATTCGTACAGAATGACTGGGAATTCACAGAAAAACCATTTGTGCAGACCGTCGTGAATATACCTTTCGATCTAGTGATCTACTATCAGTCGTGTGTTCCGGCTTCCTTCTTCAGCAAACTCCTGCAACTTCTGATCAAACCAGCTCTGTATCTCTGGCTTTTTCGGGTGCCACAACATGACCTCCTTTCACTCTGCACACGGTCCTGGAAAAGGAACCATTTGTTGACCAACGCGACCTCGTTCGACAGGGGTTCGCCTCACTATCGACACATATCGCAGTCTCCATGGGCACCAGCCCGGGCAGGTTTGAGCCCGCCCAGCAACACCCGTAGAGCGGATGAGGTCTCACCCGAGGCATCCAAGAAGAGCAGACGGAACCATGTTTCCACCGAGGGAGGAGGAGAGTCGTGGCTACACAGACTAACTCTATTGCAGTACTTAAACAGAAACTTTAAACATTTGACATGGAATTATCTCATATTACTTAACTGCAGCATTTATCATCCCAGCAACAGTAAGCAGACATTGCATCAAGAAAATATAACAACATTCATGTATCGCAACATTGCACTCAGATCATACCAAAACATCATCATTATATTACTATCGCAGTCATATACCAAAAACAAAACATAGATCTCCGTACACATGCATCACCTTATCTCTCGCCAACTCTCTATATCTAACACCTACAACTCTCATCTATTTATAGGCTTCTGCCATTACAATGTTTGTCCACTTACAAAGGACTTCCTAATTGACACTATGGACAAATGACCCAATATCTAACTGACTCGGTCCAAATGACCCAAAAACCCGCATACCGCGGTACAACTGACTCAACATTACATAACATGTGGTCCAAGTGACCCAAAACCCACCAACTGCGGTATACTTTAACACAAAATACTCCTTCCACACCCTCATCCGATGTGTCGCAGCGTCGGCAGTACTACGACATTTCCTCATCGAACCGCCTGCCAACAATATCGAGAGCATGCTCAAGGAATCTAGCTTTGAAGGAACGACCAGTTTCACCATAAGTATTTCCTCAACAACCAATTTGATCACATTAAATTTACCATGGAGGTTGAAGTTGATGGTATCTTACCTTTCTTAGATGTTTCATTCACCAAGAAACTTGAAGGGTCGTTATCCCATCAAGTTTTTAGGAAGTAAAATCACATTGAGCAATATCTCCATGCTAAGTGTTAGCACTTAGTTTTCACACAGTGAAAAATGATATATTAGTGAAGAAATGTTTTCAAAATTCTTGAGAAGAAATAAAATTGTTTTTGGTCTCATGATTATGAGCTAAGGTGTGAAGAAATTTGTAAATAGAATCACTAGGAAAGAAATTTCAAAGGAAGATATGAAAATTTGACCAAAAATGAACAAAAAGAAAGCCAAAGACTATAGTCCGAAGGCTAAATATCATCAAGGCTAACTATTGGGCAGGTTGTACTGTTGATTGTGTGCGCAAGAGAGATCAACGGTTCTCGTTGATCGTCGCATAGCCAAAATGCGCGAGAGCAAAAGGACGCAGGTGGTTGCGACAGGGAAAACCGGAGGCTACATGCAATATGCAGAAGATATTGCAAAGGGGAAAAGTGGTATGCAAAACCATTGAGATGGAATGCAATACTGCCAAAGTAAAGGGAATTCTTGCAGACCACGTGGACCGCAGAGATGAAATGAGGGAGATCCTATGGTTGAAAAGTCAAATTCCAAAAGGGCGCAATTGCAGTGAAATAAATGATGGTCCAGATCATTGCGTGGTTGATCGACGACTCTCGATGATCGATGCATTGGGAATGTGCGCGGAGGTTAAAAGACAAAGGTGGTTGCAGCAAATGAAACCACCGGACAGGTGTCAACATTGGGTTCTGTCGTAAGGAGGATAAGTGGTAATGAAAACCACTTTAGAGCAATGCGACACCACTTTGTAGACATGTGGTGTTGATAGATAATGGACGACAGAGATCATAGCTTAAAAGATGATCCAACGGTGGATGGAGAAAAGATGTCAAATCAATAAAAGACATCAAATCTGAACGGCCAAGACTAATGCACGAGAGATCAACGAACTAAAAAGGCGGACAGCTGGTAAAAAAGACCGAAGGATAAGAGAATGAGGTTATATATATAAAGACGCATATGAAAAGTTGACATTTGTTCCTTGGACCTATCGGAAGCTTCTGGACGTGTGGAAGACGAAGAAAACGACAGGAGGGGTTATTCTCAGAGCTTTTTGGTGACAGGTAGGGCTTCATAACCACCACTATTAGCAAATCTAAGTATATTTATAACAAGAAAATGGATGAAGAACCAGTTTCTAGCAATGTTATGGTTAGAATTGCTCTGGAAGATAGGGATTTTTATTTATTCAAAACAGAATTTCGGTTGTTTGTACCTAAAATTAAGAGAAGATTGAAGGTTTTGCTTGAAGAGGGTTTAGATGTGCATAGAGTGTTTCAGTCATCCTTTATCCTTTTTTGCATTGACCAAATTATGCCTTTCCCCAAGTTCATATCATGGTGTCACTATTACATATGGGTGGATTGTTCCATGAAATATTTCCACGTTTTCAACATTCGTGGGTTAAAAAAATGAATTTTTTTAATTTCTTTTTTTCAGGGCAGAAAAACCATGGCAATATCCACGATTTTTAAAGTTCCACGAACTTTTGTTGATATAGGGACGAAATTTCTAGGTTTCACTTTTCGTTGCAATATAGACGAATGTTGAGCTATATATACTACATACGCTCACCATTATTTACACATTTTCTATTCTTGCGACACATTGCCTATTATTGCGACACATTGAGCTCGGATTTTGGACTTGCGAGGTGATTGTTTGAGCTTGGATATTCTACATAGCTCTGATTTTGAACTTGAAAGGTTAGTAATGTGTGATTTTTTGTCTATATTTTTATAAGGGTTAGAATTTAATATTGTTTAGTAATGAGGCTTAGGTCATGTTAACTTGCTTTTTTGCCTTTCTAATATTTTTTTCAAGAACTTGCTATCATTTTCATTTAACTTGCTATATTTTTTTCAAGAACTTGTTTTTTTGTCTTATAGGTCATGTTAACTTGCTTTTTTGCCTTTCTACCCACAAAAGGTCATTATAAAATGGTTGTGGCAAGGAAATTCATGGAAATGCTATTTTAAGTCCAACATACTTCTAGCTTAGGAATTGCATCACCTTGTCAAATCTATATTCTAGTTAAATATTTTAGGTTAACAAGTTCATTTTCATGGTAAATAACATTCATTCTCATACTAAAGTCATTTTTTTTAATTAAATTAAGTGGTACTTTTCTTGCTTGTGATTTTTGTGTTTGTGATGCTTTTTTTTGTTATGAAAAATTTGTGATGCATCTTAAATAAACTCACTAATTATTTGTGTTCCTCTGCAATGACCCTAATTATAACAAGGTGGTCCACAATTGAGTGATAGATCCTAAATACGACGTAAGATTGTACATTGGAAGTATATACTAGCCTAGATCCAAATTCTAGGCTCTATCAAGCGCCAAGAGGGATCAAATCTCCCGAGGTGCAAACCTCTTCTCAGGTATTGCACTCAAGGATCTTTTACAATATCTCCCTCATATTATTACTTTTTACCTTTTATTATTACATTTTATTTATGGCCGACAATATGGACAAACACTCGACTCACAAGATCTCCCTCATATTATTACTTTTTACTTTTTATTATTACATTTTATTTATGGATGGCAATATCGACAAACACTCGACTCACAAGATCTCCCTCATATTATTACTTTTTGCTTTTAATTATTACATTTATTTATGGCCGACAATATCGACAAACACTCAACTCACAAGATCTCCCTCATATTATTACTTTTTTATTTTAATTATTACATTTTATTTATGGCCGACAATATCGACAAACACTCAACTCACAAGATCTCCCTCATACTGGGTTGTAGAGCGCCTCTCGAACCAATAAGAAAGTAGTTTTAGGTTATATATATATATATATATATATATATATATATATATATATATATTATTAAAAAGAATTATTTTATTTATGAAAAATGAATGTTATTTGAACAAAGATGTGACTACACATTTTTTCTTAAAAAATTCAATGTTTATATTAATATTAAAAAACATTACCTATATTATCTTATTATTTATAATAATTTATATGTATATAGACATGTCTTAATGTAATATTTTGTTGTTGCGATGTTCATGAAGATTGTAAAATTGTATAGAAAATTTAAATTGATTTTCATAATATATTTTATTATATAATTCATTTTAATAATAATTTTTTTTTTAATTATAATTTAAGAATTTAAGAATTTGTATTTTCTTCTAAAAAACATTATGAATTTATATATCAATTAATATACATATCATGCATTATTATTAAATTAATACAATATATTAATGTGAATCATATATCAACCACTTATAATCCAATACTCGCACACTATGTCTTAACAAAAGCATTCTATGATTTAAAGAAACCATGTTGAATAAATGAGACCCAATCACCATAGGATTAGTTATTTAGTGTGACCATATAAGCAACGAACATGGAATTTTCAAGTTTAAGGTTTTTTAACACATGTTTACTTTTTTTTTTTGTTTTGTTTTCATATATTTACAAGGATGTGATTTAACAAGAATTAATATAATATTTAAATCAATGAAATTGCAATGCTAAAATTAATAAAGAAATTAGTACTATATACCAATTTCAAAACAAAATTACAATTATTTTTAATTCATCATAGATCCATTTTAATTCCGGATTAGATTCTTTCAGAAATATACTTATAATATCGGATGTAATTGACAAGTTATCGTTTGGTATGGTGTAGGTAAGACAATTACTTGTACCACTACAAGGATTTGTCACTATGAATGAAAATGCAAGGAAGCTTGCTCAGTTTAGAGCTACATTAGAAGAGAGAGGAGATGTAAAATGTTATTGTCCTTGATATGCTTGTAGGGGCTTGCAAAATAGAAGACTTTTAATAACAACAGCTGAAATACATTGTAGGGAGAAGGGGCACGCCGAAGGGGGTTATGAATATCGTCCCCTAGTAAGAGGTCGTTATTCAATTTTTAATATATTCACTGTAATATTCATCATGTCATGAATTTCAGTAAAATGTCTTTTTTTTTTACTATATGTTCTATACAGACTATTTTTTCTACGTTGTTTGTAAATTTATAGACAATGCCCCCAAAATGTCGCCCTACAGAGAGTTATTTTCCAAGTACTAGCAGAAATACTCATTCACAGCCTGATGAACTTCTACATCAGAATATTGAAGATGATCAAGTAGTTATTTCTAATGATATGGATGTAGATAACATTAGTGATACAAATCAGGAAGATGAGATACATAGATTGATCCAAGACACATGTGCTCCAATGGATGAGGACAACCAGGATGATAGTCACGATGTTGATCCTCTACTTGAGAAGTCACGTCAACCTCTTTATGAAGGCTCAAAAACAAATCTTCTATCTGCTATATTGTTGTTAGTGAACTTGAAGGTTTTGAATGGTTTATCAAACACATGTCTGACAGAGATACTAAGGTATGTAATTTGTTAATTATTTTTGTATGCATGTTCACAATATCTATAGAAAGGGTTGACTTTTTTCCTATATTGTTGCTATTGTTATCTAATTTGTAAAGTTTGTATGTGATATTGATGATTGATATTGTTTTCATTGATTTATTCTTTTGAATTTTGTAGATTGTTAGGTGAGTTTCTGTTACCAACTTCAAATATTTTACCATGCACATATCGAGAGATATATGTCATTATGAAAGCATTTGGAATGGAGTCTCAAGCTATTGATGCATGTCCTAATGATCATATAATATACCATGGACAATATGCATTAGAAAATGAATGCCCACAATGTCAAACAAGTAGGTATCGAATCGATAAAGTGACAAAAAAGGTGCCTCAAAAATTTCTTCTATATATTCCGATAATTCCACATTTCCAGTGGTTGTTCAGGTGTCAAAGTATAGCACAGTTTATGGATTTCCATGCAAATAATAGAAGTCGCGACGATGTTCTTCGAATTCCTGCAGATGGTTCTGCATTGAGGTACATCGAAGAAAAGTGGCCAATTTTTAAAGAAGATCCTCGTAATGTTAAACTTTCTTTGGCAGCTGATGGTGTCAATCCATTTGGAGAGCTTCATTCTACCTACTCAGTGTGGCCTGTTTTTGTTATAAACAATAACCTTCTTCCTTGGATGTCGATCAAGAGAGAGCACATAATGTTGGCAATGATTGTTCCAGGTATTTAATTAGCATGTAATTTTTTCCTTGAAAGTCTGATCACTAAATATTTCATTGATTTGTTTAGTGCATGATAATTATGTCTTTTATATATAACGACATATAGGCACTAAATATAATTAATCATGTATGTTGGACCAATTAGGCAAGTACTAGGTTAAAGATATGAACATATATCTTGAGCCTCTTATCGATGAGTTGTTGAAGTTATGGGATGGCATTACTATGTATGATATTTCTAGACCAATAGGGCAAAGACGATTTCAATTCCATGGAATACTTGCATTTACAATTCATGATGCTCCCAGGTTAACACATTTTTGTGGTCTGTTGTTACTTTCTTTTGTTCCTTAATATTTTATATATCTATTGATAATATCATGCATTATTTAAATTGTAATTCTAATTTGCTACACCAATTCATATATCTTTAGGTCTTCAAACAAAGGGTAAATTTGCATGTCCAGTTTGTGGTCCCAGGATAAAATCTCGTCGTTCAAGGAGTTTAGCAAAGGAAGTGTTCGATGAGTATAGGCACTTTCTTCCTAAGAACCATAGTTATCGAACTACAGACAAAGAAAAATTTAATGGTAAAGAAGAGAATGGAAAAAAACCACGAAGAATGACACTTCACCTATGGAAGGTGGAATATAATAGAAACCATCAAGGTATGCCAATTTGTTTTTTGTATTGAATTATGTCCAACGCGATATGTTATACCTATATTGATTAATTAGTTTTAATTTGATTTTGTTGATGTTTCATGAATGTTGTTAAGGCACGAATGGGCTTCTACAAGGAATCAAAATTTACCCGATTCAATTCAGTAGGTTTCCATACTATGAGCACCTGCAAATAGTTCATTTGTTTGATACAATGCATATCGGCAAGAACATAATAGAAATGTTATGGCGAATATTAGATGGAAGGATTGACAAAGAAAAAATTGGAAAGATTTGTAGTGACATCCAAGAAGCTAATCACACATTGCAAAGTGTGATCGTTAATTCTAATGGTGATGGCCATCAACAGAATATTAGTCTTCCTTGGTTCTTGATGGAGCAATAGAGCAATATTGTAAAAGAGGTCATAAAAAAAATCAGGTTTCCGACAGGTTTTTCGTCAAACATAAAGAATATCTTGACGAAAAAAGGTGATTTTTTCTGGGGTTAAAACACATGATTGGCATACATTCATTAAGGTAATCCTGAGTCTATAATATATTTCATTATCGGTATGCACTATTTTATTAATTTTATTCTCTTATTTTGAAATAAATATTAATAATTATGTGTTTTTTGATACAGTATGTTCTAGCTTTATCTCTTCCAGACAACTTTGACAACAACATAAAACATATTATATATGTTCTTGGAAAATACATGAGGTAAGTAATGTTTTACTTGGAAAATGTACTTGGTCTGTGGTTTGTAGTTTGTAGCGGAACTTATTGACATATTATATTTTTCCTGCAAATATTATATATGCCTTGATATATTGTTTTATTGCATCATTTGTAGGCGGCTTTCATCAAAAGAAATCCATAAAGAAGATATACGACATTGGAAGAGAGAAATTCCCCGACTAATGTGTGAAATGCAATAGTATCTACCTCCAGCATTCTTCAATGCACAAGAACACTACCTCATACACCAAGTTGAGGAGATTGAATTATGTGGACCAGTACACACAAGGTCGATGTGGATGGTGGAGAGGCAATTGAATTCATTGAAGGATTTTGTTAGACAAAGAGCGCATCCTGAGGGTTCTATGGTTGAAGGATATAGGGTATATCAATGCATGGTGTACATTAGTGAATGTCTACCTAAATTAGCAGAAAATATGAATGTCCCTCGCATTTGGCATCTCGACTCCATCAACAAATTTGAAGGGGAGGTCCTATTGGGGAGAGGCGCATTGAGGACTGTGAAAGGTAATTATTATTATACGTTGTTGAATTAATATGTTACACATTTATTTTTTCCAATTTTATATTATCATACTGTTTTTTAAGTCTTGTTAATAATTATGCATTTTCAACTATATTACACTATGTTCCTTTAATGATATCTAATTAATGATATTGAATTGTTATTTTATCCTATAGTTGGTCGAATGTAGGATGCTTTACATTTATACATTGCAAACAACCTTGATTGGATCGAGCATTGGATAAGAGATTGCGAAGAATTCTTCGGTAGGTTATCATGGGAAGGGGTCAATAATATGATTAAAACAATTCATCATCTTCAACATCAAATTCCTGACCTTACCGAGCAAAGGGAAGTTGATTTAGCCACATTTTTTCTAGTTACTTCGCTCCATTTTTCCAATTACATTTCGTTTGTTTAAGTTTTCAATTATATTTACTAACTCCTATATGACGTTTATTAATTCACAATGTATTTTTAACATGTTGTCAATGTTGCAGTTGAAACATCACAAGGCTATGTGGTGTGATGGTCATAAATTTCGTATCAAAAAGTTGGATGATAACAGGAAAATTTCGGATTGTGGGATAACTACAGTGTTTAAGGTCACCAATGTTTCCTCTAGAAGTGATAGACATCGAGAAGAAACCGAGAATAGGTACTATGGCCATTTGGAGGACATTATTGAGTGTTATTTTAATTCCTTTAAAATAGTTTTGTTTGAGGTGAAGTGGTAAAGGCTACAGATGCATGAACGTGATCCTGAAAGAATTGTTGTTCAGCATGCTAATGGATTTACCATGGTTAATAAAAGGGCATTTGAACTGGGTACAGAGCCTTATGTTCTTCCAAGTCAATGTGAGAAAGTCTACTACTCCAAGGTACCAGGTAAAGAAGGTTGGTCATACATTGTTCGATACGATCTAAGAGGAAGACCAGTAAAGTATAATCATGTACTAGATGATGAAGATAATCACGAAGAAGAAGAAGATGATGATGATTCAGATCAGGCTGCAGTCAATGTCTTAGATGAAGAAGTTGAAGAGGTTGATCATGCAAATGTAGCAGATGATGATCTCATTGATGATATGGATGACTATATTAGCGAATATGACTTTGATGTTGATGACGATGTGAATGCTCCTTTCCTCAATATCTATTCAGAACCAGATCTTGATACAGATTTTGAGTTGGAGGAAGAAGAAGATGAATGAGATTTAATTGTTGAGAAGTAGAGGTACGCAATGTTTATAGGTTAAAGTAAATGCACTCACCATATGTTCATTTTGTAGATTAACTTGGTTATATTTGAAAAATAGTTTTCTAATCTTATGTTCTACATGTGCAGAAGCATGGGTGTTCCTGGAGGTTGTAGTGGTAATTTATGTTCTACAAAATGAAGTTATAAGATTTATGTGTTAATTTTTGGGTTATTTCATATTAGAAAAATTATGATAAGTTTTATACAAATGGATTGGTAACTTAAATTGTCATAATATTTTGAACAATATTGTCATCAATGTTCATATTTTTAATGCAATGATAGACCAAGTATTTCTTTTTCAAATCATGAGTTAGAATAACATTTATTCAATAGGTTATGATGGTCACAAGACTTAAGGCTACTGACATATCAAGGAACATTAAATACTTTCTTTAATGAAACAACATATGTTGTTTGTTGGTGCTCTTTATGGTAGATAATAAATACTTTCTTTAATGAAGAACCATATCTTGTTGGTGTTTTAATGGTTGATATAACATTTTTAACAATTTATACCTCATTTTTATTCAATAACCATCTTGTTGCTTCCAAAGTATGTTGACCTTACCTTCTTCAACATATACTCTAGCCATCTGTATTTTATCTAACTCCTTCAAGTCAAATATAATAAACTACTTTGCAAATGACTCCCTACTTTCCATCTAACTTTCCAAAATTCTTGTTGAAAAAGCGTTTGATTGTTTGAATGTTTTTTTTATGGCTAATAGCATAAGCATTAGTGATGACAAGATTAATTTTTGGTTGATTGGAGGTAAGGATAAACCTTCTTGGTTAATATGTCATTGGTGACACGCAGGAGACACACTTATTGATTGCTACTTAGACATTATGTTTGGTGTGAATCTCTCTTTGTTAAACATGTGGGAATGGTGCCTTAAAAAAATGTACGAAAAAATGCATAGTTTGTGGTACAAGGATCTTCAATTGCTAAATGTTTCATGGTTCTTAGCATTTTTATGGAGGTTCTTCATATAATTTACTATGTATCTTTCTAGTTCCCTTCTTATTATCATTTTACTAGTTTGGAGAACTTTTTAAGGTGGTTTCTTTGTTCTAAGATTTGGGGTGCTCAACCCATTACACTAGTCCAAGGGAAATATGCATACTTTTCAAGGATCAAGGCAGGTTATCTCTTATTGATATCAAATTGCAAAGGGAACTAGTGGTATCTACTAAGTGAATTGTTAAATGCTTGTTTGGAGAGGAATTTTGAAATTTTTTAATACAATTAAATTGACATCTAGCCAACATTCAAATATGTTGAATAGGCCTTTTATCACAAACAACACCATTGCTTCACCACAATATTTTAGGATTGTTGGTACCATTGTGAAATTAATATATGAATTAATTATAATTAATGTATACTGGTGTTGTGAAATTAATATATGAATTAATTATAATATTGGTGAAATTAATGTAATTATAATTAATTAATATATATTGTTGAAATTATAATATTGAAATAAATATGATATTATATTTCTTAAACATCAAACAAAACATACCTTTCTCCGTCGAGCTTGGCGAAAATGATGATCTCTTGCTCTGGTTCGATAGCACCCCTGCATGCAACCGGCTACGATTCAATGTCCTCCTTCATTGTGCAACATTTACTGTTGAATTGCTACGAAGGCTATTGAACTTGGTTTCTTTGGGGCGGCCGGAGCTCCTCCTTCACTGTGCAACTTTCACTATGCTCTAGCCATGTCAACATATCCCCGCAGACCCTCAATGGAAACCGTAAGTTGAAACCCTCCTCTATTGAGTCGAATCTCTGCATTTTTGGGTGCGAATTAGGTGGTTGCAATGTATTTGCAGAGTTACGAGTTGTCCCTTTTTTTAATTTCTAAGTATTTTGTTGTAAGGATTTGTCAAGGTAGGGTTTAGGGTGAGGTTTTCCTGGTTTCGGTTGCTTAGTGTGTGGTCAAAGTCAAAGGTCTGCATTTGAACGCAGGAACCATGCATTTGGAGGAATCTTTGAATGGATTGTTGTCCTTGACTGTTCAAGAATTTTAGTTATATTTCATAACACACATGTTTTATCTTTCCAGAGAGCTCAGTAGATTAAGAAATAGGGTAAATTCCTGTGTTTTGGATGATTATGCCCAGAAATAAGGGCAAGACTGTAATTAGATATCTAGTGTGAAGCATTTGAATATGGTATCAGTGCTGAAGGCACATAAATAAAGCAATTTACATCTTAACTGGAATAGAAATTGCAATTTCTTCCTCAAGTTGTGTAAAGTTTGTTTATGTTAGGGTTTGGAAGGCAGTGTTATTTGTCTGCCCTTATTTTTTAGTTTTTCCCCCAAAAATGCCTGTATTGTACCAGCCACCAGCCAGTCCTGACAACATTGGTTTTGTTTTTAAAAGACAACATCTTACAAATTAATTATTTTGTTATGCACCTCCATATACCACCACACCCTGATTTTGAAAAATGGCATCCTTCTCACTGCACACATCCCCATTTGCATCAATGTCCCTAAACCCACAAAACCTGACAAATTAGTTCAAAAACCTTCAAGTTTTAACTGATCGTGAATTTAGAATGAAGATTGTTTGTGAGGACATCAGATCTGCTACAAGCACTACTAGCTCTTGGGTATGGATATTAAACTACAGGTGTTACTGGCCTCCTATTAAATCTCACCCACAACCTAGCAAATCTATAAATTATGGAGCTCACCTTAGTAAACTAGAACTACAACTAAATTTAGAAGTGTTGGATATGCATCTCGATAAGTGCACCAATAAAATATCATGGGTCTCAATCACTCCATTATATAAAACGTCTGTGCTTGGGATGCCTAATTTAAAGTAGATGAGCCTACCACTCATGCAATAGTCAACATGAGTACCTTCAAAGGTAAAGTATCTATGTTTTTGATAAAAATATGGATCTCGATCTTTATAGTACCCGTGGAGTAGCAAGTGTCCATATACCCTTGTACTTTGAGCACCAGTCCACCCTTGCCACCTCCTTTTAGTTTAACTAAAAATCCTCACCGTGATAGTCTGGTGATGAAGTATAGATAATCCAATGTGAACTCTAAAACCTCCCCATCTATAACGAAATCATTTTAGTTAGGATCCCAATAAATCACCAACAATTGCAGCAATTTCTTTTGAGATCTCATGTTGGGAATTTGGTAGAATTTGAGCAACCTGTAATTGTGAAGGGCATCCAACGTGTATTCATATTCAAGTGCAACACTATCCTCATCCAACTATTGATATTTTTATTGGATAACTGATTATGTTACTGGTTATGGATAATTGTATTGGATACCTGTTTATGTAACTGGTTATGTTACTAGTATTATATAATCAATAATTTCAGCATATGGTGAATGATATGTTTGAGATTTGGACCGATTATGAATTCATGGTATATTTCATATGGCTTTGTGATTTGTTACTGGTTATTGAGGAAAAAACCCTATCTCTCATATGTAAACAATTATTGTAGGTTGATTGCCTTGGACCAGAGTCTCCCCACTAGTCTATATGTAATGATAATCCCCAACATCAACCAGCTGAACATCTATGAAAGCACTATTCTCAACATCAACATCTACAGATGCTAATTCTTCATTTCTAATAGTAGGTTCAACACCCATAGTAAGACTGTAAGATACCATAGCCCCAGTTTCAGTAGGAAACTCATTATTAGCATGCAATTCCAACTCATGATGGAAATTCATGAACTTCATCATTTGTACATTATGTCTGCAAAAGAAAACTCTTGTCATTCTTAGCATCTACAACACTCTTGTCTCCATCAGCATCTACAAATTCTCTCTTGTTACTTCTAGTAGTAATTTCAACACCTGGAGGGAGACTGTAAACTGAAGTGGGTCCAGTATCAGCCTGCAAGCCATTATTAGATGAAAACTCTAAATTAGAAGATGGAACTTTGTGAACTTCAAGTGCAAGATCACTCATGTCACCATCAATATATAGAGATGCTCTCTTGTCACTATCAACGTCTACGGACACACTCTTTTTACTTCTAGTAGTTAAGGCACCCAAAGCTAGATTGTAAGCAGAAGTAGGTCCAGTATCAGTAGGCAATTCATTGGTAGAATGCAATTTCAACCCATAATATGTAACTTCATGATCTTCAATAGGTGTACATTATGTCTTTTGTATTTCCCTACATTACAGAGTGTACAATAGATGATACCTATTTACTGGGTTTAGGATCCATTACTGTTGTTATTCATCACAAGCTCACCCAATTTAGAGGTTAGGTTGTTGATAGAGGGTAGAAAAGGGCCCAACATTAACTGCCTTTGTCCAAATTTGGACAGAAATTATTTTAAGGTGATTTCCGACTCATTTTCCTTATTGCTTAGTGCTTTTTGAAGGTTAGGGCAATCCCTAACTTGCACCAGCATTCCCAAAAATGGAGGATGATGCTTAGAACTTGCACAAACCGTGCCCAGATTTGAAATTTAGTGTTGTTTTTATGCCCATAATTTATCCCTCATGTGATGGCTTACCTATCTCTTGTGCTTCTCTTTCTTTTATTGTCATTTATATCGCTTGTAATTTGATAATTGTTTTAGCTCTAGACACTCCCATTGTTTAGTGGCCTGTTGCCACACAAACACTAGCTACCTTATCCTGTAGACTAAATCCACTTGCTGACACAGTACTCTGTTCCATATTTCAAGTATTTATCTATGCTTGAGTTAATTCTAGTTAATCTGATGTTTACAGTGTTTCAATATCAAATTCACACAACTAGAAATGTAAAGGCAGGAAATCAAATAACTAGATGCTTGAAGACTATAACTCTTATGAATAGTTTGTCTTTCTCAAGTTTAGAACATTGCAACTGGTTCTTGGTAGAACCTTATATTTTTTTCTAAGTCCCACAATTGGTGCTTGGTAAAACCTTATATTTAGAATCAATTTTGGGTGTTTTAAATAACATTTATGACCATATAAAATTCATAAAAAATAGTAACCTATAAATCTGGGCATGTTCTAGGAAGTTTGGAAGGTACATGAGTCTTAATTAACCCTCAAAAAGTCATAAAATAGTTGTAAATGAAAATATGGGCATGCTCTATGTAGCAAGGGCATGATAAAAGCAATTTGAGGCAACCTTGGAGGTCATAAACAACAATATTTGGCACTGTTATAAATTATGGGTACAAAGCAACCTTAAAAATGCCCTCAAACAATCCCATGGTAGCCTAAGAATTAATTTTGGGCAAGTACAGTGGTGAAAGAAGCAGGTTTAGGCATCTTTAGTTAGATCTGGGTGCAAAGGAGGCCTTAAACAATAGTTTTTGAGGTAGAAGCAGAAAAATAATAGACATGGGAATGGTTGCACTCAGCCCTAACTTCTAGCTTGGAGGATGGTTGCATTCATCCCTAACATCAAATGCATGGATGCACCATATTATCCATAAAGGGTTAGAAGGGAGAGTGCTCTATCCCAAGTCAACCCTAATCCATTCATAAGTGTAAATCAAATCCAAAACCAAAGGAGTGCTCATCCAAAATTTATGAATAAGCATGCCAAGAGATCAACCAAAATCCAAGGAACAAGGGCATTGTCATAGAATGGTCTCCAAATACCATAAGAAAAGGCCAACCATGTGTTGAAATGGCTCAAAAACCATCAAATGCTCAAAAATAAGCTTCCATAGCTCTAATCCCTAGGGAACTAGTTTTAGCATTTCATAACAAGATAAAGCTTATGAAAACAAATTCCAATCCATATATCATAATTCTCCATCAGAGCTAGGGAATTGGAGAATGAACCTCCTCAAGACAAGCTACCAAACTGGTGAAAATGGATGACAAAAAAAAATTCAGTATTGCTCAAAAGGAATGCCCAAATTATCCAATGCCCTGGAGAAACAAGGAGAACGTTCACCACCATGAGATGGCTCACAATACAAAATTTACAACTATTACCCCCCATTTTTCATGGGTGGCCATTTGTGATTTCATCACATTTTTAGTGGGGTTGACATGATGTTTTATTGGTTGGAACAGTTGGTTGAATGATTGTCAATGATGATGATGATTCCCTAGTATTTGATGATGTTATTACACATGCATGGTTGAGAGACTTTCATTATGGTTTCCAAATTCCTCTACTGGAAACTATGAACCAACAAAGGAGGAAAGTTCACGTGCAAAGGTGACCATGATTTAGGGAAAATTCCATCAGCTTTTGTAGCAGAATTGGATTTTACAATTAGTCACACTACTAGCCTAATTCAAAACATATTATATATAAATATGCTTCTAGACAACACACTAGGACTTAACTAATGTGTTGGGTTGAGGGATTTTGTAATTGTGTGGACCACGTTGCCCTGTTGTCATCCATAATTTTTGGCATATTTTGTAGTTATTTGGAGGCATAGAAACCTTTTTAACAATCTATTAAAAAGGTCATTGATACCATTAGGATAAATAATTAAATAACAACATTCGGGAGGAAATCAGCCTTGGTAAACTCACTCATTCACTCACTCATGTCATGCACTCACTGCTTAGGTTTGTGTTTTGATGTGTCAATGACTATGTTTGTGACATTAGAGAACCACTACAAGGCCCAAAACAAGGCCAACTAGAACCACAAACCAAGAAGAGGTTGATTTATGCATTGACATAAACAAGTGGCACTAGGCACACAATATGGAGAAACAATGAGTTAGGAAAAACATTTGCACCAAAGTACCACAATGGTTACAAATAAGAGAATATTTGACACAGGAGAATGTTGTTAATTTTTAACAAGCGAGCCTGAAACAAATGATCCTGGTGCAAGTGAGCACGAGGCAAGTGAGCGTAGAAGGTCAAAGCGGAATCCAGTGGGCCCATAACCCATAAGTAAACATGAAAATATCTACTTGGACCGGAGGAAAAAATCATATCTATACTATCAATGATAATATGAGTTGGTTGGATTATATGCAAGACTAGAAACCTAGGTGGGAGTTGAGACATGCTGAAGTATTAGATGCTAACTTACAGGGATCTAATGCTTTTATTAGACTAGTGCCAGAACTCAAAAGAATGCTTATGGGATCCAGTATTATACTAGAGATGATTTACAACAACTCCCTGAGAAAAGCAGCTGATGCAAGCAATTGGTTAACTCACCTATACCATGATCTTAACTTATTATCGATGGAGGGCTCTACACCTCACCCCGGGCTACGACTAGACCAACAATACTATTGTATTAACCGGATACGTTCTTTGGAAGCATGGCCACATCAAGATGCTAGTCTCTGATTTCCAAGTACTACACACACTTATGAAAAATATAAAAAATTATGGTGCAAATTCTTGAGAAAAGAAAATACAGATAGAACATATTATACCATGCTAAAGTTTGGACCTCAAATGACACATATCCATGAGGATCCTAGATGGTTGGTCCCTGATTGGACTAGAGATTGGTGGAGGTCATTCGACATCAACCTAATAGCATTAGATCCAGGTGCTATTTATAATCTAAAACGGGAAGTTGGAGAATCTCTCAAACAGGTCAAAGATATTTTGCAGACAAAGCTTACTAAGGCTCACATCCTTGGGTACTATGTTAAAAATGAACGACAGTGGCTTGTCAAAACCCACATAGACATCCACATGCATCAGAATAGACGCGTGGTCCTGAGGTCTGTTTATTCAAAGGCATGGGTTGTTGAATCCAATGTCTTTCGAGAATTATATGGTCCCCCATACTCTGATGAGTTGTAAATATCTCAAAAGTATTTGGCTATGAGTGGGGCCTGTCCATTCAAATTGTCATAAAGATTGAAAAGAAAGTCATAAAAACTTTTAGACCTTACTTTTGAAATCCATAAAAACTTTTAGATGTTTTCCAACACTTATATCTCTTGTTGATTTCACTTAAGTTAAGGCTTAAATTGTCAAGGATTTGAATGTTTGCATCAAGCACATGTGGTGTATAAGGGTTGTTTGAGGGTCTTACATAACATTCCCCACACATTTAATTGCAACTAACACATTGGTACCGAATGTTGTTATTTAATTATTTATCCTAATGGTATCAATGACCTCTATGATTTTGACTATCAGGTGCTGAGGTGGCATCCTTCGGTTGTTTGCTTTCCTGGGAGAGTAGAGTGCTCCCCTTATTTGGCATATCTTGTAGTTATTTGGAGGCATAGAAACCTTAATAACAGTCTATTAAAAAGGTCATTGACACCATTAGGATAAATAAATAAATAACAACATTCAGGAGGAAATCATCCATGGTACACTCAATTCAAAGTCCTCAATAGTTGATGTTATCCAGTTCTATAGCATGAAATAGTTCCAAAACCCCAAAGTCAGCCCACTAGTAATCTCACAAGAGATGATGCCCACGTAGATGACTTGTGATTATTACCGTCACTTGTGCTAAAAGTTTGTATTGGAAGGCATGATGCCCAATTACTACATATTGCAAGAGTTTGTTGTAGCCAAAGCAACTCCGATGAAAAGGTTCATACTTATCCAAACTCCACTCAACACACCCATGATTTCTTCTCTTATTCTTTCCATACCTCAAATTTTGCAAGTGTCTCATGTTGTAAGAAGACATGGATAGTCTTAATTTGCACCCAAAACTACCTCACATCCACAAAACTAGCCCAGAACTAAATGATGAGGCTGCTAGAAGGTGAAACGTGTCTACTAATGTTCAAAACATTACCCATATATGTTTAGTTACTGTTGTAGCTTGTCATTATAGGGCCCAGAACTGCCAAGATGTGAGTTATAGGGCATGTTCATTGCCTTCCATTGTCCACAAGTGGCATGGGATGCCCAAAATTCATTTTACAACTAATAAAAAGGAAAAATCACACTTTAGACTCGTGAATTAGTGATAGCTTACACAAGATTATTGCTAACTGTTGGTTTATTAATATTTGAGCAAACCCTAGTTCTTTCCATTGTAGGATTGGTGAAAAAGCATTTGAGGAGTTGAATAGGTAAGGGACAGCAGAGAGAAGTGTGGTTGAATCTGAAAGTACATTCTGGTAGCTATTACAGGAACCTATTTTTCATTAGAAAACCCACCCATAACTTGTTTTACAACTTTAGGAGCAAGTGAATTTACCCTAAATAGTTAAGAGAGAAATTTGTGGAAATTAACCATGGGAGCATATATGAATAGGTATATTCATAGGGTATTGAAGAACAAAACACTATAAGATGATTTCATTAGTGATAAACCCTAGGTGTCACACTACTGTTTTTTTGGTTGCTTTGTATATATTCATATTCTCGAGGAGAAAAGGACTGAATTGAAATCCTCCATTTCGAAGGGTTTTTTTGCTGGATATAATGAGTACTCCAAGGCTTACAGAGTAAAACACCAATGTTCAAAAGCTTCTTGAAACCAATATTTTTGCCTTGTCTACATTTGGCCTAGTTCTCTTGATGTTGTGTGTTACCCCCTTTTTGTGATTAATGTGTTTATCTTACATTACATGTCACTGAAAATTGTATTAGCACATTGACCTAACATGTAGTGTTGAAGTTTCTTCAACACAGTGACCGACTTGGGACTGCTCTCAGGTTGACATTTTTCTAGTTTGGTCCTCCTGCTTGGTTGATGGATATGCTCATTCTTGATTGAAATTTATTATTTGTTTTAAAAAAAAACCAATATAGTTGGAAAATCAATATACACATAATGTCTGAAAATAGTCGTTGAAAATCAAATTTCTCATGGCCATTTGAGTGCCAATTTGCATGAATTTGAAATTTGCAACATGTGTAAGGTGTAATATTTCACCTAAGTTAGCTGATGTATTTTGCATTCTCTGTTGTAGTATTTCACTGATTATTTGGTTAAGATGTATTGACATGAAATAGTTACGAACACTACTGCAATGTACTCATGAGTGGACCCTCTCACTATAGTTATGGTTTGTTGGGCTAATATAGTCAATTAATGTTTCTTAGTTGAGTGATTTTGCCAAACAGTTCACTAACAAATATTTTTCATATGCATTAGCATAAAATACCAACATGTAAATTTTAAAAATGAAGGGTAGGATGCCAAAAATATGGCATTCAAATAAAGAGGGTAGGCTGCTAATAATATGCCCAACGATGTTGGAAGGACCAAAACTGGGTGATATACTAGTTAAATTCCTTAATTTGTTGTCCCCGGTGGTTTTGTTCTACCCACAAGAGAAAAAGGCCCCCAAATATGCAAACTCAGTCCACAAAAGCGCTCACAGCCCACAGTGATGAATGTGGTGTCGTATGGACAGCTTGTTATGGCACTGTAATTTGGTCTCTTCCTGCCTCAAATCGTCCTCCCAATACCAAACAATTTAGCTGAGATTTGTAACACTACATCCACTAGGGTTCGGCATGTCCCTCCTAAGCCTCAGATTTGAGGGAAGTAAATGTGTTTAACTAAGTAAATGTGTACTTTCAAAGAAGAGAGAAAGCACCGTCTTGTTTATTCTTGTTTTATGGAGTGTAGGTACCACCAAATAGGTATCTGTCAGATCTATCTTCCTCAAGTGATGATGAAGCTATAATCCGAGAGTTTGAAAGTGAGTCGAATTGTACTAGATCTATCGGTTTTATATCAACTAGATCTGAAAAGATAAGGAAAATATTTCACAGACGCATGAAATATTTTATTGCCAATGGTGGGTCGTGTAATTATGATGCTGAGAGCATAGGAGACATTGATTTGCCATTGAGGTATAAAAAATCTAGTGCAACGATGGGTACCTAATATGCTACCTCAAGTGGACACAGATTTCTCATCAATGGGAGGATGTATCGCATCGCTCCTTTGTCCTTACATGGATTGGGGCCATTTTCCATGGATGGAATAAAGGTCCGCTATGGCACTGTAACTGAATTGATGGAGTATGTAGGACAAATATACAGATACAATAACTGGTTGATCTTTGTCCAATATACTCAAAGTATGCGGAGATACAGAGTTGCAGCGAATTATATTCAAATAGCAGAAAACAATAACAACAAAGGGGTGACTATGTATATTGATGGGAGACCAAGAGCGTCTGGAAATGTTGTTGGCTTTATAAATAGTACACGACCAATGACAACAAATAAGCAACCAAATTGTGAATTCGAGGCACGCGAACATCATCGTATATTTGTATGTGCAATAAAAACAATACTTGCAGGTGAAGAGTTGTTGATCGATTACAACTTCAATAGAATAGATGTGGCTTCCGCGGTCCAGGGGAACCATGGACCGTCAGAAACTATGCCTCATCAGGTAAATGCTAAATGTAGTAACTAAACATGACTACAATAACTGAATGTTTCATTTTTTCTGTTAACATTTGATTTCCACTATTGTCATTCACTTTATTCATGCTTATTATGAATATTTCCATGTGATTACATGGTGATTACACTACTATGAATATCTCATTTTTGTTTATGATGAAATTATTGACTATTGACGTTTGTTTAGGGTGGAGGCAGTGGAAAGGCACACGCTGCTTCCACGGTCTAGGGTGACCGTGGAAGGTCAGAATCTATGCCTCGACAGGTAAATGTTAAATATAGCAAATAAATATGACTACAATAATAAGATGTTCCGATTTTCACTGTTAGCATTCGCTTTTTCCGTGATTATTGTTAATATTTCCATATGATAGCATGCTCATTAAACTATGGCAGGATTCTGCATGTCGACATGTAGCAGAACATGTAGCTTCTACTTCCGAGGTAAAAATAAATATTAATGCAATATCTCATTTGTGTTTATGTTACAATTATTTAGTATGAGGTAAACGTTTATTTATTGATTTATTATGTCAGGGTGGCACCGTTGGAAAGGCACCTGCTGCTTCCATGGTCGAGGAAGACCGTGGAAGGTCACACTCTGTGGCCCGTCAAGTAAGTGTTACGTACAATAACTAAATGTTTTGATTTAGTATGTTAACATTCAATGTCCACTACTGACATTCACATTATTCTGAGCTTATGATGGATTACTGGTTCATTTTTCTGACATTATGATGGACTACTGGTCCATTCAAGACCGTGGAAAGGCACCTGCGACTTCCATGGTGCCGGTTGATCGTGGACACTCATCGGCCATAACATCGCATCAGGTAAGTGTTAGTTCATAATAGTAACTTAATTTTCATTACAATATCAATATTCGAATGATGTTAAAATTATATTGCTTAATTTAATTTATTGTTTGATGAATTTAGTCACGTGCACCCAATCTGGGTGATGAGGGTTTTGAGGAAGACATTTTCTATTCCACTGACCCACTGCACACTTTTAGAATAGCCTTTAAAAAGGAAAACATATAAATGCTTGCCTTGACTTGCAAAAGGCCCTTAACACAAGAAAATAGGGCAAGGATTCAACAACTGCAAGATGAAATACAATCTTATGGGGTAAGTGGCATCTTCACAAAAAATTTTAAGCTATGACATGATTTCATATTTGATATTATGTTTTTTATTTTTCCAAGTGATCTGATAAAGTAAATTTTATTGTTTGTAGGAATTTTTAAAACCCGTGACTAGATCAAAACCTGCCGAGACAGGTATAGATAGCAGTGATGGTCCAATGCAACAAAAAAGAAGCAATGTACCAATGAGGATTTTTGCCACTCCTGCAGTTGGCCTCAAATCCATTGATGATGCAGGAACTGATGAGATGGGGCATGATGCCACGGCGGAGCATGATGCCATGCCAGAGCATGATGAGACAAATCCTAGGACTCCACATGACTCTGGAGATGAACGTACTGTAGACAACCAAGAAACTTTTCTTGGAGTAGCATGAGTTAAAAGCACTAGATCACTAGATCTCACCTTTCTGGTAGATGACTCTTGTGTTCCTATCAAGGTTCAGAAGATTGCAGGTATTTATTAATTAATTTATTGATTTTAATCATGAAATTGAAATAGACATACGTTGAAATTATTATAAATGAATGGATGACATGTTTTTGCTCGAAACAATGTCTTCTACAGGCATTTGAATGACAAAGCCTTGTAGCTGTTTGGCCCCACCATTCGCACACGGTGGAATAGCCAAGATAGCAATAAGAGAGATGAATTGATGGACCACATGGTCAACTTGTTCGGCAATACTTTCAACAGGAAAGTTGTTGCAAAGTTAGCCGGTGAGAATTTGAAATATACCAGGGCCTAATATAGGGAAATATTGCAAGATGACCTCAAGCATGAGCGCCCTCCCATGGTTCTAGAGAAAGAGTGGAAGGCACTCATAGATGATGCAAAGGAGAACTTGCTAAAAAACAAGGAAGACAACCACGGCCTGGTAAAGCAAGGTACAACATATATAATCTTTTTACTGAAATAAGCTCAATTATTTTTTTCTTTTTTGTTTTTAGTAAGATTTTTGATATCTAAGATTTTTCAAAATTTTCATATATAGGCTACCTGACACCTCCAAAGCAACCAAGGCTAGAATGGAAAAGCACGGGCAACATAGACTGGGCCAGGGTGGCTATAGAAAACTAAGAGCAAGAATCGTAAGTATTAAATGATTAATTGTATGGAATATTTATTTAACAATACCGAACAAATATCTGATGTTGATACTAGAAATTTTAAAATGTGTTATCATGCATTGCAGGGAAATACGTTCCAAGATGCTACCACCTAGGAAGACCTAAAGCTTGGTTTCAAGTTTGGTTTTAAAAGTGTGGTTGAACATCGGAAAAGCTTGGGGAAGACTCCAATCTCCACAATGACGCAAATGCAGGTATATCACCAATTGTAGTATACTATTAAAGTCTATTAAATAATTATGATTATATCACCCATAACTAAAAATTTGTGTTTTTTTTAAGCAACAATGCAACCGCAGCAGTGAATCTAGCGGTACTCAGCAAGTACAAGTTGATGTTGGGGTGAACATGTCCCATGATAGTGTGGAGCATAGTGTCCATTCTGGTATGTATGGTTTGGAAATAGAAATATCTACTGTGATTAGATATATATATTTCCTGACATATACTTATAAATTTTCTTCTTTCAATGGAAGACCATGCAGCTCAGGAGCATGAACTACAAGAGGAAGCAACTAGACCTCCAATTAACACCCCAGTTGTCACATCTACAGAGACTGGTAAAGAGAAATATTGTAATTTTAATCAAAATAATGAAATATTTATTTCAATAATAATTCAACGCCATATATATATGCTCATTTCCGTTGTTGCAGTTCACACCCCTTCAGAACTGCCTCCACGCCCTGCTCAGCGACGTACAAGAATTGGCATAAATGAGGGCATGGAAACACAAACAATAATAGGAGATATCGCGGTAAATACTGCGCCAAGTGATGATTGTGATACCACACTCGCAAGTTTTTTCAATGCAAAAATACAGAAATCAACGAAAAAGTATGTTAAAATTTTCAGAATTTACTTCAATCTGATCTAGGATCTTAACTGAGAGAACAACATGTACAACATATCTACAGCATATCAATCATGGAGACAATAATGCAAGCACACAAGAGACACAAAGATTTACTTGGGGAAAACCATAAAGGTGAAAAACCCCAATAACTTCCTCAGAGATAGATAGAGCAATGATACAACCAACCAAGAGAGATAGCCATAACCTAGCTACAGATCCTCCTCCTCCATAAGTGCGCCACTCCTCCTTGAGTGCTTGTGTGAGAATTGAATGAGCAAATAGAGTGCCTCACGCACTCTATTTATACTTGACTTGACTTGCCTTTTTACCTAACTCATGTAGGCTCGAACTTAACCACATAACATAATGCTGACTAGGTCGACCCCCAATAGGGTGGTCTAATAACCCTTTGACCCACATGGCCGACCCCCAATAGGGTGGTCTAATAACCCTTTGACCCACATGACTTATACAGGGCCGACCCCAACAAGGTGGTCTAATAACCCATCAAGTATAAGTTACGACACTTACAATATAAATGACGACACTTCCGTATAGAGGAATAATAACATCTCTATAGGAATACAATATACATATATGTGAAATACATTCCGAAGTTACATATACATCAACACTCCCTCTTAACTAGGAAGGTATTTCTCAGCACAGTTCTTTTAGCACAAGTCATCTTCTCTGGATCGTCGTCACTGGATAATCGTCATCGAGTCATCATCATCGTCACTGCTACTGCTATCTCAATCAATCTCTGAATCTACTCGTCATAGGAAGTTCTACAGAGCCAGTCCTTTTTCATACTGGATGTAGGCCCACCACCTGCAGGTCTTCATCATCACTGGCCATACTGTGGAATCCTCAGGACTTATTACGTGCGTCACAAAACCTCGAAAGAGCATCCCAGGCTGTTACGAGCACACGACTCTACCTATAGGATCTCCCAGGGCACAAATTACATGTGACCTCACCACAAAACCTCGAAAGAGAATCCCAGGACTGATTACAAGCACAAGGCTCAACCTATCGGATCTCCCAGGGCACAAATTACATGTGGTCACCACAAAACCTCGAAAGAGCATCCCAGGACTGATTACGAGCACACAGCTCAACCTATCGGATCTCCCAGGGCACAAATTACATGTGGTCATGGAAAAACCTCGCAAGAGCATCCCAGGACTGATTACGGGCACACAGCCCAACCTATCGGATCTCCCAGGGCGCTATTACATGCCATAGGACAAAACCTCGCAAGAGCATCTGCCAGATATCCCAGGGCGCTATTACATGCCATAGGCAAAACCTCGAAAGACTATCTGCAGATCTCCCAGGGCGCTATTACATGTCCTCCCAGAGCAAACCCTCGAAAGAGCATTTGCTAGATGTCCCAGGGCACCGATATTACATGCCATAGGCAAAACCTCGAAAGACCATCTGCAAATCTCCCAGGGCGCTATTACATGCTCATCTGCACAACCTGATCCACGGCCATAGAGTATCAACCTGATACTCACCATACATCATCCTGATGTATCCATGATCATCCTGATCATCATCACTGCAACGTCCTGCTGCATGTCATCTGGAGCAACATCCTGAAGCTCATCATTCATGATCATCCTGATCATCATCACTGCAACGTCCTGTTGCATGTCATCTGGAGCAACATCCTGAAGCTCGTTATCCATGATCATCCTGATCATCAATGCATCTACCTGATGCATACCAAGTATCTACCTGATACATATCATCATACATGATCCTCCTGATCATACAATGTATCCACCTGATACAAATACATGATACATATCACCATACATGATCCACCTGATCATACAATGTATCCACCTGATACATATATAGATACATGGTCCAAGCATCCAACATGATGCATACATACATAAAATGATCCAACTGATCATATCCAGCATCCACATGATGCGTACATACATACATAAAAATGATCCAACTGATCATATCCAGCATCCACATGATGCATACATACATACATAAAAATGATCCAACTGATCATATCCAGTATCCACATGATGCGTACATACATACATAAAAATGATCCAACTGATCATATCCAGCATCCACATGATGCGTACATACATACATAAAAATGATCCAACTGATCATATCCAAGCAGAAACTAGAACATCATCCTGATGCTCATCATCCAGCGCTTACATCCACAGCCATGTGAAGGATCCTCCTTCCAACATGCTTGGAATGGCTTCAGCAAATGTGTCCATCACTTCTTCCTCGAAGTGTCCTCGATCTGAAGAACGCCAAGCCTCTCTCTGAAGTACTCGAACTTCACCCTGGCTAGCGGCTTCGTCAGCACATCTGCAATCTGCTCGTCCATCGCAACATACAGGAGCTTCATGGCTCCTCTCTGCACCATATCCCTGATATAGTGATATTTGATCTCTATGTGTTTCGACCTGTCATGAAACACTGGGTTCTCAGATAGCTTCACACAACTCTGGTTATCACAGAAGATGCCAGTAGCCTCCAATGGGAGATCAAATAACTCAGACAGTAGCTTCCGTAGCCATACTGCCTCACAACTAGCTGAACAGGCTGCAACATACTCTGCCTCAGCTGTACTCAGTGCTACGCAGGACTGCTTCCTGCTAAACCAAGAGATCACACCTGATCCCTATACTGAAGCAACACCTAGATGTGCTCTTCCTATCTGCAGCACTGCCAGCCCAATCTGAATCAACATAACCCTACAGGTTAAACTTTTGATTCGCCTCATACCTGAGCCCATAATACACTGTACCCTTCAGGTACCTCAGAACATGCTTTATAGCAACCAGGTGAACACTCCTCGGATCCATCAGGAACTGGCTCAATGTGTTCACAGCAAAGCAAATGTCTGGTCTAGTGTTCGTCAGGTACATCAAGGACCCAATCATCTGACGATACATAGAGACATCAATCGGCTCAGATGAAGCATCACATAGAAGCTTCAGATTCGATGCCATAGGTGTGGCCATGGCCTTGCAATCCATCATCCCGAATCTCTTCAGGATATCTACTGTGTACTTCCCTTGACCAAGGAAGATTCCACCTGCACTCTGCCACACCTCCATGCCAAAAACAAATAGTGCATCATCCCCAATTTCTCGAACTCGGTAGTAGGCTTCCGCTGCGTGTCGGCAATCAATCTATTTTCACCTGTAACAAACAGGTTATCTGCATGCAAAATTAGTATCACTAGATTTCCTTCCTCAACCTTGTAGTAAGGGTTGGAATCCGCTTTACTCTTGGTAAAGCCCAAACTGGATAGAAAGTTGTCTATCCTACCATACCAAGTTCTGCACACATAAATGACTACACCATGCTGTCTTGAAATCCATCTGGTGCATCTTCTATTTCATCTCAATGCTGCCATCTGCAACATGCTTGATCTGATAGTTCCTTTTGGAAGTCATAACAAACTTCCCATCACATCTTGGGACTACATCCCAAACATCATTCTTCATGATCGACGGATCATGGCATTCCATTTCTTCATCCCAGATCCTGGGACTTTAATATCTTCAATATCTTCAATAGATATCTTTGTTGCTGGAACAAATGTTGTAGTTCTTCTTTTGTAGGAGATGGCATATGATCTTTCCTACACAACAAGTTAAATTGCATGATTAGAAAACATCTCATAGTTTTCAGAACAAATTCTTACACATAAAGAAATATGTCATACAGTCATGCAATTATCTTAGCCAACGCTTCAATACAACATTTATCCATATCCCGTAACTTTCTAGATGCCTTCCAATCTCTACCAGAACATTGTTAAGAGTGTGCACAACTCTCAACATGTCAGCAAAGAGGTTTCATTCTAGATAAGTAGCAATGGAATGTTGTACAGTGCCATAGGCCACTTACCCATGTATATTAGTAGTATACTGTTCATCAATGCAACTATTCTAATATGCATAATACACAACCTAATTCTAGGAACATCAGTATATACATTATTGAACAGTATTATTTAAACAAACAAATATGCAAGAAATGATAATTAAAATACTTATCTTTGCTTGTTCGTTGGGTGGACTCCCTCTGAGTCTTCACTTTCTTGCAGGAGCTGCTGGAGTCCTAATCTGCAGTAGCTTCTTCTACACCTTTCTGTTGTGGAATGTAGAGAGATGGTCAACTCCCTCTGAATATCTGCATCCTTTCATAAACCACTGGAGTGTACTCCCTCTTGATCTTTGCTCCCTGGATTACCTGTCCTTGAACTTATATACATTCTCGATCCCTATGCATGCTTGTTAGTATCATCATTGTGTTATCCTCTAGGTCTAATATAAAATCATACATTCATTAGTATACTATTAAAACACAATAATCTCAAGCATGTATAGTCATGATCATTTCAAACAAAAATAGTAAGCATTATTATTCAAGGTTTATGCAGGATTCTTATGGTTAGTCAAATCATAAGAAACATAACATATCTAAACCTATAATTACTCAAACCTATGACTCTTCAGGTTAGTTGAATCATCAATCAAGATAAGAGATATAATATGCATAAAACCTGTGATTATTCAAACCTATACCTTCATGATTCTTCTGGTTAGTCAAATCAATCAATATAAGAGACATAATTCTTTTACTTATATTCCTATTTGACCATAGGACTTTTCTGGTTAGTCATATCATCAATCAAAGTAAAAATCATAATATGCCTAAACTCATGAGTACTAACTTCAATGAATAATCATAATCAATCATGCCAAGTATACTTAAATAAAGGATCTTATCACAAGGTGAGATTCTAACTTGATATAGGAAAAACATACCTGGATTAGCATGCTAGCTAATTATGTCTAACATACTCACATGATGTCTTCTTGTTCTTCTTCAATGACTTGTGCTAGTAACCTGTATATCTCATAGGTTAACCATTATAAAACCAAGTTATACATACCTCGTAAATGGATCTTTTATGAGATCCATGACAATGGATGAATCTTTGTCCTCATGTCATCATGATCATATGTTCTTTGAACCAGAACATGATTTGTCTTTCTTGGTGTACCTTTCATGTTAGTAGACAACATAAATCTCATACAACATCATAATGCATGAGTACAATCATAAGTGTCAACACCCTAATCAATGAATATTTTCTATTGTGCATTCATAGTTTTATTAAGGTGATATGACAAGTCTAAAATCAAGATTGTACTAACCGTAATAACATGAAGACAAACATACCATAAACTTAATCATGAACAAATCTCAAAACATACCTCGATGAGTCATACCTATCGAGATCGCTTGTAATCTCCTTATGTAAAGCCTTAGCCTCATCTCCCTCTGAAACAGGAACTCCTTCACTTATGCAGGTGACCAATCCATCTTCTTCTAGGATTAACCCAATCCACTTGATTTGCAAGAACTGGACCTGGAGCTGGATATGGGTTTGTCAGAGAAACCCCAAAAATTCAAACTTTGAATTTCAAACTTCTGAAAGGATAGAAATATGCGCCTTGATGAGCTGATCAAGCTGGTATATTCAGAATTTGAAAACTACAAAGTTTCACTCCTCAATTTTGCCTTTGAGACTTCTGGATTCACTGGACGTGACCCTGAACTGGGGTTTGATGAAGCCCACTCTTCTGCCCAGTCAAAAGGTTTGATCCAAAGCTCTAAGCTTCTATTTTTCTGAGGAGCTTCCAGCCATGGTCACAGATTTCAAAAATTCCCATTTTTACAGAAGCCCTAATTTTCCACTTTTCTGATCAAAGTCCCGAACTAGGGTTTGATCAAGCCCGGCCTTCTGCCCAACCAAAAATTCTGATCTTGGTCTCTAAATTTCTATTTTGATGAGTAGCATCCATCCGTGGTCTTCGATTACAAAAATTCCAACTTTCTTCAAAGCCCTAAATTCCGGAAGCCATGAATGAAGGTACCAAAAAATAATTCTGTTTTGACAGAAATATGTACCTGATTGTTTCTGGTGTAACTCCGAAATTTTTGATCCAAAGGGTCTGAAAAAGTTTTCTGAGATAGCCTAACCTGTTATCTTTCCATCCTAACAGGTCTGACCTCAATTGGATGTTCTGAGAGAGAGTTATGCCAAATGTCGCAACGTGACCTGTTTTGGGAAAATACAAGAGAGCGAACTTGTACGGCGTGCCACGTGTCACTGTTTGACCTTTGGCCTCTAAAAACGTTTTCTGAGATATCTATACTTGTTATATTTCCATCCTGATAGGTCTGACCTCAATTGGATTCTCTGAGAGAGAGTTATGCCAAGTGTCGCAACGTGACCTGTTTATGGGATAATACAGAAGAGCGAACTTGTACGGCGTGCCACGTGTCACTGGTTCAACTTCGGCCTCTGAAAACGTTTTATGAGATATTAAATCCTGTGTACTACCTGTCACTTTTCACGAAATTTCATTTGGAGCTTCCTAGCCCAAGTTATGACCATTTTCCCAAGGTCACCTGATTTTGACTCAGATCTGGAAGAGGCAGAAACCCTATATTGTACAGATCATAAATCACAAAGTACAACGAATTAGAGGTTTTCCTTTGGACACAAGGTACCTGGAGATTTTAGCTTCGTCCTGTAACAATTTCAGATCCGAAAACTTTGCCAAAACGGATTTATAGTGAAAGTGCTACGATGACTGGTTTTTGCTATATCAAGCCCTAGCATCGTAAGTGCAACAAGTGTCATACATGCCATATCATGCCTTCTTTCAGGCTAGCTCTGATACCATGTTAAAATTTTCAGAATTTACTTCAATCTGATCTAGGATCTTAACTGAGAGAACAACATGTACAGCATATCTACAGCATATCAATCATGGAGACAATAATGCAAGCACACAAGAGACACAAAGATTTACTTGGGGAAAACCATAAAGGTGAAAAACCCCAATAACTTCCTCAGAGATAGATAGAGCAATGATACAACCAACCAAGAGAGATAGCCATAACCTAGTAGCAAATCCTCCTCCTCCATAAGTGCGCCACTCCTCCTTGAGTGCATGTGTGAGAATTGAATGAGCAAATAGAGTGCCTCACGCACTCTATTTATACTTGACTTGACTTGCCTTTTTACCTAACTCATGTAGGCTCAAACTTAACCACATAACATAATGCTGACTAGGCCGACCCCCAATAGGGTGGTCTAATAACCCTTTGACCCACATGGCCGACCCCCAATAGGGTGGTCTAATAACCCTTTGACCCACATGGCCGACCCCCAATAGGGTGGTCTAATAACCCTTTGACCCACATGACTTATACAGGGCCGACCCCAACAAGGTGGTCTAATAACCCATCAAGTATAAGTTACGACACTTACAATATAAATGACGACACTTCCGTATAGAGGAATAATAACATCTCTATAGGAATACAATATACATATATGTGAAATACATTCCGAAGTTACATATACATCAACAAAGTAGATGCAACTGAAATTCATGACTTGTATTTTGATGGATATCGATGTTATTAGTATGTAACACAGATAACTTTTATTTGGTATAGTTACGAGGTACTTATCTTTTATGTGATGCTCTTAGGAATTTTTCCATTTATATCTTTTATTTTCTTAGAATTTGAATTGTAAATTTAAATGTCATCACAAGTCATTGTATGCTTGTTTATAGTTATTTTGTATTTTAATATTCAAATTTTGTGTTTTCTCACACATCATCACTCCTGTATGTGCTGCATGTAGATATATTAGTCTGAAAATTTGATTCTCTTTATATTAGATATATTAGATATGTTCATAATGACTTCGATGATCATCACTATTTATAATTTGATTACTGCCCATTACATCTCGAGGACCAACTTCAGCACAAGGACCACAGAGGAGTGTTGAAGTTGATAGAGATCGAATTTATGTTGTAAAATATTTTACTGTTGCTTTAGCACTATTCAGAAATAGTACCACACTTCAAATCTAATTTTTGGTTAAATGTTGACGTGGAGATCTTCAACTATACCTCTCTTATTGTTATATGATCAATATGTTTATTTTATCAACTGTTACTGACAGAGATGAAAATTATGTTATAAAATTACTTCCCATACATCTTGAGGACCAACTTCAGCACAGGGACCACAGAGGAGTGCTGAAGTTGATAGAGATCAAAATTATGTTGTAAAATATTTTACTGTTGCTTTAGCAATATTCAGAAATAGTACCACACTTCAGATCTGATTTTTGGTTAAATGTCAACGTGGAGATCTTCAACTATACCTCTCTTATTGTTATATGATCAATATGTTTATTTTATCAACTGTTACTGAAAGAGATGAAAATTATGTTATAAGATTACTGCCCATTACATCTCGAGGACCAACTTCAGCACAGGGACCACAGAGGAGTGTTGAATTTGATAGAGATCAAAATTATGTTGTAAAATATTTTACAGTTGCTTTAGCACTATTCAGAAATAGTACCACACTTAAGATCTGATTTTTGGTTAATGTTGATGTGGAGATCTTCAACTATACCTCTCTTATTGTTATATGATCAATATGTTTATTTTATCAATTGTTACTGAAAGAGATGAAAATTATGTTATAAGATTACTGCCCATTACATCTCAAGGACCAACTTCAGCACAGGGACTACAAAGGAGTGCTTAAGTTGATAGAGATCAAAATTATGTTAACACAGGTGGATTTTATTTTCTATGGTACAAGGTACTTATCTTTTATGTGATGCTATCAAGATTGCATAGAGAGAAATGAGGGATATTTTTATTTGGCATCCCAGCACCCTTCCTTATACTGTGATGATGAACTTTCAAGTTATATAGAACGGATTTACATTTGAGAGAGATATGACTGGTTGTACCTTCCCCACCTTGATTGAGCTATGATTGGTCTTGTGGTACCTTATCTTTCACTTGTGTTTAATGGGTTCATTTACCCTCCTTGAGTAACTTTTTTTAAAACACCTTGTTGAAGTTTTGCTCTTATAGAGTACTATGGTTGTTTGGCCACATTTGGAGCATACGCTTGGTTCTAAGGGTCATGGGTCTTCTACTACCCACACCTATGTTATGACCATTGTTTATATTTTCTTATTTTATGACCATTGTTTATATTTGTACCCAAACTTCAGATCTAATTTTTGGTTTAATGTTGACGTGGAGATCTTCAAGTATACCTCTCTTATTGTTATATGATCAATATGTTTATTTTATTACCTGTTATTGATTGAGTTATTAAATACTTGTTGTACCTTCCTCACCTTGATTGAGTTATTATTGGACTTGTGGTACCTTGTATTTGAATTGTGGTTAATGCGGTCATTTACCCTCCTTCATTTTTTTTATACCACCTTGTTGAATTTTTGGTCTTATAGAGTACTTGACTTTGATCACCTATGATCAGTTGTGGTGTGCTGATAATCACTTCTCTTATGCTCAAACTTGGTTGAAGTTTATAATTTTTGTGACTTTATTTCTTTTGAGTTATGTATTGTGCTTGACTGTCATTGACCTAATCAACACCAATCATTTCTCTCTCTCTGGTTTGTACACACCCTCTTGTAGGGTCAGCTGGTTCCTAGAGAAGACTAGCCTCTCCGAGGCACAAACAGTCTTTTCTGAAAGTAGCACTTCTGAGTATATTTTCAAGAATGGTTTCACACCCAGGTTGGTATCTTCAACTATATCTCTCTTTTTGTTATATGATATATATGTTTATTTTATTACATGTTACTGAATATTAGTTTATCGTTTTAGTTTGCTTGTCAGTGTAACTCATTATAATATGTTGATATGGCAATTTTGAATTTATCATACATTGCAAAATGTTGTTTAAGCCTTATGATTATTCAAAGGACATAAGGATGTGAAATCTGAGCTTGAAGAAGAACAATTTGCAAAGCATTGAAACATATTGATAGCATATTTGAAGAACTTGTGTTATAACTTGAAGATTGAGCCAATTCTTTGTGACCAAATTGAAGTTGAGTTTGAATAGTGTTATGGGACAACATCAGTGTTACCTATATGCATGTTGAATCAGAAGTGAAGAATAGTTTTTTACAACAGCTTTGTGCCGTTAAAAGACAAAACTTGAAGTTGAAGAATTGATTGTTGAAAAGGGATAAGTATGAAAACTACTTGAACAAAAAAAATTTGTGTTACTGCTTATCATAGAGACTTGGTAACCTAGATCTACCTTTCATAACTGTTTATGACTGTAGGTGGTTTGTTTAGTGCTTAGAATTTCATTTGAATGCTGGAATAAGGCACATGAATTTCAACCCATAATATGTACTAATGTGTCCCACTCTAGCTAGTATTTTATAGAGCCTATGGTACATTTGTGCAAGTTTTTGTCATCCTTCCTTTTAGGGAAACTTTGCAAATATGGTTGCAATTGTAGGAAAAGTATGAGTGAGAGAATTTCAAACTCACTTCATATTACTTGGTTGAAATTCACTTGATACAATGTGCATATTTATAGCACATAACAGGCCTCCTAGTCATCAATCATGGCTTGTCTTTCACAACCATCTGCACATAATTAGCCCCACAATACAAATATTAGCAACTTTTGGACCTTTTACAATTGCATGTGCCTTGCTACTTTTCTCACATGGATGAGAAGACAAGTGTCTCTAGGATATTTGTCCCTGGTGAAAGTAGGTTCTGCAACTTCCCAATCAAAGGTTGATCTGTTGTTGGTCCTAGGTACTCTTCTCCGGCTTTCCTTCTTTGATGTACAAGTACTACACTTGAGCTCCTAGGATGCTTGAGTGATGATATAAATATCGCTTCTAGGAAGAATCAATAGGTTGTTATTGAAGATGTTGAATGGATCGGACACCTCCATATCCCCCACACTCGAGATAAGGCTGGAAATTTCATGTTATCAACATCCATGTTGAGAAAATTGTCCGACTACTAAAAATATGAAGATGCTAAGACCAATTCTGCAAATGATCATCTTTTGTGTACAACTTTGAACTTCTCAATTCAATAAAATTGCAGAGTCTTGGAGCTTGGGTGATTTGGTGTATGGAGTTGCACCAGCTGAGTGTGATGCCTTATTATCTTGCTTAACAATTATGTATTGTATCGGTGGGATATCCTTAGATGTTGATCCCCTTTTTCCATTTTGATGAGTACTTGATTCCAATTTCATCATTCTTTGTATATGTTTGTGGGTTATCAAAATTGTTGGAGTCCTTGACTATGCATTTGATAAGGGTTAATAAAATGAAACTTTTTGGTCCAATACATGCCCAATAGTGTCCAAATGTCACTTCAAACTACTGTAAAATTTTCTCCAACGACAAACAGGGTGTCCAATAGGAGGATCAGTCTTATTGAATGAGGTATTAAGCCTTAGATGGTGACAAGATTTCATTCTTTTACAAGGCAAGACCCCACTACAAGGTGTTTTGAAACTATTATTTGAGAAAATTATGGATACAGAGGCTGACACTAGTATCTGGATATGTTGACTGCAAATTGTGTTGGATCGGATCACCATTCAACTGCTATCCACATGTGCTTAAGACTGCAGCTTACAATTCTTCATGTTTATACATTTAGTTCAAGTTCTTCAGATATCTATCTAGGGCTGTGTTTATTGTTTACAAGCTCATGAAAAGTCTGATGATAAATGACTGAGAAAGTTTAATTAAGCATCTAAATCCCATTATAGAAGCATATAGACATTCTTAAGAAGTGAATATAGCTAAGGTATAATTCTTTATAGCATATTTGAAGGACTTGTGTTATAACTTGAAGACTGAGCCTATTCTTTGTGACCAAATTGAAGTTGAGTTTGAATAGTGTTATGGGACAACATCTGTGTTACCTGTATGCATGTTGAATCAAAAGTGAAGATTAGTTTTTTACAACAGATTTGTGCCATTAAAAGACAAAACTTGAAGTTGAAGAATTGATTGTTGAAAAGGGATAAGTCTGAAAACTACTTGAACAAAAAAAAATTGTGTTACTGCTTATCATAAAGACTTGGTAACCCAGATCTACCTTTCATAATTGTTTATGGTTGTAGGTGGCTTGTTTAGCGCTTAGAACTTCATTTGAATGCTAGAATAAGGCACATGAATTTCAACCCATAATATGTACTAATGTGTCCTACTCTAGCTAGTATTTTATAGAGCCTATGGTACATTTGTGCAAGTTTTTGTCATCCTTCCTTTTAGGGAAACTTTGCAAATATGGTTGCAATTGTAGGAAAAGTATGAGTGAGATAATTTCAAACTCACTTCATATTACTTGGTTGAAATTCACTTTATACAATGTGCATATTTATAACACATAACAGGCCTCCTAGGCATCAATCATTTCTTGTCTTTCACAACCATCTGCACATAATTATCCCCACGATACAAATATTAGCAACTTTTGGACCTTTTACAATTGCATGTTCCTCACTACTTTTCTCACATGGATGAGAAGACAAGTGTATGAATATATTTTCCAACAACTCATGAATAACCTCCACTTCCACTAGCCATATGGTGACTCCTTAATAACTTCAACTATCAAGTCACAATCATCCTTTTGGGTGAGTCTTCAGTACTAGTCCAATCAATCCCTAGCTACTTTCAAATTATTACAACTCAATTTTGAATATAATCATCATCATCATCTCGATGGCAGATGCACATTCAATCATGCATCATTTGACCAACTTTCTCAACCAATACCACACAATCTTCTTATCATCTTATTAAGCCTAGTTAGAGGTGTTTTCTGGGTTCTTTTGATGATTATTTAAGCATTATATCGCAAGAAGAAAATTTAAATTTTATGTGCTATAAAGGGGCAATTTCAAATTCAACTCAATCTCAGCCACAATTCTCTAGAAGGGGCAATTCATAGAGCTCTTGCCAGATTGTATATGCTAGAAATTTTGGATCTTTCCAACAATAAATTGATAGGACAAGTTCCATGTTATTTTTCAAATATGATGAGTCTTACACTGTTGAATGTGTCAAACAATAGATTAATAGGAATCCCTCCAAATTTTGGAAAACAAGTGCTTATTAAATCTTCAGGAAACTCTAGTCTCTGTAGTGGGAAATGTGTTTCTGCTCCTACCACTGCTGCAAAGAAAAAAGTCTTGACAATTTTGTTAATTGGAGTTGCCATTGCAGGTGTTATTTTTGCAATTGGGGCAGTTGCATTGTTCATTATGGCATGCAAATAATTTAAGTGTGACAATCATCAAATTGCAGAATTGCAACTATCCTGTAAGATTGAAAGCCATTTTATTTATCCAAATAGTATCCACAGGCTAAGGATTGACTTTGAAAAGGGTGTTGAAGCCACTCTAGATCCTACAAATGTATTCCTAAAGAACAAGTTTAGTACCTATTACAAAGTTTTCATGCCTTCTGGCATTAGTTATTCTATGAAGAAGCTCAACTGGAATGGAAAAAGTTTCAAATTGGGAAACTACTGAACGTTTGGTGCAGAATTGAAGAAGCAGGGGAGGTTATGGCATCCCTAAATCCTGACACCGTTGGGACATGTTCTAGACACAAATTGTGCTTACCTTTTCTATGAATATGCTCATAAAGGCAACCTCTCAGACTTCCTTCACACTAGTAATGTTTCTGTATTGGATTGGCCATCTCGTTGCAGCATTGCTAAAGGTGTAGCGCAAGGTTTGGATTTTCTACATGGGTGTTAAGAGCATGTCATCTACTATGTGAGCCAGACCTTGTCTGGCCCCACCCTCCGCTACCCATATGAAGAAAAGATGGCTCTCGCCGTCGTTTTTTCAGTACAAGTGACATTACATTCTCCTGAGCCACACCACAGTCGTAGCCAATTCCAATCCCATGGTTTACCTCTTGACGCGTCGCCTTCTTCAAGGTCGCATAGCTAAATGGGTGATTATCCTGCAAGAGTACGACCTAACTTTCAAGACCCCAAAGAGCACCAAGTCCCTAGCACTCGCTCAACTCATCACAGACCTCCCATCCTCTTCGTCATCACCCGCTATCCAAACGGATCTCATTGACGACCACATTTTCATCATTTCGTCTGACGACCCATGGTACGGAGACATCTTAATCTACCTCCGCACACAAAAATTTTGACCCCACATCGATCGTGACAGACACCGTCGTATACGACACCACGCCCCCTGATACCTCTTATTAGGTGATGTACTTTATCGACGCGGCATCGATACCATCTTACGACACTGCCTATCTCATAACGAGGCAGAACAAGTCCTTAATGATTGCCATAGCGGTGCCTGTGGAGGCCACTTCTCTGGTATAGCCACCGCCCAAAAGATCATCCGCGCAAGTTACTTTTGGCCTTCATTATTTACTGATTGCATCACCGCAATCAAACATTGTCAAAACTGCCAACTTTTTGCCCCCAAAGAAAGAACCCCACCCGCCCCCCTTCATCCAGTCGTCACTGTCGGACCATTCTGCAAATGGGACATCGACTTCCTCGATTGCAATCCCACGTCAAATGACGGTCACAAACACATTATTGTGGCCATGGATTATTTCACCAAGTGGGCGGAAGCCATGCCAACTTACAATTGCAAGGCCGACACCGCAGCACAGTTTTTCCTCAACCATGTTATCGCTCGTTTTGGAGTGCCAAAGAAACTCGTCTCAGACCACGGCTCTCACTTCAAAGATGCTGTCTGAAGAGAATTATCAACCTTACTGAAATTTGAACACCATTTCTCCTCCGCCTACTACCCCCAAGGAAACGGCCAAGTCGAAGCGATCAACAAAATTTTGAAAACCATCCTCTAGCGCACTGTAGACAAACACAAATCAAATTGGCACCACATGCTCTTCCCGACACTATGGGCATACCGCACGCCAACCAAAACTGCCACCAGTTTTACCCCTTTCCATTTAGTTCACGGTGTTGAATCTGCCCTCCCCATCGAGTGCCAAATTCCAGCCCTACATATGGCTGTTGAACTCCTACCGGACACTTCCCCAATTGAGCAACGCTTACTACTCCTGGAGCAGGCCGACGAAGATCGGCACACAGCCCTTCAAACCATGGAAGCTGCCAAGAACCGATCCAAACTGAGTTACAACAAACATGTCCACCCATGAAATTTTACTGAAGGGGACCTTGTCCTCGCCTATGATCAAGCTCATGAAAAATCCAAGAAAGGAAAGTTTGTGTCCATGTGGCAAGGCCCATACATTATTCACACTTGCCTTAGACAGGGGTCATACATTCTGACCGATTCAGAAGGAAACCCCCTACGAAACCCACGCAACGGGTTGTACCTCAAAATATTTTTCCCAAAGCAAATCTGATGGACACCATCGTCCATTATTGTACAGTCTTATTTTGTTTTTCACAAAAAATTCAAAAAACCTAAATATTTGTTTTCTCTGCATGACCACAGATGGATCCTGTTCCACTTTGCTATGTCGGTTTCACTGATGGTGCAAGCCGTTGGTCCCCCAATCTGTCCTCCGCAACTTGGGTAATATATTCCCCTTCACATGAGTTGATCCAGATCGACGGAGTGTGCATATGTGCCGCCACCAACAACCAAGCTGAATACAATGTCGTGACCAGTCTCCTGGCCGCAGCTCTCCAAATGAGCATACATCACCTCAACATTTTCTTGGACTCACAACTCCTTGTTTCCCAGCTCAACAATGATTACCAGGTACGCGATCCCTGGCTTTTCAGAAAATTCATGCGCACTAAACAAATGGTTCGACAGTTTGAATCCATTTCATTCACACATATCCCAAGGAATCTCAACAGTGTAGCAGACCATATGGCCAACAACATTCTTGACTGGCACACCAATCAAACCATATAGTAAACACAAATGCACCTCCACGGGCTTAACCAAAAAATGCATCCACATGCATAACAAGTGCCTCCATGGGCATATATATAAAAATACAAAAAATGCATCCACGTGCATAACATGTGCCTCCATGGGCATATACAAAAATCAAAATGATGCATCCATGTGCATAACATGTGCCTCCACGGGCATATACAAAAATCAAAATGTTGCATCCACGTGCATAACATGTGCCTCCACGGGCATACAGAAAATCAAACATGCCTCCACGGGAAAGCAAAAAGACAATAAATGCATCCATGTGCATAAATCATATATATATATATATATACATCATAATATAGTCAAACATGTCATAGGTGCCCTCAGCACCCAATATACAAAAATACATCAGCCGTACAAAAAGGGACTTCCCCATATGCTCATCAGCATTTGGGGGTAGATACAAGATCATCTAATCATCATGATCTCCAGGCTCCTTTGGCGCCTCCTCCGCTAGCCCCTCCAAATCATGCCAAGCCCGAACTCTCCTCTCCGCTGGCCCCGCTGGATCATCTCGTAAATGAATCCTCCCCTCTGCTGGCCCTACCGAATCATGCCGAGCCCCATCCCTCCACTCAGCCACCAACAATGCCGCTCTAAGCAAGATCGAGCGCCACTCACGAGGCGCGTTGAAATAATGCTCGACGATGTCTCAATCCAAATCCCTCCACCCATCCTCTGGAAATCCTGCTAAGATCATATCTAGTGTCTCTCGGACACCCTCCACAGCATCATCTCGAGGCCCAGCTCCTCGACCGTGAGCCCCAAATCCTTGAGCATGCGGAGGTGGAATGACCACCATCGCTCGTCCCCTATGAGCCACATAGTCGGTCGGTGGTACAGGACCAACATCTGCACAATCACGCAAGTAAACCATCATATACATATCTAACTATAATCATAACAGATACATCTAAAACACATGATATAGTAGAGAACAAAACACAAAACATACCATCTAAACCCCAGGCCTGTCCCTGGGCTCGAGGCATCTCCGGATCTCCTCGATAATCCATACCAGCATATGGATAGTCCTCAATCAGCAAGGGGATCTACTCCCACTACTCATACATATCCTATGAAAAGAACCCACGGATACCATCACCACCACGGGGCATCATCTGCCCCCACTGCACCATGCACAGCTCGCTCACCAAACCGTCTCGAACCGGTACCCATGGCCGCGAAGTCGGTACCCGCTCAAAGAAAAAACAACACAAAAAGGAGGCATAGCAGAACTCTCCCCCCTCCCGACTGACCTTGTCCAGATCTCTCCGGACACCAGCCAAAAACATCTGACCCCATGCATAGTAGGTCCCCCTTAGCACAGAATCCACCATCATCATTTGTCCCCCCGACAAACGATGTGGCGCCGCGGCACCCAGCACCCACAGAACACAAGCCCCAATAGCCCACATGTCCCACTCCCGCAATGATCTCAGGCTCAAAGCGTTGTTCTGCACAATCGCCCCAGCAACACAAAAGGTCTCCAGGAGATCCTCCATGTTCACACCTGCCGGGATCCTCGGCATAAGATCCCCAACCTCCCCTAAGCGAGGTAACCCGATAAGGAAATATACATCAGTAAGGGTGATCTCCAACCTCTCACCCCCAACAATAAAGGCACCCTCTGCAGGAACCCACAAACTCACCAATTTGTTCAGTAGCGGTCCTACTGAACGCATCGGTGGAATCTGAGTGAACTTCAGGAGCCCACTCACAGCCAGAGCCTGTCAGACCCCCTGATCGGTCCGAATCTGAATCATCAAATCCTCCTCCATCTCTCGCTCTCGCCATGACACCAATGGTCTCCTCAACATCCTGCCAAAAAAATAAAGAAATTTTTAGAACTAGAAAAAAAAAATTTCAAAAAAATCCATCGCAGCTTTTCCATCAAAAGCTGCGATGATCATCGCGGCCTCCATCCAAAAACCCGAGAATGAACATCGCGAGTATTGACCACATAGCCACGATGAACATCGTGACTACCAACCCGACAGCCGCGATGAACATCGCGACTGTTAGACCCGAACCCACGATGAACATCGCGGCTGTCAGCCCCGAACCCATGATGTTCATCGCGGAAAATAGACTCGAAACCCGCAATATTCCACGTTGGAAGGCCAACATGGAATTTCGCGGCCTTCGGGGGCCCGTTGCTAACCAAAAAAGACATAATTAAAAAGGCTAAGGCAAATAGGGTTACGTGAAACTCGTGGAATCGAAAACCAACGGTCAAATCTCCCAAAAATCAAGAAAGAGCTCTGATTGCTCTGCCAAACTCACACGTAACAATGACACATCATATGGGCCCCACACCCTATTTATAGAAACTTCACCATTTTTCAAACAACCATTGCGGTATCATACGACGTCTGTTCCTCAAACCGTTGGTACCATTGGAATCATCATAGCGAGAACTTCATGATAGTTCTTTCCTTTTCCTGTTTTCACCAAGTCCATTTTTTGACCATTTTTTCATGCCCCCGTTGCCTCGGTTTGCGTGCCACATTGGCCGTTCTCCTTTTTTGACAAGTCTTATACCACAGGATTCATATTTTCATGCCCGTGATGATGCTTGAGATCATTTCTCGCTCTCACCCCATAATTTTTGGGCATTTTTTCAAAATGCCACTCATCACCTCGGTTTGCGGGCCACATTGGCCGTTGCCCCTTTTTGACAATCTTTATGTCACTGGATTCAGTATTCAACACTCATGACGATGCTTGAGACCTTTTATCGCTCTCATAAATCCCTTTTTGTTTGGTATAGTTTTACCCATTTTTCGGGCCGAGCAATACCTTTTACGAAAAAGGCACTTAGGGAGTTTTTGTTAAGCTCTTTTCTATCTCCTAAAACAATGAAAAGATCGTCGAGCAACCTTGCTTCCTTTCATGCTCGCTAAATGTATCTGAAAGGGCATCTACCTGGTATAAGTTTACCCCTTTTCTGGACCTTGTAGACTAATTACGAAAAAGGAATACTCTAGTCACATCGGCTAGAAGAGTTCTCCATTTGCATCATTTTATGCTTTTTCGAGCCTTGGAGACTAACTTACGAAAAAGAAAACCAATGGAGTCCACTTACCGCTTTCAGACTCTCTAAACATGAAAGCGACCACTAGTAATCACCATCCTGGGCTCGTAAAAATCCACAGGACAGTACCATTTCAGAGCACACTTTTATCCCTTCTTGGAGCTCATTAAAACTACGAAGAAGGACCCAATGGTGCTTTTCGGCGCCACAACAGATCACATCTACTCTATGGAAGCTTCCCCATTTTAGTCGCCTTTATTCAGAGTATTCTGCAGTATGTTACCCTGAGAATCCCTCAACAACACCCATCAGCTCGTCCCCCCCCCCCCCCAAAGTTAATACATACCCTTCAGTCCTTAAAAGCTATGATCCCCCGCACCTACTAGTCAGTTCCCTACGCTGCCAGGTCAACCATATCATCATGCTCTGAACAAAGGAAGTTTGAGTCTACCCACTATATGACCCCAGTTACTTCCCATCCCCACAAGTATGTCAGTCCTACCATTAGTACTACCACACTTCAGTTCTACACCTCGCGCTCCTATCAAGGAAACATCATTGCCTTGTTAATTGCTGGTCTCCCTCTGTCGATGACAACCAAATTTATTCCAGAGGATAGACCTAGAGGTCCCTGTGTCTTGGACTCATCACCATTTATGATGAGTTCCTACGAATCATTTCGAGAAGAGTCCTCAGTGCCACTCCAAATGGTTGTTTCTCACATGCTCGACGTCAACACCTTGATCTCATCGTTGAGACTCGCACAGGGTATTGGTCCGTTCAGTTATTTGTCAAAGACCCCAGATACCACCTGATTCTTCCAAATTTGAGAGTCTACCTATGGAAACAACCAGTTACATTTTTTCTATAGATATCCGGGTTGCACATGGCGACAGTATTTCGATGTACCCCAGTTTTATACTCCCTCGAGTATACAGTTACATGTACTTCTCAGAGATGACTCATAGTCATTGAGTCCCTACAGATGTTGGACACCTTCAGGTTCAGCAGTTCATCAACCCTTTTGAGACCTTATTCAGAACGGTTGTCACTTTATTCCAGTGTATCCGTTATTGAGATCAGTCATGTTATGATCATCAGCACATCCCAAAATAGTGTCCCCTTTGGACTATTATGATGTACCAGCAGGTTTTTTATGTCTTATTTAGGTCCTCCTTCTTGGTACTAATTGTTATGTATATGTCTTGATACGAGCATGGGTATGCCCGCCTCGTCCATTATCAGATATTATTCCTCATTCATATTGATGCCATGTAATATTTTTTGTTTTTGCAGCTTCCAAGGGCCCTGGATCTAGTCTCCAACCGGTCTCTTCTCTTCCCCAAACCCCAGAAAAAAGACAAAAGAACTATGATGTCTATCGTCCATACGATGAGCTCCTGCCCTCACACATCAGGGGGCAATCTGTTAACACCCAAAAAGTGCTCACTAGCTCATTTCCTTATTCACATGACCCATTTGTCCACTTTTCCACCATTTGAGCCTCTAAAGCCACCAAAAAGTCACCAAAAGACCATAATACACCCCCTTTTCTCCTCAAAATGAATATTTTTCCTCAAAAAGCATAAAAAACCCTCAAAAAGGGTCCAGAATTCCCAAAAATATTAAAAAGGGAATAAAAATATTCAAAATATTCAAAAAAGGAAAAAGGAGGGAAAAGGTACCTAAACCATGTTGGTCAATACCATTGGTTTCCTCAAAAGCATAATGGTATTCCCCACCACCAAAAACTATAAAAAGGTGGTAGGGGCTCCTCACTTTCCATCCATCCATCATCCTATCCTCATGCTGTCAAAATCTCTCATGAGTTCTTGACCATTGTAGCAATCTTGGAGAAGAGACCATTGGAGCTTTGAGCTACTCACCTTGGAGTTGCTCAACACCACAACATCCTCACCATTTGAGATATCATAATACAAAAGTTATTTTTCATTTTATTTCTTGTTCTTGTTCTTCAATCTTTTCAAAGTTTATTGTTATATGCACATGCTAGTTTAGTGTTAGATTCAGATTTATAATTGTTTTTTTCTTTCAATATTTGAAACTGCTATCACTTGTTGATAGGTGCCCATTGCACAAAGCTTGGTTGCAAAACCAAGCGATCAACTCCAAAACCAAACACATTGAATTTAACACCAACTGAATTTGGGGATTTGTTATTGATGGTGTTATTACTTTGGAAGATTATCCCATTTAGCAACATGTTGAATATATATTCACCAAGTCCGTGACATACGTGAAGTTTGTTCATCTTTACAACTTATTGGAGACACGGGAATTTTTCATCATGAGGAAATGTTAATTATAATGACATCTCTCTCCAAATGTGTTTCTCATCCCTCTAGTTAACATTAGTGGGGAATGTTAGAATGTGTGTAATGATTGTCTAGTAGCCACATTTTTTGTTGTCTAGATTTTTATTATGATGGTTTTCAAAGAATTACTATGAGGCATTTGTATACATAACGAGGTATCAATAAATTATTTGATAACTCAAATATCTCACATTATTGGCTTATTACGTTCTTAGTTAACTCACTAAATCCTAATCCTATCATACATTCATAATGGTATTTTTTATTCCACCCCTCAAACCTATAAAAGAGAGGTGTTGGAGGCTCAATAGAGTACTTGAGATATTGTATGGATACCATTTGAAATCCATACTTGGGTGTGGTCATGTTATTGTATTGGGAGGTTTTTTTAATAATAGAAGGCCAAATTCTTGTGGATGTTAACCCATTTGGGGTTTTATCACTCAAACCTTGTTGTTCTCTCATGCTTACTATTTGATTAACTTTTGTTATAATTTGATGCTTTCCATAGGATTTAAGAAAGATACAGGTCTTCGTGTTACATTGGCTTTTTCATATTTACCTTCTTTTACAATGAATAAAAGTCTTATGATGGTGTTATGTTAACTTTTTCATATTTACGTTCTTTTACAGTGAGTATAGGTCTTGCAATGGTAAAAATTATGGCATGCGGTTTTTGATAATGACCTTATCCTTGGGATTGCAAACTAATGTTTGGAAATTAGGAGTTGATTTCTTTTGTTGTATGATGGCTCATCAAAGGAATTGAAATCCTTAATAATTAGATGAGGCCAATACAACATCTATAGGATGTCTTTCATGTATGTTACAAAACCTTGTTTGTGCAAGTAGATAAACCATGAGGCCAATACAACATCTATAGGATGTCTTTCATGTATGTTACAAAACCCTATTTGTGCAAGTAGATAAACCATGAGGGAATCCTTCATTGAACTTTCAATCTTTATTGACATCGTGTTTAGCCTTATAGATGCTCATCGAATGTTTTGGTTCTTGAAATTGGTAAAGTAAAGCTAGAATTCCCATTGGATTGTGAAACATATAACTTCATATGATATTGGGACTTGGGAAGGTCCAAAATGGTGATAATGGATTTGGATGAGGGCTTGAAATTAGACCTATCTTGCTGACTTGAGAATTTGATCTTTGAACTTAGATTGATGAGTATTCTATGATATTGAGAACTTGGCTTAAGTTGTATTCTTTCTTGGGTTTGTAAATGCCAAATTGCATGTAGAATGAAAAGATTGGATTTGTGAATGTCTAGTTTTATTTTGAGTAAGTGTTTAATGTGCTTATGTTTTAATATAATCTTGAAAGAATTTTCGTAATGGTTGATGTATGTTCTTCTTTTTCATTTTGTTTTTGAAATTTTTAATTCTTATTTTGGTGACTTGTATCATGTGTGTTAATAGTGGTATAGATCTATGGTTATGTAATAAGAAGTGGATTTGAATCTAATGTTGTTGTGGGCACTAATTGAGCTTAATGTAGATATGCATTCCATATGTGGGATTGCTAATGATTCCCACAAATTGTTTAAAATATTGCCAAACCAAAATGTTGTGTCATGGAATGAAATATATTAAAAAACAATGATCATGCATGCAATTCATTGCATATTTATAATTAGGCTCTCTACAAGCCTATAATGTTACAATATACATGAACACAAAACATACCATAATCAATTTATACTAATTGCAATTATGACAACAACAAGGCATCATATTCAAGCCTTGACATATTAAATACATAAGCTTACATCAAGCAAAAACCAAAATAATATTAGCTCATACAAGATACAAGAGTTCTTCATCAACTTTGTTATCAACAAGGTGAATTTATTCATAAGTAAACTATGAGATGTTATAATACTATTAGATCATGGTAAGAGTCGTGGAAATAATTCCTAATTAATTTTGCATTATACTCATCATTTTTATATTCAATTGAGACCTAATTAAAGCCTTAATAATACCCATAACAATATATAATTCAAGAGAACATTTAGTATAATTTTCCATTGTTTCATATGCTGATAAAGCAAAGAAACATAGTTTTCTTGAACAACCCATCACTTCTATAGCCCAAAAATGATCTATCAAGGATTACAAAAATGAGTCTAATTTGGGAAGTAATTCAATGGTTAGTGTTCTGCCTATAGGTGTAGATCTATTTCCTTTAGAACAAGGTAAGTAGATCCATGGTTATAGAACATGTCAATTTGAATATAATGTTTCTATGGGTGATGGCAAGACTTAATGTAGATATATGTGTTGAATGTCAAAATGTTAATATTGCCCATAGATTTTTTAAAGAATGCCCGAATGAGATGATGTGTCATATAATACATTATGTTATCATGTTGGGTTACACTATCAGGAGGTCCTGAAATTTATACTTATTTCATTGAGAGTCTTTTATGTTCCAATAGTTAATCCAATCCTTAGAATCTCTAGCCCACTCACTTTATACTAGAAGCAATAATAAGGAGACTAAATTTGCTTAACTTGAGAAATTTTCTTTATATTCTAAATACTTAATCATGGAACCTGTAGACCCCACATAAGTATATCCAACTTAAATAAAGAGAATGAAGTAAGGAACATTGAATTTAATTTTAAAAGTATAGTTTATGAAGTGTTTTTGGATTCACTCAATTTTATTCCAACTCTCATTAGCGATGTTCCAATCCTAAACTTCCCAAACTTCATAACCATAGATAATACACATAATAACTAAAGTGTTGAAAATAATTTTTCCTTATCCCAATAACAAAGCTCAACATTTCTACATTAAGTTTTCAAAATTACAATAAGCTTTCTAGCCACCCATGATTCATTTCTCAACATTGTGCCTTCAATTTGGCGAGGCAGGTGTGGGGGATCTTAGTCGATCCCAGAGGAACAATAATAATGTACTATGAGTGGGGACTTTGCGTAGCCTCTAAAAATCAAGAGGAATCCTACACTATGCTAATTAGAGGTCTCATAATAGGTCATTCTCTTATATAACCTCACTTTGGGTGATTGGAGACTCACCCATAACCATCAAAATCGCCATGACTGGAATAACTCCAAAGGACACTGATCTTACAAGCACATTCTCCTAGATCCATGGGGTCATAGGTTGTTTCCACAAGATCCACAGGTTCATAGGTCATTTCCTCAAGATCCATTTCCACAATATCCTCCTTGAAAACAACAAAACAGCTGATCTCCGATCCAATAACACCTATAAACTTCGCAAAGGATATTTGAACAAAGGAGGGACAATATCGTTATGCCACATCCCATAAATCTTATGCTTGACATGAATAAAAAATATACCAAGCATAACATGGATAACAAGCACACCAAGGTTTTCCATTCAACATTGGGGTTGGCCCTTGTTAATTTTTTAGCATTAATTCAATATACTCTATGATCTTTACTAAGAGAATAACATGTACAGCATATCAAGTATAACAATGCTTATCAATTACACCAAGCAATCACATGAGACAATAGACACACAGAGTTTCACTGGGGAAAACCATAAAGGTGAAAAACCCCACAACTTCCTCAAAGATAGAAAGAGCAATGATACAACCAAAGTACAAGAGATAGTCTTCTCCTAGCAACTGATCCTCCTCCTCACATGTGCTCCACTTTCCAAGTGATGGAAGAGTAAGTAATGAGATGATGAAATAGAGATCTCCCGATCTCTATTTATACTTGTCTTGTCCTGCCCAATAAACCTGTGGGAATGACTTGTCTAACTTGGCCTAATAACCCATGGTTATATTAATCCAGGCTGACCCCTTACTAGGTGGTCTAATAACCCATCAGCAAGTTACAACACTTGCGACACTTGTCAATACAAATGACGACACTTCCGTATAGAGGAATAATACATCTCTATAGGAGTACAATAAAATACATAAATGAAATACATTCCGAAGTTACATATACATCAAAAATCCCTCTTAACTAGGAAGGTATTTTTCGACACAGATCTGCTAGCACAAGTCTTCTTCTCTGGATCATTATCACTGGATCATCGTCATCGTCACTGCTACTGCTATCTCAATCAATCTCTTATCTACTCGTCATAGGAAGTTCTATAGAGCCAGTCCTTTTTCATACTGGATGTAGGCCCACCACCTGTAGGTCTTCATCATCACTGGCCATACTATGGAATCCTCAGGACGTATTACATGCGTCACAAAACCTCGCAAGAGCATCCAGGCTGTTATGAGCACATGGCTCTACCTGTCGAATCTCCCAGGGCTGTATTAAATGTGATTGTCACAAAACCTTAAAAGAGTGTCTTGACTAGAAAGAACTCTAAAGAGAATCCGAGGCCTTTTATGTGACTAGCACAACCTGTCCAGATCTCCAAGGCATATTACATGTGACCATGGAAAAACCTCGAAAGAGCATCCCAGGACTGATTACGAGCACACAGCTCAACCTATCGAATCTCCGAGGGCCGGATTATATGCCATAGGATAAAACCTCAAAAGAGCATCTGCCAGATATCCCGGGGCCAGATTACATGCCATAGGCAAGACCTCGAAAGACTATCAGCAAATCTCCCAGGGCTGGATTATATGTCCTCCCAAAGCAAAACCTCGAAAGAGCGTTTTCCAAATATCCCAAGGCCACCTTACATGCCATAGGCAAAACCTCGAAAGACTATCTACAAACCTCCCAGGGCTGGATTATATGCTTATCTGCACAACCTGTTCCACGGCCATGGAGTATCAAACTGATACTCATCATACATCATCCTGATGTACACATGATCATCCTGATCATCATCATTACATCATCTTGATGCATGTCAACTGGAGCAACATCCCGAAGCTCATCATCCATGATCATCATGGTCATACAATGCATACACCTGATGCATACATGGTATATGCTTGATACATATCATCATACATGATCTACCTGATCATACAATGTATCCACCTGATATATACATGATCTACCTGATCATACAATGTATCCACCTGATATATACATGATCTACCTGATCATACAATGTATCCACCTAATACATAAACACATGATTAACTTGATGATATCAAGCATCCAACATGATGCATATACAAATATATCAAGCATCCAACAGATGCATATACAGAGCAGTAACTGGAGCATCATCCTGATGCTCATCATCCAGTGCTTACATCCACAACCATGGGAAGGATCCTCCTCTCACCATGCTTGGAATGGCTCCTGCAAATGTGTCCATCACTACTTCCTTGAAGTGTCGTTAATCTGAAGAACACCAAGCCTCTCTCTAAAGTACTCAAACTTCACTCTAGCTAGTGGTTTCGTCAACACATCTGCAATCTTCTCATCCATTGCAACATACAGGAGCTTCATTTCTCCTCTCTGCACCATATCCCCGATATAGTGATATTTGATCTCAATCTGCTTCGACCTGTCGTGGAACACCGGGTTCTCAGACAGCTTCACACAACTCTGGTTGTCACAAAAGATACTAGTAGCCTCTAGTGGGAGATCAAATAACTTGAACAGTATCTTCCGGAGCCATACTACCTCACAACTAGCCAAACATGCTGCAACATACTCTGCCTCGGCTGTACTCAGTGCTACGTAGGATTGCTTCCTGCTAAACCAAGAGATCACACCTGATCCCATACTAAAGCAGCACCCAGATGTGCTCTTCCTATCTACAGCACTGCCTGCCCAGTCCGAATCAACATAACCCTGTAGGTTAAACTTTTGATTTGCATCATACTTGAGCTCATAGTCAATTATACCCTTCAGGTACCTCAGAATATTCTTTACAACAATCAGGTGAACACCTCTAGGATCAGTCAGGAACTGGCTCAATTTTTTCACCACAAAGCAAATATCTGGTCTAGTGTTCATCAGGTACATCAAGGACCCAATCATCTGAAGATACACAGTGACATCAACCGGATCAGATAAAGCATCACACAAAAGCTTCAGGTTCGATGCCATAGGTGTGGCCATGGCCTTGAAATCCATCATCCCGAACCTCTTCCGGATCTCTACTGCATATGACTCCCTGTCGTGTGTCTCAAAACCAAGTGGCTGCTCCACATACACTTCCTCCTTGACTACACCATTCAAGAAAGTTGTCTTGACATCCATCTGGTGTATCTTCCATTTCATCACTGCAGCCAAAGCAATTACTGATCTAATGGAAGTGTATCTGGCCACAGGAGCAAAAGTCTCTTCATATTCAATCACTTCTTTCTGGGAGAAGCCATGAGCTACAAATATTGCTTTATATTTCTCTATGCTACCATCTGCAGCATGATTGATCTTTTAGATCCATTTGGAAGTCACAACAGACTTCCCTTCAGGTCTTGGGACCACATCCCAAACATCATTCTTCATGATCGACTGATATTCCTCGACCATGGCAACCTTCCATTCTTTCTTTTCCGTTGCCTCTTCATAACTGGAAGGTTCTTTGTTCATAATATCACAGAGTAAAGCAACATAGCTAGTATGTGATCTAGTTCTCTTCTTTGCTCTGTGTTATTCTTCTGGAATGCCATATCTTTCTGCATCTTGAATGAGCTCTCTAGCCCATGCAGGTTTCCTCTTGTGAGAGTCCTTCTCACGAGGTGGATCTACAGGTTTTTGTGGATCTTCAACTTCACGATCTGCTTCTGGAATTGCTTCATTCATGGTGGTGTCTTGAAATATGGTTTCCTTTGGTTCTTCATGATCTTCAGCAGGTGCCTTCCTTGACTTGATGAAAGCTAAGTCTTCATCAAATGTTACATCCCTGCTAACATCAATCTTCTTGAACCCTGGAAAGTATATTATGTAAGCCTTCGAGCTTTCACTGTACCCCACAAAGATGCCCTTCTTTCCTGAAGGATCTAGATTTGTCCTCGTTTCCTTTGGAACATGATTGTATACTGGGAAACCAAATATTCTCAGATGGATGACTTCAGGTTTCTTACCAGAGAATACCTCTTCTGGTGTCTTTTTGTCCAATATCTTGTGAGGTGTTCTGTTCTGCACATATACAGTTGTCCTAGCTGATTCTGCCCATAGATGCATAGGCATATCCTGGTCATGCAGCATTTCCCGTGCTACTTCCATGATTGTTCTGTTTTTACTTTCTGCAACGCCATTCTGTTGTGGATTGTAGGGAGCAGTCAACTCCCTCTTAATCCCTGAATCACTGCATAACTTCTTGAAATCACCTGAAGTGAATTCTCCGCCATTGTCGGATCTAAATGTCTTGATCTTCTTATCAAGTTGATTTACCATCAAGGCTTTGAATTCCTTGAACTTATCAAACACTTCATGTTTGTTCTTCAAGAAGTAAACCCAAGTATTCCTAGAGAAATCATCAATGAAAGAGACATAGTAAACATACCCACTCAGAGAACTGGATGACATTGGACCGCATACATCGGAGTGGATAATTTCTAAGATTCCTTTTGATTTGCTTTCACTGCTTGGAAATGCCTTCTTTATGTTCTTTCTTTTTGCACAGGCTTTGCAAATAGCTTCATGATTGGTCTTGATTTCAGGAAGACTCTCTACAGCTTTACTTGCAAATGGTAGTGCCCTATAGTTCACATGTGCAAGCCTTCTATGCCAAAGTTCACTTGGCTCCATGGATTCATGTACCATGGCATGTTCAGGTTGTCCCTTTAATTTATACAAACCTCCTTCTTGCACTCCAATCACTATTGCATCATCAATAGTTTTACCTTTTGGCCACATTAGTACTTGGCCATCTACAAATGCAACCCTCATGCCTTTTGCATCCAATCCAGATATGGAGAGTAAGTTCTTCTTGAGCCCAGGTATATATCACACATCTTTCATCTTCAAAGACTTCCCAAAGTCTAGGTTGTAGGAGGATTCACCACTTCCTTTGATAGGATATTGGTAGTCATCCCCAAGTTTCACCTTATGGGGTGACTCATGTTCAGATAGATTAGAAAAGGATTATTTAAACCTAGTCATGTGTTTGGAAGCCCCACTATCAATGAGCCAATCATTACATCCATGAGAGATGGTACCTGTGAGAGCAGAGATTAGAACATATTCATCTTCACTAGATGAGTCATGACTTTCTGCTCTATCCTTCTTCTTGGGAGGTTCTTCATCCTCAGCCGCATGAGCATGATATCTCTTCTTGTTGCCTTTCTTCTTCTTGTTGAAGTTGTTGTCCCTTTTGTTCTTGGGACAATTTGCAGCAAAGTGTCCCTTCTCATTACATGTGAAGCATCTCATATCTTTCCTATTCTTTTGATGGGTGTGAGGGGATTTCTTGTAATGAGAGTGCTCCTTCTTAGGCTTGCTTCTTTTGGTGTGAGTTGTGAGAGCTTGATATTCATTCCCCATCTTTTCTTCTCAGGCCACAAGCCTTGCTTCTTCTTGTGAACATTCCTCCCACAGTCTACTGAAGGAGACCAACTTCTTTCTTGCACAGATTCCTTGGATAAAGGAATCCCATGATCTGGGTAGGCCATTTAGTGTGGTCATGACAACTTCACCATTGTCCACAATTTCATCCACAGCTTCAAGTTGTTCCTTGATTTGAGAGACCTTAGAAAAATAAGATTGAATGGTCTCTCCATTCTGAAGCTTTACCCCTTTCAATTGGTTCCGCAGGGTCATCTTCCGATTTATGTTCTTCCCTTCAAATAGCTTGGTCAGGGAATCAAACATCTCCTTGGGTGTCTTCAGAGATGACACCTGTGGGATGAGATGGTCCTTGATAGAATCAGTAATGATTCTCTTTTCCTTGACCAAGTTCTTCTTGTGAAGAGCCTTAGCCTCTTCTCCCTCTGGGACAGGGACCTCTTCACTTATATAAGTGTCCAACTCATTTTCTTCCAGGATTAACCCAATCCTATACTTCCATGCTCGGAAGTTATCAGCCCCTTCAAGCTTATCCTCAAGCTTGGTGTGGTGAGACATCTTAAAGAGTACTTCAAATGGAAATAGAAAAGATATAGGTCTTACCACTTGATTTGCTGAAAACTGGATCTGGTCCCGGATTAGGGTTTGTCAAAGAAACCCTAAAAATTCAAACTTTGAATTTCAAACTTCTGAAAGGATATAAAGATGCGCCTTGATCAGCTGACCAGCGTGGTATATTCAGATTTTGAGATATATAAAGTTTCACCCTTCATAAATGCCTTTTAGTCTTCCCGGATTCACTAGGGAGAACCCTGAATTAGGGTTTGAGTTTCCCGGAGCTTCACCCAACCAAAAATCTTGATCCAAAGCTCTAAACTTCGATTTTTCCAAGGAGCTTCCAGCTATGTCTTCAGATTTCAAAAATTCCTATTTTTTGTGGAAACCCTAATTTTTAGGGCCAAAACTGAAAGTGCTTAGAATTGAATTATGATTGGACAGATAGATTCTCCTTGATGAGTAGAGTCAATCTACCTTACTGCTTTTCCAAAATATGTGGAGAGAAACCCAATAAACAAGAAACCCTAGTTTTCGCCACTACACAATGTCTTCTTCTCAGGTTAGCTCTGATACCATGTTAGTTTTTGAGCATTAATTCAATATACTCTAGGATATTTACCAAGAGAATAACATGTACAGCATATCAAGTATAACAATGCATATCAATCACACCAAGCAATCACATGGGAAAACCATAAAGGTGAAAAACCCCACAACTTCCTCAGAGATAGAAAGAGCAATGATACAACCAAAGTACACGAGATAGTATTCTCCTAGCAGCTGATCCTCCTCCTCACATGTGCGCCACTTTCCAAGTGATGGAAGAGTGAGTAATGAGATGATGAAATATAGATCTCCCGATCTCTATTTATACTTGTCCTTTCCTGCCCAATAAACCAGTGGGGCCGACTTGTCTAGCTTAGCCTAATAACCCATGGTTACATTAATCCGGGCCGACCCCTTACTAGGTGGTCTAATAACCCACCAGCAAGTTACAACACTTGCGACACTTGTCAATACAAATGACGACACTTCCATATAGAGGAATAATACATCTCTATAGGAGTACAATAAAATACATAGATGAAATGTACATTCTGAAGTTACATATATATCAACAGCCCTAGCGTAGGTTATAGACCCATCCTTTGCTATGTGGGATTCCTAGCAGTTAAAAAACAAAAAAACACATAAAGCTTATCAATCTAATCGGCACTTATCATTTACACCACATGTTTGAGCATTTGATTAAGGTTATAGAGAAGGGAACTCTTCATTCAATCCACAAATTTAATTTTCTTCAACGGTGGTGGGACAAAATTTGCAAGCAGAGGTGTGGTGGAAGTGGTCGAATTCCTTCTCCATGAGCTAGAGGGAGAACTTCAAACCTATGGTGAAGACGCGGTCTTGTAGGTAGGCCTTTCCCTTCTCTCTGTGCATGATTATGATTGTCCAAGGGCGGTTTTCTCAGTGATATCACTGTGGGAATGGTGGAAAGATTGGAATTTAGGAAAGAGGTGCCAAATTGTTCTTTTGCACGACTGGAAGCACGCCATTTGAGCAGAGACCTGGGAGAGGGTCAATTCAGGGGGCTATTTGGGAGGTTGAAAATCCTATAGGAAATAAATCCTTTGTGAAAATGGCCAGTTCTAGATGTGCTAATAGTTTGAAGGGGGGGATTATGGAGTTGCGGCGAATCCTTTGTTGACATGAAGAAATGTTGAATGCACTGGAAATTTCTATTTCTAAACAATGGATATGTTGTTGCAACAGAGAAGGAACAATTTAATGGTAGAAAATAAGACATCGAATGTCAAAAACATGCTCACAACTATGAACAAAGAAGGCCAGTCCTCGAATTTCAATCCTCCTTCCTTCACTGGGATTTATCTCGGCATTGGCAGGGAAGAAGAGGCTATTTTACAGGGGCAAGAAGATATGGAGTTGGACCATCCTCTTTCACAAGTAGAACCTCTGAATCCAACATATGGAAAATTGGCAACAACCAAAATAGTCCTCAACCAAAATAGTACTTTATGTTTTGCAAATTCCAGTTCTGTTAGGGGTTTCTTGTCAAATTTATACTCATGGAACTATTTGGGAATCCTCTGTGAAGCATATATTTGGTACTTGTGTAAGTAGTTTAAATATTTTGCTCTCTTTAGGCTCTCAAAACTTTGATACGCAATGTACTTTCATGTGGAGTAGTTTTGTTTCAGCTCTTCTGTTAATATAAATATTCACTTTTGTTTAAAAAAAAATGCATCTTTAATTCAAATAGAAATTGAAATAGATATTTAAATACTTGCAAGATTGTATCTCTTAAGTATTATCATCTTTCAAAATTTTAAAAAAAAATCTTCAAGCGCATTCTACAACCTAATAGGGGGATGTGTAACTCCTTCCGTACTCATCCTGGAGTTGACACATGCCCTTTTAAAAAAATAATAAATATTATTAAAAATAATTAAATATTATAAAAAATAACACGTGGAAAAATATTTACAATGACATATATATAAAACTACACCAATTAGATAAATTAAAACGCTTCCTGAATATTTGCACTCTAAAAAGGGTTTGAAGCTAGAAAGATTTGACCCCTTTCTACACTTGGTAAATCCCCTTTTAAAATAAATCTGAATCTATATTGGTTTAGATTTAATTATCATAATCTTAATTTGATCTCTATTAATAATAAGTTCATATTTTTTTTAAATTATTAAGAAAAAAATATTCTATAAATATATATATAATAAAACCATTTTTCCCAATATTGTGCTAACTTGCTTTTCTTTCCCATGTTAACGAAAATCTCATTTATTAGATGAAAATTTTATTTTTTCTTAACTTTTAAGTTCTTTGTTTTTTAAGACATTCATTATTACCTATTCTTTATTTTTTAAGACATTCATTACTGACTATTATATATAAATGTTGGGATTGATTCATCATTATTAATTTGAGAAAAAATAATTTATAATTATTTATTTAGAGTGTTTTTAAAATTTATATAAAATATTTTAAATTATAAAATATTAATTATATTCTATTAATTTGATGAAAATGAAATATTGTTATTATTTTTATTATTCAAATTTCTAATTATATATTTATGTTAATTAAATATTTATATAAAAAATAAATGAAATTTATATCTTAAAAAACTTTAATCTTTAAATTATATATATATATCTCAATCATTTATTAGTCCTGGCCAAGGTAGAGATTATAACAATGGATTAATTGTCAAAATTAAGTTGACTTTTTTTTAATTTTATCAATTTAATAGTAGTTTTATAATGTTATGCAGAAAATGCTTATTAATTTTAATTTTTTAAATAATAAAATGTATTTTTAATTTTTGAAATTATAAAATATTATTTTGTTATTGGTTGAAAGGTTTGATTTGACAAAATACTCTTGCTAGGAAGTGACAATTATTTAAAAAATAATATTTAAAATTTATTTTATTTAAAAAATAATTCTCAAATTCACACATATTCATAGAAGGTACATATACTAATTATTTTATTTTACAAATACCTGACACTGCTACAACAAAAGTTGTTAGGGTTAGACTAGGGATGCGCGCGCAGTGGATCTCGAACTTTGGACAAACCTGTTGCAAACGCGTATGTTTTTAGTGTGCAGTTAAAACATTTTGTAAGAAAATGATGCGTAATGCTCTAGGAGTATGAATAACGCTTCCTTCGCGGTTCTCCATATTTGGGGTTTATAACGCTTGCAAGTTTTGTATGCAGGAATCTTGCACGGCCCATATTCTTTTAAGGCCAGCATCGTTCGTGTAAAACCAAAAACATTAATAATTTCTAAATATTTGATTTGGTATTCAATTAGCAAAACTTATTTTTCATATTCAATATATTAAAAATGAAGATTGACTTTTCATTTTTAAATAAAAATTAGTATGACTTTATTAGGTTTCATATTTTTAAAAATATATGATTAGTTTGTTCAAACAAATATAATGAATAATATTTTAAATATTATTATTCTAATTCTATATTCACTCTTTACAAATATAACGAAAAAAGTTTTATTTCAGCTTATTATTTATTACTTGCACTAACTCTCCAAAATGTGAATACTACAAACAATTTCTATAAATAGTATTGAAAATTACTCAAAACTAATAATTGTTATTCTAATTACAACTCCACTCTTACAAATATAACCATGAGTAATGACACAAAATTCTCTTTTGCAATCTTGTAATAGTAATTCATTATAAAAATACATTAATAATTAAAAAAATTGGTTGCTAGGAGATTTTAAAATTCAGAATTCTAAAGTAGGGACTAACTGCTTTGCAGCTATTTTGCTTGTTATTTTTCTTTTCATTACTTATCCTTTAATACCTACCAATTACCTTTTATTATTAAAAATAGAGTTGAGTGTTAGATGATACATTGAAATATAAGTTGACAACTTAATACAGTCATGGTGAAGATTATTAATGTGTGTGGTTTTTTTAATCAAAATGATAAGTCAACTGGTATATAATGATGATTATCCTTATTGCAAGTTTGACAACTTAACTATCATCACTTTTATCATTTTTTAAAAAAATATTAAAAAACCTTAACAAAGAAATAGATCCATATATATAACTAAAATAAAGGAAAAAATAAAATAAAGATTTAAAAATACAAAACATAAATTTCATTAAGAGTAACATCATAACTAAAGAAAATGACAATATTTCTTCATATTGTTGTTAAAAAAATTGAATATTAGATGAGTTTCATTGCTCATAACTTAGGAGAATAGAAATTGATTAAATGGAGAATAGAAATTGATTGAAAGATTCATTATTATTATTTTATTATTATGTTAATGGAGCTTTGGATTACATGGAATTGACATAAAGTCGTGTTGCTTACTAAGAAAAAAAAGAAGAGGTTTGGGTTTTAAAAAGTTATTCACACATGATAATGTTCCTCCATCCAAGAAGGAAATTAAAGGATAACATCCAAACTCATTCAAACCAAACAATTACAAGTACAAGCATGATGACTTAAACTTAGCTTTCATTTTTTTATTACAATCTATATTATTTTATTGAATTGATTTAATTGTGTTATCTCCCAAAATAGCATAGTTAATTTTATTTTTCTAGGTGATAGGAGGTCTTCATAAATTTTATTCATCATATTTATTGATGGTCCTTTCTTCAGTTATTTTTAAGTATGTAATAAAAGTTTGAAACATTTTTAGAGCTTGTTCTCTCTTCAAAAAGGAAAAATAGGTTTCAGTGGTTTAGGTGGACCTGACGATTGTTCATTAGCTACCGAAAACCTGGCTTTCGCCAGCTTACAGTATGGAAGACAAAACTCTTCAAGATACCGAAAGGAAAGGCACATGTCGTGTATCATGGAACAGTTCCCGGTGGTTTAGGCGGTTATGACAGTTGTTCGTTAGCCACTGAAAAGCAAGTTTCTGGCAACTTACAGTTCAAAGGCAAAATTGTTCAAAACCACCAAAAGCGTAGGGAAGGGCAGAATGGCACCATTTTTGCACAGATCCAATTTTTATCATTCTAAAGGGCATAAGGATGGTTTCTAAGTGAAGTTTATAATTAATAGGATATGTTTCAATTTGTTGTTCCAGTTTTGAAGGTGACAGCAAGATGGAAATAATGAAGAAATATGGCGTTTTTTACTGTCCCGAGTCATCATTTTCAAATAATGATTCTGAGCGGTTGAAAGATGATTTTGTGAAACGGGAAGAGGTTTTTGTTCCTAACACATCAGAGAACAATAACCTCTCTCATGTTTCCTACAAGCATTACATATTGGGAGAATCGAATCCATCTCTAAACCCTAATTTTCGGATCTCAGAATTTCTCTGTTTGACACATGTTTTTGAAATGCTAATCTCGGGCAAATGAAAATGAATTTTAAATAACTGAGAGAGGTTTTTGCTCACAATAAACCAATCCACAAAACACTCTTTCAGTTTATACACAGGTGTCATAGGTTTGGAGAACCAAATCCATCTCTGAGCCCCAATTTTCAGCAGTTTGCCCCAATTTTTGTGGCAAGAGATGACCTGTCAGTCCTCCAGGTGGCATTTTCGACCTGATTCATAAGCAATTGGAGGCTTGCTATAGCTATTGAAGACTATGAGGATATGAATATAAGAGATAAGGAGTTTGACCATGTAAATAGGATCTTTTCCTATTTTCTATATATCGATTTTTGACTTTCTATTTTAAGTAAATTTGATCCAGATTTCTAGGATCTGGATAACTGTTTGTAAAGGCTATAAAGCCAAGAACATTGGATGAACTCAGGGGACCGATTTTTGGACATTAGCACTTATATTGTTTCTTTCATACTTCTCATAATATATTATCCTTCAAGCTTCTTTTTCCTTTAATGTTCAGTTCCACTTAATCATTTTTCTGTGCTTGTATTTTGAATCACTGTCTCATTTCACTAAAGCTTAATTCGGTGCTTGGAAATTGTCATCTTTTCACTTCCTCAGTTGATTAGGCTGTACAAGTATCATCCTATTATGACATTGACCATTCATATGCACAGTCTGTATATGTTTTTGTTGATGTTATGAGAATTGTCCACTCTTATATCTTATTCAAAATTCCTGAACAGAGATTGCTAAAAGCCTTGTCAATTGATATATTGTGCATGTTCTTGACTGAGTAAAATATGTGTTAGTCATCTGACTTGATCACAATTAAGAAATCATTAGAGTTACCAGGAATCTTCAATTTGCAACCTAGAAGAGTTTCCTGGAGAGCTAACATTTTGGCGCCGTTGCCGGGGAGAGGAGTTCGAAGCAAGCTTCCCTGGGAGACGACATAGTTTCAACTTTTGATGATAGACAAAGGCTGGGCATTATATTGGTTGTAAGCATCTATCTGGTGACTCCACGTTTAAAGACTCCACTGGGGAGGATCTGGTTAACAAAAAGATGAAGAGGCTGAATTTCAAATTCATGTATCAGTTCATTAGTCTGCTTCATGAACTATTGTATTTCTTTATCAGCTCTTTCTTGCTTTTTCCTTCGCATGTAAAGAGAATCATTTTATGTTTTGTATATTCAGAAAATCATCATCCTTCTTTCATATCTCCATCTTTAGAAGAAGATTTGTGCCTACTTGTATTATAGATGTCGATTTAGTAGCTTTACATCATCCTATTAATAAAGATGATCACTGTATTCAAACTCCTTCTGAATCTTATCATCCATTTAACCTTGAGCAGATTGAAATTGATTACAAACCTATCCAGAAATCAATACCTTTTGGCATTACTAATTAATCCTATTATCAAGCTGTTAACTCTAATGTTCAGCCCATATATGATCAGCCCACTGCTTTTCAAGTTAAAGTCAGAATAGGAATGTTCAAGCCTTTGAGGCTGCCCTATATTCTTCATCATTATCCACTTGACTGCTTTGAATATCTTCCCCGGTTTTCTAGAGAGAACCAAGTTTCAGCTGAGAGGCACTTGCAATCCTTTGAGAACTTTCTTGATCGATTTGAGACTGTTCATGATGATGTGATCATGAGATTGTTTTCCAAAACTCTGATTAGAGATGTTGGTGTATGGTTTAAAGGTCTGAGAGATGATTCTATTGGCTCTTGGATCGAGTTATCTAATGCCTTTTTGAAGCATTGGGGTGAGAACAAATCTCTTGATTTGTGTCTCGCTGAATTTTATGCTCTGAAAAGAGAGGAGGACGAAGCTTTGCCTATCTTCAATCAAAGATTCTACAACACTTATCATGACATGCCTTTTGAGATCCGGCCTACAGAGATGGCTACCATGATATATTATGTTATGGGTTTGCATTTAGAACTTTCCCTTCTCCTATTAGAAAGGAAGTCATCATCCTTAAGATAGTTGTTTGAAGATGCTCACGAAGTGGAGGAGAACATCCGTGTTTCCAGAAAAATCCAAGCTCGGGATTGACTTTGAAGATATGCATGCACATGAGCAAACAAAATATCAGTACGATTCAGATTCAGAGCAAAAAGGTAATGAGTATGAACCAGTTTTGGAACAACAGCAAACATATGAGCTCATTTCAGATTCGGATCATAATTCTTCAACTCTTGTAGAGTGTTCCAGAGACAAGTATGCATGTGAGTTTTATGATTAGTTTGCAAACCAAGTTGAGCCTATGGTAACCAATGATTGTATTGAAAACTATATGTTCTTAGTTGATAATCATTCATATGATGTAAACACTATTTTTTCATTATCTAATGAGCATCACTCTGAAGAAATGATTGTTGCTACTGATGATCAGGATCTGATCATGAGGAAAGTAGAAGGTCAGCAGTTTTCAAGCAAAGAGATATTCATAAATGAAGCTTTCGTGGATCAGCATGCTTCTGATTTCAGTTTCAAAGATCCATTTGCATCCTTGATGGATTCTTATGTTCCAGATCACTTGAAAATTTCAAAGTACTCACCAACACTTCCAGGTGAGTTTTGTTTCTTGAAGAAATTTTTATCACTGCTGTTATATTTCAAATATTATGTATCAATCAGTGGCATGGACAAGATCATCTCAGTCCTGAATTTTCTTGAGTGGTTGTTGTGGAAGTTTTCTTTCACTTGATCAATTGCATATTTGGTTAGAGGTAGGGTAGCATAGAAAATAAGCTCGCCTCCCGAGCATATACTTTCCTTCAAGTTTGTAGCAGGTTGATCAGTTAGTTTCTTGAATAAGAGGCATCTCTTGAAAGGTGTTCAGAAAAAGATTGTACTGTTGACTCGATGCCCAATGAAACACTAGAAGATAGGTTTGAGTTTTTTATTTTACAGGAAAGGCATTTAATCTATGGTTCTTGGAACCTCGTAGGGAGGATTCCATCCCCGAGTAAGAGCCAGATGTTATCTCCCAAAATAGCATAGTCAATTTTATTTTTCTAGGTGATGGGAGGTCTTCATAAATTTTATTCATCATATTCATTGATGGTCCTTTCTTCAATTATTTTTAAGAATGTAATAAAAGTTTGAAACATTTTTAGAGCTTGTTCTCTCTTCAAAAAGGAAAAACAGGTTTTGGTGGCTTAGGTGGACCTGACGATTGTTCATTAGCTACCGAAAACCCGTCTTTCGCCAGCTTACAGTATGGAAGACAAAACTCTTCAAGCTACCGAAAGGAAAGGCACATGTCATGTATCGTGGAACAGTTTCCGGTGGTTTAGGTGGTTATGACAGTTGTTCCTTAGCCACCAAAAAGCAAGTTTCTGGCAGCTTACAGTTCAAAGGCAAAATTGTTCAAAACCACCGGCGCAGAGAAGGGCAGAATGGCACCATTTTTGCACAGATCCAAGTTTTATCATTCTAAAGGGCATAAGGATGGTTTCTAAGTGAAGGTTATAATTAATAGGATCTGTTTCAATGTGTTGTTCCAGTTTCGAAGATGCCAACAAGATGGAAATAATGAAGAAATATGGCATTTTTTACTGTCCCGAGTCATCATTTTCAAATAATGATTCTGAGTGGTTGGAAGATCATTTTGTGAAACGGGAAGAGGTTTTTGTTCCTAACACATCAGAGAACAATAACCTCTCTTAGTGTTCCTACAAGTGTTACACATTGGGAGAATCGAATCCATCTCTGTGTTAAATTTTGAGCATTAATTCACAATACTCTAGGATCTTTGCTGAGAGAATAACATCTACAGTATATCAATGCATGACAATCACAATATGACATGCATCACAAGAATCAAAAGCATAAAGACAAGAGACACAGAGTTTCCGTGGGGAAAACCCTAAGGTGAAAAACCCCACAACTTCCTCAGAAATAGAGAGATAAATGGCTCAACCAAAGTACAACCAAATAACACTGAGATAGTCTCATGATAGCAGATGATCCTCCTCCTCATTAGTGCGCCACTTTTCAAGAGAGAGTGAGTTCCTTTTCCGAGTGAGTAAAATAGAGATCTCCGATCTCTATTTATACTAACATTTTTGCCCAGTGACCTTATGGGGCTGACTTGTCTATCTAGATACATCCACATTATATTATATATAATTCAGGGCCGACCCCACATGGTGGTCTAATAACCCATCGGCAAGTACACACACTTGCGACACTTGTCAATCCACATGACGACACTTCCTTATAGAGGAATAACACATCTCTTATAAGGGTACAATAAATATATATAAAATACACAGATGAAATACATTCCGAAGTTACATATACATCAACACTCTGGACCTAATTTTTGGATCTCAGAATTTCTCTATTTGACACATGTTTTTGAAATGCTGATCTCAGGCAAATGAAAATGAATTTTAAATAACTAAGAGAGGTTTTTTCTCACAATCAACCAATCCACAAAAACCTCTTTCGGTTTATACACAGGTGTCATAGGTTTGGAGAACCAAATCCATCTTTGAGCCCCAGTTTTCAGCAGTTTGCCCTAATTTTTGTGGCAAGAGATGACCTGTCAGTCCTCCAGGTGGCATTTTCAACCTGATTCATTAGCCTTTGGAGGCTTGCTACAACTGTTGAAGACTACGAGGATATGAATATTTGAGATAAGGAGTTTGACCATGTAAATAGGATCTTTTCCTATTTTCTATATATCAGTTTTTGACTTTCTATTTTAAGTAAATTTGATCCAGATTTCTAGGATCTGGATAACTGTTTGTAAAGGCTATAAAGCCAAGAACATTTGATGAACTCAAGGGATCGATTTTTGGAGATTAGCACTTATATTGTGTCTTTCATACTTCTCATAATATATTAGCCTTCAAGCTTCTTTTGCCTTTAATGTTCAGTTCCACTTAATCATTTTTCTGTGCTTGTATTTTGAATGACTGTCTCATTTCATTAAAGCTTAATTCGGTGCCTGGAAATTGTCATCTTTTCACTTCATCAGTTGATTAGGCTGTACAAATATCATCTTGTTATGACATTGACCATTCATATGCACAGTCTGTATATGTTTCTGTTGATGTTATGAGAATTGTCCATTCTTAAACCTTATTCAAAATTCCTGAACAAAGATTGCTAAAGGCCTTGTCAATTGATATATTATGCATGTTCTTGATTGAGTAAAATATGTGTTAGTCATCTGACTTGATCACAATTAAGAAATCATTAGAGTTACCAAACATCTTCAATTTGCAACCTAGAAGAGTTTCCTGGAAAGCTAACAAATTGTTATTAAAATCTATATTATTTTATTGAAATATTGTTATTAGACAAACATTACTAATAAATATAATTTATCTTGTTTTATAATTAATTTGACACTTGATCTACTTTCTTAGCATCTAAATAATATAAAGGTATATGGTGATTCCAGGGTCACTATAAAATGGGCTGCGGAGGACTTCAAACTTAATGTGATGAATTTGCGACATTGGGCTCTTAGGACACATTTTGAAATCTCCAAGCAGCAGGGGATCACTTTTGAGCATATTTACAGAGACCACAACTCCTTGGCTGATAAGCTTTCTAAACAAGCTCTATCTAGTGTGGAAGGGCAGCTGTACTGGGAGGAATGGCTCGATAATCGTCTACAGGACTGTGGAACCACCTACTTTTTTGATTGATTTTTGTAGTATCTTTCTGTCTTGCAGGGATTCTTCCCTAAGTTATGAGTTTTTATGTAATGCACTTCTGATGTGATGTCTGTAGCCAAGGTGTTTTCTAAGGGAGAACTATGCTCTGATCATGTTCTTACCTTTTTGATATTACTCAAGATACTCTGATTCGGCTGTGGAATCATGAACTTTATTGTACTATTTGATTCGTTTTCGAATATCAATAGTAGATTTTTTTCGCTAGAAAAAAAAACAAATCCTTACAAATTTTGTCATATTCAATCTTTTTAAACCCAATGAGACAAAACCCTTAAAAATTTTCTGTATTCAACATATCTTATCTTAGTTCATGAACGTTTCTCATTGTTTAAATAATTAAGCAATATAATCCAATCTACAAAAAATAGAATGGTATGAAAACATCTTAACTAAGCATTAAATATATAGCATAAAATTAATTAACCATTAAATTTATAACATAAAAATACTCTAAATAACCTTTCAATTTATAATAGAAAAAATAGTCATTGTCATATATAGTGCTTTCTACCTGTCACTCGTCTTTTTCTATTTTAAGATAATGACCTTCATCAACTGTACATTCATTTTGTCACGAGTTTGTTGAAAAGGGTGTGTAATACATCCTTTTAATAAATCAAAAGATAACCGTTATGAATATAAATGTGAACCTTCTACAACTGGCCGCATCCTTTTAATAAAACACCAGACAGCCGTTATCAATATAAATGTGAACCTTCTAGAACTGACCACCCAACTCATCAGTGAAAGCTACATTGCTATTTGTGGCTCGTTATTCATCACAATGGAGTTATTCTAATAATAATTTGGTCGTTTACTTTCACAAGGTACTTTTATTAAAGATTTAGAAGAGTTTTTAGGTTTAAATCTAATCATGTGTTATTATAAATTCTATACCAAGTATAATGATGCAGCCGGGCTGCAATACAAAATGCATATAGAAAGACAACCACAAAGAAAATAATAGATGGAAAACACGTAAATAACCACAATTACATCACACATTCATCAATTGGAATTAAGACAATAATTTTATTCATACACATGAATATTTATTACAGACTTTATCATCTACAACACTCAACTTTGAGTAACAACCACATTTGGAATCACTCTCACACCCACAACGTACATGCTTCTAGGCTGCTGCAACTCTTTTTATGTTGCAACTCTTCTCTGTTGCAACTCTTTTTATGGACCTTCCCACACTTCCTCCTCTCTTATGGGCATTCTCGTGTTCCATTGCCAGGCCCAGTATCCACACTTCTACCTCCATGCTTCTACATGCGCTCTTCTCTTTCTCACTGCCTCGCTTGATCTCTCGCTGCCAGGCCGTAGGCCATGGCAGCCGAAAAACACAGTTTGCCTTCTTCTCAGGCCTCTTTTCTTTCTTATGGCGCTCCCTTTCTCTTTCTTCGAAGCACTCTTTATTCTCTTCGACACTTTTCATCTTTTGTCTCTATCATCTTCCAGCTTCTGCCTCTTCCTTGTCTTTTCCTCAATCACCCTTCCTCCATCGATCCAACTTCCTCAACGTTTCAAGTTTGCATGAATCCAATATCTTTTGCCACACATGCCCACTGTCCAAGCGTTTCATTACTCACAGCCATTATGTCATAGCATTATCCATCCACACCGTCGTAATCTTTTGTTCCTCAGCTACACACCTATTTTCCAGGTTGTCCTCGCACTCATGCCAATACTGCCACGTCGTCCTAATTATTCATTTAGGGTTATGCAATTAATGCGTCATCCACCCAGTCACAACCATCAGGGTGTACATCGCATTGTCAATACTAGTCGCAATAACACATAATTATTGATACATGAGTAGTAGCAAGAGATGTTGCAACTCCTTTGCCACTTCCAAGTCACACGATGAGGACACCTTACCCTGGCTGAAACTCCACTTCCAGCTCTACACTATGCATCCACAACAAGTGTAGCTCCGTTGCTACACCTCCACACCAAGGAAATCAACGAACTCAAGGTTCTGCTGCAACTCCCAATGCACATTTGTAGATTGGCTCAGACGCCACTGCATTAGACTCCCAAGGTAATTAAGAAAAGCATGTCCTCGTGCTTCTGAGGTTCTATCTTCAAAAACTTTCACAATTGTTTACATAACTTCACCAATGTGTATTTAACTCATTGTTGTCTTCAGCACTCAAGACACTTATCATGTTGTACCTTTAAATTAATCACTGCATCTACTGTTGCATAATAAATTGTTACAATACTTTCCCAGGAAACCAAAATTTCCCATCTTCAACTACTCTTTGCACTCCTCATCATTGCCTCTCTTTGTTTACTAGAAACACTACCAAGGTGTTCCTCAGACATGCATTACCTGCACAACTTGAATTGAGTCAATGTTCCCACAAAGACAATCTGTTGCCCCTTTCATGGAACATACCAAGTCCCTACAGTGTATCCAGCCACTCATGCTCAAAACCACACAACATGGAATCCTCAACATGTTACACTTCAGTCGACTCAATCCACACGTGGACTGCCTCAATTGGCGATTCTGTTGGTGCATCCACATAATTCACACATTCAACAGTATTACTTTCATGCACACAATACTTCTATACTCTTTCTGCAACCATTCTCCCAACAGTCTTCAATCCAGGAAACCCTCCGACTACACCTTTCATGAGCAACCTACTTATGTGGTCAAGGAGCCCCACTTGTCCACAACATGGAGTAATCTCTTCCTCTCCAATGTTACACCCGCAACGAGAACTTACGCCCAGCTTCAAACCACCAACTCAAGCTCAATACTGTGACTATCTTTCACAATCATGGATAACCACCACTAGAATTGTCAACTGCCTCTAACCAACAGGAACCTTCTCAGAGACTATCTTCTCACTCAGCGGTAACCTTCTAGTTTTCTTTACTTCATGCAATATTTCTTTTCTCCTTTCATAGAACTCGAATCTGCTACCTCTTCTTCTTCATCATCCGTAGTTTCAACATGCTCTGATACCACTTGATGCATTCAGGAAGCAATTCAAAGTGCACAACAGACATCCAACCATATAGAGAATTATAGATGGAAAACAAGCAAATAACTACAATTGCATCACACATTCATCATCCGGAATTAATTTATTCATACACAGGAATATTTATTACAGACTTCATCATCTACAACACTCAGCTTTGAGTATCAGCCACATTTGGAATCACTCTCACACCCACAACGTGCATGCATCCAGGCTGCTGCAACTCTCCTCCGCTGCAACTCTTTTTCTGCTGCAACTCTTCTCTGCTGCAACTCTTTTTCTGGACCAACGTTCCCACACTTCCTCCTCTCTTTTGGGCGTTCTTGCGTTCCACTTCTAGGATGATTATCCACGCTTCTACCTCCATGCTTCTACTTGCGCTCTTCTCTTTCTTGCTGCCTCACTTGCTCTCTCGCTGCCAGGCCGTAGGCCATGGCAGCCGAAAAACACAGTCCGCCTTCTTCTTAGGCCTCTTTTCTTTCTTCTGGTGCCCCCTTTCTCTTTCTTTGAAGCCCTCTTTATTCTCTTCGAGACTATTCATCTTCTGTCTCTATCGTCTTCTAGCTTCTACCTCTTCCTTGCCTTTTCCTCAATCACCCTTCCACCAACAATCCAACTTCCTCAACGTTTCAACGCTATGTGAATTCAATATCTTCTGCCACGCATGCCCGTGTGTAAACATTGTTTATACTCATGCCAATACTACCACGTCGCCCTAATTATTCATTTAGGGTTTTGCAATTAATGTGTCATCCACCCAGTCACAACCATCAATATGTACTGCGCACTGTCAATACTAGTCGCAGCAACAAAGAATTATTAATACACGATTAGCAGCAAGAGATGTTGCAACTCCTTTGCCACTTCCAAATCACATGATGAGGACACTTTACCCTAGCCGAAACTCCACTTCTAGCTCTACACTATGCATCCACAACAAGTGTAGCTTCGCTGCTGCAACAACTGCAACTCTACACCAAGGTAATCAACGAACTCAAGGTTCTGTTGCAACTCCCAACGCACATCTGTAGATTGGCTCGGATGCCACTGCATCATATAATCACTAATAAAAATTTTAAAACAATAAAATATTTTGATGATGGGTAGAGTGTCTATTCGAAATGTTAAGACGATGTAGTCCAAAAACTTTAGATAATAACATCTTGAGGAATAAACCAAAAGGTAAACAATTACGCTTTTACAAATTCTTTTACAAATTTTGTTGAAATCGAAGGATGCTATTATAGAAATAGATTCAACATCTTATATTTTATACTTAATTATGCAATTCCAATAACCTAAAATTATCATTTCAACAATTTCAACTACCCAATTATACAATTCCAATAACCTAAAACTTTCATTTAAACAAAATTTTGGGAAAAAAATGACTTAACATAACTGCATTTAAACAAAATTTTGGGAAAAAAATGACTTAACAGTAACTGCATTTAAACAGAATTTTGGGAAAAAAATGACTTAATAGTAACTGCAAATATAGTCAATATTTTGCCTCGTGTCTTTGGGTTAAGTGGTCCAAAAAGTTTTGGGTTAAGTGGTCCAAAAAGTGATTCCTCGTCTTGTCTCGTATCTTTCTACTGGAAATATTATGGTCCACAGGAAAGAATGTCGTATACGTGTACACCGACCCCAGTCCCCTTGGACGAGAGGTTGACGACCCCTCGACGAGGAGTTCGTATGCGGGATGGCGTGCCAGCTTCTGAGATGTTACAATTTGCAAGGCACAGATTACACCAACCACGCAATGTACTTTCCTCTGTATGCGCCGCGCCATACACTTACTGTGTATACACCATTCAATATATCCAGTCAGTTCCTCCTTGAGGCGGAATACAATACGGCATCATAGTCTTGTAATCTGTGCTTGATGGGTTTCAAAAGTACGGTGTATACCGTCAAACTGCACAATCCATTGCTGGGAATTTTGATGGAAATAACAGCATCAGGGTAACATCTTCATTCTCCTTGTATATTTTGTGTATTTCCTTCCGTCCCTTGAAATTTCATCACCGTCTGCAACAATGAGCACTGAACCCGCATGTTCTGTGAAGTAGGTACTGTTCTCAACGCCATTAAATCAGAGAACCCACAAGTAGAGTTATTATATCCACTCATGCAGAGCAGAAAGTTTGGTACTTATCGTTTCTTGAGTATATATCCAAGAAATGGAGTATATCCAACAATAAATATCTTCATACAAGAAGATCAGCTGTCACAGCAATCAGATCAATATTCAGCAATTGCCCAGTTTGGATGGGAGCCGTAGGAGAGAATTCTGTAGACGAATCAGATGCAGCTGATGCAGAAATCTCTCAAACACATTCAGAGTATCGTTTTAATGGAGAAATCAAGAGATTCGAATGGGATTTGAAGGTCCATACGGTGGTTGACAGTCAATGCAGGGAAAGCAAATCGGATTCCATTGGAGCCATTGCATTCAATCCAACGAACGAATGGCTGGCAACAGGAGGTTTGGCCAGAAAAATTCGGTTGTATAACTTCAATTCTCTGATAAATTTACTTTCAGATGAGGAGGAAAATGATACAAGAAATCATATGGCATATGTTGATCAGAATTCATGCGCACAAGCTCTCATATGCACTCCTGCAAAGCTGAGCAGCCTGAAATGGGACCCAATGCATGGAGAAGGCGTTATAGCTAGTGGGGATTATGATGGAGTTGTGACAGAGTGGGACACTGAAAAAGCTTTAGCAATCTATGAACGAGACGAACATGGTGGGAGAAAAGTTTGGAGCGTGGATTATTCTCTTCTATATCACAGTCTCTGTGCTTCAGCCTCTGATGATGGAACTGTGCAAATGTGGGACAAAAACTGCAACCAGACCGTCATGGTTTTATCAGCACCATCTAGAAAACCGGTCTGTTGTGCAGAGTTTAGCCCATCCCATGGAAGTCTGTTGGCCATGGCATGCTCTGATCATGGAGTTTATGTTTATGACACACGAAGAATTTCATCACCATCTTCATCTTCATCTTCTGCTCTGTTTGCTTTGCATGATCATAGCAAGCCTGCAAGTTATGTGAGATTTTTTCGTGAGAACATGGTTGTATCTGCAGCCATTGATGGGTCTATCAAGCTCTGGGACATCTCTAAATCCATGGCAGAGGCTGTTTTGCCTGTGAGGAGTTTTAGGGGTCATTGCAATAAGAAGAATTTTGTGGGTCTGTCTGTGTGGGAGGAGGGGGGTCTGTTTGCTTGTGGGTCTGAAAGCAACGAGGTTTTTGCTTATGATTATAAGTGGGGTAGTCCTGTTTGGACCCATGAATTTGATGGTAATAATGGAGGTGGAAGTGTGGGGGCTTTAACTGAACAAGTGGGTGGAGACTTATTATTTCTAGAGGGAAGAGAGAGGAGTAGGAAGAGGATGGATCTGGGTTTTGTGAGTGGTGTTTGTTGGAGGCAGAAGCCCTCTGAATGTACCCTTGTTTCTGCAAATTCTTATGGCATGTTACAAGTGATCATTGGTAACAAGAGACCTTTACGAGGGAATGGATAACTCTAACAGTGTCATGTAATAATATTCATAGTTATATTCATTATTCGTTTGTTAATGGAAATTGAATTGTAACACCACTTCTATGAAATTTGATATTGTTTGTTAGGAAGGTAAAACATATTATTTTGGGAAGCTTTTAAAAGGGAAAGGCCATTTCTATGAAATTGGATATTAGTTGTTAGGAAGATAAAACATATTATTTTGGAAAGGGAACTTAATTCCTTAATACTTAATGTTATGATTTTTTGAAAGGGAAAGGCTATTTTTACGAGGAAGAGAGTTTTAAATATATTAAGATGTATGGTTTTGAAGGAAATTGATTTTATCTTTCTAATTTTGTTTGTGTATGATTGATTCTTTTTAGGGAAAATTCTTTCACTGTAAAAAGAAGAAACAATTAATATCCACCACATTTTTATTTTCTAGAATGTTCATAAAGGATTCTATGCATTTAAATGATAAGGCTTGAATATTGGAATCCTTATATTGAGAGAAGCACTTCTCACCCTCGTATATGATCATGAACACTTATTTAGAACCCATTTGTGCTCTTTTCGATATACTAAATGCTTTCTTGAATTTGTAACCCCCAAGGAAGGAGGATGGCTTAATGAGGATGCTACATACAGTTGAAGGAGATGTTGAGGATGAACAACAAATTGTAGGGACCAACCCTTATATGTAGGAAAAAGAACCTTAACCTCCTTGAAGTTTATTATACCATATTAAGTTAAATTATTTATGCTAACATAGAAGAAAATGGGAGAAGATTTGGAAGTGAATGATATAAGAAAGGCAATGAGCCATCTCATCAAGGGGAAAAATTAAGTTGTGACTCGAGGGGAGGTACTCAAAAGGATCTCTTAGAAATGCTTAGAGTGTCGACTCAAAAGGATGCTCCCACCTCCTTTAGAGGTGGAAATAAAAATAATGCTAGTAATATTGCTAGTAGTGGTGGTTATGGGAAATGTTGGGAATTTGACCACAATCAATACAAACATCCACATACATTTTGTACCAAAAGTACACAAATATGCTTTGAATCTCACATTGTATTGGTCTCTCACAATAATACATTTCTCTCATCACAATAAAGTACAATGACACTCCTTTATGTAAAAATAGGTGACCATAACAATCATGCCATAATAGAAAATTTTGTTCAACCATATGCATATAACTACCTCCCTTAATATCTCCTTAAATCTCTCAAGGGATCTCATGAGATCCTCATCCCTAGAACTTTCTCTTTGTCTCCATTCTTTGTTGTCTTCATATACATTTATGCATGATATTCATTATTACATATTATAATGTCACCATCAAATATCACAAGTAGGAGTTAATCCTTCATACTCCCTCTTAACAAATACTTGTGATCCAATCAAGATCTAAGTTGTCTTCATATTTAGTCTTATGTATTGTACACTGTCTTCGGTCTTCTTTAATTTGCATCTGCATCTTCAGTTGTCATCGCCTTCTTGTATCATGCATGTGCTGCATCGTTATTTGATAAGCCTCGATGTTGAGTCAATTATATGGATTTCTTCATCTTCATATAAATGGTTTCTTTGGCTTACTCTTAACTGTCTCATGGATTTTCTTCGGCTCACCCTCAACCAATAGATCATATCCAGGGTTTTCCTTGGAAATTACCCTTAACCATTACAACATATCCATGGTTTTCCTTGGCCATTAACTATTACAAGTGGACTTTGGATTCTCACTAACCATACAAGATAAAAAGTACTCATGATTGATGTGATGACTCAAGTAGAATATATTGACAACTCTATCCTATGTTTGAGAATTTGACATGCGACTCTTTGGAGTTATCCTTAATGACAACTTGAATTTGTATGTGAGAGAGGTTGGACATTATAAGATTTCACCTTGTAGAATCATTTCTACATAAAAATAACTTTTTGTCATTCTTGCACATCTATCCAACCACAATGTACTTGCATGTGTGAATGTTAATATTTGTCTTTTCCAAAATTTGCGATGATTATGATTGGTAAAACCACAAATACTACAAGGATGCAAGTTTAACATTTAGCTTGTACATGTCTTGTTCTTCTGCAATGACTACAATATTGCTCTTGCTACTGCACTTGGTTCATTACACTACTACTTGGAGATAGTTTACCATATGTTGATGTTTCTACTTTTACAAAATTGATGTCACCATTACTTGTGTGATCTTCAAAACCAAGACCTTCATTTCATGGCCTTATACATATCTGTATGGGCTTCTAGATACTTTGATCATTTTTGTCTATACTTTTTCCATCAAAACCCATTTTTTTCATGAGTTTGGACCCAATTCTTTTTGTATTCCTTTCAAAACAACCAATTTCATCATTTTCAATATGAGGTTCACTTTTATAAAGATCACCAAGATCATGATTTCTAGTCTCATAGCATGATAGAGACACATGTACATCATCATTAATGGTGTCAATTAAATCACTTATATCACAAGGACTATCAAACTTTTGAATCAAGTCACTTGTGTCACAAATTGCATCACACATTACTTTTTCTTGGTTCAATGTTTTTACCTCACCTTCTAGTGCCAACAACACATTTTCATTTTACAATAAGTCTTGCTTCAATGATTCTATCATTTAATCTTTCTTATCATGAAGTTTCAAAATATCATTTACCTAGAGATCCATTGATGCCAATGTTTTTTCTAGTTCACTTATGCACTGTGAAGTGAAACCAACAAACTCTCAATAGACTTATTTATCACATGCTCAAGGTTCAAAGAATTTGCCCATTATTGAATTATTTTGTTTATTTAGTGTATATAACCTGTCAATTTATTGGAGAGCATCTTTAAGGTCTTGTTGAGGGTTCAATTTCATAATTAACATTTTGTAGTCTTTTTTTTCATTTACCTATTATAAATTGCTAAATAATCATGCTCACTTGTCAAAGAATCAACACAACAAATAAGGTGTAGGTTACAACCAATCATGCACCTGTCTTTCAAACACAATCATTGTAGGGGTGTTGAGTACCATCAAGCATACACCTCAATTGTTCTTTCACTTCAACACTTGAAACATTGTATTAAAAAAAAGCCAACCACCACCAAAAATTCTTTATATTTTTATTTATAAAAATGAGTACATCACTTGCTCAATTACAAAGAATTTTTCCTTTTATTTAAAAAACACTCATTTATATAAAAATATTATCTTTCTTTTTCTTTAAAAACCAACTCAAAGATGAAAATTTCCAACTCTCCCAACACGTTGTAATTTCTTATTTTAAAAAACCCATTTATATAAAAAAATATTAAAAAAATTGTTGCTTTGGAAAAAAACAATTGTTGAAAGCTGTTAATGCATTCATCAAAGGTGTCCTTTATCACTTGCTCCACACATGGCATAAAAATATCCAACCCGACCACACATGCCTTTTCAAGGCTTGCATCATTGCCTCTATTATTTCATACGTTGAAAAACAATAATGTAAATCAATTTATGTGCAGAAAATAAATGAAAGGAGAAGAAAGTCAAACCTCCTAGGTCACAACAAAGTACTAGTTATTAGTTAATCTAGGCGAAATCGGATATAGGTGCCTTGCAAGAACAGGGAACTTGTCATGTGTTTTTTAATGACAAATACTCGCAACATGGTGGTGGATTCGTGCTCAACCAAGCCTATTCATGGATTTGTTTTTTTGAACCAAACTGCTTAAACCTATGTGCATTGGCAGGTGATGAATTGCACTTCCAACACGGTGGGTTGAACTAGGATTTCACATTGCAATGGTACCAAATGCATACATTTTGATCATATGGACCAATTGGACAAACTTATGTTTAATTCGATCCATTTAGAATTTAGAACCATTCCATCTTGGCAATGTTAGAATTTAATGCTTTAATTGATTTGTCTTCCCTTAATTGATGTCAAAATTTAATGCTTCAACAAGAAGATGTCTAAATATTCGACGATTTGGTTTGGACAGGGTTTTTTACCTGAATTCAGTGTTTTTTATTTTGCAAAATCTGAATTTAACTGTGTTTTAATGTCGATTTTGATGGTAGAAACATATTCAACACCATCAAAAACCCCCAGGGCACCGAAAATTTCAGAGTTTGACGGTTATAACTAGGATCTGTTGAATTTTGTCAAAATCTTACCAAAAAAATCAAAATTTTCCGTTAGAAATTGTCAAATTTTTAGACTATCCCGCTTCAACAATAGTAGCAATTATCTTCTTTTCTTTCTTTTATTTATAGCAAATCTTAATTGAAATTTTTTTACTTCCACACTATAAAATTTTCCACAAAAGTAGTACCATTACATGCCTATATAGGCACAATCTTTAGATTTAGCACCAAATGAATTTACTTCATCGCAACAACAATGACACAACATATATCTTTGAGAAAGCAAACATTTTTCACATCGGACAAATTAGAATGCATCAATACATGATCAACAAATCTCAACCTTCATCCCATCACACAAACCTCTCACCTCTTAGATCTCCATTAATTTTGATTGGGAATTTGAGCAAAGGCAATACAAACATTCATGCACAATTTGCTCCATAAGATAAAAAAATATGCTTTCAATCTCACATTGTATTCATCTCTCATGAAAATAGATTTCTCTCATCATGTACAACAAGGTCTCTTTATTTAACAATAGGTAACCATAACAATAATGACCTAATAGAAATTTATGTTCAACCATATGCATAACTATCTACCACAATATCTCAAGTGATCTCATGAGATCTTATCCTTAACTTATCTCTTTGTCTCCATTTTGTATTGTGTACATAGACATTTGTGCATGATATTCATTATTACATATTATAATGTCTCCATCAAATATCACATGTAGGATTTAATCCTTCATACTCTACCTTAATTAATACTTGTGATTCGATTACTATGTTTGAGTTGTTTTCACCATTAGCCTTATGTACTCTACATTGTCTTCGGTCTTATTTAATCTACACATGCATCTTCATCTATTGATAGCTTCTTGTATTGTGCATGAGCTGCACCATTCTTTGATAAGTTTGGATCTCAAGTCAATCATCTGGACTGATTTATCTTATTAAGAGTTTCTTTGTCTTGCTCATAACCATCTCATGGGTTTTATTCGGCTTACCCTCAACCAATAGATCATATCCATGGTGTTCTTTTGAGTACCCTTAGCCATTACAACATTTCCATGGTTTTCCTTGGCTTACCAATAACCATTATAAGTGGTTTTTGGATTACCATGAACAATACAAGATAAAAAAAAATAGTCATGATTGATTTACTCAAAGAAATGACTCGATTGACAACTCTTTTCTAAGTATGAGAATTAGACATATGACTCTTTGGAGTTCTTCTTAATGACAACTTGACTTTTGAAGACCAACTAACTCATGGAAATTTTTAATTGAGAGATGTTGTACATTAGAATATTTCACCTTGTAAAATCCATTCAACATAAAGTAACTTTATACCATTCCTACACGTCTACCTAACCACAATGCAATTGCATGTGTGATGCTAATAATTGTCTTTTACACTTTTTTTATGATCTTGATTAGTAAAACCAAAAATACTTCAAGGATGAAATTTCCAACTATTAGCTTACACATGTCTTGTTTTGCCACAATCACTGCAATATTGCTCCTGGTTCATTATGCTGCTACCTATAGATATTTCACCATCTATTGATTTTTTTGCTTTTATAGATTTGGTGTCACCATTGCTTGTCTGACCTTCATAATCACGACCTTCATTTCTTGAACTTATACATATCTGTATGGGTTTTTGGATGCCTTGCTAATTTTTGTCTAAACTTTTTCCATCAAAACCCATTTTATTCATGAGTTTGGATCCAATTCTTTTTGTATGCCTTTCAAAACAACCAATGTCATCATCTTCAATATGAGATTTGTTGGAACCAAAGGTTATGCAAGTTTGTCACACCTCGGGATCTTCTGGAGATAGTCAGTCAAAAGACAATAGTTGACTAGCACAACAATCAACTAGAGCCTCAACTGAGTGGCCAACTTATCAATCGATTGGATGGTTGACGAGGCAACGGTCGACTCGACTAATCTATGAGACGTTGCAGATTTCCTAGAAATTCTTAGAACCAACCAAGGTTGCTTGGGACTAGGAGTGAAAGCGGAATGCGGGAGCACGAGTGGGAGCGAAAAGAAATTTTTTCAAAAGCTTCTTGTTTGGAAGCGTTTCGAAAGTGTTTTTTTATATAATATATATTTTTATATATTTTGATGCATATGTCAACAAAATCATGTGCATCCATCATAATTCAAACCATTATACACAAATATGCAAATTTTCTCATGTATATAGCAAGTAAGAGTGCATACAACCAAAATAGCACCGAGTGCAATCCATATCGGAACCAAAGTACATCAATAAATAGGCTAGAAACTAGGGATTCTTCAAAAACTAGTTTTAAGGCCACCAACATCAATCTCAACAATCAACACCACCAACATCAAGGTACATAGAGGTGATGATGTGTTTGATTAAATGCCAATCTCATACCCTCATACATGATAGAATCCAGTGGAAACATTGCAATCCTAAAATTCTAAAAATTGCTAATCCTGTTGAATTTTGAATGGGATAAAAAATTCTACTTTTTGCATTTGAAGTCCAATGAGGTTGGAACTACTCTCCAACATCCATAAACAATTAATGGTAATGTTAAAAATTTAAGTAAAATGATAGAAATGAAAGATAAGGGGAATGTCAACTTTTACTTTAAGAATTTAATATTACCATTTTATACTACTGATGATTCCTAAGGTTAGGTTTTTTGCTATTAGAGTAGGCTTTTCCTCCTTTATATAACATTAGTATGGTTCTAGGGTGTAACAACTCTAAAAATCCATCCATAAAAAAAATATTTAGTTTTGTATATTGTATAATTGCTACTAAGCTTTACAGTTTTGCTTAAGATTTATTTCTTTATTGTGTTATCTGCTAGAGTGTAAACTTGCACTAGCTATTTCTACTTGTTTTACGAAATGCATGTTAGTTTGTTTCCTCATCACGTCATTGTCGATGTTTATGTGATGAACCTGCAATAATTAATTAATGCAAATACACAAGATATCAGAAATAACAGAACTCAGAATCACTTTTATATTTATCGCAGGCCACTTCGAGGGGGCAACCTCCTTTGATCAAGCTCAATACAATTAAATTCACAGTGGCTTCATAGGCCTCAACACACACTTATATACTACGTCTAGGTGCCAATACTATGAGTCAAAACCATGGGCCAATATAAACTATGGATCAATAAAACTACGGGTGACTTACAAAGCATATGCGCCAACAACAATAACACAAACTATGGATCAACAAATACCACGGGACGACTTACAAAGCATATGTGTCCAACAACAATATACTAACAAAGTAAAGACATGGGTTCCTAGCATCCCCTCCCCCTTAGAAAAAGCTTTGTCCTCAAAGCTTTAGATGTGAAAATTGATGCAGCGGGTTGCATTTCGGCCCACTGACGCCTTTTGAGTTTCAGGGAGGATTGCTTGGAAGGTTGTAGATGAAGGACTATATCAGCTGCATGAAAAGTGCGCTTAGAACGGTGCTGATCGACTTGTTGTTTCAGTCGAATTCTTGCCATGTGAAGATTGTCCTGTAAAATGAGAAGAATCTGATCGTGGTTTCGAAGAACCGAGTCAATTGCCTGAACTGGGGAGCTGCTGAGCGTGTATGGAAGAAGATCTGGCGGTGCCTGTCCATAAACTGCTTCATATGGTGTCCTTTTAGATGTGGTATTGTACCACTAGAGCGATTCTAGGAAATCCATAGAAATAGCTGTCCACATCTGTGTAGGGATGGGCAAGGGTTCGAGTAGTCTCGAAAGGAGTGTCGTTTCACCCTTGTTGACCTGGAAAGTATCACACTCAACCACCATCTGGTGAATTTTCATTTTCAGTCCCTGCCAAAAGAAGTTACATTGTTCCCGGTTATAGGTTTTGAGGAACCCAGAGTGCCCTATCGATGAAGAAGCATGGAATTCATAAAAGAGATAGCCCTGTTGAACAGATTGCAACCAATTTAGAACAAGCAGAGAAATAGCTGTAAGAGAAAATGGGTCATCAAATTTGCGAGAAGGAGCATCTGCCACCATATTATCCTTACCCTTGTAAGTGATCGCATAGTCATAACCCATGAGTTGGGTAACCCATTTCTGGTGTGCTGGGGAGGAGACCCGTTGTTCCAGAAAATGTTCCAGACTCTGGAGATCAGTCTTGATGCATAAATAATTCCCTAATAGAGATGGTTGCCACATCTGTACTGCATGCAAAATAGCCATCATTTCCTACTGAGATGCGGCTAAATGCTTACCGGAAAGGTCTTGTGAAGGTGGCAAGCCCACTGGTGCAACAAAGACACCTACAGATCGATCCTAGGAAGTAGTGGATACCGTTGGTGGGTGCATCTGAATGGAATGGAGCTGAGCAATGACACCATGTGAATTCTTCTTAAGGATCTTTTCCAGGTGATGTGAACTGATGATGCATAGAGACCCTGGTTGTAAGCCCATAAATTTGTGTTGTGTCCCATTGACTGAAAACTGCATCCAAAGTTCAGCAAAATCCCATAAGATGGGGCCAAGTGTGCATAACCATTGAACACCCAGAACCACATCACAGCCGCCTAAGGACAAGGAAAACATGTCAGAGCGCAGGTTATAATCTTCCATAGAGATACGCACATTGTGAACTTCCCCTTGCAAGGTAAGGTGCCCCCATTGGAAACCATGACTTCAAAGTTGGAGCAAGGATGGACAAAACAATCAGCCTGTTTGGAAATCCGAGGGTTAATGAAGTTATGGGTGGTACCAGAATCAATGAGTATGGTAAGAGGGAGATTCTTGAAGTATCCCCTAACTCGCATTGATTGTGGGGTGGTGACATCGGTTACAGCATGGAGAGAGATCTCGGGTGGGTCGTCCTGAGATGGGGTGTCAACAGACAGGTGCTGAATGTCGACCTGATCATCTATTGTATTTGGAGCTTCTTCACCAAGTTCAGAGACAGGGGAAGAATCCACATCCAAGAGATAGAGATTTTGTTGAACACATCTATGTCCTCGAGTGAATTTCTCATCACAATTATAACAAAGCCCTTTTTATCGGTGTGCCTGCATCTCGGTTTCAGACAAATGCTTGATAGGAGTTGGTTGAGGAGCTAACGGGATGGGAGGTCGTTGAGAACCCATATTTCGGAAGGGAAAAAAAGTGGGTTTGGAGCACTGTTGGGCTACAATCTTGTCTTCTGCCAACTTAGCCAAACCTAGTACTTCCATCATTGTGTTGGGACAGAACATTTTAACCTCTGACCGGATTTCATCCTCAAGACCACTGATAAAACAACTCCGGTAGAATTCATCAGACAATCCTTCTGTGTGATTGGCTAGTTTCTCAAATTTTGTCTGATACTCTCTCACTGTGCCAGTTTGGTGAAGTTTAGTGAGTGCACTTGTGAAGTCATCAAAAACACTAGGACCAAATCGTGGCAAAAGGAGTTGGAAAAAATCTGTCCAGTTTGGCTCGGGATGAGCTTTGATGTACCAATAGTACCATTGAAGGGCTTCCTGTTCCAAATGAAAGGATGCAAGTGGAATTTTCTGGACATCAAAAGTATTATGCAGACTGAAATATTGTTCTGCTTGGTACGGTATATCCATCCAGTCAGATCAGTACCATTGAAGCGAGGAAAATCAAGCTTCGGCCCACGAAAATTGCTGGAAGAAGAGAACCCGGTGGTTGCAAAAGATTCTGGCTGTCGGTTATTGTTCATGGTTGAATGTTGAAGATGGAGGCTGAGAAATTTTTCATCCAGATCTTGGAGTTTGGTTTGGATGGCTGCAAGTGCTTCCTCCATGGTTGTTGCTCCTGCGCGGGTGACAACCACAACCAGGAGTTTTTGTTTTTGTTTTGGGAAATGGATAAAAAAACACAAACAAAAGATTATTTAGTAAAGGAAAATTTGGATTTGGGAAAAACTCGGATGGGTAACTGGGGTTTGACTAGGTTTTGGACACTTTCTGATGGATAGGGAAGCAAAAAATGGGGATTTCAGAAGCGGGGTGCAAGAATGAGAAAAATTGGTAGAGAGGGACAAAGAAGCAGAATTAGGAAAGGAACACAGTGGAAAAATTTGAAGGCAATTGGGTGAAAATTGAAGGAGTTATGGAAAACCCTAAAAATAGACAAATGTGGGATTTCTGGTCTTGGGAAGTGGAATTTGGGATAGGGTCTTCAGGAATGAAATATGCCAAATGGGATTGTAGGGGTGTCAGTGAAGTTTCATGGAAAATAGAGTTGAAACAAGGGAGATATGGCCAAAAAACAGAATTTTATACTCCTCTGTTTTTAGAAATGGATCAGCAACGGCGTGGAAGGGATCTGCAACAGATGGATCTGCAACGGCGTGAAAGGGATAAAAAACGAATGGATCTGAAACGACGGCTGGATCTGGAACGACTTTCAGAATAGATCTGAAACAGCTGGATCTGGAGCGGAAGTGATCGGCAACAATTCAGCTGAAAATAGATTTGGAGCCTAGGTATGCGCGGCTTCCTATCGGTTCAGGGGATTCACTTGGCCACCAATGTTGTCTGACGGCTTGCGTATTGGGGAAGTACCCCTCACTCCATGGCTCAGGTAAAATTGATAACCGCTTTGCCACAAACGACAACTCTTGGTTTACCTCACGGGTGGGAACTAGTCAATCAGGTAGGGGTCATTGCCTTTTTCGCTGGCAGGTCCTCTTAACGGGACAACTACTTTGGGTTTCCTGTGGTACTCCTCACAAAGAGTTTTAGGGCTTATGCCCAATTACTTCCCATAGTTAAGCGGATAGGGATTATTCCCAGATCCGAACTTGCAACAGATGCGAAAAAAAAAATTGGCAGAAATTCCACCCAACGAGCCCAAGAAAGTGCTATGATACCATATGTGATGAACCTGCAATAATTAATTAATGCAAATACATAAGATATCATAAATAACAGAACTCAGAATCACTTTTATATTGATCGCAAGCCACTTCGAGGGGGCAACCGCCTTTCAGCAAGATCAATACAATTAACTTCACGGTGGCTTCATAGGCCTCAACACACACTTATATACTAAGTCTAGGCGCCAATACTATGAGTCAAAACCATGGGCCAATATAAACTATGGATCAATAAAACTACGGGCGACTTACAAAGCATATGCACCAACAAAAATAACACAAACTATGGATCAACAAATACCACGGGACGACTTACAAAGCATATGCATCCAACAACAATATACTAACAAAGTAAAGACATGGGTTCCTAACAATTTATTTGTCGGATATTTAGTTCATACGTCCTGAAATCATTGTATAACAGTTTCTTAGTTTTGATGTTGAAATGTTGATTACATCCTCTTTGTTTGAAGGGGTGTTCTTGTGACGACCCTCGGTTTACTTAGCTTTCGTGAAACTAATGCATGTTAATATACTTGTACATGTTTCAAGGTAAGGATTTATATCACCAACGGTTGAGTTGGAGGTTAAACTAAATTTCCAAAGTGATTTGATACCCTAGCTAAGAGTTTTTAATGCATCAAAAGTGTTAAGTGTGACCACCAACTATAGGGAAAAGTGGATGTCCTGACTAGCAGATTGAAGGCATTATTCCAAGGTTAAAACATGTGAAAGTAACTAGGAGATCGAAATCCTAGCTAAGGGTTTAATGGCATTAATTCAAAGTTTAAAATGTATGCATGCAACTATAGAAAAGTTGTAAGTATTTTTTTAAGTGGAATATAGATGGAGGTTTTAAGGGACCACGTGAAGGCTTTCCAACGTGGCTCCATGTTGGCAAAAACCCTAAACCCTAACTTCAAAGGGTTGCATCGATAATCTTTTGTTCATTTGCTTTGTGGAGGTGAGCAGAGCTCTCGGCCGCCATGGCTATGGATAAACTCCACTATTTTCCAATCCATGCAGAGGATAGCTTCTGGTTCGCCATGGTTAATGCAGAGGTAAACTCAATGTGCCCAAATCTATTGTGAAAATTTTTCAAATATCTTCTTTAACGAAAAGTTTATAATGTAATGCGTTTTCTATGTGTGTTGACAATATTTTTTTTGTTGCCTTTGAGTTCTCAAGTCATGTATTAAGAGTTTGGAAGAAGAAGAGGAAAAATCCAGGGTTTGGAACTTCCCTGGTAAGCCTCGAGCCTTCCTGAAACATCCTGTTCATTGCGTTGCCTGTATAAGATGTGGTTTTCCTTAGTGTAGGGTCTTAGTTGTTTTTTGGTTATGCTATAATGTGGCGAGTTCGGCCCATTAAACTTGTAAAAATTAAGTTGTTGTTTTGTTGCCAGTATTTGGTCTGTTAGGGTTAGTTTGTTTATTTGGAAGCCATAATGGAAACCCTGCACAACATTGCTGTAATGTAAATACTTCTGGACTAAATGCCCTTTTGTTTGGGTTTCGCCCAACTATGTTGGTGGTTTTATTATATGAACATAGAGTTCCAGTTTGACCATTCGACACTTACATGGGAAATTTTGTTTTCTGTTATATGTATTTCCATTGTTATTTCTTCAAGGTTCTTGTTATCACACCATAGTAGCTGGGGTACTATGCTTGCTGAGCAGATATCTGTACTTTAAAGAGATTTGCTTTTACAAAGATCAGCTATGATGAGCTTGTTATTTGAGATCACTTATGGATCAAAGTAGTATATTGTATCAGAATTTTATTAGACCTTGTGCTAAGGATGAGCCTTGAGAGCTTAGATTTGATGACCGATGTGACCCTTTGTTCCATACAATTTCAGTTCAGTTCCCAGTGATATTATTGTAGTAGCGTTTCAGATGTTTATTGATGATTATTATGATATGATGTGACCTATGGACTTTGGTTTATTGGCTTTGGATTATTATCTTGTTGTTTTAGTCATCTTCATAGCATTGCCTTGGTATATGATTCATGATGTGGCAGTACTATTTAAAATAAAATGAAATATCTTGGATGATGTTATAAATATAAAATGGATGTATTACTTACACACTTAGGTTTTCTGACAATACTCATCGGTTTCATTACCCTCCTATGGGCATTTATATGGTCTTTCCTAAAATCCTTGTCTGCTAGCTTAGGCACCACATTCATTTTACTCCATCCATCCATGACCTTCCTGATTTGGCTTTCACCCTTGACTTGCCTTCTCGACTTCTTGATACCGAGGACTTCCCCATTTCTACCTCTGTGTTGGACCTCATCCATGTTTGTTTTGTGTCTCGGCTCTGAGTTGGTGACATAACTTTCCTTTGGTGAGTTGGATTGTATTCCTAAATCATTATGGTTGGTTGTCACGATGTTTGGCACTGTGCAGAACTCCCCCTAGTCACTTGAGATGTTGTTGGCTAAAACTGAAAGCTCATGTACTACTTGTATTGGAAATGTATCATGAAAGCTTGTGAACTTAAAATTCTAGAATTTGTTTCTTAACACACGTGAATAAAGGCTATAGCAATGAACTGCTAAAATACCCCACTAGGGTATAAAAAGGTCCAAAAAGCAATGGTTACTCAAAAGTTATATCTATTATTACTGACCTTGTAAATGTGAATATGCCCCAGATGCAAGCTGCGATTAGTTGTGCTTCTTAGCACATGTGAAATCCCATAGGGGTCATATAGGCCAAAAGGCCATAGAAATGAAATGAATGATCCTAATGAACCTGGATCAACTTGATGTAGACATGATGCCTAAGTTGAATAAGCACTCTCTAAACGAATTATCCATTTGTGAGGCACAACCTTTCCCTTTGTTATTTTGTCCAGCACAGAGTGTAGCTCCCACTTTCCCTGTCCAAAGTGTCACTTAGTTGAGTTTGGGCAAGTCATCCCCTTTTGCCTAGCCTTGTCCTTAGCCTTCATCCTTAGCTAACAGTTAGGCCATGTCCAATGGGTGAGTCTGTCATTAAAGCTTTTGTGCAAGTAAAATATAAATAACATTGAAATATATATATGTATTAACTGCCACAGAATGATGTTTATACTTTGAGTGTGATTAAAGGAACATGTCTTAGTCTATTGTTATAATCTTGTCCTTGGTTATATTTTGACCTAGCCAAACATAGTTTGACCATGCTCATTCTTGGGATCCGTGATGAGATGGACCACTTATGCCTATGGATGATGATTTGTGGTCCCACATACACCTACTGATGATTCCATATGGTGGACATATGATTCAGATGATGATTGATGCAGTTAGTCAGTTTTATTATTATTTCCAGATCATCATATTTTACATTGTCCAGGTATGGTGGACCCTACAATTGACCCCACAGGTCCACCCATGGTGTATGAGTACTCATTTCTAGTAGATTTGGGTCTTCTGGATCCATTGTGACACTTATCTTTCAGTTCCGAGCACTTCTGATGATGATAGCAGTAGTTATTCACTTGTTGACCAGTTTTGGGCATGCTGATCCAGCTTGTCCAACAGAGGCTTGGAGGCCAGTCGTTTCCTAGGGAGATGTGTAGGAGGGGGGTGGTCTAGCCACTTGATTTTACCATTATGCCCCCCTTCCAGATATCCTGGTACACTTAGTTTGACAACGCAGGCACCCTGGGTGTCAGTTTGTCCAGTTTCAGTGTTTTCAGGAGGATTAAAAAATGGAATAAAAGGGTCACTGAGGAATTCGATTTGGGAAATTGAGGCAAGGTTTTTGCACTTGGTCTTCTTAGACGTCTTCCAGGGTGAACCCCCCATCTTCCAAATTAGTTGGCATCAATCAGTGGGGTCCACATTGGCCACAGGAGGCCTTTTATTGCTTGTCTCTCTTAGTTTTGGAGGCAGGATTTTGATCATTTGTGTTATTTGGACATTTCATACTCCTATTATTTTAGATTATTGTGCCATGGGGATGAGCTAGTGAAGGATTGATGCCTCCTAGCCCCGCCATGTGTCTTTTGAGTCATATCCATGTCATATATGGTGGTCCCATGTTACTTAGCCCCTTTTGAGGCATGACATCACCCTCCATGAGTCTTTTCTAGCTATGACGTCATCACTCACTTTAGTGATCCATGTGATATTATGTATTGGCTCATCTTAGCCATTGATTAGATTGTTGGATCTTTTAATCTCAACCACTAGTTTCAAAAAGTGGTTTTGTGGTTTAGGGTTTTGGTCTTTATTATCATAGATAAGGAGGAGACCCCCCTATTGTAAAATTCATTTAGAGATTTTTGGCTCTTGGCTATTGGAATAAAAGTACTTTCTTGGGCATCTTGGATCTTGGATTTGGAATGCTTTTGGTGATTATAAATGCTTCTTCCTTGGCACTGATAGACATTGGTGGCCATCTTGGATTTTATCTTCACTAACAATTTTTGCAAGCAAAGAATACATTTTGGAGGAGTGCTTATTGGTGGGGAGGCCTACCCTACAAGCTTCAACAAGTCGTTTTGGGTGATAGGGAGTTGTTTTGTATTTGTGCCAAAAATTTCATGTTTCTTCATCTCTTTTGCTTGCATCTACTTCCATTCTTGATTAATTGATTGATCTTTGTGTCCTTGATTGACAGGAATAGGGAGGCCGATTTGGTGAAGGAGGAAAAACGTTGGCAAGAAAGGCTCCATCAAGTTTGGCATTTGATCTTTGTGGGAAGTAATCCTCGTCAAAAGCAACCTCCATCTTCATTTTCAAGGTATGTTCCATGAGGTATGACATTATTCTATCGTACCCATCTATTCTCTTAGATCACAAAACCCTCATTGATTAAAACCCTCAATTTTCTATTTTTCTAGATCTACTTGGATCTAGCAAGATTTTGGGGAGAATTTTTAAAACCCACCTCTATAGTATCCATGACAATTCGGATCTATAGTTTGGTGGTGATTGGACTCCATTTGACCCACTTCCAAAGGCACTTAGCCCTCCTTGAGGTAATTCGCATTCCTTGAGGGAGGCTAGTTGGGCTAGTTCCTTGACATGGGTAGGTGAGATCCCACTTGATTTGGATAGATCCACCTTGATAACCTACCCCTAGTGCTTCACCTTGTTGATTTTCACCTTGTGGGCCCCATTCCTCATTTTGAGGGTTGAGCCCCACTTGGGTCACTTCATGATGCATTTTAAATCTTATATCTATAGAGATCTAGCTCATATTGGGGAATTCCATTCCAAACCCACCTTGATAATCGCCTAAACTACCCTGATCTACATTTTGGTGAAATTTGGACTCCATTTGGCCCTTGATCTAAGGCACTAGTCTCCCTTGCGGCAATCCACATTTCTTGGGGTTAGTGTTCTTTTGCTAGATCCCATACGTGGGTGTTGTCTATCTCATCTTAGATCCATAGATCTACATCATTGCATACCCCTTAGTGCCATCTCATCCTTAACATGACCTTGTGGGCCCCATTTGGACCATTTTCCACTTTTTAAGGAGTGGGCCCCACTTGTGTATTTTCATGGTACTAGATCTATACAATTGAGCTTCATAAGTGGCCCTAGTCATTCATTGGTTGAAACACTTGTCACCTCCTAATCCTCTTCAACCACACTTAAACTCTTGGGTCCACTTAATCTAACTCACTCATTGGTTTCCGTAACCCAACTTACACATTTCCCTAGGAACCTTTGGGTTAGCTAATCTTCATTTGATTGGATAGGTTCTCCCCCTTGATCTAAAGTGAAGAGTTCCTCGATTATCGTGACACCTAGCATGCATTGGGAATCGTGGCATCTATTGGGTCACCTCTTTAGTTGTCTATCTCCTCTACCATCCCGGATGGGATACCTTTAGGGACAGCTACAAGTTGTGTGATAACATTTTTGGCGCTATTGTCGAGGAAGGTAGAGGCCTACCCTGGTTTGACATATTTATTTCTAGCTCTACTCCTGTTCTCTCTGCCAACATTTTTTGCGCCGTTGTCGGGGAGGTAGAGGCTTACCTTAGGTGTCTACGAGTATCCATGCATAATTCATATCTTATCACATGCCAATTAATCTAGATGGTTATCATTTCAATCCTTAATTAAACATAGCCATCTATGTGTCACTCATCTTCTCCCCACTTATTAACGACATGCATCTTGGTAGAAGTGTTTTAAAGTCTACCTAGCGACTCCAATTCATGACTCCCTTGAGAAACAAACCCATAAAGAGATGTCTTCTCAAAACAATATCTCTCCTGAGATGACTATGGAATTCATGTCAAACATGTGTGAAATGGTCACCAACATTGCTATGTATCTTAAAAATAAAGATGAGGATATTAAAAGACGTGATCATCAAACTAAAGAAATTTTGAAGTCTATTTGTAGCAATTCGGCTCCTCCTAAGGCTAGTTCCCCTGGGCCTCATAAGCTAGTTGACCCACAACCTAGCAAGGCAGTGCATCCTAATAGTCAACCTGTGCAAATAATTTAGTCCAAAACCCCAAAGCCTTCATCTGAAGTAATCACAAAAGGTGGAACTATGCCTAATGCTAGTCAAACCCCTCTTGCAAACCAAAATCCAGATCAAGAAATTAAAATCGATCTCCCTCCTAAAGCTAATGTGCCCAAAGCAACTCTTTGGAGAAAACAACCCGGGCCTTTGAAGACAAAGCCTCCCACAATTTTGAAACCTAATCAAGAGCATCCAAGAACAAATGTTCCTAGCAAGTTAACCAATTCATCCGTTCTAGTCTCTCTAAAGGACCTAATCAAAATCCCATCTGTAAAGTATGAAATTATGAAGTTTTTGGGTTTGAGTGTGAATGAAAAAGATAAAGAAAATCCCTACAAGTTAAACATTGATGTCACGGGTTTCTTGGGAAAGATGAACATACCTGTTCCTTTCTGTGAAATTTTCAAAATCCCCTCCTTCCATAAGAGAGCTACCACCCATCTAGGATTCCAAACAAGGAAGCAAATGACAAAGCAAGTTGCTGTAGAACCTAAGGATTCCCATGTCATGATCCAGAGTGTCTTCGGTGATAACTTGGGGGTTTCCCTCCCTTTTATATTGGTTTGGAAGTAAATGGGTTGATATTGCATAACTGCATGTTAGATTCTGGAGCTGAGGTAAATGTTATGACCCTAAAGGTTATGGAGCAACTTGAATTGGTGCCCACAAGGCCTTATAGGAATGTTTGTGGAATGGATTCTAGGACAGTGAAAGCTATTGGGATAATAGAAAATCTTCCTATTAGGTTGGCTGCCTGTTCTGATATTGAGCTTTTAATGAACATTTTAGTCCTAGATGTCCCCGATGTCTGGGGAATGTTGATGTCTAGGGAATGGTCAACAAGACTAGGTGGAAGTGTGTAGATGGATCTCACATATGCCACAATACCAACTGGAAAGGGTTCATCTATAACATTGTTTAATGAACCACCTATGCAAGAGCATGTTGAGACACCTGAACACTTGTTTATTGAGGCAATGTACTCAAGTGATGAAATTGGAAACTTCATGGTTTTAGCAAATTATTGGGAAGAATTTAAGAAACATCCTTTCCCACCTGATCAAATTTGGAAGATGCACTTTGACGGGGCCCATTCCCGACATGGTGCAGGAGCTAGGATTGTTTTGACCTCACCACGTGGAGAAGAAAATTTGTTTTCTTTTCGCTTGGAGTTTGATTGCACTAATAACGTTGCCGAATATGAAGCCTTGCTCTTAGGCTTGGAAATTGCTAGGGAGAGGAACATCAAGTCTTTATCTGTCATAGGTGACTCTGACCTCGTTGTATCCCAAGTCAAGAATCAGTTTGCTGCTAAGAATAATAGACTTAGAGATTATAGAAATGCAGTTTGGGATACCATTGAATAATTTTATGCCTTCGGAATTAAGGCGTTCCACGTGAGAAAAACACTTTGGCTGATGAATTGTCTATCATAGCCAGTACCCTTCAAGCCTCTGAGTCTTTAAAGCAAAGGAATTGCAAGTTTGAGGTTTTATTCAGACCCTCAATACTTGATAATCAAGATTATTGGAAAGTTTATAATGATGATGCTCAAATAATCCAATTCCTAACTGCTCCTCAAACCCCAATGGTAAACTTTGAGGATCAAATAAAGGGTAGTTCCATAGAGGGCATGGACATAACATAAATCACCTTCCCGTTAGAAAAAAACTTCAATAGGCATGATGAGTTTAAAGGTAAGAGATATGACCCAATCGATGAAGTCATTGAGATTAATATTGGCTCTTCTTGTTCCCTAAAAATGATTAAGATAGGGAAAAATGCCTCTAAGGAGGAAAGAAAGAAAATTGAAGAATTAATAAAAGAGTACAAGGATGTCTTTGCTTGGAATTATGATGATCTGAAAACTTATGACCAGTCTGTTATTGAACACACAATTCCTCTGAAAGAAGGAGCTAACTCTTATCATCAGAAGCTGTGTAATGTAAATCCTAAGTTAGCTCCTTTAGTCAAAAAGGAATTGGAAAAGAGGTTGGCTGCATGCATCATTAGGCAAGTTAGACATACTACTTGGGTGTCCAATCCCGTGGTTGTAAGGAACAAGAGCGGGGAGATTAGAATTTGTATCAATTTCAGAAACCTTAACCAGGCCTCCTTAAAGGATAATTATCCTTTTCCCAACATGGATAACTTACTGCAAAATGTGACTAGTGCTGGTGTGTTGTCTCTACTTGATGGTTTTTATGGGTATAACTTGTTAGACACAGTGCTCACTGAGAGGGGGGGGGTGAATCAGTGAGCCTATGCTTTATTCAATTTCAACTTCAATTACCAATTCTTATATCAACATATCATATTCATCAATAAACTAACTATAAATCCATATGTCATTCATCAAATAAAACACATCATCATTAACACTTTGCACAAGAGAGACACGATATAATTGTAATGTTTTTGTATGAGTCAACGGCTACAACCGTGAGGCAATTCGGCACCAATTGACACAATGAGCACCAACTCATCATCTAGGACCTAGCCTAGTTTTTCTTAGACCCAACCAATAAAATGAATACAAGACCCTGCTTGTAAGTACAAGAACATTTCAGTACAAGACCCTCCTTGTATTATATGTACATACATCACATCTCATATTTCATTATCAACATCATTGTCACCTAATATCTCTGTCTATATCATCATTCTGATTCTTCATCAGCTACTGCCCTAGCATGTCCACTGTCATATCAATATTAAGTATATCTTCAAGCATCGCATCATTTTTCTTTGTCAACGTCTTATCTATCTGATCACAACTATCAACCATATAGTTCTGTCCACATGTTTAATACTGCTGCCCAAAAAAAAACTTCATCATTTCATACTGTCTCTACTGTCTCCATAATTTTGTAAATCATATCATCAACATATCCACCGACTGTCATTTGTCATATCACATCTGTTGCTCATGAACATATCATCATATTATCATTCTGTCCAACATCATAAACATATCATCATTCTGTCCAACAACCATATCAATATACTGTCTACATGCACCTCATCATCAAACCCATATTTATGTCAGAAGCACGTCACCAACATTCACCTTCATTCTATCCATTTTCATTAGCATTCTGTTCATCCACAAATATCTATTGATGTATATGTAACTTCGGAATGTATTTCACCCACGTATTTAATATATGTATATTGTACTCCTATAGATATGGTATTATTCCTGTATACGGAAGTGTTTGTATTCCTATAGAGATGTTATTATTCCTCTATACAGAGGTGTCATCGTTTATATTGTAAGTGTCGTAACTTATACTGGATGGGTTATTAGACCACCTTGTTGGGGTCGGCCCTGTATAAGTCATGTGGGTCGAAGGGTTATTAGAACACCTTAGTGGGGGTCGGCCATGTGGGTCAAAGGGTTATTAGACTACCCTATTGGGTGTCGGCCCAGTCAGCATTGTGTTATGTGGTTAAGTTGAGGCTGACCTAGTAAAGGTTATTAGGCAAGTCAAGTCAAGTATAAATAGAGTGCGGGAGGCACTCTATTTGATCATTCTATTTTCTCACACACTCTTTGGAGAGTGGAGCACTTGTGGAGGAGGAGAAGCTACTGCTAGGAGATTTCTATCTCTTATGCTTGGGTTGTATCATTGCTCTATCTATCTCTAAGGAAGTTATTGGGGTTTTTCACCTTTATGGTTTTCCCCAAGTAAACTCTGTGTCTCTTGTGTGCTTGCATTATTGTGTCCATGCTTGATATGCTGTAGATATGCTGTACATGTTGTTCTATCAGTTAAGATCCTAGATCATATTGAATTAAATTCTAAAAAACTAACATGGTATCAGAGCTAGCCTGAAAGAAGGCATGGTATGGCATGTATGACACTTGTTGCAATTGTGAAGCTAGGGATTGATATAGCAAAAACCAGTCATCGTAGCCCTTTTGCTATAAATATATTTGGGCAAGGTTTCAGGGTCTGAAAATCATACAGGGAGAATCTACTATCCCCATCTACCTTGTGTCCAAAGGACAAACTCTAATTCGTTGTACTTTGTGATTTATGATCTGTACAATATAGGGTTTCTGCCTCTTCCAGATCTCGGTCATAAACAGGTGATCGAGGAAAAAAGGTCATAACTTGGGATAGGAAGATCCAAATGAAATTTAGTAAAAAGGGATAGGTAGTGCATGGACTATAATTTCTCAGGTAACTTTTTCAGAGGCCGAAACTAAACCGGTGACACGTGGCATGCCGTACAAGTTCGCTCTCCTGTTTTATCCCATAAATAGGTCACGTTGTGACACTTGGCATAAATCTCTCTCAGAGAATCCATTTGAGGTCAGATATATGGGGTTGGAAAGATGATAGGTAGAGATATCATAGGAAACTTTTTCAGACCCTGTGGATCGAAAAGTTCAGAGTTACACCAGAAACAATCAGGTACATATTTCTGTCAAAACATAATTATTTTTTAGCACCTTCATTCATGGCTTCCAGAATTTAGGGTTTCAGAGAAAGTTGAAATTTTTGTAATCGGAGACTACGGCTGAATGATACTCATCAAAATCGAAATTTAGAGACCAAGATCAGAATTTTTGGTTGGGCAGAAGGCCGGGCTTGATCAGACCCTAGTTCGGGACTTTGATCGGAAAAGTGGAAAATTAGGGCTTCTGCAAAAATGGAAATTTTTGAAATTTGTGACCACGGCTGGAAGCTCCTCAAAAAAATAGAAGCTTAGATATTTGGATCAAACCTTTTGATTGGGAAGAAGGGTGGGATTTATCAAACTCTAGTTTGGGGTCATGTCCAGTGAATCCGAAAGTTTCAAAGGCAAATTTGAGGGGTGAAACTTTGCAGTTTTCAAATTATGAGTATACCATCTTGATCAGCTCATCAAGGCGCATATTGCTATCCTTTCGGAAGTTTGAAATTCAAAGTTTTACTTTTTAGGGTTTCTTTGACAAACCCTAATCCAGCTCCAGATCCAGTTCCCACAAATCAAGTGGATTGGGTTAATCCTAGAAGAGAATGGATTGGTCACCTGCATAAGTGAAGAAGTTCCTCTTTTAGAGGGAGATGAGGCTAAGGCCTTACATAAGAATATTACAAGCAATCTCGATAGGTATGACTCATCCAGGTATGTTTCGATATTTGTTCATGATTAATTTTATGGTATGTTTGTCTTCATGTTATTATGGTTAGTACAATCTTGATTAATTTTAGACTTGTCGTATCACCTTAATAAAATTATGAATGCATGATAGAAGATATTCAATGATTAGGGTGTTGACACTTATGATTGTACTAATGCATTATGGTGTTGTATGAGGTTTATGTTTTCCGCTAACATGAAAGGTACACCAAGAAAGACAAATCATGTTCTAGTTCAAGAACATATGATCATGCTGACATGAGGACAAAGATTCATCCATTGTCATGAATCACTTCGAATATCTATTTGCGAGGTATGTATAACTTGGTTCTATAATGGTTAACCTATGAGATATGCAAGTTATTAGCACAAGTCATTGAAGAGAACAAGAAGACATCATGTAGGTATGTTAGACATAACTAGCTAACATACCAATCCAGGTATGTTTTTCCTATATCAAGTTAGAATCCTACCTTGTCTTAGGATCCCTTATATAAGTATACTTGGTATGATTGGTTATGTTTATTCATAAAGTTAGAAATATAAGTAATCAAGGGTTTATGCATTTTATGTCTCTTATCTTGATTGATGATTTAACTAACCAGAAGAGTCCTATGATCAAATAAGAATATGCATGAGTAAAAGAAGACTTCCCTGAAACCTTGAATACTAATGTTTATTATCTGTGTTTGAAATGATCATGACTATACATGTTTAATATTATTGTGTTTTGATAGTATTAAGATTATACTAATGAATGTGTGATTATGTATGAGACCTTGAGGATAACACAATGATGATACTAATAAGCATGCATAGTGATGGATATAAGTTCAAGGACAGGTAATCCAGGAAGCAAAGATCAAGAGGGAGCACACTCTAGTTGTTCCTGCAAGGAAGCAAAGATCAAGAAGGAGCACACTTCAGTAGTTTCTGCAAGGATGCAGATATTCAGAGTGAGTTGACCACTTCTCACAATCCACATCAGAATGGAGTTGTAGAAAAGAAGCAAAGACTGAGAGGGAGTCAACCCAACAAACAAACAAAGATAAGTATTTGAATTATCATTCCTTGCATATTTTATTGTTTAAATAATACTGTTTAATAATGTATATACTCATGTTCCTAGAATTAGGTTGTGTATTATGCATATTAGAATAGTTGCATTGATGAACAATATACTACTAATATACATGGGTAAGTGGCCTATGGCACTATAGAACATTCCATTGCTACTTATCTAGAATGAAACCTCTTTGCTGACATGTTGGGAGTTGTGCACACTCTTAACAATGTTCTGGTAGAGATTGGAAGACATCTAGAAAGTTACGGGATATGGATAAATGTTGTATTGAAGCATTGGCTAAGATAATTGCATGACTGTATGACATGTTTCTTTATGTGTAAGAATTTGTTCTGAAAACTATGAGATGTTTTCTAATCATGCAATTTAACTTGTTGTGTAGGAAAGATCATATACCATCACCTACAAAAGAAGGACTACAACATTTGTTCAGCAACAAAGTTATCTATTGAAAATATTGAAGATATTGAAGTTCCCAGGATCTAGGAAGAATGCCATGATCGAGGAGTACCAGTCGATCATGAAGATGTTTGGGATACAGTCCCAAGACCTGAAGGGGAGTCTGTAGTGACTTCCAAGAGGATCTACAAGATCAAGCATGGTGCAAGTGGTAGCATAGAGACTTTTTCTCCTGTAGCCAGATACACTTCCATTAGATCCGTACTTGCTCTAGCTGCAGTGATGAAATGGAAGATACACCAGATGGATTTCAAGATAGCTTTCTTGAATGGTGTAGTTGAAGAAGAAGTGTTGTGGAGCAGCCACTTGGTTCTGAGACACATGATAGGGAGTCATATATGTGCAGAACTTGGTATGGTAGGATAGACAGCTTTCTATCCTGTTTGGGCTTTACCAAGAGAAAAGCGGATTCCAACCTTTACTACAAGGTTGAGGAAGGAAATCCAGTGATACTACTTTGGTATATGGATGACCTGTTTGTTACATGTGATGATAGATTGATTGCTGACACGAAGAGGAAGCTTGCTGCCGAGTTTGAGATGAAGGACTTGGGAATGATGCACTATTTTCTAGGTATGGAGGTGTGGCAGAGTGCAGATGGGATCTTCCTTGGACAAGGGGAGTATGCATTAGATATCCTGAAGAGGTTCGGGATGATGAACTGGAAGGCCATGGCCACACCTATGGAATCAAACCTGAAGCTTCTGTGTGATGCTTCATCTGAGCCAGTTGACATCACTATGTATCGTCAGATGATTGGGTCCTTGATGTACCTGACGAACACAAGACCAGATATTTCTTTGCGGTGAACACATTGAGTCAGTTCCCGACGGATCCGAGGAGTGTTCACCTGGTTGCTGTAAAGCATATTCTGAGGTACCTGAAGGGTACAGTTGATTATGGGCTCAAGTATGATGCAAATCAAAAGTTTAACCTGCAAGGTTATGTTGATTCAGATTGGGCAGGTAGTGCTGCAGATAGGAAGAGCACTTCTGGGTGCTGCTTCAGTATGGGATCAGGTGTGATCTCTTGGTTTAGCAAAAAGAAGTCCTGTGCAGCATTGAGTACATCCGAAGCAAAGTATGTTGCAGCTTGTTCGGCTAGTTGTGAGGCAGTATGGCTTAGGAATCTACTGTCTGAGTTATTTGATCTCCTGCTGGAGGCTACTGGTATCTTTTGTGACAACCAGAGTTGTGTGAAGCTGTCTGAGAACTCAGTGTTCCACGACAGGTCGAAACACATAGAGATTAAATATCACTATATCAGGGATATGGTGCAGAGAGGAGCAGTGAAGCTCCTATATGTTGCGACGGATGAGCAAACTGTAGATGTTTTGACGAAGCCACTAGCTAGAGTGAAGTTCAAGTACTTCAGAGAGAGGCTCGGTTTTCTTCAGATCAATGACACTTCGAGGAAGAAGTGACGGAGACATTTGCTGTAGCCATTCCTAGCATGGTGGAAGGGGGATCCTTCACATGGTTGTGGATGTAAGCGCTGGATGATGAGCATCAGGATGATGAGCATCAGGATGATGTTCTAGTTTCTGCTCTGTATGATCAGTTGGATCATTTACATTTGTATGTATGTGTATGCATCATGTTGGATGCTGGATATGGTCAGTTGGATCATTTATGTATGTATGCATCATGTTGGATGCTGGATATGATTAGTTGGATCATTTATGTCTGTACGCATCATGTTGGATGTTGGATATGATCAGTTGGATCATTTATGTATGTGTATGCATCATGATGGATGCTTGGACCATGTATCTGTATATGTATTAGGTGGATACGTTGTATGATCAGGTAGATCATGTATGTTGATATGTATCAGGTAGATACATTGTGTGGATCATGTATCTATGTATGTATTAGGTGGATACACTGTGTATGGTGATATGTATCAGGTAGATACTTGGTTTGCATCAGGTAGATGCATTGTATGATCAAGATGATCGTGGATGATGAGCTTTTCCAAATGACATGAATCAGGACGATGCAGTGATGATGATCAGGATGATGTATGGTGAGTATCAGGTGGATACTCTGTGGCCATGGACAAGTTGTGCAGATGAGCATGTAAGTAGACCTGGGAGATCTGGACACGATGAAAAAGGCCTCAGATGCTCTTTCGAGGCATTGCTCTGGGAGGACATGTAAGTAGACTTGGGAGATATGGACAGGATGAAAAAGGCCTCAGATGCTCTTTCGAGGCATTGTCCTATGGCATGTAAGTGGACCTAGGATATTTGGACAGGATGAAAAAGGCCTCAGATGCTCTTTCGAGGCATTGCCATGACCACATGTAAAATGCTCCTGGGAGATCTGGACAGGATGAAAAAGGCCTCAGATGCTTCAGCCAGGTTTTGTGGTGGACCACATGTAATGTGCTCCTGGGAGATCTGACAGGTAGAGCTGTGTGCTCGTAATAGCCTGGGATGCTTCAACCAGGTTTTGTGGTGAGATCACATGTAATGTGCTCCTGGGAGATCCGACAGGTAGAGCTATGTGCTCATAACAGCTTGGGATGCTTCAGCCAGGTTTTGTGATGGGTCACATGTAATGTGCTCCTGGGAGATCTGACAGGTAGAGCTGTGTGCTCGTAATAGCCTGGGATGCTACCGCCAGGTTTTGTGACGCACGTAATAAGTCCTGAGGATTCCACAGTATGGCCAGTGGTGATGAAGATCCACAGGTGGTGGGCCTACATCCAGTATGAAAAAGGACTGGCTCTGTAGAACTTCCTATGACGAGTAGATTCAGATATTTATTGAGATAACAACAGCAATGATGATGACGATGATTCAAGGATGATAATTCGTTGATGATGATCCAGAGAAGAAGACTTGTGCTAGAAGACCTGTGTCAAGAAATACCTTCCTAGTTAAGAGGCAGTGTTGATGTATATGTAACTTCGGAATGTATTTCACCCATGTATTTCATATATGTATATTGTACTCCTATAGAGATGGTATTATTCCTCTATACGTAAGTGTTTGTATTCCTATAGAGATGTTATTATTCCTCTATACGGAAGTGTCATCATTTATATTGTAAGTGTTGTAACTTATACTGGATGGGTTATTAGACCACCTTGTTGGGGTCGGCCTTGTATAAGTCATGTGGGTCGAAGAGTTATTAGACCACCCTAGTGGGGGTCGGCCATGTGGGTCAAAGGGTTATTAGACCACCCTATTGGGTGTCGGCCCAGTCAGCATTGTGTTATGTGGTTAAGTTGAGGCCGACCTAGTAAAGGTTATTAGGCAAGTCAAGTCAAGTATAAATAGAGTGCGGGAGGCACTCTATTTGATCATTCTATTCTCTCTCACACTCTTTGGAGAGTGGCGCACTTGTGGAGGAGGAGAAGCTGCTGCTAGTAGATGTCTATCTCTTATGCTTGGGTTCTATCATTGCTCTATCTATCTCTAAGGAAGTTATTGGGGTTTTTCACCTTTATGGTTTTCCCCAAGTAAACTCCGTGTCTCTTGTGTGCTTGCATTATTGTGTCCATGATTGATATGCTGTAGATATGCTGTACATGTTGTTCTCTAAGTTAAGATCCTAGATCAGATTGAAGTAAATTCTGAAAAACTAACAATATCATCATACTGTCCGCATGCACATCAAACAACCATTTGTCTGTTGCTATATTCTCAATCTATCCATCAACAATATGTCTTTATTTCAACATTTTGCTTTCCTCATTTCAACCCATTATCAAAACCCTGTCTCATATTAGCATGGTCATCTTGATTCTGTTGAGCATGTCCTCATCAACCTGCTTCCCTAATCAAACCCAGATATCAAAGATAAAAACAAAAAAAGATTCTACTGCTGCTCCTACTGCTGGCACAGTCCCATACGAATTTCAGAGCTCCAACTTCAAACTTTAACCTGCTGACACCCAAAAATCAAAGAGGAAAAACTCATTGTTGCACTTTTGTATTACTACTGCAACCTCTGTCACTATACACCCAAAATTTCAGAGCTCCACATTACCCACAAATGTTTCCCTCTCTTTGGTGTAAATAACTCGTGTATATATATGTAAAATCGTGGAGGAAAACATAATTGTTTTAGTTGGCCTACTTGCTATTTGTAAGTCTTTTTAATTTAATATTTTTGATTGTAATATTAATAATTTTACCCCTTTTATCAGGCTGGCCGACCTTACTTCAATTTGTATTTCTTTTTATATATTTAAAATAATTTATACATATACATTTTTACCATCTCATTGTGGGTACATTTTACATGCCATGATATGGTCTTCATGCCCATATGGCTTCCACATTGTCATCAACAAATATGTATTTATTTGGTTTTGATACCACGTTATGATGGTCTTCACTCCCATCGCATCACCATTTTCTTTTGCTTCTAGCATGCCCAAACTAGCTTGTAACTCATGCCCGCAATGGTCATTTTGATGCCTTCATACATGGTTGTCATCTCTAAGTCCTTGTCAATCTTTGTCTATTGTCTTTTATTCCAAGTCATCTTCAAATGACCACAATATTGGTCATTTGATTCATTAGGTGTTCCAATGGCCTCAATGCCCACATCCAATGTTATTTGTACATCTTTGTCATTAGCCTTGTCCATCCAATTGCCAAGTTAGCCTATGTGATGTCCTCATACACCATATCATCCATGCTTGTCATGCTCGATTATCTTCATGCCATTTACACTTCACCTTTGTCATTAATGTTGTCATCAATGACAACCATAGACAACCATATTCATCAATTTCCCCCTTTGTCATTGATGGGAACCACCCAAATTCTTCCTCTCCCCCTTTGACATTAATGACAAAGGGTCAATTAGCCATTAAAGGCTTCACAATGCCCCAAAAAACTAATTCTTTGAATTCTTTCATGAGATCATTTTCTAAGTTTGATCTTTCATGGATTGTCTGCTCCCCCTAACAAATTGAGCTTATGCTGCTTAAAGAAAATTGACTGAGTTTGCCATTTCTCAAATTTCTCATAAGTAGATATACTTCGCCTAGCAAATAGGCTGCTTGATATGGTGAGTTTTCTACTTGCCATCTTTGAATTTTGAGAAGTATACATATTCCCAATTTTTTTTTTATTTCTTCCATTCTTCAAACTGTATTTTAGCAACTTCACTAATCTGCAATCTATGGTCATCAAAGGTCCGTGCATCATCAATCAACTCATCTCATGTCATCATAAGCATCTTGATGTTTATCAGAGTATGCATCAAATGTGTATCATCACATCATTGACATCTTGTATCTTGTCACCAAATTTTTCCAACCAATTTGTCATGCACACTTGTCAAGCATACTTCAACCCCCCCCTTTTTTTTACCAATGATCCTCTTATCAATTAGCTATCAACCAATATCTTTTAAAGAAGAAATCCGACATAAACTCTTTTTAAAAAAAACTTCATGTCATTCTGCTGTAGATGATTTTTGTTATCATGGCTTGACTTCCTTCTCATTTTGACAATCTTATAATGCTGCAAACAATGTCCTCATTTGAAAGCTGCCTACCAACAACCAGTGTTATCTTGCCAATCCTTAGTACACTTATATGAATGATTAAATTCATAAAAGGTAAGCACGCAGATCATTATACTTCAAACCTTTAACTTGTCATCTTACTGTTCATATAATTCTGCTCATCTCAAGTTTTTAATAAACACATTCCCCCTATTTGATATGCTACTTCAATTTCTTGTCAAATCAAGCTGAAAGGAATTTTCTTCAACAATTCTTTTGCTAAAAGTAACAAATCTGAACTTGTCCAATTCAACCTTTCCAAAACTGATCTGTCAAGTATAATTCTGTTATGTCAAATCTGATCTACTCACTTGTTCAATCCTTGTCTGTCATTATACCGAACATATTAAATAGACTGCTTCAGCTATTCATCATCTTCAAAACTTTGTGGATGTTTGAACATGTTCTAATTTTACTTCCAGCTGGTGTAGAATATCTTTTGGATCAATACAAGAGCTGCAACTGTGCATTGATGTCCAAGGAGTCATGTTCCATCTATGACCCTGAGGCTTCCTCAATAATCTTCAATATTCTGGGACTGTTTGCTTGCTTGGGAAGAGTTAACTTCAGGACTGTGTATGTGCTTGAGGAAAAATTCAGATTGAAGAAAAATTCGGATTGAATTTATGTGCTGTAGATGACCTCAAAACAATGTCAAACTTGGGACTGTTTGTGTAAACCCTAGACAAGTCCAAAAGCCATCATCTGCTGTAGCAGCCCTTTTATGCTGTGGGTTCACACTGAACTTTGAACTGTCTTTCCAGATATATAATACTTTTGAACACAGAACTCTCGACTTGCTTCATTTGCTTCAGTTACTCAATCTTCAGCTTCATGCCTGGGGTTTTGTCATCAAAACTGCGAGCTTCAGGATCAAGGTGAATTCTTCAAATTTTTGCTGTAGCTTCCTCATACTTTCCTTGGATGCATGATCTCAGATTTTCAGATGTGTGTGGAAAGTCATCATTATGAGGTTTGGTTCATCTTCCAACTAAATATTATTTTTCAGTGTCATCAATTCGATCCTAGGACCTGGTTTGCTTCTTGGAGAACCATTATTCACCATTTGAGTCCATTCTCCAAAGATGAACTCATGGTATACTCAAAGTCTTTAGAAGAATTTAAGTATGGCTTGCCATATGGCCGCCATCGTTTTTGCACAGATCAACTTCATACTTGGACATTGTACCATCTAGTTTTTGGATCTTTTCTTCTTGCATCTTAGCATCATACTCAACCAGGATTAGCTGACATGTCTCCTTTCCTTTCTCTTCTCTAGACAGATTGTTTTCAGTAGCTTGGACTTGTTCTTTCCTTCTCCATACTTTGTTAATCCCTTGCTTGCAATCTCTTGCTATATGACCATAATAATGACAGTTGTAACATTTAATATAAGCACTCATACCTCTAGTTCTTGATTGAGTAGATCTTCCCCAAGATCTGCAATCTACAACCCTATGTCCAAATTCATTGCAAGAGTAGCAATAGCCATAAAATGCTTTTTTATACCTGGAAACACATTGTCCCTTTTGTCGCATGGTCCTTCTTGGCTGACCTTGATCTGGAGAAGCTTCCTTGTCTTGCTGAGTATCTTCTTTCTTGGTTTCTTCACCATGCTTAAGATTCTTCAGGATCTCTTCTTTATCATAGCCTAACCCAGTCTTGACATGTGGTGATCTCTGGTAGCTGAGGATATTATCTAGCGTTAATGAACTCTTTTGGAACTTCAAATTTGCAGCAGCTGTTTTTTTCATTTCCTTTTTTAGAGAAATGATATCAAACTCTTTTGCTTGGCTAATTTTATTTTGTTCCAGTAGCTGAGATTTGCTCTCTTCAAATTGACCTCTAATACTTGCACAGGTCTCATTGGTTTCTTTCAAGTTAGCCACTTCATCTTTCAATTTTTCAAGTTCTTCTTTCAAAGAGCTGACCTTTGCATTCTTTTTCTTAAGTTGACTCATGAAGTTTTGCTGAGTCTCTTCAACTTGATGTTTCAGATCATGTTTCTCTTGCTCATATTTTTCTAAGAGTCTTTGCTACAACTCATTCTTTTCTTTGGATTTCATCAATTCATCAAGAGCATGTAGAACCTTTCTTTCAAGTTTTACTAGTGCATCCTTTGGTACTTCAACACTTGAATTATCTTCTTTTTCTTCATATCTTAGCAGTTTTTCCCTGAGCTACTCATTTTCTTTCCTAGACTTGTCTAATTCTTCTAGAGCACAGGTGAGTTCTCCTTCCCAGTCAATCTCCCCTTTTTCTTCATCAATTTCTTCATCTTCATTTTCATTAGAGCAATGAAAAGTATCACATTCTGAGTTATTACAAACATAGGAGCTCTTACCTTCATAGTTGAGTGAGTTTTGCATCAAGTCTTTGATAGTACTGGCTTCAGTTTCCTGTCCTTCGGTTGAATATAAATTCTTTAGTTTGTCCCAAATCTATTTAGATGTGACACATTGTCCTACCCTTTCTTTGACAGGAACAGGTAGTGTGTCCAGTATGATTTCTTTGGCTTTTGAGTTGTAACTTCTGGCTTCTTTCTGAGTTGCTGATTTTACTTTCTTTGGAGGTACATAGCCATTTACAATTGATCTCCATACATCATACCCAGCTGATTGCAAGTACCACTTCATCTTTGCACTCCATATTGCATATTTGTTCTCATTAAAAAGAGGTGCTCCATTTTCTGAATAATCCATGATTTGTTTTCCACTTGTGTCCACGGATCTCCTTCAAGCTTGCTAGGTTTGTCATGAAGGTTAGGCTCTGATACCAATTGTTAGACACAATGGTCATTGAGAGGGGGGGGTGAATCAATGAGCCTATACTTTATTTAATTTCAACTTCAATTACCAATTCTTATAGTAGCATATCATATTCATCAATAAACTAACTATAAATCCATATGTCATTCATCAAATAAAACACATCATCATTAACACTTTGCACAAGAGAGGCACGATATAATTGTAATGTTTTTGTATGAGTCAACGGCTACAACCGTGAGGCAATTCAACACCAACTAATACAATGAGCACCAACTCATCATCTAGGACCCAGCCTAGTTTTTCTTAGACCCAACCAAGAAAATGAATACAAGACCCTGCTTGTAAGTACAAGAACATTTCAGTACAAGACCCTCCTTGTATTATATGTACATACATCACATCTCATATTTAATTATCAACATCATTGTCACCTAATATCTCTGTCTATATCATCATTCTGATTCTTCATCAGCTGCTGCCCTATCATGTCCACTGTCATATCAATATTAAGTATATCTTCAAGCATCGCATCATTTGTCTTTGTCAACGTCTTATCTATCTGATCATAACTATCAACCATATATTTCTGTCCACATGTTTAATACTGCTGCCCAAAATCAATGAGAATCATGATATGCTTATATGGAAATCTAATCCATCCACAGGTATCATCACTACCAAAACCGCATATCAAACTATTGTCAAAAATTGATATCATATGGTTTAGAATTGGTGGTATAAAAGTCTCTGTAAGTGGCAAGTAGGACTGATTTGGTTGGATTCAAGGGAGATGGGAGGACACGGTTTTAGGTCAAAAATGGCCGAACCCTAGCCATCAGAGGGCCGTCGGCGGCCTGTTGCTTTCAGGATGGGGAGACTGTAGCCTGACGCACGAAGCAACGATGTGGCGTCCACCACTGTCTTGATCATCGTGCACTCATACGGGATTTTTCTGTGCTTAATCTGTGCTTTGTTTAAACCCTAGTTTGTTTAGTTACCGCACCTATTTACTCCTTTTATTGTGGTCTTGTTTTTACCTGCAATGGTTACCTATGATAACAAGGTGGATTATGCTTTCGACCCATCAGATGAAATTCCCATCTAGACTCAGCCAACAGGTGCCGAGTGGCATGTTGGGGCTTACTCTGCTGGGTGTGGTGTGGAGGTTTTACCTGCTCTCGAGAATAGACTAGATTTAGGGTTTTCACCATCCGACTTTCTTGCACTTTCTCCTGGCTCCGGGCCGTTGAATGTTCCATTAAACCGTCTCCCATCGACTTCTCCCTTGAAGGAAGCTGGGACATCCCTTTGGTCTTCGGATCATGTCATTAAGGCCTTTGAGGGTTCGGTGGGCGGAAAGAAAGGCCCTATTTCTGCAAACGATGGATATCAAGGAAATGAAAGTGTCAGCTTCCCATCATCAGACTCATTTCCTGTTTTGAACGCTGCAGAGGCGCGAGAAGGTACAAGGTTGAGGTTACTGGAACTACATGAACAATGTGGTTTTGCTAGTCCTTGTGTGGGCTCTGGTACCAGATCTGAAGAATGGGGAGGTCGTTCCTCGGATGATACTACACATATGGCGATGCGCGGCAGAAAACGCTTGCTGAAACTAAGCAGGACCAAATATAACTATGCACTTGGGGAAGATATTGAGTGGCATCAATTGGTCAAGATGACCAGTATCACCCTGGTTGGTAAGGCATTGGGCAGATCCTTTTCTCTATGCACCATTGAGACTTGGGTGGGAGAAAATTGGGCTGCAGAATTAGGCTATACCCTGGAGGTGGTGTAATTAACCCGCAATTGGTTTGCATTCAATTTCCAAAATGCGAAACATGAAAAATGGGTCCTAAACTCCAATTGGAGCTGGGATCACTGCCCAGTAATGATTAAGCCCTGGCACTCGATGTTTGATGCTAGCCAGGAACGACTGGATCTAGTCCCACTGTGGGTTCGGATCCCCGGATTACCTCTCCATTACCGGTCGGAGCGGCATTTCAGAGGGATTGGTAACATGATTGGTACTTATTTAGATGGTGACTATAGTTTTCTACAATCCCGACAAAGGAAGATTGCTCGTATATTGGTTAATTTGAACATGAGAGATGGGTTAGCACCGGATGTTACACTCAGCTGGGGACCCTGTGTATATGTGCAAAACTGGACTATGAAAATGTCCCCTTTAGATGCCGCTGCTGCCATGCTTATGGCCATCCGGTTGCTAAGTGTAAACTTCCTTTACGGAGGAAAAATGGAGGCACTCAAAATACAATTGCTGTGGAGCCTACTCCTTAGATTGATATCCCATTATCTAGAACTTCCCATAATGTGGTTTTGGATGCTGATGCGGAACATGGAATTCTCCGGGACCTGGTAGATCCTCACTCTACTGGCCTTGCTCTGTCAGAACCCAGTGCTACTGCGGAAGTGGCTGACGGAATTCATCAGGAACCGGTTATGGTTGCGCCACTTATTGGAAAGTCGGTACCTGGAACAACATCTATTGAGCCTACTCAACCAGCTTCTGTCTCGGGACCAGGGACATCGTCTGCGGGTATTCCTCATTCCATAAACCCCCTTTCCTTTCATTTTGTTATAAAAAACTTTACTTTCGATAATCCGGACTGGATAGAGGCTTTAAAAAAATTGAATATCTCCTCGGCTATGGATTTGGTGGAACCTACATGTATCGCTCCTGACCTCCCTACTTCTTCACATACACTGCCAAATCACGGGGTGATGCTGCTTGACCTATGTGATGCACCTGCAACAATTAATTAATACGAATATGCGAAATAGCAGAAATGACAGAACTCAGAATCACTTTTATATTGATCACAGGCCACTTCGAGGGGGCAACCTCCTATGAGAAAACTCAATACAAATAACTTCACGGTGCCTTCATAGGTCTCAACACACATTTATATACTAAGTCTAGGCGCCAATACTATGGGTCAAAACCATGGGCTGCTACAAACTATGGATCAACAATACTACGGGCGACTTACAAAGCATATGCGCCAACAACAATATCACAAACTATTGATCAACAATTACTACGGGATGACTTACAAAGCATATGCGTCCAACAACAACATACTAACAAAGTAAAGGAATGGGTTCCTAACAACCTACCCCCTGAGGCTGATCCTATCCCTATTGAATCCCCTTATTCCTCCTCCCCTACCACCTCATCGGACTCTGGTTATTTCCTACAATCCCTTACTAAAGTTTCCCCGGGAGGGTTGGGTGTTGGGGTGAATAAAAAAGGTAAAAGCAGAGGCAGGAAATCTCATCTTTCTAAAGCACAATCCAAGGCCAAGATGGACCTGCTAGAAGGAAAACAGGTGACTATTGATCGGGCACTTAGAGCGGTGCGTGCCCAGAAGAGGGGACGTTAATGAAATTTATGTCTTTTAACTACCGGGGTCTTGCTGGTCCCCATAAAAGATCAGCACTTCATAGAGTGGTATCTCTTGAACACCCGGATATCATTCTACTTCAAGAAACTTTGGGTGTTGGCGAGGTTATTAAAACATTACTTGAAAGTTGGTTTGGTGGCTGGACTTTTGCTACCTTGGATGCTTGTGGCCGGTCTGACGGTCAGGCTATTGGTTAGAATTCTAGTACGGTGCAGTTCCATAACCTCTGGGGTGTGGAAGCTACTTTGGGAATGACCTGCTCGTCTCTTGATTTTGGTGAACTTTTTACAATGGTAAATGTTTATGGACCATATTTGAACCAGGTTCCTTTCTGGGATTCCCTTCTCTCTCATCCTTTATTACAGGAAGGAAACCTTATCCTCGGAGGTGATTTGAATTTTTCTCTAGGTCCGGCAGAAGTTTGGGGTAGCAGAGCTCGGCCAGACCCTTTGGCTGACTATTTCACTCACAAATTCATCACAAATAATTTGCTGGATATTGAGCCAACTCTTCTAAAACCTACTTAGAGGAATAATAGAACTGGAGAAAACAGAGTTGAGAAATGTTTGGATCGATTTTTGGTGTCTGATCTTTTTGTGGATAGAAACTACCTACTGAGGAAGTGGGTAGGCTCGGGGGGATCGTCTGACCACTTCCCTATATTTCTGGAAATTCGTGATGGACCTTCTAAACCAGCTGGGCCGCTTAAGTTCAATAAGATATGGTTAAAAGATGAGACCTTTTTTGACCTTGTTGGATCCCTTTGGGTACCCTACAACCCCAGGGAGGGCCTCTCTGCCTCTCATCAGTTCTCTGCCAATATCAAAAGAATTAAAAGGCCAGTGAAAGATTGGGCTTATGAAAAGAATAGTAGAGATGATAGAGATTTGAAGTCGATTGAACTGGAGCTGCAGTCCATATATGATTCTGGCTCTGGGGGCCTGGGAACAGCGGAAGAAAAGCACATTTGGTATCACTGGAAGGTAGGAGGAATTTGCTATTATTAGAAAAAGAGGAAACATGGCGTCTGAAAAGCAGGGCGTTATGGCTAACAGCTGGTGATGAGAACAAATTTTTTTTCCATGCATATGCAAAAGGAAGAAAGGCATCTAATACCATTTGGAGCTTGGAGGACTCATTGGGGGATACCTAGACTTCTTTTGATAGTATGGCTGGGGTTGGGGTAAATCACTTCCAAACACTCTTTAAAGCCCCTGCACAGGCTAACATAATGGAAATAGTCAGAATGGCACAACGTTTTCCTCTGTTTGTGGAAGAGGAAGACAATCACTCCTTGATGGTAAGTGTCACAAAAGAAGAGATGAAGGGAGTTTTACAGAGTTTCCAAAAAGACAAAAGTCCGGGACCTGATTGATGGACCGTGGAATTCCTCTTGTCACTTTTTGAGCTTATTGGGAATGATCTATTGCAGATGGTTGAAGACACTAGAATCTCTGGGCGGATTCCAGCTTCCCTAAACTCCACCTTTATTGCCCTAATACCTAAAACTGACAATTCTTCCTCTTTGAGTGATTTCAGACCCATCTCATTGTGCAACTGTGTATATAAGGTGGTGTCAAAAATTATCACTAGACGGCTTAAAATTATCCTGTCCAAACACATCTCTGAGGAGCAATTTGGTTTTCTGGAAGGGCGACAAATCCATGAGGCTATTGGAGTAGCACAAGAGGGAATCCATAGTATGAAAGCAAGGAAAATCAAAGGAGTTATAATCAAGATTGATCTGTCAAAAGCATATGACAAGGTGAGTTGGCTGTATATTCATTTACTCCTTACACATCTGGGTTTTGCTGTGGATTTTATCAGGTGGATTATGAGCTGTATTTCTACGGTATCTTTTGCGGTTCCCATCAATGGTGCAGCCTCTCCCTTCTTTCGGTCAGAAAGAGGTCTGCGACAGGGATGCCCACTATCACCTTTACTTTTCCTGTTGGTTGCTGAAGGGCTAAGTAAAGCACTGAAAAAAGCCTGTAGGGATGGCACTCTCCAGGGTATTCAAGTGGCTCCAGACTTATTTATATCACATCTACTTTTCATGGATGATATACTCATTTTCTGCTCTGGATCGGCTAGGGACATTGAAACTCTCCAGGACATCTTCCAACTTTTCTCTCAAGCTACGGGTATGGAGATCAATGACAGGAAATCCACTTTAACGACTCACTTACTCAGGGAATTTGAGATTATGGCTATCTGAAGGATCTTTCCTTATACATTTTTACGTCTTGAAGATGGTTTCTGCTACCTTGGGTATCACTTAAAACGAAATGCATATACAAAACAAGATTGGCACTGGCTTATTGAAAAAATTCACAAGCGGTTGAAGGTTTGGAGCCACAGGTGGCTATCGAGAGCAGGAAGACTGGTCCTGGTGAAATCTGTTTTAGAGGCCATCCCGGTGTACTGGATGTCCCTCTCATGGATCCCCAAAGGGACGTTGGAAAAAGCTCGAAAATTATGCTTTCATTTTCTTTGGAGCGATAAAGGAGATTTTGTTTCCCCATGGGTCCGATGGCAGAGAATTGCTATCCCTAAAGCCTTAGGGGGATGGGGTCTAAAAAACATTCATCTTTTCTCAAAATCCTTGGCAGCAAAAGGGGTCTGGAGACTGCTAAAATCTGAAAGCCTTTGGACAAGAGTTGTCATCCAGAAATATATTGCCCCTGTATCTGTTATGGACTGGGTTTGGTCTACGAATAAGTCACATAATGGTAGTTCTGTTATCTGGAAAGCTATTATCAAATCTTTCTTTGTGGTTGGAGACCTTCTAGGTTGGAATATCGGGAATGGACATGCTCTTCGTGTTGGGGAAGATCCTTGGTTTGGGAGTGCAGGTAGACACATTTTATCAGGTGAATTGATTACATCTCTTCGGGATATTGGCATAACTTACTTATCCCAACTTGCAATTCATGATAGGATCCACCCATGGAATCAGTCGTGGATTGATGCAGACACATTGGCACTATCTGTGGATGAACAGGTGGAATTGAGAACTTATTACCGAGCACTCATTCGTTCACGTATACACATCCGTGACAGGGAGGACTGTTTGGTATGGGAAGGGGCTCCAAATGGTATGTTCACACCAAAGAATGGATACATCATCTTGAGTCACTTCATAAATCCACGTGATTTGGTGTGGTGGTGGAAATCCATCTGGAAGATAAACTGCCCATTGAAACATCGTCTCTTCATGTGGAATGTCCTCGAAAATTCCATCCCTACCTGGGATTTTTTACAGAGAAAGAACAGGGCTGGGCCGGGGTGGTGCATTTTGCGCAAAGCAAATGAGGAAACTTGTCTTCACTTATTCCTCCAATGCCCATACACGGTACAGGTATGGGCAGAATGCTCCAGAATATCAAATACCCTATTTAATTGGGAAGGGGATACGCTGTTGTCAGCTTGGTCACAGTGGTTTATGGACCCAATTGGCATATCCTACAGAAATATTCCATTATTGGTGGCATGGGGCATTTGGTTGGCACAGAATGGCATGATATTCAAAGAAAAAACCTGTACACCGGTGGTCACAGCTGTACATATTTGTGGATTCATAAAGGCCTACCCACATCATATCAAAGTCGCGAAACAAAGAGATGTCCTTGCTCTTGAAATCGACCACTCTATGCCTTGGGGTTTCTACGACGGTTCTGCTTTGGAGAACAACTGTGAGGGTGGGGATGTTCTACATCTATCTTTAACCCACTCATACCACCTTTTTTGGGGATTGGGGGAGGGTGGGAAATTTTTTGCTGAACTCATGAGCCTAAAGCTTCTTCTCATTTTCGCTAGGGAGACTGGTTGTCAATAGATAAACGTGTATGGAGATTCAATGAATGTGACAAACTGGACACTTGGCACGCAACAATGCAGGGACCTTAGACTTGCAAACATACTTCAGGACATCCTGGAACTAAAACTTTCATTTTTACATTTTTCTTGCAGACATATTTTCAGGGAGAACAACAAGGAGGTGGACAAGGCTTCTAATATTGGCAGGGACTTGGCAATGGGGATGTTGAAAGTAAAGGAATACCGAAATCGGACACTCTATGAATACTATCGTAGACCCTTCATTGATGAACTGGATTTACAGGAACATGAACAGGAACAATAGTGAAGATACTATAAGTTATGGAACAGTTATTACTTTTTGGTTGTGACGACATTTTGACGATCTCTTATTATCTTTTAAGAACTTTTTTTGGATAAATCAGGAGGCTTGGGGAGCCACCAGACATATTTATGTTTTTTTATAATGTTTTCTTTACTGATATGGCCATATAATTGGTGATGATGAACATACCAGACTGATGTACTGAAGATCCTTTTTTTGTACTGTTTTGTCCTTCAATGGATAACCGCATGCTTTTATGCATATACAGAATGTAATTTTTTCACCACTGCTGAAATAAAATTACGCTTTTTTTTTCGGGGAAAAAAAAATACTGCTGCCCAAAAAAAACTTCATCATTTCATACTATCTCTACTGTCTCCATAATTCTGTAAATCATATCATCAACATATCCACCGACTGTCACTTGTCATATCACATCTGCTGCTCATGAACATATCATCATATTATCATTCTGTCCAGCATCATAAACATATCATCATTTTGTCCAGCAACCATATCAATATACTGTCTACATGCACCTCATCATCAAACCCATATTTATGTCAAAAGCACATCACCAATATTCACCTTCATTCTGTCCATTTTCATTAGCATTCTATTCATCCACAAATATCATCATACTGTCCGCATGCACATCAGACAACCATCAGACAACCATCATTCTATCCATCAACAATATATCTTTATTTCAACATTCTGTCTACCTCATTTCAATCCATTATCAAAAACTTGTCTCATATTAGCATGGTCATCTTGATTCTGCTGAGCATCTAATCAAACCCAGATATCAAAGATAAAAACAAAAAAAGGTTCTACTGCTGCTCCTGCTGCTGCCACAGTCCCATACGAATTTCAAAGCTCCAACTTCAAACTTTAACCTGCTGACACCCAAAAATCAAAGAGGAAAAACTTACAGCTGCACTTTTGTATTACTGCTGCAACCTCTGTCACTGTACACCCGAAATTCCAGAGCTCCACATTACCCACGAATGTTTCCCTCTCTTTGGTGTAAATAACTCGTGTATATATATGTAAAATCGTGGAGGAAAACATAATTGTTTTAGTTGGACGACCTGCTATTTGTAAGTCTTTTTAATTTAATATTTTTTCCTGTAATATTAAGAATTTTACCCCTTTTATCAGGCTGGCCGACCTTACTTCAATTTGTATTTCTTTTTATATATTTAAAATACATTTATACATATACATTTTTACCATCTCATTGTGGGTACATTTTACATGCCATGATATGGTCTTCATGCCCATATGGCTTCCACATTGTCATCAACAAATATGTATTTATTTGGTTTTGATCCCACGTTATGGTTGTCTTCACTCCCATCGCATCACCATTTTCTTTTGCTTCCAGCATGCCCGCACTAGCTTGTAACTCATGCCCGCAATGGTCATTTTAATGCCTTCATACATGCTTGTCATCTCTAAGTCCTTGTCAATCTTTCTCTATTGTATTTTATGCCAAGTCATCTTCAAATGACCACAGTATGGGTCATTTGATTCATTAGGTGTTCCAATGGCCTCAATGCCCACATCCAATGTTCTTTGTCCATCTTTGTCATTAGCCTTGTCCATCCAATTGCCAAGTTAGCCTATGTCATGTCCTCATACACCATATCATCCATGCTTGTCATGCCCGCTTATCTTCATTCCATTTACACTTCACCTTTGTCATTAATGTTGTCATCAATGATAACCATAGACAACCATATTCATCATAACCAAGTCCAAATAAAAAAGGAAGACCGCGGAAAGAAAAATTTCACCACCCCTTGGGAAACATATGAATATATAAGGATGCCATTCGTTCTTTTAAATGCAGGAGCAACCTTTCAAAGGGCAATGGACCATGCATTTGAATGTCTAATTGGAAAGATTATTGTGATCTATCAAGATGATCTAACTATTTTCTCTAAAGAAAGGGATGACCATGTAAAACATTTGAAGAGAATCTTTGAAAGATGTCGAAAGTTTGGAATTTCTTTGAATCCTAAAAAGTCTACTTTTGGTGTCGATGAAGGGAAGTTGCTAGGTCATATTGTTTCTAGAGAGGGCATTAGAATTGACACAGAAAGAGTGCAAGGAATTCAAGCCATAGCTCCTCCAAAAGATGTTAGTTCACTACGATCCTTTTTTGGAAAGATAAATTTTGTAAGAAGATTCATTCCCAATCTAGCTGAGTTGGAAAATCCTTTGAATGCCTTGCTTAAGAAAGATGTAAAATTTGTTTGGGATAAGAAATGTGATGCTTCATTTGAATCCCTAAAGAAAGCAATCTCCTATGCCCCATTCCTAGTATGTCTTGATTATAACAAGGAATCCTAATTTATTCATATGCATATGAGTATACTATAGCCGGTGTCTTGTTGCAAAAGAACGAAAACAACCATGAACAACCAGTTGATTTCATGAGCAAAAATCTTAGAGATGCAGAACTAAACTATACAACCAATGAAAAACAAGCCTACGCTTTAGTTAAGTCTTTGAAACATTTCAGGACTTACATTGGTTATTCTAAGGTTTTAGCTTATGTTCCATATCAAGTAGTCAAAGATGTGTTGTCTTAGCATGATGGCATATGAGCTAGAGGAAATTGGATTTCTAGAATTCAGGAGTATGATATTGAGATTAAACCAATCAAGATAGTAAAAGGTTAGGGATTGGCCCAACTGTGTAACACCCCAAAATCACTAATTTTTTTTTTTAAATAGCATTTATTACTAAAATACTACTTGCAAAAATAATGGATTTTTTTATCAAACTAACTACTGACAGTAAAACACATAAAATAGATTGTAAACTTTTAAAATGTGTGGACATAAGATTATAAAAGTGAAATTGATAAACATTAATTAATTTCTCATGTGTTATGGATCTGTTAACTAAATGCTGACGACTTCGTTGTATGTTTCTGAAGGGGTTCCTACAGGGTGCCCTTGGGTTTACTTAGCTTGATAGCTAAAGCATTGGAACTGTTTCTTTCTTTCGCAGATCTGCAGGTAAGATAAATAAATAATTCCAGTACTTCAAGAAATACTATGTGCTTCAGCTAGTCGTCTCTATTTTATGAAAGAATGTGTACTACCATGCATGGAGGTAAAGTCGGTATGAAATTTCAGTCTTCCTTTTAACAATTCATACTATTTGTATCCTGTTGCGTGAAGCAAAGCTAGAGGTACTTTGTACTAAACTTCTATTAGTCGATGAAACGAAAATGTAAATATTCTACAGATTTTACAAAACAATAATTAGAATCTAAGTGAACATGAAATATAAGGGTCTTTTCGACCTGCACAATTAGTGACAGCTGGAAACACTAAGAAATATCGAAAAGTCTTTATTACACATTAATAACAAGCATGTGATGATAATTTCTGAAGTGACAGGGAAAATTATTATGCAGCCTTAGCGAGTAAATAATCACACCTTATTTAATTTGATATTATCAAGCTTACAATGCTAGGAAGCATCAAGGAACATCTAACTTGTTAGGAACCCATGTCTTTACTTTGTTAGTATGTTGTTGTTGGATGCATATGCTTTGTAAGTCATCCCACAGTATTTGTTGATCAATAGTTTGTGTTATTGTTGTTGGCGCATATGCTTTGTAAGTCACCCGTAGTATTGTTGATCCATAGTTTGGAACAGCCCATGGTTTCGACCCATAGTATTGGCGCTTAGAATTAGTATATAAGTGTGTGTTGAGACCTATGAAGGCACCGTGAAGTTATTTGTATTGAGCTTGCTCATAGGAGGTTTCCCCCTCGAAGTGGCCTGTGATCAATATAAAAGTGATTATGAGTTCTGTCATTTCTGCTATTTCGCATATTTGTATTAATTAATTGTTGTAGGTGTCTCACATCTGGTATCAAAGCACTTTCTTGGGCTCGCTGGGTGAAATTTCTGCCAAATTTTTTTTTTCGCATCTGTTGCAGGTTCGGATTTGGGAATAATCCATATCCGCTTAACTGTGGGAAGTACTTGGGCATAAGCCCTAAAACTCATTGTGAGGAGTACCACAGGAACCCCGAAGTAGCTGGCCCATTGAGAGGACCTGCCAGCGAAAAGGGCAACGACCCCTACCTGATTGACTAGTTCCCACTTGTGAGGTAAACCAATAGCTGTCGTTTGTGGCAAAGCGGTTATCAGTTTTACCTGAGCCGTGGAGTGAGGGGTACTGCCCCATAACGCAAGCCGTCAGACAGCATTGGTGGCCGAGTGAAACCCTTGAACTGTTAGGAAGCCGCACATACCTAGGGTCCATATCTAATTTCAGCTGAACTGTCGTCGATCGTTGCTGCGTCGTTTTACATCCAGTCGTTCAGATCCATTTTGCAAGCCATTCTAGATCCAGCCATTTTCAATCCATTTGGCGCTGTTTCATATCCCTTTCGAGCCATAGCCGCTCCAGTCTGGAAAAAAAAACCATGAGGAAAAACCATGGAGGAAGCACTTGCAGCCATCCAAGCCAAACTCCAGGATCTGGATGAAAAATTTCTCATCCTCCATCTTGAACATTCAGCTATGAAAAACAAACGGCAGTCCAAGTCTTCATCAGACAATGGGTTCTCCTCTTCGAGCAATTTTCGTGGTCCGAAGCTTGATTTTCCTCACTTCAATGGTACTGATCCAACTGGATGGATCTATCGTCCAGAACAGTATTTCAGTCTGCATAATACTTTTGATGTCAACAAAGTTTCGCTGGCATCCTTTCACTTGGAATAGGAAGCTCTTCAATGGTACCGTTGGTACATCAAGGCTCATCCAGAGCCCAAATGGCCAGAATTTTTCCAGCTCCTTTTGCAACGATTTGGTCCTAGTGCTTTTGATGACTTCACAGGAGCCCTCACTAAACTTCTCCAAATTGGCACGGAGAGAGAGTATCAAACCGAATTTGAGAATCTAGCCAACCACACCGAAGGATTGTCTGATGACTTTTACCAGAGTTGTTTTATCAGTGGTTTAAAGGATGCCATCCGCTCTGAGGTCAAAATGTTCTGTCCCAACACAATGATGGAAGCCCTAGGGTTGGGTAAGTTGGCAGAAGACAAGATTGCAGCCCAACAACGCTCCAAGCCGACTTTTGTTCCCTTCCGAAATATGGGTTCTCAGCGACCACCTATACCGCAGGCTCCTCGACCGACTCCTATCAAGCGTTTGTCTAAAACAGAGATGCAAGCACGCAGAGAAAAGGGGATTTGCTATAATTGTGATGAGAAATTCACTCGAGGACATAGATTTGTTCAACAAAAGCTCTATCTCTTGGATGTGGAGTCTCCGCCTGCCTCTGAAATTGGTGACGAAGATCCAGAAACACTGGATGCTCTGGTCGACATTCAGGAACCGCCTATTGACCCTCCATCTCAGGATGACCAGCCAAAGATATCTCTCCATGCTTTAGCTAGAATCACCACCCCCCAAACAATGCGGGTCATGGGTTACTTCAAGAAGCTTCCTCTTACAATACTCATTGATTCTGGTAGCACTCATAATTTCATTGACCCTCGGATCGCCAAACAAGTTGATTGTTTTATCCATCCTTGCTCCAACTTTGAAGTCATGGTTGCCAATGGGGGCACCTTACCTTGCAAAGGGAAGTGTCGAAATGTGCGTATCTCTATGGGATATTATACCTTGCGCTCTGACATGTTTGCCTTTCCCTTAGGTGGATGTGATGTGGTTTTGGGTGCTCAATGGCTACGCACACTTGGCCCTATCTTATGGGATTTTGCTGAACTTTGGATGCATTTTTCCCTCAATGGAAAAAAACACACATTGACAGGATTACAACCAAGTTCTCTCAGCATCATTAGTTCACATTGCATGGAAAAAATCCTCAAGAAGAATTCACATGGTGTCATCGCTCAGATCCATTCCATCCAGATGCAACCATCAGCGGTCTCCACTACTCCTTTGGATCTACAACAAATTATGGATTGATATACAGGTGTCTTTGCTGAACCAATGGGATTGCCACCTTCCAGGCCAGAATACCATTGTATTCAGCTCCTTCCTGGAAATGTTCCTCCCAACATCAGGCCCTATCGCTACCCATTTCACCAAAAAATAGAGATTGAAATGCTCGTTCGGGACTTATTGAAGCAAGGTATCATTCGCCCAAGCACTAGTTCCTTTTCTTCTCCAGTTATTCTTGTCCACAAAAAAGATGGGTCATGGCGCCTCTGCATTGACTTCCGAGCACTTAATCACCTCACCATCAAGGATAAGTTTCCAATTCCCGTTGTTGATGAGCTTCATGGGGCTCACTTTTTCTCCAAGTTGGATCTTCGTTTTGGGTATCATCAAATTTGGGTTCATGAGGATGATATTCCTAAAACAACTTTCCGCACACATGATGGCCATTATGAGTTTTTGGTCATGCCCTTTGGCCTCACTAATGCTCCTTCCACATTCCAAGCCTTAATGAATAAAATATTTCGACCCTACTTGCGGAAATTCGTTCTGGTATTCTTTGATGATATCCTCATCTATAGTAAAACATGGGATGAACATCTCCAGCATCTGGATCTTGTCATGCAACTTTTCTATGACCATCATCTCCATGCCAAGCAGTCTAAATGTGTTTTTGGACAGAAGGAAGTTGAGTATCTCGGGCACATTATCTCAGCACAAGGGGTTCGCGTGGATCCTGCCAAAATCGATGCCATGAACAATTGGCCGCATCCTCAGACACTCAAGAACCTTCGTGGTTTTTTGGGGTTGACTGGCTACTACCGCAAGTTTGTCAAGGATTATGGGAAGATTGCAGCTCCATTAAATTCTCTATTGAAAAAGGATGCTTTTACATGGATACCTGCTGCTCAGTGTGCCTTTGACAAACTAAAACAAGCTATGTGTACTACACCTATGCTAGCTATGCCCGATTTTTCCAAGCCCTTCACTATTGAGAGTGATGCTTGCGGCAATGGACTTGGTGCGGTTCTCCTTCAAGATGAACACCCCATTGCGTTCACCAGCAAAGCCCTTTCAGGTAAGAATTTAGCTGCCTCTACCTATGAGAAGGAAATGATGGCTATTTTGGATGCAGTACAGAAGTGGCGGCCATACCTATTAGGGAATCATTTCTGCATCAAGACTGATCACCAGAGTCTGAAATATTTCTTGGACCAGCGTGTCTCCTCCTCGGCACAACGGAAATGGGTTACCAAACTCATGGGTTATGATTGTGAGATCACTTACAAGAAGGGTAAAGACAATATTGTGGCAGATGCTCTTTCTCGCACATTTGATGCCCAAGGTTCTCTTTCAGCTATTTCTATGCTTGTTCCAAATTGGTTGCAATCTGTTCAACAGGGTTATGTCAATGACTCTTCCTTATCTCAAATCATCCAATGCTTGACCAACAACCCCTCTGTTGTACCACATTACTCTTGGGATGATGCTTCTTTGCGATACAAGGGTCGTCTGGTGCTTCCCCAGAGCACAGATCTTCAACAGGCTGTCTTCTATGAACTCCATGCTTCTCCATTGGCAGGGCACTCTGGGTTCCTCAAAACGTATGAACGAGCACGGCGTAACTTCTTTTGGAAGGGCATGAAAAGGACAATTCAACAGATGGTGGACGAATGTGATACCTGCCAGCGCAATAAGGGTGAAACAACACTCCTTCCAGGATTGCTTGAACCCTTGCCCATACCTACACGGATTTGGACAGATATTTCTATGGATTTCATTGAAGGGCTCCCTAAATCTGGAGGGAATACAGTGATTCTCGTTGTGGTTGATCGCCTCTCCAAATATAGTCATTTTTGTGCTCTCAGCCATCCCTATACAGCCTCCTCCGTCGCTCAAATTTTTCTGGACTAGATCTTTCGTCTTCATGGCATCCCTTCTTCCATTGTCTCAGATCGTGATGCGACTTTCACCAGTCATTTTTGGACAGAACTATTTCGCCACACTGGAACCAAACTGAAGATGAGTTCAGGGTATCACCCACAAACAGATGGTCAGACTAAAATTGTCAATAAATGCTTGGAAACTTCTCTTCGTTGCTTCACCTCGGAACAACAACATCAGTGGGAAAAGTGGCTCCCTCTCGCTGAATGGTGGTACAATACCTCTTACCACACTGCCTCTAAAATGACCCCATATGAAGCAGTCTATGGTCAGGCACCTCCAGCTCTTCTTCCATACACCCCCACCAGTTCACCAGTTCAGGAAGTTGACACGGTCCTTCGAAACTGCGATCAGATTCTTCGCATTTTGTGGGACAATCTTCACATGGCAAGAAATTGCATGAAGCAACAAGCTGATCAGCACCGTTCGAAGCACACTTTTCAAGTTGGCGATATGTTTTTTCTTCGTCTCCAGCCGTACAAACAATCCTCCTTGAAACTCAAAGGGCGTCATAAGCTTGCTCCAAATTTCTATGGGCCATATCGGATTCTTCAGAAGATTGGGTCCGTTGCTTATAAATTGGAACTTCCTCCTTCTTCCCGCATTCATCCAGTCTTTCATGTCTCTTGTCTGAAGAAAGTTCTTGGCACCAACATCAGCAGAAAAACGATTTTACCCGAGCTGGATAATGAAGGATCCATCCTTTTGGAGCCAGAGGCTATCCTCAATCGGTGCACACGTCAGCTTCGCTCTCGCTCTATCACATAGGTCTTAATTCAGTGGCACGACATGCAACCAGAGGATGCTACATGGGAACCACTCCTTCAGATTCAACAACAATTTCCACATCTAAAGCTTTGAGGACAAAGCTTTTTTTAAGGGGGAGGGGATGTTAGGAACCCATGTCTTTACTTTGTTAGTATGTTGTTGTTGGACGCATATGCTTTGTAAGTCGTCCCATAGTATTTGTTGATCAATAGTTTGTGTTATTGTTGTTGGCGAATATGCTTTGTAAGTCGCCCGTAGTATTGTTGATCCATAGTTTGTAACGGCCCATGGTTTCGACCCATAGTATTGGCGCCTAGAATTAGTATATAAGTGTGTGTTGACACCTATGAAGGCACCGTGAAGTTATTTGTATTGAGTTTGCTCATAGGAGGTTGCCCCGTCGAAGTGGCCTGTGATCAATATAAAAGTGATTCTGAGTTCTGTCATTTCTGCTATTTCGCAGATTCGTATTAATTAATTGTTGCAGGTGTCTCACATAACTATAAGTGACAATTAACACATGCATCTATGTTATGAATATACATTTCTGCTAGCATTATTATGAGTCTATGATGCATATTGATGGCCTTCTAGGATTCTATGACATTTGTCAATTGCATCCTAATCTACTAGCCTTTTCAATGTAAACCTACTATGTCAAAATAGAATTAAAAAGTAACAAATGGAAAATTTCTACTATTCGAAATTGTAACAAAGCTTTGAAATTTAAATAACATAGATATATTACTTTATAAATTACAACGAATCCATATAATAGATATATAAAACATATATTACATAATTGCGATCCTATATACCAAGCGAAACTATACAATACATAACAAAATCGTAAACATGCCCCTATGCAAAACATTGATATATAATACATATAACATTGAATGTAACTATAATACTATGTGACTGCAACGATTACTTTGGAAACATATAGTGTAATAGCACCTGGACTTAATATTTCATGCTATGTGAATATAAGCGATGACTTCGGCATATAATACGTGAATGTAATGTAGGATTCGGGTCTATTCTATTTAATACGACGCTGACAAAGTTTAAATGCTTCTGCAGGTGTAGTTTGGAAAGGTGATGCAATATCACTTCGACATTAATGCGTTGCTGCAAATCCTTTGTGGATTTCCACATTGGCTCATCCGGGATTGGCTCCACGTGAATGATCATCGTTGAATTGGTATGGAATGCCGAGCTGTAGCTTGCTTCTTGTTTGATGTGGCCATTCGGCTGGCTTAGTTATTAAATGCTCCATTAAATGTGGAGTTGTTCGTATTGTCTTTCTTGGTAGTGGCGTTGCCTGGTTGGCACGTTCTCCTTCATTGATCTGCAAGATGAAACCTAACCCTAAAGGGTTTGGCTATACCGCCGTTAGTCTTCTGCTTCGACATTCATTTGGAGCCTGGTCTTTCGGGGAGAGAGGCCGACATGCCACTGTGATGTAGGGCTTGGCCCTTGGCTATCTTTTGGTGTCTCTGTGACTTGGGACCTTCATTTTAATGGTGGAACCCCATGTTAAAAAGTTGCAGGGTTCGAACACAGAAGAGTGTTGAAGTCTGAGTGACTTTTGTTGTGAAATGAGAGAGCTTCGATTCAGTGTCGGAGAAAATATCACTGTAATGTTGTGTATGTCGTTTTGGTTGGATGAACTGGAAGCTACAGCGTGAGGTGACGCCGTCCTGTCCTTCAAAGGTAATCCTTTGTAAATATTTAACATTTCTGCAATGTATTACAGTTTGCTTTCATGTAACGTTTCGTTTTGATAAGTTTTAACCTCAGTTGCAAATGACTGGTATCCTTCTTCGCTGTGGGGTTTACGGTGCTGGCAACGGATAGCTTGCATGAAAATGGTAAGCCCTGGTGGAAATCCCTCCGTAGGTTCTCTTTGTAGTTGCAGGCAATGTTGAAGTTTTATCAACTTGTAGTTTCTGGTAGTCGTCGGTCTTAAAAGATGTGGTGTTTGGTCTCGTGCCTATAGTAAGGTGCCTTCGGCTATAAGGTTGATATAATAACGTTTAAGTTAATGTATTAGTAGTTTGGTTTTAGTTTTGAGTCGAATTGGGCAATGTAGCTCCGTTAACAAGGGTTCCAATCCTTTGTCGAGTTTTGATAAAAGAAACGTTACTACTTCGGGTTTCAATAGTTGTTTTTGTTTCGTCTTTATGGGGTTTCGACCCAAGGATGTATTCTGTAACTGGATGATTTAAATGTTGGAATGAAACTTGAAAATTTCTCTGCTATCATTTTCGTTTGTAGGAAAATATAAAGTATAAAACTTTAAAAGAAAAAAATACGATGAAATATATGCATTATGATGTGTGTGAAATGATGAATGATGAAAAGTGTTTCGTTTTCCTGAATCATCACCAGAATGATTACTGTGATTCGATCTTAGATACTGAAGTAATAAAATTGCTAGTTATGTGGATATGAGGGTTTGTAAAATAACTATTAGGGTTTAGAGTTTTTATACAGTATGTTGGAAACAAATGCAGAACTACATTAGACTTAAAATGCATATTTGTCCTGTATGTTAGTAAACGATTATGCAGTGAATAAAATAAACTTTAGTAAGTTTTGATGAGAATATATGGAAACATAAACTTTTGATTTCAACTTGAAAATAACAGATTAGTACTATACATTATTATTATGATTTTTTTTGATAATTTATGAAACAAAAAATGTTTTCAATGCTGAGTATAAATCACTGATATTTTCACGGCAATAAATTTACTATTTAATGATAATAAAAGCAGTACTGTAAAGAATGCTGTAATTCTGAAAACTTTAGATTATACTAATTCAAAACTAACCACTGACAGTAGAAAATCTTAATGAAATAAACAGAGTTTGTTCCTTCCATCATCTTGGCAATTTGCCTATCAAATCTATCTTCATTAAATTATTCTCTGTACTAGAGTACGATGCTGATCCATTAGCATGGGGAAAAATGCAGAGAACATTTTAATCAATCTTTCGTAAATGTATTCAATACTATTCAGAATCTTATTTAAATTAGACATAAAAATAATTGTGTCTGTCCAATAATATTTTTGAAAACATAAATTTATTAAAACAGATAGAAAGCTTTTAACTGCATAAAAATTTATGAAAGATAAGTAGAACCTGTAAATGATGATAGGGCCGACAAAAACCCAAGGAGGCCTGTTTCTCCCAACCTATTCCAGAAGAAGCAGCCCAACTACTGGCTTCTTGTGAACCCCCGAGCCTGATTACTGAACCACTAAGCAGATGGAACCTGTGTAGAAGCAAGGCACTCAAAAATGCCTTCAACACTTAGTATCAAACTCCTATAATAACATGCCTTCAGTACTTAGCATCAAACTCCTGAACTCAATAGAGTTTGGCAGACTCACAACATGATCAACAACATAGCATATCCCCTCATCAAATCTCTTGGGTGCAAACACAACAAAACCCCAAGGTAAATTTCCTCGTCAGGAAAAGTGATGAACCTCAGTTCATAATTTGATGGCTATTATATAGACTGCCTAGGTCTTTAGTGGTCAGTTTGGAATAAATGAGCCTCAAGCTCCAGTCCCATCTTTCAGGGCACTATGACCACATTTCAAGGGAGTTGTCCCATACCAATAGCTAGTTAGTTGCATCATGATGCTACCCCTTGTCCATTGCCTTCTACCCCAGATTCCATTCCACCTAGTGGATCAGTAACCACTCTTTCAATAGTCCTCTTAGGTGTTTGTTTCCTATTTTATTTATTAAATAATAAAATATTGTGCAAATTACAGTCATCCTTGGACACCTGTCCAACATAAAACTTTACAATAAAATTTATCATAATGTTTTCTAACACAAAATGTTTTCCAACAAAAAGGGTATGTTACAAACACCCCCACTTAAGCTCAACATTGTCCTTGATGTTGCTTATTCATCATCAAGTTCCTCATGGAACAGAACTGGATATGCTGCCCGCATATTACTTTCCAGTTCCCAAGTAGCTTCATCAGGGCTAAGGTACTTCCATTGCACCTTTACCTGCCCTATGGTGCGATTCCGAAGCATAATTTCCCTCCGGTCGAGAATACAGTCTGGTTCCACCTGAAAATATCCTTCGAGTTCCACATGTATGTCATTCCAATTCAACACATGAGTAGCATCGTGCACATACTTCTTTAAAACATAAACGTGAAAAACATTGTGGATTTTTAAATTATATGGCAATGCCAATTGATATGCAACAGCTCCAATCCTTGATAGGATTTCAAATGGTCCACAATACCTTGGTGCTAGTTTAGCACAACTCCCAAACTTCAAAGAATTTTTTTTGGGCTTTACCTTTATAAAAACATGGTCTCCTACCTGAAATTCTCTTTCAGTGCATTTCAAATCAGCATAGCTTTTCTATCGATCTTGGGCAACCTTTAAGTTACCTTGAACCGGTTTCACGGTTAGCTCAATTTCTTTCAATAAATATGGTCCTAACATTAATCTGTCTACAGGGTTATCCCAAGAAATAGGAGTACAACATTTTCTTCCATACAAAATCTCAAATGGACTTAACTTAGCAGATGCTTGATAATTATTATTGTAGGCAAATTCTGCTAAATGTAAGAAATCTTCCCACTTAGATGGCTGATCTTTAACATACAATCTTAACATGTTTTCTAAAATCTGATTTACCCTTTCTGTTTGACCATCAGTTTGTGGGTGGAAAGAAGTGTTGAAATTTAATTTAGTATTTAATCCTTTAAACAGTGCTGTCCAAAAATTTCCGGTGAACTTAGAGTCCTGGTCTAAAATAATTACCTTTGGAATTTCGTGCAAGCGAAAAATTTGCTTCATGAAAATATCTGCAATGTTAGAAGCCTTGAAAGTAGTTTTAACAGGAATAAAATGAGCAGCTTTACTAAGTTTGTCAACAACAACCATGATTGAGTCATTCTGCTTTTGATTTTTAGGCAAACTTGTAATAAAGTCAATGCTTATAATTTCCCATTTCCATTCCGGAATTGGTAAGGGCTGCAATAGTCCAACTAGATGTTGGTGTTCAGCTTTAATAGTCTGACAATCAAAACATCTAGCTATATATTCAACAACTTCATTCTTCATGTTGAGCCAAAAATAATATTTTCTTAACATAGTTATCATTTTCTGATAACCAGGATGTCCTGAATAAGGAATTTTATGAATTTCATCCAAAATCAACAGCTTAACTTTCGACATATTAGGCACATAAATTCTGTTTTTATAAGTCATTAATCCTTTTTCGTTAATGCTAAAATCTATAATTAAATTTTCAGATACATTTTTAGCCACTTTAGCATGCAAATCTTGATAATTCTTATCTTGATTAATTCCTTCTCTAATCTGATTTTCCAGTTCAGTCTTAAAAGTATTGATTGCTTCCAAAAAACTCAATCTGGCATTTATGCTGAAGGCATCAACAACCTTATTTTCTTTACCATTAATGTGTTGAATCTCGAAATCATACTCGCTAAGGAAAGATAGCCTTCTAGCTTGCCTTGCGTTAAGATTCGTTTGATCCAATAAATACTTTAGACCTTTATTATCTATCATTAGAATAAATTTCCTTCCAATCAAGTGATGGTGCCACATTTTTAGTGCATGTATCACGGCTGCCAACTCAAGATCATAGGCTGCATAATTCTTTTCATGGATTTTTAACTTCCTTGACTCAAAAGTAATGGCATGACCTTCCTGACTTAAGACCCCTCCAAGTCCATCGTTGCATGCACCAGTACATACGACGAAATCTGTTAGAACAGTAACCACACTTAGTACCATAATCCATAAATTTTAATTGCCCATGTGCTTAATTAAACCATGTTTTGGATTAAGTGACTAGTTGGTCAAAAACCCACTTTGAGAGTGTTCACACCCACTTCTGAGCAAACCAGTTCACCCAGCCTCCAGTTTTGTCCACAAGTGCGCCCTCATTTATTGCTGGTGCGCCCTCTCTCCTTGTTTTGGGGAATTTAGTTGACCAAGGGCGCTAGGGTGGATTTTTGCCCACTTTTGGCTAGATTTGGAGCATTTAATGCTCCCTTGGGACCCCAAACCTCCTCTACTTGCTCACCCACGCCTGCCTTGAGCTCATTTATGACTCAGCATGCTTCAGCCACCTCCACACCACAATTCATAGCTGTTTGGGATGATTGGGATTGAGTTGGACCCACCTAGGGGGGATTGAGGCCAATTTGGCATTGATGACTTGTACACTCAGCTTGAGCCACCTAATGCTCTCGATTTTCTCATGGATGTAATAAAAACCTGTTACTAACATTTTCACATGTTAGACAGTCAGTTAATCAAAGATTTGAGCATACATTGTGTGTAAATTTATCATCTTTTTCAAATTTTTCCACTGTAATTGCAAATTAATTTGATTTTGTGAGGTTCTCCATAGCTCCTCGATCTTCTGTGATCAAAATACTCACATGGTATCAGAGCCATCGTGGATTTAGTGAGTTGCAGGCCAACATTGAGCGTTGAACTGCATTCTAGAGAGGATTTCCAGATAAAAATTGAGTGTTTTTTGCAGGTGTTTCAGTAGTTTTCTCACCATTAACGCAGCAGTCATGGAAGCAAACCAAATGTTTCTCACACCCTTCAATTTTTTCGATTGGAAGGCTGAGATGGTCATCAAGCTGAGATCTAAGGGTCTCTATAGAGTGACCATGGGCACAGAAGTGGAGCCAAATTCTGCTGTGGAGAAAGCAAAGTACTACAATCGACTTGATGAAGCTTATGGATTGCTATGCCTGAGCATTTCAAGGGAACTCTTGTTTCATACAGACAGTTTGACAACCCCCAATGAAGTATGGGTGAAGCTAGAATCACTCTTTGGGAAAACTGATGAACTGAGAGGCCACCAGCTTGAAAACGAGCTCATTAGCTTGAGCCCAGCGCATTTTGAAACCATCCAGGAGTTCTTCACGAAATTCAAGTCACTGGTGCTTCAACTGCAACAATGTGGAATTGTTAAGAAGGAGGAACAACTGATTCTGTCCATCCTTTCGAAGCTAGGCCCAGAGTTTTCAGTATTTGTTAGCACATTTCACTCAGCCAAAATGACCCTTCGAAATTGGCAAATGCCATCACTAGCCACGTTCATGGAGTGTCTCACTCAGGAGCAGGATAAACTAGTTCAGATGGGCACCATAAAATCAAAGGACCAAGCATTGGCAATGGGTGTTTCAAATGCAAGCAAAGGAAAGCAGAAAGCCAAGAATTCGAAGCAGCAAGAGAAGAGGAAGTTTGACAAGACCAAGTCTGCAGATGGGGGTTCGAATCTGTCAAAGGAGAAGGACAAGAAGGGAAAGGAAAAGACCAAATGCACCTATTGTCATAGGGGATGGCATCCAGAGAGCTCATGTATGAAGAAAACCATTGAATCAATGGCGCAGCTGCTGGAGAAGAACAACATCCCAGTCCCTGAGGGCGCAAGGAAGAAAGAGAGCACCTCAAACCCTGACAATAAGGAGAAGTGTCATGCTTTGGTAGCAGTTACTTCGAATCCCTCTTCCTTCATCATTGATTCAGGAGCTTCCAAACATATGGTTTCATCCAGAGAGCTCTTCTCCTCTTTGCATTCGAATGGTGGCCCAACAGTTCGAATGGGAGATGATTCAGAACTCCAAACCAAGGGGATTGGAAGGATTGACATGGAGCATGGCTATTTCAGTGATGTGGTCTATGTACCTTCATTGGCTGCAAATTTGGTATCAGTCTATCAAATGACTCATACAGGAGAAGCCAAGAGAGTGACATTCACTCCAGATTTGGTAGAAATCTCAGAAATCTCCTCAAATCAAGTTGTGGCAGTAGGGTATGCAGATCATGATGAGAGAATGTACAAATTCTCAAACTTCATTCCAAATTCTAGTGACCATGCTCTTGTCTCTCATGCCAACGAGACCTCCAAGTTGTGGCATGAAAGATTTGGCCACATGAACTACAAATACCTCCAGCAATTGCACAGGGACGAGATGGTGGAAGGGCTTCCAGAAATCAGATCATCAAATGGTGCATGCATTGGGTGTGTAGTTGGAAAGCATCCTGAGCGCAGCTATGAGAAGGGAATGGCAAGGAGAGCCACTCAACCACTTGGATTGGTACATTCAGACCTCATTGGTCCTCTTCCCACTCCATCATATGGTGGATCAAGGTATGTACTTACATTCATAGATGACTACTCTCGATTCTGCTGGGTTTACTTCCTTAAATTGAAGTCAGAAGTGTTTGAGAAACTGAAGATTTGGAAAGCCCTAGTGGAGAACCATAGTGGTCATAAGATAAAGATCCTTAGGACTGATAATGGAAAGGAATATGTGAATAATAACATTCAGCACCTTTGTGAGGAATGTGGCATCCAAATGCAACATTCAATCCCCTACACACCTCAGCAAAATGGTGTGGCAGAGAGGAAAAATAGATCTCTCAAGGAGATGGCTACTTGCATGATTGAAGCTAGGGATATAAGCCCTAAGCTATGGGCTGAAGCCATCAATTGTGCTACTCATATTCAGAACAGAGCCTTTCACAAATCAGTCAAAGGAAAAACCCCCTTCGAGCCCATGCTCTAGACCCAAAAATCCTGAAATTTGACACATTTGGTTTTTGGCCAAACCATGATACCATGTGAGTATTTTGATCACAGAAGATCGAGGAGCTATGGAGAACCTCACAAAATCGAATTAATTTGCAATTACAGTGGAAAAAATTGAAAAAGATGATAAATTTACACACAATGTATGCTCAAATCTTTGATTAACTGACTGTCTAACATGTGAAAATGTTAGTAACAGGTTTTTATTACATCCATGAGAAAATCGAGAGCATTAGGTGGCTCAAGCTGAGTGTACAAGTCATCAATGCCAAATTGGCCTCAATCCCCCCTAGGTGGGTCCAACTCAATCCCAATCATCCCAAACAGCTACGAATTCTGGTGTGGAGGTGGCTGAAGCATGCTGAGCACAGCTATGAGAAGGGAATGGCAAGGAGAGCCACTCAACCACTTGGATTGGTACATTCAGACCTCATTGGTCCTCTTCCCACTCCATCATATGGTGGATCAAGGTATGTACTTACATTCATAGATGACTACTCTCGATTCTGCTGGGTTTACTTCCTTAAATTGAAGTCAGAAGTGTTTGAGAAACTGAAGATTTGGAAAGCCCTAGTGGAGAACCATAGTGGTCATAAGATAAAGATCCTTAGGACTGATAATGGAAAGGAATATGTGAATAATAACATTCAGCACCTTTGTGAGGAATGTGGCATCCAAATGCAACATTCAATCCCCTACACACCTCAGCAAAATGGTGTGGCAGAGAGGAAAAATAGATCTCTCAAGGAGATGGCTACTTGCATGATTGAAGCTAGGGATCTAAGCCCTAAGCTATGGGCTGAAGCCATCAATTGTGCTGCTCATATTCAGAACAGATCCTTTCACAAATCAGTCAAAGGAAAAACCCCCTATGAGGCATGGTTTGGCCAAAAACCAAATGTGTCAAATTTCAGGATTTTTGGGTCTAGAGCATGGGCTCGAATTCCATCAGAAAAGAGGAAGGCTTTGGAGCCACAGAGCAGGGAATGTATCATGGTTGGTTATGGTGAGGACACAAAGGGCTACAAGCTCTTTGACACATCCACACTTAAAACTTTCATTGAGAGAAGTGTGCAATTCGAAGAAGAACCAATTCCAGATTTTGAGCTTGCACCGGGGGAAAGCTCCTCTCCTCCACACCTCAATGAGATTAGTGATGATTCTTCCTCTGATTTTTCTGATATTGCTGAAGATGACATAGCTGAAGATGACATTGCTGTACATGAGTCACCATCAAGGCCCAAGTGGGCTGAAAAAATCATAGAAGCTGCAGGTGAATTGGCAGGCAATCCCCAAGAGCCTAGGAAGACTAGATCCCAAACAATCAATGCTTCCTTTGCAAATGAGAGTGAGCTTGCTGATCACTGTTATATGATGATTGGATCTGATCCAACATCATATCAGGAAGCTCATCATGATCCAAGGTGGAGGGCAGCAATGCAAGAAGAATTCCAATCCCTCCAAGAGAACAAAACATGGGATTTGGTGCCTCTTCCTCCCAAGAGGAAACTAGTGCAATGTAAGTGGATTTTTCGAACCAAACCTGTTTCTGATGGTTCTGATCTGAAATATAAGGCTAGGTTAGTGGCTAAGGGCTACTCACAAATCCATGGTGTGGATTATACAGAGACCTTTGTACCGGTTGCAAAGATGGACTCAATTAGACTAGCTCTAGCCATGGCAGCTAGTAAAGGTTGGGAAGTTCACCACATGGATGTCAAAAGTGCATTCTTGCATGGTGAGCTACAGGAAGAGATATATATGCAGCAGCCTGAAGGATTCCAAGAGGATCCCACACTTGTATGCAGGTTGAAGAAGTCACTCTATGGACTCAAGCAAGCCCCCAGGGCTTGGTATGCCAAAATGGATGCTTTTTTGCTCTCAATTGGTTTCTGTCGATGCAAGTCTGATCCAAATGTTTATTTGCAGCATTGTGATGGTAATTTGCAGGTCATTGTACTGTATGTTGATGATCTCTTAATTACAGGGAGCTGCACCAAACAAATTGGCTCAATTAAAGCTTCTTTGCACAGTGAATTTGCCATGAGCGACCTAGGATTGCTAAGGCAATTTTTGGGTTTGGAAATTGAGCAATCTGAGAGAGGTATATTGCTGAGTCAATCTAAGTATGCTTCAGACCTGTTATTCAAGTTCAAAATGGCTGAATGTAAGGCAGCCAAGTGCCCATTTCTTTCAGGCATAAAACTAGGTGAATTTGAAGACTCTCCGGTGGTGGATTGCACACTCTATAGGTAGCTAGTTGGAAGTTTGCTGTACCTTACACATACAAGACCTGATTTGTCTTATGCTGTAAGTGCTGTAGCAAGGTATATGCAGCAGCCACATGAGATCCATTGGAAGGCAGCCAAAAGGATCCTTCATTATGTCCAAGGAACAAAGAACTTCGGGGTACACTATGCAGCTGGTTCTTCACTTCAACTAGCTGGATTTTCTGATTCCGATTGGGCGGGAGATCCCATCGATAGAAAGTCCACTTCAGGTTTTGTGTTTATGTTTGCTGAAGGTCCTATTTTCTGGTCAAGTAAGAAACAGCATACAATTTCTCTTTCATCAGCAGAGGCCGAGTACAGGGCAGCAGTGAACGCAGCCACACAGTGTGTTTGGTTGCAAGGCATTCTTCGGGAGTTTGGTGTTGCTATTGATTCTCCAACCAATATTTGGGTGGATAATCAAAGTGCCATCAAGATATCTACTGATCCAGTACAGAGGCAAAGAACAAAGCACATTGAGATCCACATGCATTACATTCGGGGCTTGGTGCATGACAGGGTGATTTCACTGCAGTATTTCCCATCCACCGAGCAAACTGCAGATATTTTCACCAAGTGATTTACTGAGAAGACCTTCACTCACCTGAGAGCTTTGCTTGGAGTGAGTGATGGATGGTGATTGCTGCAATCTAATTGCAGGTTCAGCCCCATGTCCATTTTTGAGGGAAGTTTTTATCCCATGAGGTTTTACTTCTTTTCCTCGGTTCATATGGACAAATAAAATTTCTGTTTGTATTGAGGTGACTTAAGCCTTTGTTGCCAAGGCCTCCCACTTATCTTTCATGAGATGTACAAAGTTATGGTTAAGGGGGGGTGTTAGAACAGTAACCACACTTAGTACCATAATCCATAAATTTTAATTGCCCATGTGCTTAATTAAACCATGTTTTGGATTAAGTGACTAGTTGGTCAAAAACCCACTTTGAGAGTGTTCACACCCACTTCTGAGCAAACCAGTTCACCCAGCCTCCAGTTTTGTCCACAAGTGCGCCCTCATTTATTGCTGGTGCGCCCTCTCTCCTTGTTTTGGGGAATTTAGTTGACCAAGGGCGCTAGGGTGGATTTTTGCCCACTTTTGGCTAGATTTGGAGCATTTAATGCTCCCTTGGGCCCCCAAACCTCCTCTACTTGCTCACCCACGCCTGCCTTGAGCTCATTTATGACTCATCATGCTTCAGCCACCTCCACACCAGAATTCGTAGCTGTTTGGGATGATTGGGATTGAGTTGGACCCACCTAGGGGGGATTGAGGCCAATTTGGCATTGATGACTTGTACACTCAGCTTTAGCCACCTAATGCTCTCGATTTTCTCATGGATGTAATAAAAACCTGTTACTAACATTTTCACATGTTAGACAGTCAGTTAATCAAAGATTTGAGCATACATTGTGTGTAAATTTATCATCTTTTTCAAATTTTTCCACTGTAATTGCAAATTAATTCGATTTTGTGAGGTTCTCCATAGCTCCTCGATCTTCTGTGATCAAAATACTCACAAAATCCTTATTGGGATCTGCAATTTTTAAGATGGGTGCAGTAGTTAATAATTCTTTTAACTTATTAAAGCTTTCTTGACACTTTTGATCCCATACGAATTTCTTCCCTTTCTTCTGCAAAGAAGTGATGGGGTTAGCAATTCTAGAGAACCCTTCAATAAACTTTTTATAATAACCTGTTATTCCCATGAATGACCGTACATCAGTTACATCTTTGGGGACAGGCCATTCATTAATTGCTTTTATCTTATCAGGATCAACAAAAATACCATCTTTAGAAATTATATGACCCAAATACTGAATTTTATCTTTATAAAAATCACATTTACTGAACTTAGCGTAAAGCTGATGTTCTCTAAGTACTTGCAAAATTATTTTTCAATGTTCGTCATGCTCTTCTTTAGTTTTTGAGTAAATCAGAATATCATCAATGAATACCACTACGAACTTATCCAAATATTTATGCAGAACGTTGTTCATCAAACACATGAAAACTGTCGGTGCGTTAGTCAACCCAAAAGACATAACTACAAACTCGTAGTGTCCATAATGCGTTCTGAATGCAATTTTGAATATGTCCTCATCTTTTATTTTGACCTGATGATACCCCGACCTTAAATCAATTTTAGTGAATATCTCTGCTCCGCGTACTTGATTAAATAGATCATCTATGCGGGGTAAGGGATATCGATTCTTAATTTTCATTTAATTAAGTTGACGATAATCGATGCATAATTGCATGGTACCGTCCTTCTTTTTAACAAAAAATTACTGGTACTCCCCAAGGAGACACGCTAGGCCTTATGTAGTTTTTATCTATTAATTCTTTCAACTGAGATTTTAACTTGTTCAACTCTAGAATATTCATCCTATAGGGAGCCTTTGAGTTTGGTACCGCACTGGGTACTAACTCAATGGTGAAATCAAGTTCTCTTTTTGGAGGTAATCCTGGAATTTCTTCCGGGAATACGTCTGAAAAGTCCCTAAGGATGGGAATATCCTCTAGTTTTAACTTGTCTTCTTTAGATGTACAGTAGTCATTAATAACATTAACAACAAACATTTTATGGCCTTTTCTGGCAGCTCTCTTTACTTGTAGAGCAGAAATCTGTCTTACTGAAATCTTCCTATGAATTCCTTTTACTGTTTCTATATTACCTTCATTATTTACACATGTAAAAGATTTGTCATAACAATTCAGTAAAACTCTATGCTATTCAAGCTAGTCCATACCAATCAGCAAGTCATATGACCCTAAGGGTAAAATATTCAGATTAATTTGCGTTTTCAACTGACTTATAAATACTTCATAATCCTTGACAAAATCTGTAACTTTTCTTTTAGTACCTGTGGCAAGCTGAACTAACCATGCATTATCAAATTTCTCTACTTTTAACTTGCTACGGTTTACTAAAGTAGTTGAAATATAACTCAGATTTGCACCAGGATCTATCAGAATAGAAATAGACTCGTTTTGTATCATACCTTCAATTTTGACCATGGATGTTTGATGGTTAGCTTGACGGTTCTCCAGCGCTGCATTTATCCTGGGCATTTCTCTTGCAATATCTCCAACTGTAGGTTTTGCTTGCATAGTGTGAATATTGTTGGCTGTCCTCTTGTTGCATGGAAAATTTGCTCTCTTATGTGGTCCGCCACAGTCATAGCACTTCATGGGTCCTTTCTGTTTAGCATACCTGTTGTTGTTATTATTGTTATTGCTGTGATTATTATTGTTAGGTACGTTTCTTGTAGTAGTAAAGTTATGAGATGCATTATTCCTGTAATTATTATGATTAGAAAAATTTCTGTTATTAAAACTTTTCTTAAAACCTCCAGAATTTTGATTAAAATTCTTCTTTTTATAGTCAAATTGATTAGTCTTACTGCTCTTCCAGCCAGTTGTTCCTTCTCTTTTTCTATTTTGATCAAAACAAAAATTAGCCTTTCTCATGGCCTCTTCCAACATGGAAGGATTATCCTACTCGATACGGTCCTTTATATTAAAAGGTAGATAGCTGAGAAACCTTTGCACTTTAGGCTTTTCCTCGACCATATAAGGCACATACCTCAGCAAGCTAAGGAACTTGCTGCTCAGTTCTTTCATATTCATTGTACCCAACTTTAAATCGTAAAAATCCTTTGACTTATCTTCAAAATATTGTTCCGACAAAAAATTCTTTTTAAACAAACTTTTAAACATATTCCAAGTTACTTCTTTTTCTTCCATACTCTTAATTCTTTTAAGATCCTGCCACCAAATATCTGCCTTTCCGGTCAGATTGTAAATAGCCATATTGACTTTTAGTTGAGAAGAGTAGTCGTAAATATTAAAGTGCTTCTTCATTCCAGACAGCCAAGCTTCTGCTGTCTCACCCTTCTCACTTTCGCCATTAAAGGTGGGTGGCTTAATCTTTTTAAACTCTCCAGTAATCTGCTCATGATTATGTTTTCTCTTTGTCGAACAATAATCACTATCACTGTTGTCCTGATTAGAGAGATAGTTGCTTTGTATTGAGTCAGAGGAAGAATAGCTAGTACCTTTATCATTCCTTGATTTCTTGGGCTTATGTCTGTGGGTCATTATAGCAGAATCAGATTTTATCTCTGATTTTCTGCCTCTTTCCTCATTCTGATAATTATCCATCAAAATCTGATTCAACGTATCTTGCACCTTCAAAATGAGTTCATTTTCTTCTTTAACTATTTTTATATCAGACTTTAAATCTTTTATGGTACGCAGAAATTCAGAAGAATTATTATTTAATTCAACATAAATACCTTTAGGATTTTCATTAATACTAGGTTCATTACGAGGAGATTTATCCTCTGCTGACTCCTCCGGTAATGACATACCTGTATAACAATTGTCAAACTGTACAAAACAAAATTAAAATAAAAGTTAGTAAAACAACATTTCTGATTTCTTTTTCTGTGCTGCGCGCGTGAGCCTAATCAGGCCTAGAGTTTTAACCGTGCTTTGATACCACATGTAACACGCCAAAATCAATAATTTTTTTTTTTTTTAAATAGCATTTATTACTAAAATACTACTTGTGGAAATAATGGATTTTTTTTATCAAACTAACTACTGACAGTAAAACACATAAAATAGATTGTAAAATTTTAACATGTGTGGACAACAGATTATAAAAGTGAAATTGATAAACAGTAATTAATTTCTCATGTGTGATGGATCTGTTAACTAAATGCTGATGACTTCGTTGTATGTTTCTGAAGGGGTTCCTATAGGGTTCCCTTGGGTTTACTTAGCTTGATAGCTAAAGCATTGGAACTATTTCTTTCTTTCGCAGATCTGCAGGTAAGATAAATAAATAATTCCAGTACGTCAAGAAATACTATGTGCTTTAGCTAGTCGTCTCTATTTTATGAAAGAATGTGTGCTACCATGCATGGACGTAAAGTCGGTATGAAATTTCAGTCTTCCTTTTAACAATTCATACTATTTGTATCCTGTTGCGTGAAGCAAATCTAGAGGTACTTTGTACTAAACTTCTATTAGTCAATGAAATGGAAAATGTAAATATGCTATAGATTTTACAAAACAATACTTAGAATCTAAGTGAACATGAAATATAAGGGTCTTTTCGACCTGCACAATTAGTGACAGCTGGAAACACTAAGAAATATTGAAGAGTCTTTATTATACATTAATAACAAGCATGTGATGATAATTACTGAAGTGACAGGGAAAATTATTATGTAGCCTCAGCAAGTAAAGAATCTCACCCTATTTAATTTGATATTATCAAGCTTACAATGCTAGGATGCATCATGGAACATCTAACTATAAGTGACAATTAACACATGCATCTATGTTATGAATATACATTTCTGCTAGCATTATTATGAGTCTATGATGCATATTGATGGCCTTCTAGGCTTGTATGACATTTGTCAATTGCATCCTAATCTACTAGCCTTTGCAATGTAAACCTACTATGTCAACATAGAATTAAAAAGTAACAAATGGAAAATTTCTACTATTCGAAATTGTAACAAAGCTTTGAAATTTAAATAACATAGATATATTACTTTATAAATTACAACGAACCCATATAATATATATATAAAACATATATTACTTAATTGCGGTCCTATATACCAAGCGAAACTATATAATACATAACAAAATCGTAAACATGCTCCTCTGCGAAACATTGATATATAATACATATAACATTGAATGTAACTATAATACTATGTGACTGCGACGATGACTTTGGAAACATATTGTGTAATAGCACCTGGACTTAATATTTCATGCTATGTGAATATAAGCGATGACTTTGGCATATAATACGTGAATGTAATGTAGGGTTCGGGTCTGTGCTATTTAATATGACGCAAACAAAGTTTAAATGCTTTTGCAGGTGTAGTCTGGCAAGGTGATGCGATATCACTTCGAAATTAATGTGTTGCTGTAAATCCTTCGTGGATTGCTCCGTTGGATCGTCCGGGATTGGCTCCATGTGAATGATCGTCGTTGAATTGGTATGGAATGCCGAGCTGTAGCTTGCTTCTTGTTTGACGTGTCCATACGGCTGGCTTAGTTATTAATGCTCCATTAAATGTGGAGTTGCTCGTATTGTCTGTCTTGGTAGTGGCGTTGCCTGGTTGGCACGTTCTCCTTCATTGATCTGCAAGATGAAACCTAACCCTAAAGGGTTTGGCTATACCGCCGTTATTCTTCTGCTTTGACATTCATTTGGAGCCTGGTCTTTCGAGGAGAGAGGCCGACAGGCCACTGTGATGTAGGGCTTGGCCCTTGGATGTCTTCTGGTGTCTCTGTGACTTGGGACCTTCGTTTTAATGGTGGAACCCCATGTTAAAAAGTTGCAGGGTTCAAACACAGAAGAGTGTTGAAGTCTGAGTGATTTTCGTTGTGAAATGAGAGAGTTTCGAACGGTGCTGGTAATGGATATCTTGCATGAAAACGGTAAGCCTCGGTGGCAATCCCTCCATAGGTTCTCTTGGTAGTTGCAGGAAACGTTGAAGTTGTATCAACTTGTATTTTCTGGTAGTCTTCGGTCTTAAAAGATGTGGTGTTTGGTCTCGCACCTGTAGTAAGGTTCCTTCGGCTATAGGGTCGATATAATAATGTTTAAATTAATGTATTAGTAGTTTGGTTTTGGTTTCGAGTCGAACTGGGCAATGTAGCTCCGTTAACGAGGGTTCCAATCCTCTGTTGGGTTTTGATAAAATAAACGTTACTACTTCGGGTTTCAACAATTGTTTTTGTTTCGTCTTTATGGGGTTTCGACCCAAGGATGTATTCTGTAACTGGATGATTTAAATGTTGGAATGAAACTTGAAAATTTCTCTGCTATCGTTTTCGTTTGTAGGAAAATATAAAGTATAAAACTTTAAAAGAAAAAAATACGATGAAATATATGCATTATGATGTGTGTGAAATGATGAATGATGAAAAGTGTTTCGTTTTCCTGAATCGTCACCAGAATGATTACTGTGATTTGATCTTAGATACTGAAGAAATAAAATTGCTAGTTCTGTGGATATGAGGGTTTGTAAAATAACTATTAGGGTTTAGGGTTTTTATACAGTATGTTGGAAACAAATGCAGAACTACATTAGACTTAAAATGCATATCTGTCTTGTATGTTAGTAAACGATTATGCAGTGAATAAAATAAACTTTAGTAAGATTTGATGATAATATATGGAAACATAAACTTCTGATTTCAATTTGAAAATAACAGATTAGTACTGTACAATATTATTATGATTTTTTTTTATAATTTATGAAACAGAAAATGTTTTCAATGCTGAGTATAAATCACTGATATTTTCACGGCAATAAATTTACTATTTAATGATAATAAAAGCAGTACTGTAAAGAATGTTGTAATTCGGAAAACTTTAGATTATACTAATTCAAAATTAACCACCGACAGTAGAAAATCTTAATGAAATAAACAGAGTTTGTTCCTTCCATCATCTTGGCAATTTGCCTATCAAATCTATCATCATTAAATTATTCTCTGTACTAGAGTATGATGCCGATCCATTAGCATGGGAAAAAATGCAGAGAACATTTTAATCAATCTTTCGTAAATGTATTCAATACTATTCAAAATATTATTTAACTTAGACATAAAAATAATTTTGTCTATCCAATAATATTTTTGAAAACATAAATTTATTAAAACATATAGAAAGCTTTTAACTGCATAAAAATTTATGAAAGATAAGTAGAACCTGTAAATGATGATAGGGCTGACAAACACCCAAGGAGGCCTATTCCTCCCAACCTATTCCAAAAGAAGCAACCCAACTACTATCTTCTTGTGAACCCCCGAGCCTAATTACTGAACCACTAAGCAGATGGAACCTGTGTAGAAGCAAGGCACTCAAAAATGCCTTCAGCACTCAGCATCAAACTCCTATAATAACATGCCTTCAACACTCAACATCAAACTCCTGAACTCAATAGAGTTTGGTAGACTCACAACATGATCAACAACATAGCATATTCCCTCATCAAATCTCATGGGTGCAAACACAGCAAAACCCCAAGGTAAATTTCCTCGTCAGGAAAAGTGATGAACCTCAGTTCATAATTTGATGGCTAGTATATAGATTGCCTAGGTCTTTAGTGGCCAGTTTGGAATAAATGAGCCTCAAGCTCCAGTCCCATCTTTCAGGGCACTATGACCACATTTCAAGGGAGTTGTCCCATACCAACAGCTAGTTAGTTGCATCATGATGCTGCCACTTGTCCATTGCCTTCTACCCCAGATTCCATTCCACCTAGTGGATCAGTAACCACTCTTTCAATAGTCCTCTTAGGTGTTTGTTTCCTATTTTATTTATTAAATAATAAAATATTGTGCAAATTACAGTCATCCTTGGACACCTGTCCAACATAAAACTTTACAATAAAAGTTATCATAATGTTTTCTAATATAAAATGTTTTCTAGCAAAAAGGGTATGTTACAAACTGTTAACTAATTCCAAAATGCAACAGGGTCACGAGGAGGTAAGTTTTGAAAATGCTATGGTGCTTTATATTGGTGAAGACCATGAGTGTACAAGGACATCATTTTCTATCTTAAACATATGTCTTGTCCTGATCATATTTTAGATCACCAAAGAAGATCTCTAAGGTTGAAAGCATATAAATATGTGTTAATAGAAGATGGACTAGGATGGAAGAATCTAGATGGGATTGTGCTAAAATGTGTGAACCATGATGATTCTCAAAGAATCATGAATGAGATGCATTCTGGATTATGTGGAGGACACTATGCTCCTAGAACTACAACTGCCAATATCATGCGAGCTGGTTATTATTGGCCATCTTTATTCAAGGATGTGCATACCTTTGTCAGGACTTTCCAAGAGTGTTAATTCTATTCTGGAAAACCTAGGTTTCCTAGCCTACCTTTGAACCCAGTTATTGTAGAAGCTCCTTTGCAGCAATGGGGAATGTATTTTGTAGGACCAGTAGACCCTAGCTCTTTTGGTGGTTATAAATACATCTTAACATGCACAAATTATTTCACACATTGGGTGGAAGCTATTCCTACTAAGAAAGAAACAGCTGAAGTGGTAGTCAAGTTCTTAGAAGAATATATTGTTGCTAGATATGGGTGTCCTCTGAAATCACCACTGATAATGAAAAGTATTTTGGCAAAGAAGATATGTCCACCTTTTGCATAGATAATGGAATCACTTTATCTCATTCCTCTAACTATTACCCACAGGGAAATGGATTAGCAAAATCAAGTAATAAGAATCTAATAAGGCTTTTAAAATGAATGATTGGTGAAAATAAAAGAAGTTGGCACACCAAGCTTAAATATGCTCTTTGGGAAGATAGAACTACTGTTAAAATAAAAAAAGGTAAGGCTCCTTTTGAAATTGTATATGGACAAAATTGTAGATTGCCCATAAACCTTCAAATCCCTGTGTATGAGATTTTGCAACAGTGTTCCTCAGATAAAGAAGCCCTGCAAGCCAGAATCGATAAATTAATAGAAGAGAAGCTTGGAATAGAATGGTCATAGATCAAGAAAGAGTAAAAGGAACCTTTGACCAAAAGAGTAGAGATGTGATTTTTGGAATTGGTGATATAGTCTTACTTTGGGACAAAAACAAAGAGAAACCAGGAAACCATGAAAAATTTGAGAGGTTATGGATGGGCCCCTATCGAGTAAATAGGATAGCCGGCAAAGGTTCAGTCTTCCTAGAATATTTAGATGGTGATGAGCTGGAATTTCCTGTGAATGGGAGGTATTTGAAACATTACTGTAACATCCCTCTTTTTAAACCCTATTATTTTTGTAAATGTAAATAAATGTTGTACTGGATTGCTAGTGAGGAGCTCAAGGCCAAGGCACCACCAGTAAACCTTGTAACTTATGTGGTTTAAACTCCTAAAATTAGGAGACTAAAAGCGGTGACGCAACTAAATGATAAGTAACTAAATCCACTAGGGGGAGGGATAAACGGTTGTGGGTACTATGAGAACCATTCAGTGATGATGGGTGTCATCCTAAGTTCCTTCGATAGCTGAAGGGAAGTAAAACAGTTATATTTTAGACTTCAAACAGGTAGTGTCGTCATTATAAGACGAGGAGATGGATGTTTGCCGCAAATCTTCTAGTGAGTCATAAGACTTATTTCTCAGTATGAAGATAACTCTTCTTAAAATTACCCTATGAAAACTTTAAGAGATCACACAAAATTTATATATAGATCAAATCTTCATATAGGAGAAAGTTTTATAAAAAAATACCCTTATATGTTTATTTATATATATATCTATAGGTGCAAAAGGGAGAGGCATATAGTAATTGCATCTTGAGATCAATTATGAGAAAAGTGTACTTTATATATATTTATATATATATATATATACTAAGTGGGAAAGAAGTATTATATATTTATGAAGATATTATTGTTTTTAGAGATTGCCTAAATAATTAGCACTCATTTAAAAAGGATATTATATATATATATATAAGCTACATGTGAATATATATATAACTAAGAAAGTTAAGGGATGCTCACAACTCGGATACGAATTACCTTATTTTAGGAGAGGAGACTCCCCTAAGTAGAGGGTTCACTCACTTCAGCACACCGATCTTCCTCCTTTTTCTCGGGAGTGTCCCCGTGATGGAGTGCAGCCACAACTAACGGTTTTACTTTGTCTCCTTGATAACATCGCTATCACTCCGATTTCCTTTTTGAGTGACATTTGTCACCGGAGATCCGTTCTCGAGGCAAACTTCCCCAAGATAGCTTACATACCGTAGTTATAAATCTCGAAGGGACGGGCGCGAAAGGAGAGAGGGAAAAGGCATTCGCCATTTTGGAGGGTAATATCTTGATATCTGTACATACTTTTGGGAGGGCGATGGAAGCCAGATGAGAAAATACGATCCAACATTTCATGGGGAATTCTGTACATAGTGAGAACTATCACAGCCTTAATAAAGATCCAGTCGAGGATTGCATGGGGATGACAGCCTTAATAGAAATCCGATCCAGGATTTCATGGGAAATTCTGTACATAGTGAGAACTATCGTAGCCTTAAAGAGATCCGATCAAGGATTGCAGGGAGATGACAGCCTGAATAGAAATCCGATCCAGGATTGCATTGGAAATCCTATACATACTTTTGGTGAGAACAATCGCAGCCTTGAACCATCGCATCCTTAAGAGAAATCAGATCCAATATTTCATTGGGAATTCCGTACATACTGTTAGTGAGAGCCACCGCAACCATAAGAGAAATCCGATTTCCAGGATTTCTTGGGAACTTTGTGTTCGGATATCCATCATCTATTTCGGGATACATATCTATTTCAGGATCATCTATTTCGGGATACATATCTACTTCAGGATCTTGCATGATCTATTTCAGGATATGCAGTCCAGTCACCAGTTTGATGCCTCCAGCACCTTATCCACCTTCTTCTAGCACCCGGGAGCCACTTTCCACAGAGTTTTAGCCCTCCTAAGCTGAAAGGCGCCCTCTTCTCACCTACTGACTGAGAAGGGCGCACTTGTTCACCTACCACTGCAGATTCACTCCAGTTACATTCAGTTAGCTCCGATTCTGATTGATTTCACTCCGATTTCACTCCTGACTGACTGTTTCACCTCCGATTGACCTCCAGTTCGATTAGGTGACTTGCTCTGACTCCAGTTAGCCTCCCATGCGCCCCCACTGAGCCTCCAGATCCTATATCAGTGCTACACACTTCAGTTACATTTATTATGATCAGTTAGACTCAGCTTGACACCTGGATGACTGTTTGTTGTGATTGATGAGCAACACCGATGATTGATGAGGACTCCTAGATTGAGTCAAGCTACTCCATTTCAGTGATTCGAATGGCCTACTTAGTCAATTCGAATTGCCATTGACAGATAATTGGATTGTATTGTAATCTATTGTAATTCATTCACCCTTTCTGGGATAGAGAGCACTGCTGCATGTTTTTGCACAGTTTTGCACCATATCTTCTTATTCATCTGTTGTGACTGATTTATTTGTTCATTAGATCTGCTGTGACTAACTTTACATGGTATCAGAGCCATTGCAGGGACAAGATCTCTTTTCTACAGGTGTTTATACAAGAAGATTTGACTGAATTGCTAAAAATTGCAAAAAGTTTGGCATGAGATATCTCAAGGGCATTCGCTCATGTGCATGCAAAGCTTGAAAATTATTCCAATACCACTCCAGAAGCTTGAGTTACCACATAATTCCTGGATTTGATACATTGGACCCATTCAACATTGCTTGAAATCCAATCCCAGGTGTGATGCAACTCTCAAAGGGTGGATTGTTCGACCTTATTGTGATTGTTCTTATGTGATTTGCAGGTTAATTATCTCCTCCAAGTGCATTCGCTACATTCTGCATGCAAGCTTCCCTACAGCATTTCCATTCGCTATAGTTTGCAAGCAAGCCTCTTCTTCATCATTTGACTCGCTCCTAGCAATGGAATACACTTCTTCAAAGCCTATCCTCACCCCATTCAATTATTTTGATTGGAAAGATGATATGGAGATCATATTACGTTCAAAAGGATACTACCGAGTCACTCTTGGTCTTGAATTGGAGCCAAACAATGTGGCAGAAAGAACCAAACACTACAATAAGCTTGATGAAGCTTACGGTCTTCTTTGTCTCTCCATCTCCAAAGATCTTCACTTCCATCTCAGCGGATTGAAGACTCCAAAGGCCATATGGGAGCAACTTGAGACACTATTCGGCAAGCAGGATGAGCTTAGGGCTTTTCAATTAGAGAATGAATTGATTGGCCTTAATCCTGAAAATTTCGAGACCATCAATGAATTCTTCACAAAATTCAAGAACTTGAACTTGCAATTGAAGAACAGTGGTGTTATCAAAGAGGATAAGCAGTTGATCCTCTCCATTCTAAGCAAGCTTGGGAAAGATTATTCGGTATTTGTCTCCACTTTCAATTCCGGTCGGCTAACTACCCCGAATTGGAAGATGCCTACCTTGAATGCCTTCATTGAGTCCGTTACGAAAGAGCATGACAAGTTGATTCAAATGGGGTCCATAAGCTCCAAAGATTCAGCCCTATTTGTTCAAGGACCCAAGATCTCGAATGGTAAAGGAAAGCTAAAGAAGGAGAAGCCCAAATTCGAGCCTCACAAGCAAAAAGACAAAGGCAAGCAAATGGATGCACCATCCAGTTCGAAATCCAAGCAAAAGGGCAAAGAAGGTAACCAAAAATCTAAATGTACTTATTGTAACCGTGGCTTTCATCCCGAAAGTTCATGTATGAAGAAGACTATAGATCAAATGGCCCTCCTTTTGGAAAAGAACAACATAACCCTTCCTGACGGTGCAAGGAAGAAGGATCGGAATGACGATCATGAAAGATGACAAGCACTCATGGCAACGGTTTCGAAGCCCACTCTCTTGATAGATTCGGGTGCATCAAATCATATGGCTGCAAATATTGATTCTTTTTCCTCATTCGATCCAAACAGCTCCATCCCCATCCATTTGGGAGATGACTCAAAAATTTCTTCAAAGGGCAAAGGTACGATTCATGTAGATCATGGATGCTTTCAGAATGTTCTCTATGTGCCTTCCTTAGCTTCGAATCTCCTTTCTGTTTATCAAATGACACATACTGGTGATCCAAAGAAAGTCACATTCAGCCCTAATACAGTTGAAATTTCTGATATCAAAAGTGGAAGACTAGTTGCGGTTGGAAAGGCAAACCACACTGCAAAATGTTATGAGTTTTCACACTTTATTCCGCTTGCAAAGCCCACTGCTCTTCGCACACATGGTAATGAGGTTAGTAGGCTTTGGCATGAAAGATTTGGACATCTAAATTATAAGTATTTGCTGCTGCTATCAAATAAATCCATGGTTGATGGGCTGCCACAACTCCGTTCCTCGAAGGGAATATGCACCGGTTGCATTATTGGGAAGCACCCCGAGCACAGATTCGACCGCGGCAAGGCTAGCAGAGCCTCTACTATTTTGGGATTGATCCATTCTGATATCAGCGGTCCGCTGCCCCATATGTCATTAAATGGTTCAAGGTATGTTTTGACATTTATTGATGATTATTCTCGCTTTACATGGGTATTCTTTCTCAAAAACAAGTCAGAAGTGCTTGGAAAATTCAAGGATTTTAAGGCTTCTGTTGAGACCACCACTGAGAGCAAGATCAAAGCTCTTAGATCTGATAATGGTGGGGAATATATCAAGTCCGAGTTGCTGCAACTTTGTGCCCAAAGCGGAATCAAGATCCAACATACAGTTCCCTACACACCCCAGCAGAACGGTGTAGCGGAAAGGAAAAACCGGTCACTGAAAGAGATGGCTACATGCATGATTGAATCAAAAGGTTTGGCTGCAAATCTTTGGGCTGAAGCAATCAATGTTGCTGCATATATACAGAACCGAGTTCCACATTCATCCGTGAAAGGTATGACTCCTTTCGAAGCATTCTTTGGTCACAAACCGGATGTGTCAAATTTGAGAGTTTTTGGCTCTACTGCATGGGCTAGAATTCCTTCTGAGAAGAGACGAGCTTTGGATCCACAAAGTATCGAGTGCATATTGATAGGATATGGGGAAGAATCAAAATCATATAAACTCATGGATATCAGATCTAAAAAGATATTCATAGAGTGCAGTGTGCAGTTTGAAGAACCGCTTCAAGAATTGCAACTAGTTGAGGAGAAAACTGCCGATTCACCGCCTTCACCAGAAGAAGATTCGAGCAGCGATAATGAAGGTATGAGTTCTGATATTTCTGATATTGTAGCAGCATATGATGATAATGACATATCAGGTTCGGAATCCGACCATTCAGATCTCCCTCAGTTACCAAAGTGGGCCCAAAATACTCTACAATCTGCTGGTTCTAGTCTTGGAAATCCTGCTGATCCGAGACGAACAAGAGGAGACTTTCAAAGGGCAGGTATGGCTCTTTCTATTGCTGATACATTTCTTCCTGAGATTTTTTATTTGATGGCTGGTTCAGATCCCCAATCATATTATTCAGCCCATCGAGATCCGAGATGGAAAGATGCCATGGATGAAGAGTACAGTTCTCTTCAAAAGAACAATACATGGGAGCTAGTTTCTCTTCCACCTGGAAGAAAATTAGTGAAGTGTAAATGGGTCTACCGTACTAAAGTTGCTGCTGATGGCACTATCAGCAAATATAAAGCAAGGTTGGTGGCAAAAGGTTTTTCCCAAGTCCAAGGAGTGGACTACACAGAGACCTTTGCACCGGTTGCAAAGATGGATTCCATCCGCCTTGTTTTAGCTATTGCCGCATCCAAGCACTGGGAGGTGCATCACATGGATGTGAAGAGTGCATTTTTACATGGAGACCTTGCTGAAGAGGTCTATATGCAGCAGCCAGAGGGTTATACATCAGATCCATCATTGGTTTGCAGATTGAAGAAGTCTTTGTACGGGTTAAAACAGGCCCCAAGAGCTTGGTACGCAAAGATGGACTCCTTCCTTCTTTCTCAGAATTTCCAAAGATGCAAATCTGATCCGAATGTCTATCTTCAGCGAGTTAAAGGTAATTTGTTGGTTATTGTACTTTATGTTGATGATCTGCTTATTACCGGTAGCACACTTACTTCAATAAACAAGCTAAAAACTGCCTTAAATCTAGCTTTTGACATGAGCGATTTGGGCTTGCTGAGTCACTTTTTGGGCTTGGAGATAGCTCAAAATTTCGATGGGATCACTATATCTCAGCAAAAATATGCTTCCGACCTGTTATTGAAGTTTAATATGGCTGAATGTAAGGCAGCCCCGTTCCCATTCCTCTCAGGAATCAGTCTTGAGGAGGGAGATTCCACACCGCTTGCAGATTGCAGTATGTATCGACAGTTGATTGGTTCACTACTTTATTTGACACACTCTAGGCCTGACATCTCATATGCCGTGAGTGCCGTGTCAAGATATATGCAGCAGCCACATGAGCTTCATTGGCGAGCAGCCAAGCGGATCTTGCAGTATGTGCAAGGTACGAGACAGTTTGGCATACATTATGCTGCAGATTCTGAGCTAGATTTCATTGGTTTTACTGATTCAGATTGGGCAGGTGATAGCATTGATCGGAAGTCCACTTCCGGTTATGTTTTCATGATTGGTCATGGTGCTATTTGCTGGTCCAGCAAAAAGCAAGCAGCCATTGCACTTTCTTCAGCAGAGGCAGAGTATCGAGGGGCAGTCAATGCCTGCATTCAGGCAGTTTGGTTGCAGGGTATTCTTTCCGAGTTTGGTTTTGGTGGCACTACTTCGACTGTCCTATTTTGTGACAATCAAAGTGCTATCAAGATCTCCACAGATCCAGTTCAGCGGCAGAGGACCAAGCACATTGAGATTCATATGCATTACATTCGACAGTTGGTGCATGACCGCACCATCATTCTGCAATATTGCCCTACCGATGAGCAAATTGCAGACATCTTCACCAAGAGCTTCACTGAGAAGAAGTTCTCTTACCTCCGTTCACTGTTGGGGGTGAGTTCCATCATGGTGGAGACAGATTGATTCATTATTATGCTTTAGACTTGAGGGGGGGCTTTCTTCCCACTGGGTTTTCCCTCTTTCCTCACTTAGTTTATTTTTCAGCATTTTTTTGGATTATTGTATTGGGGTGACCTTTGGTCTTAGTTACCAGGGCCCCACATTATTTTAGTTGGCACATCATAGTCTAGCTTGAGGGGGGGTGTTCGGATATCCATCATCTATTTCGGGATACATATCTATTTCAGGATCATCTATTTCGGGATACATATCTACTTCAGGATCTTGCATGATCTATTTCAGGATATGCAGTCCAGTCACCAGTTTGATGCCTCCAGCACCTTATCCACCTTCTTCTAGCACCCGGGAGCCACTTTCCACAGAGTTTTAGCCCTCCTAAGCTGAAAGGCGCCCTCTTCTCACCTACTGACTGAGAAGGGCGCACTTGTTCACCTACCACTGCAGATTCACTCCAGTTACATTCAGTTAGCTCCGATTCTGATTGATTTCACTCCGATTTCACTCCTGACTGACTGTTTCACCTCCGATTGACCTCCAGTTCGATTAGGTGACTTGCTCTGACTCCAGTTAGCCTCCCATGCGCCCCCACTGAGCCTCCAGATCCTATATCAGTGCTACACACTTCAGTTACATTTATTATGATCAGTTAGACTCAGCTTGACACCTGGATGACTGTTTGTTGTGATTGATGAGCAACACCGATGATTGATGAGGACTCCTAGATTGAGTCAAGCTACTCCATTTCAGTGATTCGAATGGCCTACTTAGTCAATTCGAATTGCCATTGACAGATAATTGGATTGTATTGTAATCTATTGTAATTCATTCACCCTTTCTGGGATAGAGAGCACTGCTGCATGTTTTTGCACAGTTTTGCACCATATCTTCTTATTCATCTGTTGTGACTGATTTATTTGTTCATTAGATCTGCTGTGACTAACTTTACACTTTGCACATACGTTTGGTGAGACGCATCCGTAAGAGAAAGATCCGATCGAGGAGTAGGCACTCGACACAACCAATCTAGGTATGGATAAAGTTTACCCTTGTATTTTTTTTTGAACTCTGCTATGCGTGAGGTTACAAATAGCTTGAAGGAGAAAATATTAGAAACAAGATCCTGTGTAGTTTCATTTAAATGTTAGATTCCAGGTTTTTATAATGAAGAGATCTGAGTGAAGTATAGACGCGATCATAGCTCCTTACTTATGTTTTTGCGTTATGTAAAATAAGAACTCTACTATTCGTGAGGTTGAAAATAGCTTGAAAGAGAAAGATTAAAACAAGATCCTGTGTCGTTTTCTTGTTTAATACATTTTTGCAGCATTAAACCTTAAAGTCTAGGTTTTTATAATGAAGAAATCTACGTGAAGTATAGACGAGGTCATAGCTTCTTGTTTACGTTTTTGAAGAAACTCTGCTATCGTGAGGTTGCAAATAGCTTGAAAGAGAGAAGATTAGAAACCAAGAACCGGTGCAGTTTTCTTGTTTACTACAGTTTTGCAACATTTAAATGTTAGATCCCAAGTTTTATATTGAAGAAATATTGATCTATATGAATACGGTATGAGTTTATTCATATTGTTACATAATCATGTAGATGTTACGGTGCAGAGATGCGGAATTAATGATCCCTGCATATTATTATTCCATATAGTATACATATTGTATATGCTAAATGAGCATTGTTTCTGTGTAGAGGTGAATGATAATGATCCTTGCATGCATTTAACCCTTGTAGTATATATTATAAATATATGTTGAATGTTGGTGGTTGTTTGTTGTGGAAAAATATGGGGTTATTGATTCCTGCATTTCATCCTATATTGAGTAGTCGGTGATCAACATCGGAAAGAATCTTGATAAACACTTCTAAGTTTGATTATTGAATGTTTTGAAGAAGCGCTCTATGGAAGCTGCTTTCAGTTAGCAATTCTGAATTGCTGGATGTAACCCAGATTTCAGATAAATAAATGATGCGACAGTTTGGTGGACGTAGTCCAGAGATTTTTTGGGTAAACCACGTATATTGTGTAAGCAAAAATTTCTGATTCTGAAAATGCGGAATAAAACTTTGATACAGAATCGAAATATGAATACCAAATAGATCATACCTCCAGCCATTGATGCTACTTGAGTTGCTGTAGAAGATTTCCCTGTTCCACAACGTTTAGCTTCCTGTACGGCACTTCCAAGCTCTGCTTTCTCTTTCTTGATGGTGTAAAACTGAAGGGGATTGAGATAGCAAGCTTGGGGACCAAACAGGGGTTTAATAGCCAAGCTTCCATCAAGCTTCTGATGGCTATGTGTCAATTGTTCCACAGATCAAGATAGAGAACCGTTGAGGGAGTTATGGACCATTCCCGAAGCTCTCAACGAGAAATCAGTTATTTCCTTAATTAGTTGAAGAGTTGTTAATATTAATTAAGAGAGCTTACATTCTCCCACTTGGTCCATACTTCCAAACTTAATGTCTCATCTTAAAACCTATTGACAATCTGTATTAAGTAATAGATGCAAGAATCATGGCGATAAGTCCTCTTATGACAAGTATTACCTTCCATGTATTACTATGTATTTATTGCTATTTTAATTTATGTGGCAACAATTTCTTAATGAATAAACCTTATGTTTATTCTTGGTCCTCATAGATGAATTTTCTCAAATTAAATTAAGGTGCACAAATGTATGAGAAAAAACAACACAATAATTAAGAATTTCATTAAAAATAACATTGTCCATACAATGAGAAACTACATAATGGAACCAAGTCCCATATTCATTACATGATCCTTGAATTTAAACGGTGGCATGCCCTTAGTCAAAGGACCAACGATCATAAACGCAGTGTTGACGTGCTCAATGACCACTTTCTTTTCTTTAACACGTTCCCTTATGGCTAAATATTTAATGTCGATGTGTTTATTTCGAATCCCACTTTTGTTGTTTTTAGCCATAAAAACAGCAGTTGAATTGTCGCAATACATTCTCAATGGCTTAGAGATAGAATCCATAATTCTAAGCCCAGAAATGAAACTCTTAAGCCATACACCATGTAAAGTAGCCTCAAAACAGGAGACGAACTCGGCTTCCATAGTGGAAGTGGCAATGAAGGTCTGCTTGGCACTCCTCCATGATACAGTGTTGATGTATATGTAACTTCGGAATGTATTTCATATATGCATGTTGTATGTACTCCTATAGAGATGGTATTATTCCTCTATATGGAAGTGTCGTCATTTATATTGTAAATGTCGTAACTTATACTTGATCGGTTATTAGACCACCTTGTTGGGGTCGGCTCTGTATAAGTCATGTGGGTCAAAGGGTTATTAGACCACCCTATTGGGGGCCGGCCATGTGGGTTGAAGGGTTATTAGACCACCCTATTGGGGGTCGGCCCAGTCAGCATTATGTTATGTGGTTAAGTTCGAGCCTACATGATTTATGTAAAAGGCAAGTCAAGTCAAGTATAAATAGAGTGCAGGAGGCACTCTATTTACTCACTCACTTCTCACTCATGCACTCAAGGAGGAGTGGCGCACTTATGGAGGAGGAGGATCTACTGCTAGGTTATGTTTATCTCTCATGTTTGGGTTGTATCATTTCTCTATCTATCTCTGAGGAAGTTATTTGGTTTTTTCACCTTTATGGTTTTCCCCAAGTAAATCTTTGTGTCTCTTGTGTGCTTGCATTATTGTCTCCATGATTGATATGCTGTAGATATGCTGTACATGTTGTTCTCTCAGTTAAGATCCTAGATCAGATTGAAGTAAATTCTGAAAATTTAACATGGTATCAGAGCTAGCCTGAAAGAAGGCATGATATGGCATGTATGACACTTGTTGCACTTACAATGCTAGGGCTTGATATAGCAAAAACCAGTCGTCGTAGAACGTTCGCTATAAATCCATTTTGGCGAATTGTTCGGATATGAAACCTTTACAGGTCGAAGAATAAATCCCCATGTACCTTGTGTCCAAAGGACAACCTCTAATTCGTTGTACTTTGTGATTTATGATCTGTACAATATAGGGTTTCTGCCTCTTCCAGATCTGAGTCAAAATCAGGTGACCTTGGGAAAAAGGTCATAACCTGGGCTAGGAAGATCCAAATGAAATTTAGTAAAATGTGACAGGTAGTACACAGATTTTACTATCTCAGGAAACATTTTCAGAGGCCGAAGTTGAACCAGTGACACGTGGCACACCGTAAAAGTTTTCTCTCCTGTATTATCCCATAAACAGGTCATGTTGTGACACTTCGCATAACTCTATCTCAGAGAATCCAATTGAGGTCATACCTATCATTAGGGAAAGATAATAGGTCGAGATATCTCAAGAAAAATTTGCAGAGGCCGAAGTTGAAATAGTGACACGTGGCACGCCGTACAAGTTCTCTCTCCTGTATTATCCCATAAACAGGTCACGTTGCGACACGTGGCATAACTCTCTCTCAGAGAATCCAATTGAGGTCAGACCTGTCAGGATGGAAAGATAACAGGTTAGGTTATCTCAGGAAACTTTTTCAGACCTTGTGGATCAAAAGGTTCGGTGTTACACCAGAAACAATCAGGTACATATTTCTGTCAAAACAGAATTATTTTTTAGTACCTTCATTCATGGCTTCCGGAATTTAGGGCTTTGGAGAAAGTTGGAGTTTTTGTAATCGGAGACCAAGGCTGAATGCTACTCATAAAAATAAAAATTTAGAAACCAAGATCAGAATTTTTGGTTGGGTAGAAAGCCGGGCTTGATCAGACCCTAGTTTGGGACTTTGATCAGAAACGTGGAAAATTAGGGTTTCTGTAAAAATGGGAATTTTTGAAATCTGTGACCATGGCTGGAATCTCTTCAGAAAAATAGAAGATTATAGCTTTGGATCAAACCTTTTGATTGGGAAGAAGAGTGCGATTCATCAAACCCCAGTTCAGGGTCACGTCTAGTGAATCCGGAAGTTTCAAAGGCAAAATTGAGGAGTGAAACTTTGCAGTTTTCAAATTCTGAATATACCAGCTTGATCAGCTCATCAAGGCGCATATATCCTTTCGGAAGTTTGAAATTCAAAGTTTGAATTTTTGGGGTTTCTCTGACAAACCCATATCCAGCTCCAGGTCCAGTTCTTGCAAATCAAGTGGATTGGGTTAATCCTAGAAGAAGATGGATTGGTCACCTGCATAAGTAAAGAAGTTCCTGTTTCAGAGGGAGATGAGGCTAAGGCCTTACATAAGAATATTACAAGCGATCTCAACAGGTATGAATCATCGAGGTATGTTTCGATATTTGTTCATGATTAAGTTTATGGTATGTTTGTCTTCATGTTATTACGATTAGTACAATCTTGATTTTAGATTTGTCGTATCACCTTAACAAAATTATGAATGCATGATAGAAGATATTCTTTGGTTAGGGTATTGACACTTATGATTGTACTAATGCATTATGGTGTTGTATGAGGTTTATGTTGTCTGCTAACATAAAAGGTACACCAAGAAAGACAAATCATGTTCTACTTCAAGAACGTATGATCATGGTGACATGAAGACAAGGATTCATCCATTGTCATGGATCGCATATAAGATATACTCTCGAGGTATGTATAACTTGTTTCTACAATGGTTAACTTATGAGACATGCAGGTTACTAGCACAAGTCACTGAAGAGAACCAAAAGACATTATACGAGCACGTTAGACATAACTAGCTAGCATGCTAATCCAGGTATGTTTTTCCTATATCAAGCTAGAATCCTACCTTGGGTTAGGATCTTATACTGTTGTGTTGTTGATAATGATTATTCATGAAGTCATAAGTTTGAATAATCACGGGTATATGCAGAGTCATAGGTTTGAGTAATTATAGGTTTAGACATGTTATGCTTCTTATGATTTGACTAACCATAAGAATCCTACATAAACCTTGAATGCTAATGCTTATTATTTCTGTTTGAAATGATCATGACTATACATGCTTGAGATTATTGTGGTTTAATAGTATACTAATGAATGTATGATTTTATATGAGATCACAAGGATAACACAATCATGATACTAATAAGCATGCATAGGGACCAAGGATGAATATGAGTTCAAGAACAGGTAATCCAGGAAGCAAATATCAAGAGGGAGTACACTCCAGTGGTTTATGCAAGGATGCAGATATTCAGAGGGAGTTGACCATCTCTCTACATTCCACAACAGAAAGGTGTAGAAGAAGCTACTTCAGATTAGGACTCCAACAGCTCCTACAAGGAAGTGAAGACTCAGAGGGAGTCCACCCAACGAACAAACAAAGATAAGTATTTTAATTATCATTTCTTGCATATTTGTTTGTTTAAATAAAATTGTTCAATGATGTATATGCTCATGTTCCTAGACTTAGGATATGTATTGTGCATATTAGAATAGTTGCATTGATGAACAATATACTACTAATATACATGGGTAAGTGGCCTATGGCACTGTACAACATTCCATTGGTACTTATCTAGAATAAAACCTCTTTGCTAACATGTTGGGAGTTGTGCACACTCTTAACAATGTTTTGGTAGAGATTGGAAGGCATCTAGAAAGTTACGGGATCTATGGATAAATGTTGTATTGAAGCATTGGCTAAGATAATTGCATGAATGTATGACATATTTCTTTATGTGTAAGAATTTGTTCTGAAAATTGTGAGATGTTTCTAATCATGCAATTTAACCTGTTTTGTAGCAAAGACCGTATATCTTCACCTACAAAAGGACTACAACATTTGTTCCAGCAACAAAGATATCTATTGAAGATATTGAAGTTCCCAGGATCTGGGATGAATAAATGGAATGCCATGATCCGTTGATCATGAAGAATGATGTTTGGGATGCGGTCCCAAGGGCTGAAGGGAAGTCTGTTGTGACTTCCAAATGGAACTATCAGATCAAGCATGTTGCAGATGGTAGCATTGAGAAATACAAAAGTGATGAAATAGAAGATGCACTAGATGGATTTCAAGATAGCATGGTGTAGTCATATATGTGTGCAGAACTTGGTATGGTAGGATAGACAGCTTTGTATCCAGTTTGGGATTTACCAAGAATAAAGCAGATTCCAACCTTTTCTACAAGGTTGAGGAAGGAAATCCAGCAATACTACTATGTGGATGACCTGTTTGTATCAGGTGAGGATAGATTGATTGCCGACATGCAACGGAAGCTTGCTGCCGAGTTCAAGTTGAGGAACTTGGGGATGATGCACTATTTGTTTTTGGCATGGAGGTGTGGCAGAGTGATGGAATCTTCCTTGGACAAGGGAAGTATGCAGTAGAGATCCTGAAGAGGTTCGGGATGATGGATTGCAAGGCCATGGCCACACCTATGGCATTGAATCTGAATATTCTTTGTGATGCTTCATCTGAGTCGGTTGATGTCTCTATGCATCGTCAGATGATTGGGTCCTTGATGTACCTGACGAACACAAGACCAGATATTTACTTTGTGGTGAACACATTGAGCCAGTTCCTAATGGATCCGAGGAGTGTTCACCTGGTTGTTGTAAAGCATATTCTGAGGTACCTGAAGGGTACAGTGGATTATGGGATCAAGTATGAGGTGAATCAAAAGTTTAACCTGCAGGGTTATGTTGATTTAGATTGGGCTGGTAGTGCTACAGATAGGAAGAGCACATATGGGTGTTGATTCAGTATGGGATCAGGTGTGATCTCTTGGTTTAGCAGGAAGCAGTCCTGCGTAGCACTGAGTATAGCTGAGGCAGAGTATGTTGTAGCCTGTTCATCTAGTTGTGAGGCAGTATGGCTTCGGAAGCTACTGTCTGAGTTATTTGATCTCCCGTTGGATGCTACTGGTATCTTCTATGATAACCAGAGTTGTGTGAAGCTATCCGAGAATCCGGTGTTTCATGACAGGTTGAAACACATAGAGATCAAATATCACTATATTAGGGATATGGTGCAGAGAGGAGCTGTGAAGCTCTTGTATGTTGCGACGGACGAGCAGATTTCAGATGTGCTGACGAAGCCACTAGCCAGGGTGAAGTTCGAGTACTTCAGTGAAAGGCTTGGCGTTCTTCACATCGAGGACACTTCGAGGAAGAAGTGATGGACACATGTGCTGAATCCATTCCAAGCATGTTGGAAGTAGGATCCTTCACATGGCTGTTGATGTAAGAGCTGAATGATGAGCATCAGGATGATGTTCTGGTTTCTGCTGGATATGATCAGTTGGATCAATTTTATGTATGTATGCATCATGTTGGATGCTGGATATGATCAGTTGGATCATTTATATGTATGTACGCATCATGTTGGATGCTGGATATGATCGGTTGGATCATGTGTATGTATTTTGTATAAGCATCATGTTGGATTCTTGGACCATGTATCTGTATATGTATCAAGTGGATACATTGTATGATCAGGTAGATAATCTATATTGATATGTATCAAGTATGATCAGGTAGATCATGTATGTTGATGGATACATTGTGTGGATCATGTATCTATGTATCATGTGGATACACTATGTATATTGATATGTATTAGGTATGATCAGGTAGATCATGTATGTTGATGGATACATTGTGTGGATCATGTATCTATGTATCAGGTAGATACTTGGTGTGCATCAGATGGATGCATTGTATGATCAGGGTGATCGTGGATGACGAGCTTCTCCAGATGACATGTAGCAGGATGTTGTAGTGATGATGATCAAGATGATCATGTGTACATTAGGATGATGTATGGTGAGTATCAGATGATACTTTGTGGCCATCGATTAGGTTGTGCAGATAAGCATGTAATTTGTGCCCTGGGAGATTTGCAGATGGTCTTTTGAGGTTTTGCCTATGGCATGTAATTCGGTGCCCTGGGACATCTGGCAAATGCTCTTTCGAGGTTTTGCTTTGGGAGGACATATAATTTGTGCCTTGGGAGATCTGCAGATAGTCTTTCGAGGTTTTTCCTATGGCATGTAATTCGGTGCCCTGGGATATCTGGCAGATGCTCTTTCGAGGTTTTGTCCTATGGGATGTAATTTGCTCCTGGGAGATCTGGACAGGATGAAAAAGGCCTCAAATGCTTCAGCCAGGTTTTGCCATGACCACATGTAATTTGCTCCTGGGAGATCTGGACAGGATGAAAAAGGCCTCCGATGCTTCAGCCAGGTTTTGTGGTGAGATCACATGTAATGTGCTCCTGGGAGATCATACAGGTAGAGCTGTGTGCTGGTAACAACCTGGAATGCTTCAGCCAGGTTTTGTGATGGGTCACATGTAATGTGCTCCTGGGAGATCCTATAGGTAGAGCTGTGTGCTCGTAATAGCCTGGGATGCTGCAGCCAGGTTTTGTGACGCACATAATAAGTCTTGAGAATTCCACAGTATGGCCAGTGATGATGAAGACCTACAGGTGGTGGGCCTACATCTAGTATGAAAAAGGACTGGCTCTGTAGAACTTCCTATGACGAGTAGATTCAAAGATTGATTGAGATAGCAGCAACAGTGATGATGATGATGATGAATCGATGACGATTATCCAGTGACGATGATCCAGAGAAGATGACTTGTGCTAGAAGACCTGTGCTGAGAAATACCTTCCTAGTTAAGAGGGAGTGTTGATGTATATGTAACTTCGGAATGTATTTCATATATGTATGTTGTATGTACTCATATAGAGATGGTATTATTCCTCTATATGGAAGTGTCGTCATTTATATTGTAAATGTCGTAACTTATACTTGATCGGTTATTAGACCACCTTGTTGGGGTCGGCTCTGTATAAGTCATGTGGGTCAAAGGGTTATTAGACCACCCTATTGGGGGTCGGCCATGTGGGTCGAAGGGTTATTAGACCACCCTATTGGGGGTCGGCCCAGTCAGCATTATGTTATGTGGTTAAGTTCGAGCCTACATGATTTATGTAAAAGGCAAGTCAAGTCAAGTATAAATAGAGTGCGGGAGGCACTCTATTTACTCACTCACTTCTCAATCATGCACTCAAGGAGGAGTGGCGCACTTATGGAGGAGGAGGATCTGCTACTAGGTTATGTTTATCTCTCATGTTTGGGTTGTATCATTGCTCTATCTATCTCTGAGGAAGTTATTGGGGTTTTTCACCTTTATGGTTTTCCCCAACTAAATATTTGTGTCTCTTGTGTGCTTGCATTATTGTCTCCATGATTGATATGCTGTAGATATGCTGTACATGTTGTTCTCTCAGTTAAGATCCTAGATCAGATTGAAGTAAATTCTGAAAATTTAACATACAGCTCCACCGGCCATCATAAAAATGTATCTTGATGTTGATTTGCGTGAATCAACACATCCAACAAAGTCAGAATCTGAGTAGCCAATTACTTCCAAATTGTCCTTCTGTCTATACATAATCATGTAGTCTTTAGTTCCTTGAAGATACCTCATTACTTTCTTTGCAGCTCTCCAGTGGTCTATACCTGGATTACTCTGATATCGTCCCAACATTCCCACAACAAATGCAATGTCAGGTCTTGTGCAGACCTAAGCATACATTAGGCTTCCGGCAGCAGAAGCATATGGAATGTTCTTCATTTGTTCCCTTTCAAGGTTGTTCTTCGGGCATTGATTCAAATTGAACCTATCACCCTTCATAATGGGAGCTATACTTGGTGAACAATCCTTCATCCGAAATCTCTCTAAAATTTTATTAATATAGGTTTCCTGAGATAGACCCAAGATGCCTCGAAATCTGTCTCTATGGATCTTAATGCCAATGACATAAGATGCCTCACCCATATCCTTCATATCGAAATTTTTAGAGAGAAATTGTTTCACCTCATGCAGCAAACCCTTATCATTGGTTTCCAGCAGAATGTCATCCACATATAAAACAAGAAAACAAATTTTACTCCCACTAACTATCAGGTATATACATTGATCCATAATGTTTTCTACAAAACCAAAAGAAGAAATTACATTATGGAATTTCAAATACCATTGGCGGGATGCTTGTTTTAAACTGTATAAGGATTTCTTGAGCTTGCAAACCAATTTCTCACCATCACTAGAGGGGAATCCTTCAGGTTGTTTCATGTAAACCTCCTCCTCTATATCTCCATTTAGAAAATCCATTTTCACATCCATTTGATGCAACTCCAAGTCGAAATGGGCTACTAATGCCAAAATAACGCGCAAGGAATCTTTCTTAGATAAAGGAGAGAAAGTCTTCGTGTAGTCGATTCCTTCTTTCTGAGTGAATCCTTTAGCAACAAGTCTAGCCTTGTATCTCTCAATGTTTCCCAATGAGTCTTTCTTTGTCTTAAAGACCCATTTACATCCAATGGCTTTTGCACCATTAGGCAACTCAACAAGATCCCAGACTTCGTTACTCTTCATAGAATTCATCTCTTCCTTCATGGCATCGTACCATAATTCTGATTCTTTGCAATTCATGGCTTGTGAAAAGGACTCGGGATCATTTTCGGCTCCAACGTTATAGTCAGATTCTTGCAGATACACAACATAATCATCAGAAATTGATGATCTCCTAGGTCTAGTAGATCTTCTTAATGTTGTATCACTATCTTCTTGATAAGTATGTGGTTCAACTCGTTGTTCAAAATTTCTTGGAAACTCTTGAACTACCTGATCTACTAGAATGCCGTCAGCAGCTTGTGGAACTTCAACAATTGGTTGTTCAACACCAGTTTGTACTTGAGGGGTGCTGTGAACAATAACCAATCTATCACTTGAGGTGGAAGGTTGAGATTCTGAATGATCCTTCTCGGAAACTATGTTCTTGGTTAGATCACTCCCACTGATCAAGTAATTTTCAAGGAATTTTGCATTTCTTGATTCCACAATCCTAGTGCCGTGAGATGGAAAATAGAATCTGTAACCTTTAGACCTTTCAACATATCCAATGAAATACCCACTAATGGTCCTTGGGTCCAGCTTCTTTTCTTGTGGATTATATATTCTCACTTCAGATGGGCATCCCCAAACGCGCATATGTCGCAAACTTGGTTTCCAACCTTTCAATAATTCAAATGGCGTTTTAGGAACGACCTTGGTTGGAACTCGGTTTAATATATACACTGCCGTCTTAAGTGCTTCAGTCCACAAGGATTTAGGAAGATTGGATCTGCTAAGCATACTCCGCACCATGTCCAATAAAGTTAGGTTTCTTCTTTCTGCTACACCATTCTGGTCGGGTGAATTAGGCATGGTGTATTGGGCAACAATCCCATGCTCTTGAAGAAATTTTGCGAATGGCCCAGGTGCTTGTCCATCTTTTGTGTATCTACCATAATATTCTCCACCTCTATCTGATCTCACGATCTTAATTTGCTTGCCGCATTGTTTCTCTACTTCAGCCTTAAAGATCTTAAAGGCATCTAATGCTTCATTCTTATTATGAAGCATGTAGAGATACATATATCGTGAGTAATCATCTATAAAAGAAATGAAGTATCTCTGACCATGTGAGTCCATGTCTGGACTACATATATCAGTATGTATGATCTCTAATATGTCTGAACTCCTATTGGCACCTTTCTTTGACTTGTTGGTCTGCTTTCCTTTTATGCAATCCACACAAGTCTCAAAATCAGTAAAACCCAGAGTATTAAGTATCCCTTCATTTACCAATATTTTAATTCTTTCTATGGAGATATGACCTAGTCTCCGGTGCCATAATTTAGAGGAATCATCATTAATAACACATCTTTTAGTGCCAGTGTTAACATGCATTGAATCATAAGTGACATTGTTTTGTAAATTAATGCAGTAAAGACCATCAGACAAAATACCATTCCCAACATAATCAGATTTATAAAATAAACTGAAAGATATTTTTGAAAAGTTGAAGGAATATCCAAAAGGTACAAGCCTTGAAACTGAAATCAAGTTTCTAGAAAAACTTGGAACATAAAAGGTCTTTTCTAATTCTAAAACAAAACCACTACTTAAAGTTAAACAACATGTTCCTATAGCTTCCACATGCGAGCCCATCTTGTTTCCTGATAAGATGCTTTGCTCACTTTCCACTGGATTCCTTAGGCTTTGCAAACCATGCAAGGAATTCGAAATGTGAATTGTTGATCCAGAATCAATCCACCAAGTGTTAATATTGACATTTACCATATTAGATTCATAACAAACAAACGAGATTGCATTACCTTTGTCCGCAAGCCATTTCTGAAATTTTTCTCATTCCTTCTTCATGTGTCCCTTCTTTTTACAGAAGAAATACTTGGAATCCTTCTTAATATTAGCTTGGGGAGGTACTTTACCTTTGCCTTTCTTATTGGCTTGAGATTTGCAATTGGCTTGAGATTTTCCCTTCCTATGCGTTCCAACATTGCACTTTCTCCCAGTTCCATTACCAGTCTTTCTTCCTCTTGAACACACATGGTCATAAGTTCATTAATTGACCATTTATCCTTATGTGTGTTGTATGAGATTTTGAAAGGTCCATATTGGTGCGGAAGGGTGTTCAGGATGTAGTGCACCAGGAAAGACTCCGATATTTCAACCTCGAGTTTCTTCAATTGAGCCACAATGTCCCTCATCTGCATGATGTGCTCGCGCACACCTTTCACACTGGTGAGTATTAGGGATGAGAACTTCATGATTAGGGTGCTTGCTAGTGCCTTGTCTGAAGTGACGAATTGATCATCAATGGCCTTCAGCAAGTCTCAGACCTTTTCATGATGATCAACGGAACCACGAATACCAGCTAAAATTTTAGTCTTAATGAATATCATGCTAAGACGATTAGATCGTTCCCATCGTTCATAAAGCGTGATGTCCGCTGCAGTGTTGGTATCAGTGAGTGCTGGTGGTTCATTTTTCCTAATAGCATAATCTATGTCCATCCATCCCAAATGAAGGAGAATTCTCTCCTTCCAGACTTTATAGTTATCTCCCTTAAGTTCAGGGATATCAAAACGAATTTCAGAGAAATTTGCAGGTTGTACAACTGCATAAAATTAAAGATCACATGCTTACGTTAAAATTTGAGACCAAATAAAATTTCATGTTTTACCAATGTAAATTCATGCTTTAAGATTGAATCTAATGACATAAAAATTTCCTGTGGGCTAAATTTTTAATTCAAGCAGATTCAAATATTCTTTATAATAAAATTTAACTTCATGATAAAACTATTAATTCATAATTCCTGTGGGTAAGTTATAAATAATTTAATATTTTATCCTAATTAACTATATAAATATAATAAAAATTCCTGTGGGATAAAATTTATCATATTTAGTATAATTAATTACAATTAATGTCTAAATATTCTTTACGTGATCTTAATCAAACATAATATATAATATTATTTAATTAGAGGTGCTGTGGCTATTCTCTAATCAATTAAAATTATATAGATCACTAGACATTATTACTTTTATGCATAAAATTAACTTGATACTAACAGACGGGAAAAGAAATACTGAAATTTAAGGAATCAGTACGCCCCAAAACCCATTTATATGCAGCATTGGTAACCAATATAGTTATATAAACTAATTGTAAACAATACGTTTTTAATAAACTCATTATATTATGAAACAAAAAGATTAAAAGGTTATCATCAAAAAACTATATCATTATAAATATATATATATATATATATATATATATATATATATAGCTTTGGCCGCTAGCTTGTAGGACTGCAGTGCACCAGTGGCAGTGGCAGATACAGGCACATCGAGAGACAGGCTCAAAGTCTATGATCAACCCTGAATCTATTCTATTAAGTATAACAGGATTTTTACAATAGTGGACAATATCTTCTCCGCGTCCAAGAAAGGAGAGATAATAAAACTGTATGTGAAACTGTAACTCTTAACTCATATCCTGAATGCTATTCGGAAACAAATATAGTGAGTCCGACCTAAGGAAAAGCATTCTTTCATGGAGGACGAGAAAGAGGCCATGGCGCTTATCATGCATCACTTGGGTTAACACCTGATGAGTGAAAACTTATACCACTTGTTATAATAAATTCACTATTAGGGACAGCCGCTGCAACTATTGCTGCTTATTTCGCTTATGGCCAGACTGGAAGTGGAAAAACTTACACTATTGGTTTTGTAAAATTTGACATGTTTGGAATTTAATACATGGGCCTCGACATCAAGATTTGGCTTATCCGCCACCCTCTGGAAGCACTCGCACCAAACACCAAGTTAAAACCCACGTGAAGCGCCAAAGAGGGGACAACAAAAGATAAATTCAGATAGGATAAGATCAATATTGCGGTTAAAAGAAGCTTCAGGCATTGCAGCAACATTAGCGTCTACTTGGGGTTGTTTCATAGTGGCGTGGCTTGCAGTACCAGCTTCTGTTAGCTTTAAAAGGTAAGACTTGCACTATGACGAAAACGCCTGGACAGACTAGGTCCCCTCCAAAACCAGAAATCTGATCGTGTAATGGCCAAAGTACTCAACGTGGAAAACCAAGGTGATATTTGTCTTGTTACGAGTTAAGGAATTAATGAAGACAACGTTACCAACAAAAGAGTAGGTCTTTATGAGGACCGCTCCTCATTACTCAAGCAAATCCACAAAAAAAAACGTACACACAAATCCAATCTAATAAAATCAATAAATTAAGAGTTTGTGTCTTATCTTTTAGAGATTTGGTGATAGAAAAATATTCTGGGCGCATTCAGTCAAATAGGAAATATACAACCACTCCGGGTTTAAACAATATAACACATGAGCAATCCAAACATCAAGGCAGAGATAAAATTTTGCTCTGATATCAACTGTAAGCAAAAATTTCTGATTCTGAAAATGCGGAATAAAACTTTGATACAGAATCGAAATATGAATACCAAATAGATCATACCTCCAGCCATTGATGCTACTTGAGTTGCTGTAGAAGATTTCCCTGTTCCACAATGTTTAGCTTCCTATACGGCACTTCCAAGCTCTGCTTTCTCTTTCTTGATGGTGTAAAACTGAAGGGGATTGAGATAGCAAGCTTGGGGACCAAACAGGGGTTTAATAGCCAAGCTTCCATCAAGCTTCTGATGGCTATGTGTCAATTGTTCCACAGATCAAGATAGAGAACCGTTGAGGGAGTTATGGACCATTCCCGAAGCTCTCAACGAGAAATCAGTTATTTCCTTAATTAGTTGAAGAGTTGTTAATATTAATTAAGAGAGCTTACATATTGGTCTCCTGCTTATGTGTTGTTATGTGTTGGTTCTACTGGGTTTTGGTGACTTAAATGGGATTTGGAATTATGAGTTATTGATACAATGTAAAGTTATGTATATGTACGTGTTCATCATGGTTTGTATGGTTAATAGATTTAACCTTCATGTGTAGCTTTATAATTTAGGATAATGTGACTTATAGAAGCTTAGACATTTTAATTGGATTATAAAGATTAACATGATGACTAACATAAGTAACTTAAGTACAAGGTATGCATGTCATGCACATATTTAATTATAAGATTGGAATGATCGTTGTTGATGAATACTTCTATGATATTCGACGTTAATGTGAAAGTCCTTCTTTCTGAAATTTATTATATATGTCGTTATGTAGAATGGTGTTATGAGTGGAAAATTTTCCATATTATGTTAGTACATGAATATATAAATGTTCTCTAAGGTTTATGGATATTTTTGAGAAGGTACATTATTGTAATGATGATTAATGAGTATCTTTCTAGATAAATTATGACATTGAATTTGTTGGGAAAGAAATTAACGATTCCTGTTAGGTCTACATGTTAAATGCTTAACTATGATAAAGAAAAAGAAAAATTTATTTTTACATCATTTTCTTATATAGTATTAATTAGAAAAATATGGGGATGTGACAAGTACTTCCCACCTATAAATCTTGAATGAATCCGCTTTCCTGTTTAGAGTAGCTAGGTCTTTGAATAAGCTCTTTTGAGGAGTCAGATTTGTGTGCTTTTCTTTTTCTGAGTGCTGAGCATTGTGTTTTTCTTTTCTTCTTCTTTTGATGAGCTTGTCTTCTTGCTAAGTTGTTCATTGAGTTGAGCCTTGCTCCTTCCTAAGCTTGTCTCACCTCCTGCATGCATTTTAAAGTGTTAGTAACTTCTTGAGTTTTTGATTTTTCTTCTGTGCCGAGTGAGTTGAATGTGCCTTACTGAAAAAGTTTTCCTTTTCTCCTACACAGTAAAATGAATAAAATTTGCATATTATGTTAGATTAGCATTTCCTTTATGCATTTCAGTTTCTGCTATAGAATAGATTTCATTTTTCAGCATTTATTTTATATTTCTCCCATACATGCTTCATGAGGTATTCTAGTGGCCATGAGTGCAGATACAGGTGCAAAATAAAATCTAAAAGAAAGGATGATGAGTTGTTGGATTGAGGATTGATGCATAGCAGTTTGAGACTATATATTTTGAGGTTCTCAACCGCTCTCTCCCTTAGATCACTTGTCCCAGCTGGAGCCAGATGTTATCACACCATAGTAGCTGGGCTACTATGCTTGCTAAGCAGATATCTACTCTTTCCAGAGCTTTTCTTTTACAGAGATAAGCTATGATGAGCTTGTTATTTGAGATCACTTATGGATCAAAGCAGTATATTGTATCAGAATTTTATTAGACCTTGTGCCAAGGCCGAGCCTTGAGATCTTAGATTTGATGACCGATGTGACCCTTTGTTCCATACAGTTTCAGTTCAGTGCCCAATGATATTATTGCAATAGTGTTTTAGATGTTTATTGATGATTATTATGATATGATGTGACCTATGGACTTTTGATTATTGGCTTTGGATTATTATCTTGTTGTTTTAGTCATCTTCATAGCATTGACTTGGTATATGATTAATGATGTGGTAGTACTATTTAAAATAAAATGAAATATATTGGATGATGTTATAAATATAAAATGGATGTATTACTTGCACACTTAGGTTTTATGACAATACTCATCTGTTTCATTACCCTCCTATGAGCATAGATATGGTCTTTCCTGACATCCTTATCTTATAGCTTAGGCACCACATTCATTTGAATCCATCCATCCATGACCTTCCTGATTTGGCTTTCACCCTTGACTTGTCTTCTTGACTTCTTGATACTGAGGAATTTCCCATTTCTACCTCTATGTTGGACCGCATCCATATTTGTTTTGTGTCTTGGCTCTGAGTTGGTGACATAAATTTCCTTTGGTGAGTTGGATTGTATGCCCAAATCATTCTGGTCAGTTGTCCCGATGTTTGGCACTATGCAGAACTCCCCCTAGTCGTTGGCTAAAACTGAAATCTCATGTACTACTTGTATTGGAAATGTATTATGAAAGCCCGTGAACTTAAAATTCTAGAATGTGTTTCTTAACACACGTGAATAAAAGCTATAGCAGTGAACTGCTAAAATACCCCACGAAGGGTATAAAAAGGTCCAAAAAGAAATGGTTACTCAAAATTTATATCTATTATTGCTAACCTTGTAAATGTGAATATGCCTTGGATGCAAGATGCAATTAGTTGTGATTATTAGCACATTTGAAATACCAGAGGGGTCATATAGGCCAAAAGGCCATGGAAATGAAATGAATGATCCTAATTAACCTGGATCAACTTGATGTAGACATGATGCCTAAGTTGAATAAGCACTCTCTAAACAACTTATTCATTTGTGAGGAACAACCTTTCCCTTTGTTATTTTTTCCAGCACATAGTGTAGCTCCCCCTGTCACCTACCCAAATTTTGAGAATAATTATTTTATTTTGCAAAATATTTTATGCAAAATTATAATTACAAAGTTTTGTAATTATGACCAAATCTGGTCAAAGATGACTGTAATGACTAATTATTATTATTTAATAAATTAAAATATGATACAAACACTCAAGAAAGCTGTTACAAGAGTGTTCACTGACCCAATAGGAGGAATGGAAGCTACTAGAAGGCATGGGACATATGGCAGCATTTGCACTCCACCGCTAGCTGTTGGTTATGGGACAACTACCCCTAAAATTGTGGCATTATTCCCAGGTGGGGAAGGGAGCAGGAAGCTCACTAATGACCAGTTAATCACAAAAAAAAAGCCTAGGCAGCCTATATAAGGCAATTCGAATTGAGTAGGCATCTCTTACAATATTTTCTGCATAAATATTCCTCATGTGCATCAGGTGATGACTGCGAGATTCGAATTAGGGAGGCTATGTGAGATTGCAATTGTAAGTTTGCAAATTATTTATGAGAAGGAAAACCAGAGGTGCGAGTGCAGGTCTCTTTGACTGCTGAGTCTATAAGACTAGATAAACTACTTGCTACTGCAAGATTGAGGACCTAAGCTTCTAAGTTTCTTCCTCCTGGTGGTTCAGTGAACAGGCTTAGGGGTCCTAAGGCAAGCATCTTGGCTGTCTTCAGGAATTGGTTGGGTGGAACAGGTTCCTTGGGCTGTTTGTTTCTCCTACAGTCAACCAGGTTTTACCATTCCTACTTTTGTTTACATTTAAACGTCTCTGCATTATAGAAGTATTAACTCAACAATGAAAAAGAAATTATTTTATGTTTTGAATGGAAAAATATTTGTGAAATATTTGATTTGATAATCATCTCTATATTTTTCCCCATGCTGTTCTCTGCATCATACTCTAGTATAGAGAAGTAGATTAAGGAAGATAAGTGATAGTCAGAATGCCATTGATTGGAAAGATGATTATAGTAATGTTCTTGTTAGAATTCGGTCCTATATTTAAACACAGTAAACATTCCAGTATAGCATCAACCGCAGCATAGAATTCATTTAATTCATACATGAAAGAAAAACATAGTATGTTTCTGAACAGTTCTATATATTGCTTTTAAATCATTTTTTTTAGCCAGTAAGCAAATGCACATCAATCTTATACATTTCAGGTTTTTCAAGCAATTGATTTTTTTCAAGATCATGAATTTCATATCCCTAAGCATTTCACAATTCTAGGTATCATAGCAACTGCAAAATAAATCTCTGTAAAGATTGAATATAATTGTGCACATACTATTTTCTTCTCTAAAACTTTCATTCCTGATTTCATTTATCCAACATCCGCACAGTAATGTAAAAACCCTAAGTTATCATAAGACCAAGAATCCGAGCCTTTATTTGGTTCATAGTTTATAAATTTCTTATCAAGCGATTCACAGTAAAATGCAGATGATTATTTTCATAACAGACCTAACATCTAACCCTAAACAACATTTTATTTCTTCTTACTTACTACCTTTCGTATTGAGAATGCAAACAAGACTTTTAAACATCAAGTAACTTCGCTGGGCCGAAGGTATTATTTATCTTCCAAACCCTGGATGCATTCTGAGACTACTTCAAGATAGTAAGCATCACTTAAAGCATGATCTAGTATCAAAGTCTGATGATAACTCACAAACATAGCATAAACACAAACACAGCAGCGAAACCACTTGATACCCAGTTTAGAGCTCGTGTATGAAAGCACCATACAAGCCAGGAAGCAGTCAAAGCTTCAAATAGGGTTTTCTTTCGTAACACAAAATAGAACACTGTGGCATAGTTATCCCAAACAATGGATAGCCGAACTTCATCTAATCACTATTCCAAATACAAAAATCAACAACAATGAAGAAGTACAGGAAAGGAAAGCTATCACCGAAAACCATCGTGGTTCGGCACCACCTCAACAATTGTTCAAATAGGTTAGCAAACTGCACTTTAACCAAAAGGGTAACATGTCATCCATGACGAGCCTTTGTGCAAAAAGGAGTGAGAAAAACCTCAACTCTCAGGCATCGCATCCACCATTAAAAATATATAACAGGGTGTACAATACGGTTCCACAGTGCACGGGGTTCACCCCTTATCCACCCACAACATTAAAATAAGACCATGGAGCAACAACTACACAAGAATCTACCCTTAACAAACAACAGAACAACCACGTCTTCGAAGTTCTTAGCAAACAGTACAACCAGGTATCTAAGAGCCGAATAAAAATTTAAACAAATGATGGCTATCCTCTGTACAACACCTATCAAATTAAAGTTTTAAAACTTAACACACAACCATCACCGAAAACAGGGTCAAATAGTCCCAACCCTCGGCACATTGTAGTCACCATCAAACCATGAAAAGGGGCACCTACAAGGTTTCGAGAACCACTGGAGCTTACCAGAGAGTAGATGCATCAACCCCATCGCCAAAACCTTGCTAACGACCTCCGACGAAGTGGGTACCTGCCAAGTATACAGTCCAAAGGGTTATGAACTGAGAAACGCTATTATCAAGATTTTAATACAATAAAACTTCTTTTTGCTTACCTTTAGGTTTGAAAACTCTGAACGTTGGCACATCACACTAGTAAGAATGACGAAGCTTGATGGCTCCCGATAGACAACGACGGGCTAAACATCGAGAATCCCTTTTACAATTTGAGGAGCGAACTACGAACTTCAATATCGGACAGGAGAAAAACCACATACAACCACCATGGCCGAATCGGAGTGTTATGGCACATGAAGTCAAAACTTGCAACTCCTTAACACTATCCCTCACAGGTCCCAAGTTCGAAACCTTGGAAGGATTCCTCCCCTCAACATACTAAAAAAAAACTACATTGCAACAGTCGATCGGCTCTACGACCTTCCACCAAAATGCAACAATGAATGCCCTAAAACCAACTTTTACTACTTACCAACGCGAGAATCGGGTATCATCCTTAGCCTCATATCTCGCAGAGATCAACGGTAGATAGTTGCCAATTAAGGCATGTCGATATTTGAACCACGATTGCAATCAATATAGCATTAATTGTTGCTTCTACCAAGTTTCCTAGTCAACAGTATGAGAGCTACGGCATGGCACAACACAACTCAGTATGATACTAAATACAATTTCGATCACGTGGATACCATCCAACTCAGCCTTCCACTTCACTTCACAGTCGTACAACGTAATCCTGAGCCTTAAATTCGACAATTGGAAGCATTAATGTCCATTACCCTGTCACGATCAACACCTTGCAAACGTTAGTTTCATAGTTTACATTTCATATACATAGGGGTGCAAAGGTTTGTTGTTAAACAACGTAACAACATGTTTCTTATGACCATGTGTTTATGCGAATGCCTAGTCATTTTTGGAATACTTTTGTCATACCTTAGTTAATGAAACGTTATGTTAATAGTATGCATTCCAATAGTATTGTGACTTTAGATAAGCCTTCAATTGTTAAGAACGAGTATTATATAGTTACATTTTATTGCTCATAATTCTCCCCTATAGTCAGACATATAGGGCATAGTTTTATACTTCATGCGTTAACCATGTATTGATAGAACAATTGATATGAGTGAGACTTAGGCAAGGCCTAAGTCAAGTTGATGCATAACTATAATGATAATTCAGAGTACCAGTATTATATTTACAAGTATTTCAGTAATGAAGACATTTGGATAATGGCATTACTACTTGGTGTCATCAATATTAGCCTTTTTGGATGATTTTCGTAGATGATAAGTATAGTCATGCAAAAGCAAACGGAGACATGATTTTGATAACGTTGAAGAATGGGGAAGTCAACATGTAGACGGGGTTGAGAACCAAGATAATCATACCTCCAGTGAACATGTTTCGCAAGGAAGTATTTAACATTCTAATTTTACATTGACGATGAATCGAAAGACACCTGTGCTTTTATCATATGTCGTCGTATAATTTCTTACCCGCAATCGACACACGGTAAAAAGGTTCAAATGCCTTAGCTAAATACAGCTAAGTAAACTCCAGGGTACCTCGTAGGACCACCCTTTCATAATCATCAAAAGCAATTGTCAGAACCTAGTCAATAAAACACTATCACAAAATATTTGAGTTACAGATAACATAAATAAAATAATGTCGTCAGCATCTTAACAGAAATATGACGTGTCGCAATCATTAAACTGTCTTTAGTTAAGAGTCTTAATAATTAATTATTTTCTGCATAAATGACTTTGTTAATCAGCAATGTCTTTATAAGAATTTATTATTTCCGCATTTACAATTATTAACATTTAATGTTGATTTAATTTTTTTTAATTTTTATGAAATTATCAGGATGTTACACCCCCTTTCTCCGTCCAAAGTGTCACTTAGTTGAGTTTGGTCAAGTCATCCCCTTTTTCCTAGTCTTGTCCTTAGCCTTCATCCTTAGCTAGCAGTTAGGCCATGTCCAATGAATGAGTCTGCCATTAAAGCTTTTGTGCAAGTAAAATATAAATAACATTGAAATATATATATATGTATTAACTGCCACGAAATGATGTTTATACTTTGAGTTAAGCTGTGAGTGTGATTAAAGGAACATGTCTTAGTTTATTGTTATAATCTTGTCCTTGGTTATATTTTGACCTAGTCAAACATAGTTTGACCATGGTCATTCTTGGGATCTGTGATGAGATTGACCACTTATGCCTATGGATGATGATTTGTGGTCCGACATACACCTACGGATGATTCCATATGGTGGACATATGCTTTAGATGATTATTGATGCAGTTAGTCAGTTTTATTATTATTTCAAGATCATCATATTTTACATTGTCTGGGTATAGTGGACCCTACAGTTGACCCCACAGGTCAACCCATGGTGTATGAGTACTCAGTTCTAATAGATTTGGGTCTTCTGGATCCATTGAGACACTTATATTTCAGTTTCGGGCACTTATGATGATGATAGCAGTAGTTATCCACTTGTTGACCAATTTTGGGCATGTTGATCTAACTTGTGTAGCAGAGGCTTGGAGGCCAGTCATTGCCTAGGGCGATGTGTAGGAAGGGGGTGGTCCAGCAACTTGTTTTTACCATTATTTCCCCCTTCTAGACAACTTGGTACACTCGGTTTGACAGTGCAGGCACCCTACGTGGCAGTTTGTGCAGTTTCAGGGTTTTCAGGAGGATTAAAAAATGGAATAAAAGGGTCATTGAGGAATTCGATTTGGGAAATTGAGGCAAGGTTTTTTCACTTGGTCTTCTCAAAGGTATTCTAGGGTGAACCCCCCATCTTCCAAATCAGTTGGCATCAGTTAGTGGGGTCCACATTGGCCACAGGACGCCTTTTACTGCTTCTCTCTCTCAGTTTTGGAGACAAGATTTTGATCATTTGTGTTATTTGGACATGTCATACTCCTATTATTTTATATTATTGTGCCATGGGAATGAGCTAGTGAAGGATTGATGCCTCCTAGCCCCACCATGTTTCTTTTGAGTAATGTCCATGTCATATATGGTGGGCCCAAGTTACTTAGACCCCTTTGAGGCATGTCGTCACCCTCCATGAGTCTTTTCTAGCTATGACATCATCACTCACTTTAGTGATCCATATGATATTATGTATTGGATCATCTTAGCCATTGTTTAGATTGTTAGATCTTTTAATCTCAACCACTAGTTTCAAAAAGTGGTTTTGTGGTTTAGGGTTTTGGTCTTTATTATCCTGTATAAGGAGGAGACCCCCCTATTGTAAAATTCATCTAGAGATTTTTGGCTCTTGGATATTGGAATAAAAATAATTTCTTGGGAATCTTGGATCTTGGAGTTGGAATGCTTGTGGTGATTGTAAATTCTTCTTCCTCTGCACTGACAGACATTGGTGGCCATCTTGGATTTTATCTTCACTAACAATTTTTGCAGGCAAAGAAGACATTTTGGAGGAGTGAGTATTGGTGGGGAGGCCTACCCTACAAGCTTCAACAAGTCGTTTTGGGTGACAGGGAGTTGTTTTGTATTTGTACCAACAATTTCATGTTTCTTCATCTCTTTTTCTTGCATCTACTTCCATTCTTGATAATTGATTGATTTTTGTGTCCTTGATTGACAGGAATAGGGAGGTCGATTTGGTGAAGGAGGCAAAATGTTGGCAAGAAAGGCTCCATCAAATTTAGAATTTTATCTTTGTGGGAAGTAATCCTCGTCACAAGCAACCTCCATCTTCATTTTCCAGGTATGTTCCATGAGGTATGACATTCTTCTATCCTACCCATATATTCTCTTTGACCACAAAACCCTCATTTTTCTATTTTTCTAGATCTACTTAGATCTATCAAGCTTTTGGGGATAATTTTTAAAACCCACCTCTATAGCATCCATGACAATTCAGATCTATAGTTTGGTGGTGATTGGCCTCCATTTGACCCACTTCCCAAGGCACCTAGCCCTCCTTGAGGCAATTTGCATTCCTCGAGGGAGGCTAGTTGGGCTAGTTCCTAGACATGGGTAGGCTAGATCCCACTTGATTTGGATATATCCACCTTGATAACCTACCCCTAGTGCTTCACCTTGTTGATTCTTACCTTGTGGGCTCCATTCTTCATTTTGAGGGTTGAGCCCCACTTGGGTCACTTGGTGATGCATTTTAAATTTTAGATCTATGGAGATCTAGCTCATATTGGGGCATGCCATTCCAAACACACCTTGATAATTTCCTAAATTACCCTGATCTACATTTTGGTGAAATTTGGACTCCATTTGGCCCTTGATCTAAGGCACTAGTCTCCCTTGGGCAATTCGCATTCCTTGGGGTTAGTGTTATTTTGCTAGATCCCATATGTGCGCATTGTCTATCTCATCTTAGATCCATAGATATACATCATTGCATACCCCTTAGTTCCATCTCATTCTTAACTTGACCTTGTGGGCCCCATTTGGACCATTTTCCACTTTTTAAGGAGTGGGCCCCACTTGTGTATTTTCATGGTAATAGATCTATCCAATTGAGATTCATTAGTGGCCCTAGTCATTCATTGGTTTAAACACTTGTCACCTCCGAAGCCTCTTCAACCACACTTAAACTCTTGGGTCCACTTAATCTAACTCACTCATTGATTTCCGTAACTCAACTTACACATTTCCCTAGGAACCTTTGGGTTAGCTAATGTTCATTTGATTGGCTAGGGTCTCCCCCTTGATCTTGATTAGTCTTGATCTAAAGTGAAGAGTGCCTTGGTTATCGTGACACCCAACTTGCATTGGGAACCGTGGCATCTCTTGGGTCACCTCTTTAGTTGTCTATCTCCTCTACCATCCCATATGGGATACCTTTAAGGACAACTACAAGTTGTGTGATAATGGTTCCAACGCGATTATATTAGCGTTTTGACCCCATTCACTCATTCTGGTGTTTGTATTTATTGTTTTGTTTATTATAATAAGTAAAGGAATTTTTCTTAATAATTTCGGGCAAAGCCCTAATTGTAAATGCTATTTCGATTATACTGTTTACAATGATTTTCTTGTTCCTTTACACCAATGATTGCTCTGTTGTAGATGATATTAGGATTTGTTTTTGTAAAAATGGGTCGACTATAAACTGGGTCGACTATAAACTGGGTCGACTATAGCTCTTTTGTTTACATTCGTTTCCAGAGTTTCTTTTTAGGGTGCTTTAGTTTGACTGTAAAAACTTGGGCAAAGCCTGTAATACCCCCAATTCGACCCTTAGGATATATTAGCCTTTAATGTAAATAATGTGTACATGTGATGTATGTTTTCCTAGCGTGGAGCTCAAGGCCAAGGCCCCGCTAGTAAAAGCCCGAATATTATTTAAAGGGCAAGTATTTGATATTTTGATACCATGTGCTCTTAAGCCATGGAAATTGTAATAGGATGTAAATTAGACATCATGCAATATAAAATACCAAAGCTGGCTACGTAGGCAACGAATGAGAAGGGGCCACGTGTATCCACTAGGGAGTGGTGAGGGGGCTATGGGAGTGACCCATAGGTTGCCATTTGTCATTATGTGAACCCATTGACTTCCTTTAGGTGACATTAATGCCAATTGTAAGGAAGTGGTTGAGATTTCATCCCATGACTTTGATGGGGTATGGGCAGCCCTGAAATTCGTATGGGAAGGTATGGGCTCTTTTGACTTGTCCCACAAGTCACTCTACATCTTGGGGGTTGCTCCATCCTTATCCCCATTCCATTGTGGAAGTATGGGACATCATTCTCCATCCAAAAACGAGCTCCCAACAGTGAGAAAACCAGAAATCGCGACTGTGAGAGAACCCACATTTTGGGAAGCCAAAAACGTCCCGATTTGGTATTGGACAGTGAAATCCAATGGGGGATCCATTGGTAGGAACCTTGGGGTGAATTTGGGAGCAATAGCTACCCCAAAACCCATGGGAAAGCCCAGTTTAAATTGCCCAGAAAATCGGTGACGGATTTGGGTTAATTGCTGAACAAAGCTGTGAGAAATCCAAGTGTGGATGTTCGAATGGAGGCTGGGATCGTTTGAGTCTAGCTTGATGTGTACCTAGCTCTGGGATTGAGCTCAGTGGACTAGCATTCCTCTCCATTTCCCATTGCATGCTTGAAAAACCCAACTGTGTGTTGGCTTAGCATGGTTGTTTGAGTGAAACCCTGACTGTGAGTGAGCCATCTAGTTCCTCCTTAGTGGATACACAGCCCAGCTCGGGGGTGATCTCTCAGCTGAAAGAATACAGGCTGGACAGAGATCTATGGTTGGGTGGAACGTTGCTCTCACGTAGCCAGTTGTTTGGGCCATTATAATTCGAGATAAGTACTCTTGATGTTAATTCTATGCCCTGCAAGCATTTTAAATAATGATTGTTGTTTATATGTTGAATGCATGATAAAACTGTGTGCATATGTATTGTTAATTCCGCTGTGTTTATATTGAATTGAATCTGCATAGAGAAGCTTTAAAATGTTGGGAATTTATGTGCAAAAATATTGGGGCGAAATTTACAAAAGCCCGGTATGTTGTTAATGTTTCCTTCCCTGTTGTTCTATGGAGAAGGGGACGTTACAAAGCCATAGGCACAATTGTGTGCTCGGTTAATTCTATGGACACTGGATTCTTGCCGGTAATTGCTCTGTTTAACTTAAGTTTTTTATTTCTATTTTAAAAGATATTTCTTTCGAAATCTGGGTAAATCCCTAACTACAGATAGTGTATATTCTGTATGTGTTAAAAATGATGTTTTGTTCAACCAACCAACATTGGCTCTGTGGTTTTATTGTTTTGTATTAACAAGCTCTCATATGCTTGGTTAATGTTGCATTATAAATTTGGTTTATTCCAATTTGATTGGAAGAGATGAATAACGATCCTTTACATGGATTCGATATAGACCTATAATCTAACTATGTTTAATGATATTTATGTTATTAGTAGAATTTATTTAGTAACTTGGTATTACTGTACTGTGTGGAAGATGTTCTGTAGCTTCGATAGTGTCTTCTCGAATTCTAGGTTAATTGTATATTTATATAAATAATATCTATAGATATAGTATGATTTTTACATACATTAGTTAATATATGATTAACATAGATACTCTGTATTCCGAATGAAATCTCATTTAAATTCGAATTTGTCATTTGTATATATATATATATATATATATATATATATATATGTATGTATATTGTAAGTAACTAATCTATGCAATATTTAATTTAAATAATCTATTGCATACTCTTGCTGCAACCAAAATTGACTTACTAACACACCTTTAAACATGAATACAATACAATATTTATAACATAGATATCAATCAATAGTTTACTAATAACAGTATATAAACCCATATAATATATAAGTTATCTATCAACATAAATTAAACATTTATCTGTAAGTAAAAAAAACAATAAGGAACCTAGAAAAATAGGAGACAACACACTCCAAAGGTCATTGTCCTCCCAACCTGCTTCCAGCACAGCCAAATCACTTGCCCTGGAACCCCTGAGCCTGTTCACTGAACCACCAGGAAGAAGACAATGTGTAGAATATGTATGCTACAACTTCTGTTCTAGTTAGTCACTTGACCACAACTCTACTTCAGCTCTCCCCTCTTCGAATTATTTTGTGTGCTTAACTCTTCAGTATGCAGCAAATCCACAAAATCTAGTGTGTGATCCTCCTACTCATTCGATGGTTTTATTGCTTTCCTAGGTCTTTGGGTCAGTTTTGTAATTAATGAGCCACTTGCTCAGTTTTCCCTAGCTTTTGGGAACATGACCACTTTTTGAGGGAGGATTCCTCCTGCATCGGCTGGAAAGTAAATGTTGTTTCTGACATATGTAGTTTCTGCATTCTACACTTGTCATTCCTCTCTAGTGGGTCATTGAACACTCTTCAACAGTCCCTTTGGATATGTGTCTCTTCTTTTTTATTTATTAAATAATAAAATATTCAATTACAGTCATCTTTGACCATCTCTGGTCAACAACATAAAACTTTACAATAAATTTTAAGTAATGTTTTTCAACAACATAAAATGTTAAGTTCTAGGTGGGTTACAAACACCCCCTCTTAAGTTCAACATCGTCCTCGATGTTGCTTAAGTATCTTCTGAGTCTTCCTGAAACAAAATTGGATATGCTTCTTGCATATGACTCTCCAATTCCCAGGTTGCTTCATCCGGAATAAGGTGTTTCCATTGCACCTTTACCTATCCAATGGTGCAATTTCGGAGAAACATTTCTCTCCTGTCGAGAATACAGTCCGGTTCCACCTGAAAATCTCCTTCTGGTTCTATCTGGATAAAATTCCAATCAATTACATGAATAGCATCATGTACATATTTTTTCAATATAGAAATATGAAACACGTTATGTACTCATAGATTAGGTGGCAAAGCTAACTGGTAAACCATTGGTCCAACTCTTGACAATATCTCAAATGGTCCACAATACCCGGGTGCTAATTTAGCACAACTCCCCAACTTAATAGAGCTTTTTCTGGGTTTTACCTTGACAAAGACATGCTCACCTACTTGGAATTCTTTATGAGTTCTTTTAAGGTATGCATGACTCTTCTGTCTGTCTTGTGCAATTTTCAGATTGCTTTGTATCTGTTTCACCGTTAGTTCCATTTCTTTCAACAATTCAGGTCCTAACATTAATCTATTTACCGGATTACTCCATGAAATGGGAGTGTTACACTTCCGACCATACAGTATTTCAAAATGACTAAGTTTAGCTGAATCTTGATAATGATTGTTATAAGCAAACTTGACTAAGTGCAAATATTCTTCCCATTTGTTTGGTTGATCCCTAACACACATCCTAAGCATATCGTCTAAAACTTGATTTACTCTTTCAATTTGTCCATCCGTTTGCAGATGATAAGCTGTACTGAAATTTAATTTAGTGTCCAATCCTTTAAACAATGAATTCTAGAAATTACTAGTAAACTTAGAATCTCTATTAGAAATTATTATCTTAGGAATTCCATGCAAACGAAAAACTTCTTTCATAAAGATATCAACAATATTAACATCCTTATAAGTAGATTTAACAGGTATAAAGTGAGTTGCCTTGCTAAGTTTGTCTACTACTACCATCATATAATCATTTTGCTTTTGATTTTTAGGCAGTCCTATTATAAAAACTATGCTGATAATTTCCCATTTCCATTTGGGATTGGTAATGGCTGCAATAAACCTGCTGGGTGTTGATGCTCAACTTTAACCTGCTAACATTCGATACACCTAGCTATATATTCCACCACTTCATTCTTCATGTTAGGCCAAAAATAATCTTTTCTTAGCATTGTTATCATTTTTTGGTAACCGGGATGTCCCGAGTAAGGACTCTTATGCACTTCGTTCAAGATCAACAATTTAATTTATGGTACATTAGGTACATATAATCTATTCTTATACATCATTAACCTTTTTCATTCAAACTGGAATCTATTTGTGTATTTTCAAATTCGTTTCCTGCAAATTTTTCTCTTAAATTTTGATAATTCTTATCCATTTTTATTCCATCTTCAAACTTATCTTACAGATCTATTTTGTAGCTGCTAATAGCGGTTATAAAATTTAGTCTTGCGTTTCTGCTTAAAGCATCAACCACCTTATTCTCCTTCCCTTTTATATGTTTGATTTCAAAATCATACTCGCTAAGGAAATCCAACCATATTGCTTGCCTGGCATTTAGATTTTGCTGATCAAAGAAATATTTTAAATTTATGTTGTCGGTCATTAATAGAAATCTTCTACCGATTAGATGATGGCACCACATTTTCAAGGCATGGATTACGACAACCAACTCTAAATCATAGGTAGCATAATGCTTTTGATGTATTTTTAACTTTCTTGATTCATATGCTATTACATGACCTTCTTGAGTTAAAACTCCACCTAGTCCCTCATTGCATGCATCAGTGCATACAAAAAAGTCCTTGTATGGATCTGCTATTTTTAAAGATAGGTGATCCTATTTTTAAAGATAGGTGCGGTAGTTAATATTTATTTTAACTTTTTAAAGATTTATTCACATTTTAAATCCCATACAAATCTCTTTCCCTTTTTCTGTAAGGATGTTATAGGATTCACAATTCTCGAAAATCCTTCTATGAATTTTTGGTAATAACCTGTAATTCCCATGAATGTTCGCACATACGATACATCCTTATAGACATGCCATTCAATTATCGCTCTTATTTTATCAGGGTCAACTGATATCCCTTCTTTGGATATCACATGACCTAAATATTGTATCTTATCTTTAAATAATTTACATTTACTGAATTTAGCGTATAATTTATGTTCTCTTAGGACTTGTAATATTATCTGCAAATGTTCATAATGTTCTTCTTTTGTTTTTGAATAAATCGGTATGTCATCGATGAAGACAATTACAAATTTATCCAAATATTTACTTAAGACATTGTTCATTAAACACATAAAAGATGTTGGAGCATTCGTTAGCCCAAAAGGCAGAACTACAAACTCATAATTCCCGTAACGGGTTCTAAATGCAATTTTAAATATGTCTTCATCTTTAATTCTGACTTGATGATATCCAGATCTCAAGTCTATCTTTGATAATGTCATTTCTCCACATACTTTATCAAACAAATCATCTATGCGGGGAAATGGATATATGTTTTTAATTGTCATCTTGTTTAGCTGACGATAATCTATACATAGGCGTAAGGTACCGTCTTTCTTTTTAACAAATATGACAGGTGCTCCCCAAGGAGATACACTCGGTCTTATATAATTTTTATCTATTAACTCATGTAGTTGTAGTTTTAATTCATTAAGTTCTAGGATATTCATCCAGTAAGGGGCCTTTGAATTGGGTATAGCTCCAGGTACGAACTCAATAGTAAAATCCAATTCCCTTTTCGGAGGAATCCTGGGATCTCTTCCGGGAATACATTTGAAAATTCTTTTAAGATTGGTTTGTCTTCAAATTTTAATTTATCTTCTTCATTCATGTGTTCATCATTCATTATATGTACAACAAAAACTTCACAACCTTTACGTACTGAAGTTTTCATTTGTAAGGCCGAAATTTATCGAACATAAACTTTCCTAGGAATTCCTTTCACTATGGCAGTTTCTCCTTTTTCATTTAAGCATGTAAATATTTTCTCAAAACAATTTAAAACTACTATGTGTTTTTCCATCCAATCCATACCTATTAAAACATCATATGATCCTAGAGGTAACACATTCAATTTCACTTGAGTTTTGAATTGACTCATAAACATTTCACAATCTTTAACATAGCTAACTAATTTTCCCTTAGTTCCTGTAGCTAACTGTACCAGCCAAGACTTTTCAAACTTATTCAAATGCAAACTACAACTTTCTACTATACTAGGTGACACATAGCTTAGGCTTGCACTTGGATCTATCAAAATAGAAATTGGTTTGTTATTTATCATACCTTCTATCTCAAACATAGATGTCTCGTGATCAGCCTATCGATTCTCCAAAGCTACATTAATTTTGGGCATCTCGTTCTCTATGTCACCAACAGTTGCTTCTTCCTGTATTGTATGCACGTTGCTGAAATTCCTCTTTCTATTAGGGCAATCCTTTGCATAAGAAGGTCCTTGACAATCCCATCATTTTATTGGTTCTCTTTGTTCATTATTTTTAACATATGTATTAGGTATGTCTCTGTTCTTTGTTGCTGTAAAATCCTGTTGTGTATTACTCTTAAAATTTGTCCCTTGATAATTATTTTTAGGATAGTTTTGAGAACTATTTCCAAAATTTCTGTTAAACTTAAAGTTATTTCTTCTTTGTTCAAAGTTATTTGATCTTTTAACCTTCCAGTTAGGTACACCTTCTCTTTTATTTCTACTTTGTTCATAATAGAAATTAGTCTTCCTCATTGCTTCCTCAAGGGTTTTTGGATTATCATATTCAATTCCGTCCTTAAAGATAAGCCGGTAGACAACTTAGAAACCTCCGTATCTTGGGATTTTCATCAATGATATAAGGTACGTATCGTAGTAAACTTAAAAATTTACTACTTAGTTCCTTCATAGTCATTGAACCTAACTTCAGGTCATAAAATGTTTTAGCCCTTTCTTCGTAATATTGTTTAGAAATTTTTTTTCTCTTAAAGTATTTTTTAAAGGTCCTCCAAGTTTAAGATTTTTCCTTGATATTTTTCACTCTTTTTATGTCCTGCCACCAAATATTAGCTTTTCCAGTTAAGTTATATATAACCATCTTTGCTTTTAATCTGTCTGAATAATTATAAATTTGAAAATACTTTTTCATTCCAGACAACCATGCCTCTACTTCTTCTCCTTTTTCCACCTCACCATTAAACATTGGTGTCTTTATCTTTTTAAACTCTCCATATATTTTTTCATAAGGTTTTTATTTTCTCTTTTTAGGGCTACTATCACTGCTTTCACTAGAATAATTATATTTCTCTCTATGTGGCTTAACATATTTTCTATGGAGGATTTAATTTCATTATCAGAAAATTTTAACTTTTTTCCTTTACTCTTGTAACATAAAGTTCCAGATTTAGATTCAGGTTCTTTCCTTTATCATTCTCTTCATTATTTAATTTAATCAACAATACATGATTTAATTCTTCTTGTGCCCTTAGAATTATTTCGTTATCTTCCTTAACATTTTGTATTTCAGCTTTTAATTCTCTCACAGATTGGAGTAATTCAGATGAGTTATTATTTCTATCATCATTCAGTTCCACCCATATATTATCATTATTAACATATTCTTGTTCATGACTGTGATGTGTTCCATCTTCGGCAGATGCCTCTACTCCTTCCATTTCCTGTAAAATAGAGATTATATTTCTGTACAAAAACAATTTAAACATAAGTTAGTATATTTTGTTTCCCAGTCTTATATTGAACACACGAGTTGAGCCAATTTTCAGGCCTAGTGTCTGTAACTGTGCTCTGATACCACATGTAACAACTCTAAAATCCATCCAAAAAAAAATTTAATTTTTGTATATCGTATAATTGCTACTAAGCTTTAAAGTTTTGCTTAAGATTTATTTCTTTATTTTGTTATATGTTGGAGTGTAAACTTGCACTGGCTATTTCTACTTGTTTTGCGAATTGCATGTTAGTTTGTTTTCTCATCATGTCACTGTCGATGTTTATTTGTCAGATATTTAGTTCATAAGTCCTGAAATCATCGTACAACAGTTTCTTAGTTTTGATGTTGAAATGTTGATTACATCCTCTTTGTTTGAAGGGGTGTTCTTGTGACGAACCTGGGCTTACTTAACTTTCGTGAAGATAATTCATGTTGATATACTTGTATATGTTTCCAGGTAAGTATTTATATCATCAATGGTTAGGTTGGAGGTTAAAATAAATTTCCAAAGTGATTTGATACCCTAGCTAAGAGTTTTTAATGCATCAAAAGTGTTAAGTGTGACCACCAACTATAAGGAAAAGTGGATGTCCTGACTAGCAACTTGAAAGAATTATTCCAAGGTTAAAACATGTGAAAGTAACTAGGAGATCGAAATCCTAGCTAAGGGTTTGATGGCATTAATTCAAAGTTTAAAATGTATGCATGCAACTATAGAAAAGTAGTAAGTATTTTATTTTAAGTGGAATATAGCTGGAGATTTTAAGGGACCATGTGAAGGCTTGCCAACTTGACTCCATGTTGGTGAAAACCCTAAATCCTAACTTCGAAGGGGTTGCATCGATAATCTTTTGTTCATTTTCTTTGTGGAGGTGAGCAGAGCTCTCGGCTGCCATGGCTATGGATAAAATCCACTATTTGCCAATCCATGCAGAGGATAGCTTCTGGTTCGCCATGGTTAACGCAGAGGTAAACTCATTGTGCCCAAATCTATTTTGGAAAATTTTCAAATATTTTCTTTAATGAAAATTTTATAATGTAATGCATTTTCTGTGTGTGCTGACAAGAGGTTTTGCGTTGCCTCTAAGTTCTCGGGTCATGTATTAATATTTTCGAAGAAGAGGAAAACTGTAGGGTTTGGAACTGCCTTGGTAAGCCTTAGGCCTTCCTAGAACATCCAGTGCACTGTGTTTCCTGTATAAGATGTGGTTTTCCTTAGCGCGGGGTCTTAGTTGTTTTCTAGTTATGCTATAATGTGGCGAGTTCGGCCCATTCAACTTGTAAAAATTAAGTTGTTGTTTTGTTGCCAGTATTTGGTCTGTTAGGGTTAGTTTATTTATTTGGAAACCATAATGGAAACCCTGTACAACATTGCTATAATGTAAATACTTCTGGACTAAATTCCCTTTTGTTGGTATTTCGCCCAACTATGTTGGTGGTTTTCTGATATGAACACAGAGTTCCAGTTTGACCATTCGACACTTATATGGGAAATTTTGTTTTCTGTTATATGTATTTCCATTGTTATTTCTTCAAGGTTCCAATGTGATTGTATTAGCGTTTTGAACCCATTCACGCATTCTGGTATTTGTATTTATGGTTTTTTTTATTATAATAAGTAAAGGAATTTTTCTTAATAATTTCGGGTAAAGCCCTAATTGTAAATCCTATTTCAATTATACTGTTTACAGTGATTTTCTTGTTCCTTTACGCCAATGATGGCTCTGTTGTAGAAGATATTAGGATTTGTTTTTGTAAAAATGGGTCGACTATAGCTCTGTTGTTTACATTTGTTTCCCAATTTGTTTTATAGGGTGCTTTAGTTTGACTGTAAAAGGATTTCTTTTTACCCTACTTCTATTTTTCGACGATTATAATGATATTGTTTTATAAAAATAAAACTTGGGCAAATCCCTAGGCACAATTGTGTGCTTGGTTAATTCGATGGACAGTGGATTCTTGTCGATAATGGCTTTGTTTAACTTAAGTTTGTTATTTCTATTTTTAAAAGATATTTCTTTCGAAATATGGGCGAATCCCTAACTACAGATAGTGTATGTGTTAAAAGGATGTATTGTTCAACCAGCCGACATTGGCTCTATTGTTTTATTGTTTTGTATTAACAAGCTCTCAGATGCTTGGTCAATGTTGCATTATAAATTTGGTTTATTACAATTGGACTGGAAGAGATGAATAACGATCCTTTACATGGATTCGATAGAGACCTATACTCTAATTATGTTTAAATGATATTTATGTTCTTCGTAGAATTTATTTAGTAATTTGGTATTACTGTACTGTGTGGAATATGTTATGTAGCTTCGATAGTGTCTTCTCGAATTCTAGGTTAATTGTATATTTATATAAATAATATCTATAGATATATTATGATTTTTACATATATTAGTTAATATATGATTAACAGAGATACTCTGTATTCCGAATGAAATCTCATTTAAATTTGAATTTTTCATTTGTATATATATATATATATATATATTTATGTGTGTGTACTGTAAGTAACTAATCTATGCGATATTTATTTTAAATAATCTATTGCATACTCTTGCTGCAACCAAAATTAACTTACTAACACACCTTTAAACATGAATACAATACAATATTTCTAACATAGATATCAATCAATAGTTTACTAATAAAAGTATATAAACCCATAGAAAATATAAGTTATCTATTAGCAGAAATTAAACATTTATTTGTAAGTAAACAAAACAGTAAGGAACCTGAAAAATAGGAGACAACACACTCCAAAGGTCATTGTTCCTCCCAACCTGCTTCCAGCACAGCCAAATCACTTGCCTTGGAACCCTTGATCCTGTTCATTGAACCACCAGGACAAAGACAATGTGTAGAATATCTATGCTACAACTTATGTTCTTGTTAGTCACTTGACCACATCTCTACTTCAGCTCTCCCCTAATCGAATTCTTTTGTGTGCTTAACTTTTCCGTATGCAGCATATCCAAAATATCTAGTGTGTGAGCCTCATGCTCATTCGATGGTTATATTTCTTGCCTAGGTCTTTGGGTCAGTTTTGTAATTAATGAGCCACCTGCTCAGTTTTCCCTATCTTTTGGGAACATGACCACTTTTTGAGGGAGGATGCCTCCAACATCAGCTGGAAAGTTAATGTTGTTTCTGACATCTGTAGCTTCTGCATTCTACACTTGTCATTCCTTTCTAGTGGGTCATTGAACACTCTTCAACAATCCCTTTGGATATGTGTGTCTCCTTTTTTATTTATTAAATAATAAAATATTCAATTACAGTCATCTTTGACCATCTCTAGTCAACAACATAAAATTTTACAATAAATTTTAAAGTAATGTTTTTCCACAACATAAAATGTTAAGTTCTAGGTGGGTTACATAGGGTTAGTTCCCCCCAACCCATCACTTAAATTTTTGGTTTTATTTTAAGAAAATTTGAAAAAAATGAGGAAGTTTTGTTTTGCAAGGAAGTTAACTTCTAAAAACGCTCCCATATGGGAGCGTTTAGGAAGCGCGATTCCCCAGTGCTTCCTGGACGCTTCCTTCGGAAGAGAGATTTAGGATCAGGGGTGGAGGGGGGGGGGGCGCTTCTACACAAAATAGGAACCAACAAACCTTAATTGTAGACCATATCATCCTCACTTCAAGGGAGTTTGTTAGATCTGGAGTCTATAAAAGAACGAACCTATGTGTTGTAGTGATATGTTGCAATTAATGTTGAAGAATGCATTGTGATGTTTTGATCATAATGCAATGTGCTTAAGTGCTTTAAACAATTTCTTTAGACACCACCTTTCTTATTGGAATACTTATCCCTTTTGCTAATTTATTTTCTATCCTATTGTTTAAAGGGAATTTTCCCAACATGGTATCATAGATATTGATTTTGACATAACCCATTGTCTGCAAATTGTGTTGGGTCATATATAGGGTTGATCAACTCTGGGATGAATATTTTTAGACTAATACATTTTTTCTTTGAACTTGGACCATTCCTATTTGATTAGAAGGATGGATTCCAAGACATAACCTGTTATTCTGAATGGGCATAACTATTCAATCTGGGTGCCAAATATGGAAACTTTGTTGAAAAGCAAGGGACTATGGAAATATACTAAGGTCACTATTCCATATTCGATTGATGACCATGATAATTTTTCATTGACGAAAAAAAGGATGAGGTAGTTGGGGTCATTACAACCTACATTTCAAGAGAGGTTTACTTTCATACAAGCGAAATCGACTACCCTCATGTCGTTTGGAGTAAGCTGAAGTCGTTGTTCGATAAGGTTAATGAAATGCAAGTGATGTAGATAGAGAAAGAGTTGATCTCTTTGGAACCCTATTCCTTTCAAAGGATTGAGTTCTATTTGGCTCACATGAAAGAACTACAACTAAATTTGAGAGAATGTGTCAAGATTTTTCCGAAGAAGGATGGACAACTCATTGAATTGGTCATGATGAATCTAAGGACACCCTATGATGTATTTTGCTCTTCATTTCGCTCCAATTGGATTTCCTGCAAAGAAGATGGTAATGAATTCACCTTTGATACCTTCTATGATTGATTGATTAAAGATAAAAAAAGTTGCTTGATGAAGAGAATCTTGGTAGAAAACACCAAGCTCACTTGTTCAAAGGCAAGACAAAGAAAAATTATAAATAACATGGGCGGCCGGATCATTGATGAGAGTGTATTGACTAACCTGCTATAGGAAATACCAATGAGTTGACATTGTTCAAGAAAAAAATAAATAAGAAAACATGTTACTATTGTGGAAAGGTAGGACATGTGGGGAAAACCTGCTTGAAGAAAACAAAGGACTTGGAAGAAAAGGTCAAGTATCTTGAAAAAGGTGCATCGACTGGTCCTTCAATCAACCGACCTACATACATATTCTCCTTTTATGTTAGCACTTCCTAGGCATTACATGCTCATACCACTCAGACCGAATGGATAGTCTATTCTGGTTGTACTCATCATATGGCTAATGATTCTTCTATATTCTCTTCCTTAAGTGGAGATACATAACATAATATTTATGTAGCTAATGATTATGCTCTCATGGTTGTTGGAAGCGACAATGTTGAATGCAAGCATAGTCAAATATCCAATGTCTATCATGTACCTAGCTTGAGCGCAAACTTGTTGTTAGTTGTTCATCTTACAAAGACTAAGAAAACACTTGATTTTTTGTCATATCACTTTAATATAAAGGATCTGAGGCTTAGGGGGGTGATTGTTGCTTCAATATATTTAGATCCCAAATATGTACTATACAAGTTCTGTGAGTCTCCCATAAATGATTTCCAACCAATTGGGCCGACTACACTCATTACTTAGACCGACGAAAAAAGTTGAATTTGGCATGAATGACTTCGACATCTGAACTTTCAAAGATTGAAGAATACGGTAACAAAAAATATGGTTACTGGTCTCCCAAAGACTATCCCACCTCATAGAGTTTGTAGAGGATGTGTGCTTGGAAAGCATCATCAGGCATCCTTTGATTCCGAGAAATCATGGCAAGGACATGATCGAGTAGAACTTGTTCACATTGATCTTTGTTACATGAAAAAACCTCATTAGTAGGTGTGAAGTATATTTTAACCTTCATTCATGATTTCTATAGAATTACATGGGTATATTTCTTGAAGAATAAAATTCATGTCTTTGAAATATTCCAGGAATTTATTGCATTGGATGAAAAGCAATGTGGCCGGCCTATCAAATGTTTGAGATCAAACAATGGTGGAGAATATGTGGGTCGACAATTGAAGAATATATCTTGCAAAATAGAATTTCTCGGAAGAATGGTAGTGTTGCACCGATGGAACATCTTCTTGAAACCTATGATATTGACACTTATGCTAATGCTTAGGGAGTTCCTGAATGGGAAAATGATATGGCTAAAGAAATGGATTCTTTGAAGAAGAATCACACTTGGGAACTGGTTTCTCGAACTCAAGGAAATAATGTTGTGAAGTTTCGATGGGTCTATAAGATGAAGTTTACTTCCAACAGTATTGTTAAACGTCACAAGGCGCGAACAGTAACCAAGGGATTCTATCAACAAGAAGGAATCAACTACATTGAAACCTTTTCTCCTATTGCAAAGGTGAACTATGTTAGACTGATTCTTTCCCTTGCTGCTCGTTTTGGATGGGAACTTCATCAAATGGATGTTAAAAGTGATGTTCTTTATGGAGACTTGTCTGAAGAAATATATATGGAAAAACCTCTTAGTTTTGTGATAGATTCTAATCTTGTTTGTCAACTAAAAAAGTCGTTGTATGGTTTGAAACAAGCACCGCATGCTTGGTATGAAAAGATTGACCCTTTCTTTACCAATCTTGGCTTCAAATGTTGTGAATATGATCACAATATTTATCTATTACATGTTCATTGTGATACTTTGATTGTGGCATTTTATGTTGATGATTTATTCATAACCAAAAACAATGTCAACTTGATTTTGGATTTGAAGAAACAACTTGCAGATATCTTTGAAATGAATGATCTTGGTTTGTTGCATTTCTTTCCGGGAATTCAAATTTTGCAAATGGATGATGGTATATTTATTTCAACCAAAATATGCTTTGTATATTTTGAAACGATTCAAAATGGACCACTGTAAGTCTTGTGCTACACCTTCTTATTTAGGTGTTAAATTGTCTAAAGTCCGTGAGACTCTCCTTGAGTCGATGCTACTCTTTAACGATAGTTGGTCGGTAGCTTGATTTATTTAGATCACAATCATCCCGATATCTCCTTTGTTGTTAGTTTGGTTTCTTGGTTCATGTAGGATCCTAAAGAAATACACTGGAAAGATGCAAAGAGAATTATTCGCTATATTAAGGTAACTTATCTGTATGGTATTAACTATTGTCACAGTTCAAAACCACTGGTCGTGTTTACTGATTCAATATGGAGAGATGACATTGATGACTACAAGTCCACTTCTAGCTATGTGTTTCAACTTAGTTATGGACCCTTGGTCTAGTGATCATGTAAGAAAGAAAATGTAGTCTCTTTTTCAATTATAGAATCAAAATATCGTGGTGTTGTCAATGCAGGTACATAGGTAGTTTGGATCCATCAGCTTTTATAAGAGCTTGGTTTTGTTGTTCATTCCTCTACTGCTATCCATTGTGACAATCATAGTACGATATAGGTTGTTGACAATCCTATTTCTAAAAAAAAATGAAGCATGTTGAGATTCATATTCACTACTTGCAACAATTAGAATAGGACAATGTTGTCACTCTTGTTTATTGTAGGACATATGATCGAATTTTTGATATCTTTACGAAGCTTATACCAAAATCTAAGCTTGTGAAACCTCGGGTTATGTGTTGTGGGAAAAATAGCCACAAGGGTGGATAGCCTTCCCATAGTGAGAGTATCCTTGAGGTTGTGGCAAGGACCCAATATTGTGTTTGAGAAATTAGTAACCAAAAACCCTAAATGGCCAAGCAAACTCCTGAGTAGAAACAAAAACAAAATAACAAGAAATAAAATAAAATAAAAAGGGGTTAAGTGATAAACCAAACAAGATGGAACAAGAGTGTTCCAAACCAAGTTATTATTCCCCAATTGTCCATCTAAATACAATAATGTCACCTAAGAGGTGCAAGCTTCAAGGGAATCCAATGATATCCCTTAGGGAGGTCCTTCTTATCCACACAATTGCAAGATAAATTGGATAGAACAATGGAGAAATTGTTTTCTCTTAGGGGAAGAGAGAAACAGAGCTTTGTGCATGCCAATTTGAGGGAGAATTATATAGAAAGAGGATTTCTCAATGTAATTCCAACAACATAACTTTGCTCTAATTTTCTCCTATAGAGTGCATGCCCATGGCTTCCTTTTATAAGCCAAATGGAGGCCAAGAAACATCTAGATACACATGTGAACACTCCTTCCTTTGAACTAGTTTCCCAAGTACATGATATGGGCTATCCAATGCTCCCAAGCATGTGAGGAGTCCCATTTTTTATTTTTATTTTGGAGCCAAGATAGTCATTCTGAGCCTTGAATGCACTGTGAAAATATGTGGTCCCATTGTTTTAAAAGTAACATGGGTTTTGAGAGAATACCGCATGGGTACATGTGAGAGACTGTACAGATTAGTCATGCTAGTAGAGCGGGTTTCCAGTGTGATTTACCATTTGACCGATTTTGGCATTTTGGGACTCACAGTTTTGTCTTCTGGATCTGATGAAGATGTCTTTGGTGATCTACATTTTGTATGTTGATGACGTATTTCTGCAATATTATCCTAAGTGTCACATGTATGCGATATTTACGTGTTAACATATGCCCCCTGATGTATAAGGTTCAGACGGTACTATAGGGCCAATAATGCATCATCGTTTCTTTTCTCTCCATGTTCTAATAAGTTATCAAGAATTTGTTGGTGAAAAAGACATGCCCATGGGGGAAGGTTGTTGGTGATGACCATTGAAGCTGTAAATAATAGTGATGTTTTATACAAACAAGGAAATCATACCTATGCTCGTGAAAATATGTCAGAATGGATTACAAACAAGAGGGGACTAAGGGTTCAACTCTTGATACTGCTGCTGATAGGATAAGGTTGGCTCTGATCTCTGTATGAGAAAATGAATCGTGTAAATGATGTTACTTGTGTCGAAGAAGTGGAACTGGTGATGATCATGAACATCCCCCTAGGGTGGGTGACCTGAGTAATGATGAAGCTATTGAGAGAACTTCATTGAACTGGTTGTGCTGCTACCGTGAATCATAAATGTGAACATTGTTACCTCCAAAACAAATGACTTCCCATGATGTGATGGATGTGTTGGTGTCGAGCATAGGGAAGACTACAAATCTAGGAACCAATAATGGCTCTCCTTACTTAGGTTGAGGTGATCCCTTATATTAATGAGAAGGGACCCCAAGGTAAAATTGAAACTATTGCAACTCTCAGAATATGATGTGTTGATGTCGATGAGAGTTGAAGCATGTGGTAAGATGAGAGAACCAAGATCATTTTGTAACCAACTAAGGAACTGATAGATATAACAAAATAATGGTTGATAAGCGTGGGGCTAATGAATTCCCTTGATCGATGTAAATAGGGGTGAGTAACTGACGAAACCATTCTTCAAATAGTGATGTGGGGTGGAATAGAGGGAAATAGACTACATATGAAGGGATTTATCAGAGAGACAATACTGAAGAGATAAGGTGAATGATAAGACCAATAGTGTTGGGGTTAGGTGGAATCAAATACATTGATCAAGGGCGACCAAGGTATGCTTCCAAGAGAATAATGTGATGGGGTCCCCACATTTTTTTTTCTGAATCAGGGGACTCTTTGTACACAAAGAATGATTGGTGGGGTTCCCATGGTTTTGGGTGGATTGGTGAACCAATTTATATGGGTGGGAATCCCATGGTTTTGAGCGATTTAGGGATTCATTTTGATGATGATGTAATGGTTTTATGTAGATGAGAAGATGGGTGCCCCATGAATCAATGCCATGCAGAATGCTCCTGTAGGAATAATTGAATGGAATTGGTGTCTTAAGAGGGTGGGGCCCCCACTGGTGTCTTCTCTAGGGTTGATGATACAAAGAAATGCAAATGGTATATTGATCATGAGGGGAATGAGAGGTTATTTGTGAGTCGTAATCATAACATGTGTCGAGGAATCTGGATTGCTTTGGCGAGCATAATGCAAGGAGATGTTATGTGGTTGCAACTTGAAAAACTAGGCGAGTGATCAAAATCCTCAGTCTTGATGGGGTTTGACATCATGGGTGCCAAAAGTATGATTTGCGAGGTAATGGTGCACACACCCATGAGGGAACATGTTATTATGAAGACAGAATTGATGGAATTTCATGATCGAGAAGAAGGACCCTATGTTTATCAGTGGGAGTATTGGGTACTTTGAAATTTAAATAGGGGGAGAACGCTCCCTATATGCCATGTCAAGATGATATACCTTTGATTGGATTCCATGAACCATTGTTGTAAAGTGGGAGGTTGTTTTATTGCTGGTAATCCTAAACACATGACGAAAATACCAAGTGTAATATAGATTATGAAAAGAGTATGGACAATGCATAAATTGGACAAGAGACTAATGCACTTGTGGGATGGCCGTAAAAATGGTTGTCAGATGAAGTTTCTCAGATGATGGAGAAGATGGTACCATGTTGAAGAGTTTGAGATGATGACCATGGTGGTGTGAACAGTTCATAAAACGAAGCTAGGTTTTTCCCGCACGGGTTGTTTGAAAATCAGGGGAACCTTCTATAAATAGAGGTGGGGCCCACTTTTCGAAATCATTTTTACCATTTGTTGTGTGAGTTTCCTAGATCATTTTTGTTGATTCTAGGAGACTCGGCTGTCAATTTTTCATTCCACGAGTTCTAGGTAAGCCTAAAACTCATCCTCATCATTTATATTTGGTCAATTTTTAGCCTAGGGATTTTACTTGGCCATACGACCAGCCGTTCAATTTTCAGTTAGTCGCATAGGTTTTGAGGGGTCTCCCGTGCTACCCTACATAGGTATCTCCTTGAAATCCATGTGTTGTGCAGGAGGTGCATGCTTCGATTGCGTGTACGTTTCACACGAGCATTTAGAAAACATCCGCGGGGCTTGTGTGGTCGAACCGTGCAATATGTCCTGCGTGGAATTGTCGCACGGTTAAATTTGTTACACTTGCGCTAAGCATGACTGAATGGTTTTGTTGCTTGAACTAATATTTAGCATGATTGTACGACTATGTGTATGCACAAATTGCGCTAGTTTGGTTAGAATATTTGCATAATTTTGAGTCAATATTTTATTCATGAAACTCATTAATTGACTCTGGTTTTGGTTTTGTGTGACTACATGTTTCTTCTAAGTATAGTGGTGGCGTACGTAGAGTGGTGGGAGAGACACTATGACGAGCTAGCATTGATTTTGGATAGAACACTTGTATCCATGTAGGCCCTGTGAGATGTGGGGCTACTGAATTTATTTCAGTCTCCCTTCATGCGGTCCAATGACACCCTGCTGCAGGAAATTATGTAGCTGTGGGACCCCGGTCGAGGGTGTTTCCACGTGGGTGGTGAGGACCTAAGTATCATGGATCATGATATCTATTTTGTAGTGTCCCCATTTTGGATAGAACCATGGAGGAACCCTCTAACCCATCCAGTTTCATGGGTTCAAGAGGAAATAAAACACCTTATTTAGGAATAAATTGGACCATGGTTATTTTGAATTAATAAAGTTAGGCCCAATAGAAGTATTAAAGTCCATAGTTGAATAAATGATTATTAATATTTTATTTATGAGTTGTAAAATGGATAGGAGGACCCATGAGGGAACATAAGGGATTAGTTGGACCTTGTAAGATGTTTCTAAAGACAGAATTTGGAAGAAAAACAATAAAAGTAGAAAGCAATGACAAATAGAAAGGTGGCAGGGAAAAGGAAGAAAGCAGGAAAGTGACAATAAAAGCAGAAAGCGGAGAAAAGAAGGAAAGTGACAAGAAAAGAAAAAATCCACAGAAAAGAAGGAAATAATTTTTTTTTAGGAAAGGAATACCAAAGCAAGGAAAGTTCAGAAAATCAAGAAAATCTACACAAAGCTGCAATTACCAAAATTGACTGAGGAAGGCGCATTGGATGAGGCTTGAGGGTCCACAAGCTAGCTAGCTTGTCCAAGAAGCCAATTGCATTATAAAACAAGGTGGTGAGCACCCATTCAGGATTTGTTTCCATTCTTGAAATTTGAAATTGGAGAGCAGTGTGTTTTTCATGAATTGGGATATGTGCCCTTAGTCACCAGTTGGGAGATGTGCCCCTACTGTTACCAATCTATTTGAGGAATCAACTAGAGTTTGAGGAAGAATGAATCTAGCCTCTCTTATGGGGTTTATTGAAGGTATTGAATGTCATTTCCAGATCTGATCTCAAGCTTGGATTGAATTGTTGCTTGAGATTTTAATCATTGGGAAGAATAAATCACTTTCGAAGCAACCTTCAATCTTCTCTTCTTCTTAAATATTTTGTTGTCCTTATCCTAGCTAAATATTCAGTTAGATATTGAGGAGATGGAATCCATCCATTCACAGTGATTTATTTGTAGGTTCATATGATGTTGCGGCTTATTCAAATTCTGAAGAAGAGTTGTTGAAGCAATTGGTTCGAATTCCATAGTTTGATACTCTTTTCATTGGAATATTTTAGGTACTGAGTAATGTGATGTATAAAGACTATCATGGAGGGTATATTGAAATTTGACTAGTTTCCCGAAATCAATTGACTAACTGTCTTCTGCTCCACTAATTTTAGCTTTGTCAGTTGCTTCTATTAGATAAGGTCAAGATGAACATCTTCCAATCCTTAATCTAGATATTTGTGACTCTTAGGCTTGCTTAAATTCGAGTTGAAAATCACCTTACTACGCAATCCTGAATTGTCATATCATTCACAAACCCACTCAAACAACTAGTTATATTACCCCCAACAATTACTAGAAGCATTCCTTTTCAACATAAGTCCTCGGGGAATGTGCATTGACAACCTTGGTTCATCCAAGGAAATATTCCCAAGCGTGAAGCACCCATAAATGTCCTGTTGTCGGAGTATTGTCCTATTTTACATATGAGTTTCAGACTTATAATATCCTAAATCAATTCTTGGGATGGATTAGGAAGAGTCCTATGCATGATTAAAAATGTCTTCTAAATCCTAGTTAAAAAAAATTAACTAGTTTGGTCTCATATATTCCACTATTTTTGTTTGAAGTTTTGTAAGTTTTATTTAATATAATTTCGATCGAAATAGGGACATTACATATTTATTAATGGGTCTTCCCATCTGTGGGGTGAGGGATACCACTAGTCCATTGATGGGGAGGCATTGTACTATTAAGCATATCATTGATCAATACTACGGTGGACATCCTCTGGATTGGGTTTCTCGACATATTGGGATTGCTTGGATTATAGGTGTTTCAATTCAAGAGATGGCTACTATTATGGTGCAGGTGCTCACAAGGGTGACAACCCCCCACAAGATTATGGGAAGTTAGATCCTTCTAGTGGAGCAAGTGATGGTTGGACACAAGGTGGCCTGCGGATCAATGATGCTACATCAGTTGATGGGGATGTTGTCTAAGAGGTCATGGAGAGGTTCCAGGACGTTTACCTATGGGAGTGTGATATGCTCTTACTTTTTTTAGTGATTGATCTCACTACAACCGCTGGTGGTAGTTACCTTGAGAGGGCCGAGGGATCCACATATGGAGTACTAGGGGCGAGTGATGCCTAGGGCAGGAGGAGGAGAGATCGGGGCCTTCTTTACTACACACTACCTCTAGATATGGAGGAAAAAGATTGGCACTATGGAGAAATATCCATTGAGTAGGATGGATTTACAGAGAAACCTAGAGCTACTGGTACCTATCCATGGCTGGATGGTCGAGGTATGTTTTTTTATACATGTTTTTTTACATTTGGATAATATATGCGTGCGCGCACACACGCACACACACATATAATGGATATTAATGTTGGTTTTTTTTTTGTGATGCAGATGTCAAGCCTGTGAGACTAGTTCGAATGTCAATAGTTGTAGGTGTGCCCCCCCTCCTACCATGTGTCAACATCGTAGGAGGGGTGAGGAGTCTACTGAGGGTGCAGAGGTAGCTTATAAGGGTGCATTAGAGGACCATATCGATGCGGTTCTATACGACTTGGAGAGGATGCTAAAATTTTTGATGGTGGATGTGGATGAGCATCCACTAGATGACCTAGGTGACGAGTAGCTTGATTAGGTGGTAGGACTACTAGCAGAGTGTGGGACAAGGTGGCGCTAAGTGATGTGCAGGGCTGTAGTGGCAAGCCACTTTGAACGAAGAGTTCATGGAGGATATGATTCTCCACTAGCAGGGTTAGTACCAAATCCAGGTCTAGGAGGTCTCTCAAGTACATCGATGGCACCGATGTAGGAAGTGCACCTATTTGAGATCTTGGGACCCTGGGGTGCATTACCGGGAGAGATTCCTTCATTGTATGAAACTCATATGTATTTTTGTATAAGGATAGGTGCCCCATTTTGTATATGCCATTGGAATAACCTATGGGACGTGATTATTTCTTTTATGTATTTTCTCCATTTTGAAACTCGATTTCGGTTTCCCTAAACCTTACTAGTTTCCTTTTGGCACATCCTGGTGTGAAAACACCAGCAACACTTATCTTGTCGCTTCTTTGTGTTGTATTCTTGTTAGGTGGAAAGGCTCTTTGACATGGGGAATATAGTGGCATTATCATGCAAAATTACTTCTACTAGCCAAATCTATGACAATATGTCAACACGTGTATCATATTATGCATTGCTTGTGTCATTGCAAACCTACCATCAAGAATAAATGGATGTACACTCCTAGTGTATGCTCTAAATTCAAGAAACTCTAGGAGTTCATATCTATGGTGTACATATCAAGATTTCCTTCAAACAAACATGGAAATGACTATGTGTTTGTGATTATTGATCAGTTCTCTAAGATGGTCGTATTAACACCTACAAAAAATAGTATCATGGTAGAGGCCACTTCTAAGATATTCTTCATGCATGTTTGGGTTCATTGGAGGCTCCCATGAACCATTAATTTAGATAGTGATAGTAGGTTCCTAAGTATTTTTGGCCAGTTTGTGGTCAAACATAGACATCAAGTAACCAAATTGACTTCCTTTCACCCCTAAACCAATCGACAAACATAGGTAGTCACTGTCGGATAAGATCCTTCCTTATGTTCAACATAGCTACAATAGAGCCCTTGATAGCTCTATTGGACACAACCATTTTTATGTGTGGTTATGGTTCCAATCATTGGCCCCAATTGACGTAACTCTGCCATTCACATATATAGAAGAAGAATACTCCCATGCTTACATTGAGACTAATAGAATAACCAAATTTGTTGAATGGATCAGACAAATCCAACAATAAGTTCATGATATTTTTTAGAAAGATAATACCATGTACATGTAGCACCACAATCAACATCGGGTTCCACACAAGTTTCAGGCGGGAGATAAGTTATGGTTTCATTTGAAGAAAAAGTGCTTCATAGGAACCCATTGGAAGCTCTTCCCACTCTGATATGAGCCTTACACCATCACCAAGGCTATAGGTGAGAATTATTTTGAATTAAGTAGTCCCCCTTTCCTTGGCTTGGACCTTATATTTAATGTGGAGTTGCTTCAACCTCTCTTGGACACCTTGTAGGTGGTTGAGCACTTGGACTTGTTGATTAGGAAAATGGAGTTGTCTTAAAACCAATGCTTTCAACCTCTTTTTTGGATAAACCAAAGGAAACATAATGGGACCCTTGTTTATAGCCTTATGCATCCATTGCTTTCATCCTTCATTAGTGAATCTAGTGAGACTTCTAAATATAGATAAAAAATAACTACAACTAAACTATAAGAATTGTTTAAAAACTGCAATAACAAAATATGCTTTACAAGTAACGCAAGTACTTTTTTGTGTTTATAAATATCACAAGGATAAACAACTTAAAATATGTAACAATATATGAACAAGTGTTAGTTTAAAAAAAAAAGGAGTCATAAAAGGAGATTTGATTGGCATGTAAACGTAATAGGATAGATACAGAAAATACAGTCTAAGCATCCCAACAATATAAACATCACAATAGTAGAAACATATTATTCTTTATTGATATCTTCCATCAATACACAAGGAATACACCCAATAGTTTCTTTCATATTGTTTGACGTACACTCCACTCGAGCGGACGTGAGCTGGATCTCCCTAGCTCAAGGTAATACTAGAACAAATAGAACAGATTATAAACCACTTTCCTAGATCTAGTTAAGGATCAAGTAATTAGATGTCTTACCTTAAGTTCGTAGTTCTTTCTCATGGATGTTGTTCCACGTCTCACGGCCGTCAGATCTCAACTGCAATACCTGCCAAGACACACAGAACAAGACAAACAATTAAAAAGCATCTAAACAGTAACAGATCTAAGTAAACAATTAAGTAGGTAAACTACGCAATATCATCAACACAACAATATTGGTGGAAAGCATTTATATTACTTTAAAAATAGGGAAAGTACATAGAAAATAACGACTACAACTAGAGCTTAACGAAGTAGTCCTTCTCCATCCAAGCCAATGCCTTATCCTCTCAAGGAAGTGTGAGTCTCTCAATGGATGAGTAGAGATCTCTCTAAAGGGATTTCACCAGCATGTAGACACTATAGACTTCCTCCCTTTGGAATGGGATAGAGATTCATTTATATAGGACTAAGTGGATAGGGTATGGATAGGGTAGGTTGAGATATGGTAGGAGAGATATAGGGGATCCTTCCAAGAGGTTAGGAACTGAGTGCCAACTCTCCCAAAAGGTTAGGGATAGGGATTCATGTTAGCTAGATTTGAGAATGGGCTTGAAGGAACTATTTTTATCCATTAACTGACATCATCGCATCCTACAAGAGGACACGCTGCGACGTCGCAAGTTGCATGAGGACAGCCTGCGATGACCTCTCAAAACCTAGTATGAATGAGTATGTATCTCTTCCAAGTTAAATGACTTAGCTAAGTAAAATTTAGGGATGTATACACTGAATCTCATGATGGTAAGATTTTAGGTGTAACAGAATGCCCCCCAAAGCATGAAGTTGTTGAAATTTGGATAGGTGAAATGATTTGACAGAAGGAATGGAAATGGCTCGTCGGACAAAGGACGCTGCTGCAGTACAACTGACTCTGAGTACACAGTCTCATATGATGTACAACATGGCTTCTGACCAATACATTGTAGATCCATGATAGTAATGACCGACTAAACACAATCATGGCTACTAGACCCAAGCGTAGATCCATGATGAGATGATAACATAGCCACGACCAATACAAATGTGGATCCGTGTAACATGACTCAAAACAATCTCCATTGCAACCTGGGTAAAACATGACTCCCTAGGGCCTTCAAGATGAACCCACAATGATACGAATCTATCCATGTGATTACAAATGTCTTGATGTCGAACATGGTAGAAGCCACTTGATTACTGGTCATTGATGTATACCATTAACAAGCGCGAGGTAAATCACCATTAATGTCAATTATTTCCAAGGTATCATAGTACATATCATCAAGCGTGAATAAATGAGTTGAAGTTGAATGCATGATGAAATATTTCAATCAAGAGTCAATGATGTAAACTCATGTTGAAAGAAAGGTAACCTGCCATTGAGGCATGCAGGCCCAAGGTACTTGATTGGTTTCTAGATTCAATCCCCGGATGATGTGTTGAAGTCGACAAAGATGAATCCGTCGAAGGAGGGCCATGATGCATCCCCCATCATCGACACGAAACACGACTACAGATGTTTGGAGTAAATCAGATGATAGAATGATGTGCAAGACTGACTCAAGGTAGACCAACATGATCGAAGGTATACTAACTGTAGATGATGCGCAATGAACATCTCTTGAACATGGGCATGGCATGACTTGGCTGTATTGACATGACGAGAAAGACACCAACCTTTGATGCAACTGATTTTGGAAGCATTCTTTGGAGGACCCAAAGGAGTGACAAGACTCATGGAATTGATAGGACTCGAAGACAAACAGATTACCCAAGTACTGGATGCAAATGAAAACTAGTTCCATGTTCAAGAGTGACTATGTGCTGCCACCGATAAGGGTGTAACACAAAATATTTCCTTTTTCCCCATCATGAATGATGAGTGCCTCACTTGTTTTTTAATGAGCTTGATGAGGGTAACCAGATGCTCGGTATAGCTAATCTCATAGATGAGTCCAATCCCAAATGTTTTACGAACGTAGGAAATGAAGGGTTTGTCCCATGGTGGGCCCTTCAATGTAAAATTTTAACGAGTCCATAGAAGGTAAACTCAGTGTCATTTCATGTTTAGAGAGTCTGAAAAGAACTAAAGAATATTGCAAAGGTCATTTTTCGTAAGGTTAGCCTCTTCGCCCGAAAAAGGGTAAACAATGCGAGAGAGGACTCTTCCAGTCATGTTTTCCTGGAATATTCCTTTTTCGTAAATAGTGCCCCGTTGTCCGAAAAAGGGGTAAACTATCACCAGGAAGACAATCATTCAAATCCTTTTACAAGCGTGAACGAATCAATTTCACTTGGCCATCTTTTCCCATTTTAGGATTCTAAAAAGAGCTTAAAAAGGACTCCATGAACAACTTTGTCATGGTTGGTAATCGAGTACGACAAAGGAAAAAGTAAACTCGACACAGTTCATTTTTCCGTACATAGTCTAGCGAGGATGGATAAAGTGATAAACCTATACTCGGTAGACACACCTTTTTACTCAAATTTTTAACGAGCACGATAATGGTATCAAAAGCACTCGAAATCTTTTTCATATTTGAACCAGAGCACGAAAAAGTAAAAACTAAGCTCAAACCACTTATCATGTTTTAACCAGAGCACGAAAAAAAGTGAAAAGTAAGCTCAAATACTATCTTACTGTTTTTAACGAGCTTGAAGATAAGTTGGAAGAATGCTCATGATGTTTGCTTCATTTTTTAATGAGCTTGTTAACAAAAAATGAACAATGCTCAGGATAATTCCCATTGGCAGGTTTCTTCCCAACATGATGGCTAGAGGTTGGAAAGTTTCCCCCCAGCACAAGGAACTGATGGCTTACTTCTAGTATGATTTCTAGAGGTATTGATTCATTGTTTAACGAGCTTGATACAGGAAAAGCTAGGGATTATTTTCATGGTTTAATGAGTTCGAAAACCAAAAAGGGAAAGTATGCTAAAAAATGATCCCATTGGTGGATTCTTCCCCAACTCGGTATCCAGAGGTTGGTACATGCCCCTAGCATGATTGCTAGAAGTAAGTGACTTAGCTCCAAGATGGTATGGAGAGGAGCTTGAGTTGAATTTGGACTCTTTCCCAACATGGTATTTAGAGGTTGGTACATGCCCCCTAAGCTTCATTTCATCCGCCTATAGGTAGATGAAAAGAAGGTTCAGGTACTAAGTCTACGAGAAGACTCGACTCAAGGGAAAGGATTTGTTTCATTTTTTAACGAGCTTGACACAAAAAGGGAACTATGCTCGGAGAATGGTTTCATTTTTATGCAAGCTTGAAACCAAAGGTAAACTATGCTTGGGAGGGTCTATTTCATTTTTTAGCAAGCTTGAAAGAGAATAAAACTATGCTCACGGGAACCTATTTGATTTTTTAATGAGCTTGACATAGAAAGGAACTATGCTCATGGGAACCTATTTGATTTTTTAACGAGCTTGAAGCCAAAGGTAAACTCTGCTCAAACTACTAGTTTCATTTTTTAGCGAGCTTGAAACCAAAAGGGAAAATTAGCTCAAACTACTGGCACCTATCCAGAAGTTGGTAGTGTGCCCCCCAGTGTGATGTCCAGAGGCTAGAGATACGCCCCTCATGCTTAAGGGGAAGAAACCACTAATACGTGTGGAACGTTCATGGAAGTTTGTTGAATGGCAGTCATGCAATGATTGGGTGTCACAAAGGAAAGATGATCAATGGTCACAATCCTCCCATCATAGGGAAAATGCATCACTTGAAAGAGTGTGGACATTATGGATTTCATAGCATAGACATAATCACGTCCAAGGAGTATATTGAAATCTAAAGGACCTTGGACAATCATGACATCAACATAAACAGTTTTACCTCTCAACATGATAGGTAACTGCGGGAGAATCCCTAAAGGTCCAATAGGCCTTCTATTAAAAGCCAAAATTTGGCCAGTAACTGACACAAGCTGAGGAGACCCTATAGCTTGCCAAGCAGTTGAGGATAAAATACTAACAAAAGCTCCCTCATCAACTATACAGAAAAATATTTCCTTATCGGCAACACCTACAGATATCTGGAAAGGAACATCTGAGGGGAGACGAGATTCTGCTAGACTATTCCAATCAAAGGAAATAACCTCAGTGCTTGGAGGGGGTCCTGTGGGAATGGACTCTTTCCCCCCATGATCGGAACTGACTAGAAAAACAACAATGTTTATCAATCCACTCTCATTGGGGAGAGTAGGATGAGATGAAGACCGTGTCAAGGTGACAGTTGCAGTCTGAACGCTCTCTGCTAGAAGAGCGGGATCAAGTGGAGATGACAATGACTCGATCACTTCACTCTCGGAAGGAAGAGTGGGATCAATTACAAATGAAACAGAATTGATCACTTGGTCAACTAGGGGGGGGTTGAGGGACAACTTACTATCACTTGTTTGAAGCACCTGTCGAGGACTAGTAATATCTTCCAACCACCGTGAAGCTTCATCCATGCTTGGACAAAGGAAAGTACGGTGCATACCCTTGCATATCAAACATGGATATAAGACTTTACCCTTTCGACCCTTCACCAACGGGTCACTGGTAGAGGGAGTGTCATCAACATGATGGTCATAGGTTGACGATACAAGCAGTTTGGGGTTTCTAGACCACATTTCTGACACACGGGAAAGACCGAGACAATCTTGAGAAGGTGATCACCCTTGCAAGGGAAATTGGGATTACAAGGTGTTCTCATAGAATGAGTTCTATCAGAGGCAGATGGTTGACGCTCGGTCCCTTTCTTATCCTTGTTCTTCTTCTTCTTCTCCACCTTCTTACTAATATCAGAGTTTTCAGTAGGAGAAGAGCAAGAGACAGAAGCCAATTCAACTTTCGACGAAGAAGTAGAAGGGTCACCATGATATTGATGCTCATGTGGTGAAGAACCTAGGTTCAACACAATTGGTGCATTTGGTGTAACTGGATTGGAGAACAACCATACTGGTAATCCTATCGTTAATCCAGGAAGACTCAACGTAGCCATAAAGGGAGGACCAACAGTTCCATAAGGGGGAATAAAAAATGGCATACCTTGGAAAGGGGTTTCCTGGTTGGTAGTCCCGGAGGAATATTCCATATCTAAACTTTCTAAGAGTCTCTAAAGTACCACACAAATCAAAAACTATTCAAGTCTAAAAGCAACAAGCAAATTGTGTGAATAGGAGTGGATAAATAGTCAAGATCCTCACAGGATTGTCAAGGCGCCACAACTCGCTATATACCGCAGGGTCCAACAGTAAAACACGAAAAGGAGGATTGGGACCGTACCCTTTCCTAAATACCCGATTACCTGGACAGTACGTGCATAGTAATATCTCCAAGTGTTGTTCTCGGTGTATTTCTCTGCCAAGACGGCCAAAAGGTTAACTCAGTTGGTCACCAGAATCCTAGGAGTGTCTCCCGATATACGCTAGGTACATGGGAGTTCAAATTCGTAGTGATGTTGTCTAATGCACAATCGTATGGCATGAGAGCTTCCGATATACTACCGAGTACGTGAAACACCTTTCGATATACGCCAAGTACTCGTAGTACTTGGTGGGTACGTGAAAAAGATCCGATATACTAATAAGTACGTGGAAGACTACAATACCCCCGGAATACAGTGCTGGAAAATAACGACAACTGTCACGCTTAAATACGCTGGAACACGTCTCTAAATTACACATAGTTATTAAATGATTTTAACCTAAGCTAGCGTTAATTTTATCTTGTGCAGTTAGGTGGATGCATGAGGTGAGTACATAAATGTAAACATAATGCAATCCTCAACTACATGATAATGCACATTTTTCTTTGTCATTCAATGAAACCTACTTAAGGTAAGGAGATATATTTTTCTCTTTTATAATCAAAAGTACTTAAGTAGTAGAGAAAAGAAGAATTCCTTCCTAGAGTGCAATAACTCTAACTTTCTGCAATAATCAGCTAAAAAGCACAAAGAAAATGAAAGATGCAACTAACATTAACAATATATAGGACAAAATTATGAATCACTTTCAATTTTCAAATGCATGTATAAAAAATGGAACTTGATAATTAAACACTTTTCATATCTATATACAAAAAGTGAGAGAATATCTACAACACTCTAATCATTCATAAATTCCCAAAGAAAAATGACAAGCACCCAAACAACTCAAAGGTACTCAAGAAATGATCAAAATCTACCAAATGCAATAATTATAATTCATTTCCTATCTTTTTACACTTGAAAAAGACACATCTAAGCTACGGAAAGAAGGATTCCACAAAAGTTTCCAATCAAATGCAAGACAAAGAAAAGCACTTAATAATCATGTCTAGTTCAAATGTACACAAAACTGAAACAAACCTTTTCTTCTTCCTATTAGTGTCAGACCAAAGATGCCAAATGATCAAATTAAAGCAAGAAGAATACTTATATTTTCCAATTTCATGAATATAGCAAAAGAGTGAGAAAATCAAGGTTTTCTTTGAACTAAAGTGGAGACAAAGAATCAATCTTTTCCAATAATCATTAGATAGCTTAGCATGTAAAGGAAACAAGACGAAGTTTGTGATTAGATGAAACAATTTTCAGAGGGTGCGGTTGAGGGTTAGGGTTTTGCGGCGAGCCTAGAGTGGGTATGTGCAAAGTGTCAGAATGTTTGCAGGCTAGCTCGTCCCCTGCGGTGGGCCAACGGAATGTCCCAAGCCGTGATGGTTGAGGGGATGTAATCTCCAAGTATAGGGAAGGAAGGAGAAATGTCAGCGGCTGATGATTGGAAGAAAGGGCTTAAGTGAAGGATGGGGCCGGGGGGTTGTCTATCCAAATCCTCATTAATCCTAGCCATCTAGGTTCATGCAGAGAAGGTAAGAGAGAAGGTGGATCAATGGAAGGAGAAGGCCCTGATCAGTAAGTTCATTGGAATCTGGCCCCGAGAAAGAGATCTGGTAAGATGGATCAAGCAGACTTGGAACCCTAGGGGTGAATATGATTTAAACCTAGGTGCGAAGGGTTTATTTTCCATAATATTTGTTAATGTTGAAGATAGGATAGAGTTCTTGAAGGAGGCCCTTACTTCTTCTTCTCAGATGGTCTGTATCTGAGACCCTGGAAATAATGTTTTAATCCAGAGTCTGAGGATGTCAAGATGGCTCCTGTCTGGATCAGGCTCTATTCTTTTCCGTGTGAATTCTAGGATCTAGAAATTTTGCAGGACATTGGAAATACCCTCGGGGAGTTTGTCAAAGTTGCGGATTAGACCAGACAACAAAGGTACACTACGTGTGTAAGGATCTGTGTTTACATGGATCTATCCAAGGAGTTACCGGAGGCAATAAAGCTGAATTGCAATGATGATGAATGGCTCCAACCACTGGAATATGAGAAACTCCCCTTCCGTTGCCGGTCTTGCCATGAATATGGTCGCCTAGGTAGAAATTTCCCACTGCTAAGCCAATCCAAGCCCTCTCCTCAATTTGAGTCCGCTGGTGCCACGGATAAGGAAGGTTTTTCCTAGGTTAGCATCAGGTGAAAAAACAAATCGGGAGATAATCAGAAGAAAGGGAAAGACAATATTGAAAGAGGCTTGACCAGTTCCAACCCCTTTAAGATCCTAGAGGAGGTGAATGAAGAAGGTGAGAAAACCTAGATAGAGAAGAACACCCCAAACGTGGGAAAAGCCGAAGAGATGGTTATCCCAATCCAGTCCGCTAGCCTTGTAGATCCTCTAGTTTCCATGGAAGAAGATGGTAAGGAAGAGGTAGATCTGGGGGACTTAGATATAGATGAGATCGAGAAGAAATGTGAGAAAAAGGGGAAAGGTTACATCTCACGAAGACAACTAGAGCTCCTTTAGGAAGGCATCATTAAGACCAAAGCAACTCAGAAACTGGGGATTAGGGTGGATGCCCAATCGGGTTTCAAGCGCAAATCTTTTGCTGAAGACTTGAAGAGAGGCCGAAAATCCAATAAATAATGAATAGCAGAAGTCGGAGTGAAGCTAATTGAATCTGGGTTGTATCCCTCGATTAGGAAAATCTTCTCAGATGTAGCCAAAGTTTCCCAATGAAGATCGTAACTTGGAATATTCGGGGATGTAATCACCCCGAAAAATCAAAGCGTTAGCCAGAAAAATTAAACAGGAACAACCTGATATTCTCTTTCTTCAAGAAACCAAATGTTCCTTTGCAGCGATAGAGAAGATTGGTCAAAAAATATGGAGAGGTTCAGGAGTTATGGCAACTGATGCCAGTGGTATGGTGGGGGGGATTGCCATTTTGTGGCACCCTCGTTTTGTTATGTTATCAAATTGGAGAACCAACAGGTTCTCCCTTTTTTGTGATTTTAGTATTATTGATTCAGCAGTAAAAGGTACACTGGTCAACATTTATGGTCCCAGTGCTGTGCCATGCAAAGAAGATTTTCTTAACCATCTATCTTGGATTTCAGCATAGGATTTGGATGAAAAAAAAGGTGGTCATAGGTTGATGGATAGGTTCCAGGAAAAGTTTTGCAATATCCTAAATCAAAGTCGGCTGATTGATGTCGAAATAGGAAATGGGTGGTTCACATGGAATAATAAGAGGGGTGGGCCTCATCTGGTAGCTTCTCGGTTGGATATATTCCTGGCTATGGAAGATATTGCTCGAGAAACTGGGGAATTCAATGCTAGCATTCTTCCTAAGGTTGGATCTGATCATTGGCCTGTCAGCCTCACGTGGGACCGATCATATAACAATATTTTCAAACCATTTAGGTTTGAGCAATTCTAGTTGGACCACAAGGACTTCAAAGATCTGGTGGGCCAGTGGTGGAAGGAATTGGTTCCCTAGGCGGGATCAGTTATGTACCAATTCCCAAAAAAATTGAAAGCTCTGAAATCCAAGATCCATACTTGGAATAGGGTGGAATTTGGCAATATTTTCCAAGATAAGAAGCAGTTTATTGAAGATCTCGAGAATGCTCAAAAGAAAGGGTGTTACAACATAATTTTCCACCTTGTGAGTATCAACATTCTTTGGCTTGCAGGATCCATTTCACTGACTCAGATCCACTTTATATTCTTCAGACACTATTTTCCCTATTTTTTCCCCTGTATGCTAGCTGCATCCTTACAGTGGGCGTACCCACGAGTTGCATCACTATAGCTCGCGGTTAGCATGTAAAATGGTAAAAATCACTAGTTTATTACTTTTTACTCCCAAAAAGCGGTTATTGGGTAACCTTTGACCCTCCATCTTCCCAAAAAACGCCTCGATGTGTCCTTTCACTTACCTTTGAGAGGACTATATATTGAGCACATATGGCTTATGGACAGGAGGAGAAAGAAGAGCAAGAGAACTCTAGTGGATTTTTGCCCTATCTTGAGTCTACACTCATTGATCCTTCTAGTTGTGAACCCCTTATGTTCACCTTCCAAACTCCTACCATAGTTTGCGTTTTCCATTCATGGATGATTGAAGTGGTGGAGGCACAAGTGGATTGATCCAGATCTTGGTTCAGATTGGTTGCCGGCAAGAGGTCGTATCACATTGTACTTCTTCTTGTTTATTAATATAAATAATCATATTCTCATCCATTAATGTTGTGAATGTTGTTTATTCTACATTGGGTTGCATTTACTTATAATATCATGGGCCATTTCTATTGATGATGTTAATGTCATTTATATATTATATGTACTTGTTGTATATTGGCTGTTAAGACTAATTTGCAGATTCAAGTGCACGGATTGAAAGCTCCAACGGGGATCTACATCAAACGTTTGGATCGAGGTTAGTTATGTTCTTCATTATCTTAGCATTGTCATTTATATAGCATAGTACTGAGAATTGAGTTAATTTTTGGTAGTCAGCTGTCTGTTGTGGTCTACCCCAAGCCATAGTGAGTTTTATCCAATATAGAAATGATGACTCTGCTGGGGAAAACATCCATGTTTGGGGATTTTTTAGCATTAGTCCTTAATTAGAGTTGTTGTTTGTCAAATCTCTGTGTCGCTGATTGGCCATTGAGATACACTATAGAAAAATTTCTTTTTTTCTGATCCATTGGACTCTTTATTTACCCATTTTCCTTTCCTTACCCGTGGGATAGCTTTGCTCTGCCCACGTACACCTGCCTCTGTTTACTCTACTGCTCGAGGGTACCCGCAGGTTTTCCTTCGACAGTAGCGTACAACTCCAACTTTGGTTGATTTATGACTTTTGGTTGTTGTTGGGTTGGCTTTGGATGTTCTTGAGTCTTTGTTGGTCTGTTTCTTGACTGTTCCATGCCTTGGTTGTGACTAGAACTCTTCTTTTCTCTTGGTTGAGCCTTGTTGGTTTTTTCCTTTTGAGCTCATTCCTTTGGCTGAGTCTTACTGTTTGGTGTCTGCCGAGTTGTCTTAGTGATCTCCTTGGCATATCAGTGACTATATAGTAGGATTTTGCTTGCATTTTTTATTTCCTTATATTGAAAAATACATATAGTTTTGCATTTTCCTTTTGCTTATAAGAGAAAATACAATTTTTTTTTACTTTCATGTACTGCATCTTGCATTGAGTGCTTGCTACCTTCATTTAGGTTCTTCTTGTGCATCGAAAATATAAAAGGATTGCATTTTTATTTAAAAACCATTGGGTTGATTTTGCATGTTAGTGACATTGTTTTATTGGATAGATGAGTCTAGGATTTGATGATTTTGCATACTATTGAGTCATACACATCACTAGTTTCACGACCATATCCCTTGAGTAACCACAACCACTAAAATTAATGCTTAATCTTAAAATTGATTAGACCGATTTTATTTATAGGGTACACCAACTAGCATAGGTTTAGAGTATTGGAATATATCATTGTGAGTTAAAAATCCAAGACTACTAGACGAAACATTAGGTGTCTGACCAGGGAGTGGAGGAATCCATGGTATATATCGGTGTTCTCAGGAAGCTCTACTCAAACCAGAGTTAAGCACGAGGTCACGGGAGGTTGGTTGAGGAGATATCCCTCTGATACTGACTGAACGTGGGAGATATTTCTAGGATTTGTTCGTATCTGGGGACTCTTGGGGGATTTGACCCTCATTGAGTTTTGGGATCAGCTACCCTACCCATACAATGGATCCCACCTGTGACTGTCCCCTTGAGTATTGGTTATATTGCGGTGACCATAGTTGCCTTACCTAGGTATCGCATAGGGTACTTGCAGTGGTTAAGCTGTTTGTGTCTTGAGTCAGATAGGGATTGGACAACACAGTTGTTTGTTGTTGAGGGTTACGACCCTTTGCACGCACTAAATCCTGGGTGTCTCTATAATGGATTCTGTTACCTCCAGCTATAGTTTGGGAGTCTCAAGCCTCTCTTAGGAGAGGCATACCGACTCTAGTGTCAGGAGCTCATTTAGCCACTCTGGTTGTCTACTCTTGGCTGTAGTTTCTCTAGGTGTGTTCTTTTGATTTACTGTTTTTGATCGATAGTTGGCCTTTAGAGGACGTTTTGATTTTATACTCTCTTCAGAGATATCGTGGCACAGAGTCCTACTCTACGCCGATCCTATCAGTTGGCTGGTTTGCAGCCCACTGAACTTTCACGTCGCGTTGCTAAAGGACACCGGCGGGCTCCCTCCGAGTCTTCAGATTCTTACGAGACTTACTTCCTAGATGTCCTGACCGCTACACACTCTGACACGGGAGAAATCCCTACTAGTCCATAGGGTAGAGTTGAGCACACTTCAAACACCCCTACTCCTCGTGAGGTGTGGGGAGGTGATCCACCTGAGACCCAACCTAGTTTGTTTGGTCCAGATCCACCCGAGGATGACCCGTTCGATCCTTCATATCCACATAATTATTTATACGAGATGCCAGAGGTCCATGATGATACAGGCCTTACGGTCAACCCTAACGCATTCTCATATGGTATGCCGGATTACACCACAGTTGATCCTTCCACTACTTTTGGTAGCCATGTTGGCGTCATTCATGGTGTTAGCAACACTGCACCCACTGGGGGCAATACCCTCGCCGGGGGCACCATGTTGTCCACTCACACACATAGTATGGGGACCGGTCGCGTTCCTCCTAACAATGCTAATGTTGGAACACGACCGCCTCCTAGGGATATCCAACCTCATAGGAACACTGTTCGAAACACGACTCACCATCCACCACCTAACACACATATCACTACCCTTCAACCCAGGACCACTTTCGCGAACATTAATGCTCCTCCTAACCTTGGGGGTGGACATAATGCACACTTTTGCGTCCACCACCGCTACTAGTAATACTAATGTAGGAGGTGGGAATATATCTTATCTTAATGGTCATAATGCCACCATTCCTGCTACTAGTAACACCAACGTTGGGGTTGGGAATACTTCTCATACTTTGGGTCACCACACGACTGCTCATGCTAATCCTAATGCTGGGAGTGGGAACATACCTCACCATTATGGTCATTACAACTTGGTTCCCGCTACGAATAGTACGTATATGCCCCATACTTATGGTGGAAACCCTTACTACAACACAGTCGATGCTGGCCACCAGTTCAACCCACCTCAATACGGTGCCCAAAATACTTATATACCTACTTACTCTCAAATGGGTCAGGTCGGAGGAGGTTATCAACCTTATGGCCATGGTCAAGCTTATGGTCCGTCAGGTCCTCATTAACAGTAGTTTAATGCTCATGGTCAAGATTTTGGTCCACCTTATAATTCAGTTCCATTCAACCAACCTTTTATGGGAGCTTACAATCAAGCTTTCCAGCCGCAACTCCCATCCCTTGCGTGTTTGAATCTTCCGAATATTTCGAAGCAATCAAATGATCCGGTGTGTCACGACCCCAATTGGCCTGCGATCCCTACCTAGCTCCCTTCGAAAATTCCTAAGTTTGAGGGGAAAGGTGGTGAGGATCCGGGTGATCATGTCACAACGTTTAACCTTTGGTGCTCCTCCAACTCGTTGAATCATGATTCCGTTAGATTACGACTATTTCAACGCACCCTCACGGGGGCAGCTGCGAAGTGGTATGTTGAGTTGCCAGAGAACACCTATAGGGGATTCATTGAGATCGCTTTGGTTTTCTTGGATCATTTCTAGTAACTGGTTCGCTATGATACTGGTACTGAAATTTTGTCTACCTTCCGTCAGAATAAGGCCACACATATTTCTGACCACGTTCAAGAGTGGCGTCGACTGAAGAGGTTAGTGAAAGCCAACATTCCTCCAGAGTTTCTGTTGGAATGGTTCCTCAAGTATCTACTCCCATACATTGCTAAGGATGTTTCGATGTACGACATTGTGAATGAGGAATAAGCTATCTTGAAAGTCCAGCAGTTAGACCTACTATACTCTCAGTTTGGCATTTTGTATGACATTATTCCTGACGCACTGCGAACACGCCATGATCCCAAGTCAGTTCATGGACCGCATGTCGATGGCATCGTGGGATCCGCAAGTAATCGCCCGGTAGATTTGGTGGCCAATCAAATGCAAAATTTGTCACTAAACCAGTCTACTCCCGGACAGGTTCACACCTTGTCCACTTCCACCCCGTCGTCTAATGTACACAATGTGCAATCAACGAAACCGTCAGGTAACCAACAACCTGGTGGTAACAAAACGGGGAGAAACAACTGTAGGGGTGGAAACAATGGGAATAACAATAATATCAATTGCAATACCCCTCGTAAAGAGAATGGTAACGCTCCTCGGGAAGGCGGAAATGTTGGTGAGGACCGTAAACCTAGGCGTAAGGTGAAGTTTCCTTGCAAGCTCTGTGGGGAAGACCATCTTACTCACTTATTTCCTTGAATTGAAGCATTTGGCACAGAGCCCAACTGTGTTAAAGGATCGAATCCCCTTCCTCATCATCAAAACATGGGTTCGCATGCTCCCATCACTGGTTATGGACCTACTGAGACGACATCATCTTCTTCCAATACTAGTGGTTATGGATGTGTGAATATGGTTCAATCAGAGGTTAGTGTTGCCACCGTCAATGCGATTATGGTGCACCACAACCTAATATGGGGAGTGAGCCCCCCCCTCCTCCTGAAAATTCCTTGCATATCGAGAAGCCCTCTAATATGCCACAGATACTGAAAGGTGTTCTTAAGCACTCTACGCATAATCCTAATGCTCGAGCCACCAATAACTAATCAATTGTGGAAGATTTGGGCCAAACTCCATGTGCCATGTCGGCTCTTGAAGTCTTGCAGGCCTGTCCTTCTCAAAAGCATGCCCTTTTGAGTGCATTAGGAGTTCAGGATGGGGGAAGTCCCAATGTTATCAAGTTCGACACTACTGATGTTCAACCTAGCTTACCTTACCATGTGGCTTTTCAAATCCAGGTGGCGTGCCTTCAGAATTTTGTCAAATGTACTATGGTTGACGAAGGTGCTTCCGCGTCAGTAATGTCATTAGCTTGTTGGAAAGCTCTTGGATCTCCTCCTCTACTCGCTTCTAGAACCACACTCATTGCATTCGACAGTCGGTCATTTAAGCCGCATGGAATTATCCCTTCCCTTGTTGTCTGCTTGGGAGGTAAATCTATGCCTATTGAAGTCAAGGTGGTTGATGTGCCCGTCAAATGCAACCTGTTACTGGGTCAGAATTGGATGTATGTTATGAAGGCTGTCACGTCCACTGTATTCAAAGTTATCTACTTTCCTCGTGAAGGTAAGATTATGATCATCGATTAGATGGATTTCGTTAACACTCCTTCCATAGCATCCATGGGATCCATAGTCCCGCAAGTTACTGATTCTCAGCCGGTAACTGTGAACATAGGTGTTGGTATGTACCCTTCATTGATGGGAACTTATAGTGCACCTATGAACTTCATCGGAACCATTTCCGATGACGCGTCTCCTCCTTTGCATAGTATGCCATTCCGGACTTCCTATTATACTGATCCATGGACTTTACCGTCCACGAGTTCTACGTCTGGAGACATTACTCACGTCGGGATGTCCATGCCACTGTTTGTAGCTGAGCTTGCTTACCAACATATTCAACAAGCCACTACAGAATCAGATCTCTCTTCTTCTCAGACAGTCAAAGATCCCGTTACCCTGCCAGTTTGGGAAGCCAACTCATCTTGTTCACACGACTTCCTTGATGATACTTTACCTTCTGATGAAGCCATTATGGAGGCCATGTATGGAAGTGAGAGGCCTTGGGAGGATATGCACCATCGCTCTTATTTCCTTCCCAACCGCGAGCTCCCCGAACAGGAAGAGTTTAGGATGACTCTAGCAGAGATGGTTGGTCACCCTGTGACTCTTTTAGGGTCGCATGATATTTTTGCAGAGGGGAATATGGCTAATATTTCCCCGACTATGTCGATCAACATCTCTCGTACTCCTGGAAAGGTTGAGAATGTCTACATCGGTGACGATTGCACTCTTGAGGAGATTTCTATTTACACCGATTTGTTTACAGAACTTCGGAAAGCTTTCACTTGGTCATATGAGGAGATGCCAGGAATAGACCCCTGCATTGTTGAACATGAGATTAGAACGTATCCCAATGCTAAACCAGTTTGACAACGCCTATTTGTTGTGAACCCTAGGAAGGCAGCCGCTATCAAGGTAGAGGTGGGGAAACTGCTCAAAGCTGGTTTTATCTACCCCGTTCCCCTTACCGAATGGGTGTCAAATCCCGTTCCTGTGGATAAGAAGCAAGGAACGATCTGCGTATGCACTGATTTTAGAGATTTGAACCATGCATGTATGAAAGACAACTTCCCCATGCCATTCATCGATCAGATCTTGGATGCTTGTGCGGGAAGTGAGATTTTTTCATTCATGGACAACATTTCAGGCTACAATCACATTCAAATCAAACCTGAGGACCAACATAAGACAACTTTCATTTGTCCTTGGGGAACATTTGCATATCGGAAAATTCCCTTCGGCCTTAAAAATGTTGGAGCTATGTTTCAGCGTGCCATGACCTACGCCTTTCACGATCTTAAAAAGATTATGGAGGTTTTCTTGGATGATCTTGCCGTCCATTCTCGCAAGAGAGTGGACCACCCCAAGCAACTCCATCTGATTCTCGAACGATGTATACGCTACAAGATTCGATTGAATCCTAATAAATGCATCTTTACTGTAAGGACTAGTCGCCTTCTGGGCTTCATAGTTTTGAAAGAGGGTATTAGAGTCGATCCTCTTAAAGTTGAGGCAATACTTCGATTGCCTCCTCCATGCAACTTGTTACAACTTCAGAGCCTCTAAGGGAGAGCTACTTTTCTGCGTCGATTTGTAGCAATTATGCTAATCTTACCAAAGGTTTCGCGCGCTTATTGAAAAAAGACACACCTTTTATCTGGGATGAGCGATCCCAACAGTCTTTCGACACCCTTAAGGAAGCTTTGGTATCAGCCCCTGTGCTTAGTCCACCGGACTTCGCATGAGATTTTATCCTTTATGTGGCCGCGTCTCAAGAGACGATTGGCATGGTATTGGTTCAGATTGATGACGTGCTCGTCAAGCATGTTATCTATTACCTCAGTCGAAATCTAGTAGACGCTGAGCTAAGATATACTCATGTGGAAAAGCTGGCGCTTGCGACTGTCCATGCAGTCTAGCAGTTACGGCATTACATTTTACTTAGAACAACCACAGTTGTAGAACATATCAACCCATTTAAGTTCATGCTATCACGACTCCTTATAGGGGGGAAGTATAATAAATGGATTGTGATCCTTCGGGAGTTCAATCTCGATTTTGCTTCGGCAAAATCGATGAAATTGTTGGTGTTTGTTGAGCTTATGTCGGACCTTCCAAGACTTGATGAGGATTTCATTCATGAAGATTCCATTGTGGATGAGCACTTATTTCTTATCTCGTCCGAAGACCCTTGGTATGGGGATGTCATTGTATATATCCAAACTTTGAAGTTTCCTTCGCATTATTCATGAGACGAGCGACGGTGTGTGAAACATCACGCTAAATATTATACTATCATCGGTGACACTTTGTATTGCCGAGGAAAGGATTCCATTCTCCGCCGTTGCTTAAATCACAAAGAAGCAGAGCAGGTGCTTAATGATTGCCATGTAGGGGCATGTGGCGGTCACTTATCTGGGATTGCTACAGCCCAACGTATTATGCGAGCTGGTTACATTTGGCCTTCAATCTTTAAAGATTGTATTAACGCTGTGAAGAGATGCCACCCTTGCCAGGTGTTCTCTCGAAATATACACTTGCATCCAGTGCCCCTTCATCTGGTCGTCACCGTCTGTCCCTTCACCAAGTGGGGGGTGGATTTCATGGATTGCAAACCAGCTTCGGCTGGGGGGCATCACCATATTATAGTGCCCGTGGACTACTTTTCCAAATGGGCCGAGGCCATGCCTATCGTAAAAGATAATGGTGCTACAGCAGCCCATTTCGTGTTCAATCAAATTATCACTCGGTTCGGTATCCTGAAAGAGATTGTCACTGACCATAGCAGTCACTTTCAGAACAAGATGATGGAGGATTTGTCTCTCAATCTTGGGTTTCATCAAGAACACTTATATTCTTATTATCCCCAAGCAAATGGTCAAGTTGAAGCAGTTAATAAGTCTTTGAAGATCATTCTCCAACGTACCATCCAACAGAGCAAGAACAACTGGCACATCATGTTATATCCTGCTTTGTGGGCGTATCGAACCGCAGTTAAGACTGCCACCCGGTTCTCACCATTTCAATTAGTACACGGTGTGGAGTCAATTTTACTGATTGAATGCGAAATCCCTTCGCTTAAATTGGCCATAGATCTCCTCCTTGATACGACAGGTATTGAGCAACGTTTAATCCACCTTGAGCAACTTGATGAGCAACGTTGAGATGCCGCTATGGCTATAGATGCAAACAAACATCGTGTCAAGGTTCAGTATGATAGGTCTGTCCGTCCCCGACAATATGCAGAAGGTGATTTGGTCCTCTTATATGACCAAGCTAAAGAACCCCTAGGGGTAGGAAAGTTCAATCCCATGTGGTACGGTCCTTACATCGTGAGGCGTGTCCTGGAAAAAGGAGCCTATGAATTAGAAGACTATGAGGGGACTGTCTTGAAGGAGCCTAGGAATGGGCTCTACCTCAAGCAGTATTACGCTTGAACCTTTAGTTTGAGCTAATGCCCTTTGTATACTATTGTATAGTTATTTCTATACATAGTTTAGCTTTCTTTTGGTTTTCGGGTCTGCTGATTCGCTTCTGTTTGATTGACAAATGTCAGCAGAATCTCTTACATTACTACGGAAATTCTTAAGGGTAAGACTCTTGGAACGACATTTTTTTTCAATTACATACATACATGTTCCGAGAAGTGTTAATCATATATCTGATGCATATGCTAACTATGTATTAGATTGGCATTTGTCACATTCACTATGAAGCACACAAATAAAAGAAGGCATTCACACATGTAGTAGAACTGGAGAACCAAAGTGTTTTATAAATAATATGTCCAAAATGGTAGTATCATGATACAAAACGGGAGCCTGTAGCCCTAAAAAATATACATATCGATACAAAAAATGAGATCCTGAGATATCTACTCCCTACGAGGAGGCCTAGCTGCCGCCTCTACAGGATGTGTCTCATAGAAGTACTGTACTGCATTTTCTATCTGCTGCAGCAGTCGTACCCAGTTACCCGACACCCCCGCTACCCGACGCTACATAGCCTCTGGCAGCTGCGCCACCTCTTCCTGTGGTATCCTGGCAGTCATCCATGATATGTTGGACTACAAAGTCTGTAGTGTTCGCTCTGCTGCAACACCTTCCATCTCATCACCCCTTCCCCAGTGACGATGTCTCAGGAAGCCATTGGGTCTCACTGGGCCCTTGTCTGTGAGCAAACAGTCAAACATCAATACATGATACTACCCCCAAAAATATTTTTACATTTACATCTATAATAAAAAATCCATAAAAATTTAATACACAAAAAACCTTAAAAGAGTACTCACCGATGTCGTTGAACACTGCATCTAGTGGGAGCAGCATGTCTCGGTCCTACTGGAAGTCTATCCCTGCATAGGGGTAGTCATCTATCGCTATAACCTGTTGATCCCACCAGTGAAAGAACTCCTCTGTATATGGTGATTCCTGATGGCCACCACCCTTTCGCGTCAAGATCTCAGCCCACTGAGTCATGGCTGGGTCGCCGAGACTATGAGGAGGGACCTCAACCCTCAGACTAAGCCTCGGAACCCGCTCGAAGAAGAAGCTGTACAAAATACTTCCATACCCAAATTTTTTCGCATCCCCCTTCTTGGACTCTGTCAGCTGGGTCTTCATGGACCCTAGTAGCGTAGTACACCAGTCAAATATCATAGGCTGCATGCACTGTGATTCCTACTCAGGTGTACTATGGCTCGGATAAGCACCTGAATTCCCACTGCCTGAGTATTTGGAACACAATATCTCTCTATGTAATCAGGGATGGTGATCCCACCACCCACAGTTTGAGATTGAAGGCTAGCCACCTCACCTCGGCGGGAGAAACCTGTGATGAAATAGATATCTTCCACCTCTAGTGAAAGTATTTTCCCATCTAGGTTGAAGTTCTGTGCATCAACATCCCAATAGTCTATCAAACGACGGAGCAATAGGTTTTGGGCCCTCAAACCCCCTATGCTCCAGAACTTGTATAAACCACATGCTTGCAATGCTTGCTGTGCACGCAGATCGTTACGAACAACCTCATCTACTTGGTCATGTTCCCTCTCCCTCCACTCTAGAACCATCCTGGAGTGAGAAAAAACAAAGATTTTAGTCAATTTCCTTTGCAAAATCAACTTCACGGCTGTACCCGTGGGAAAATTTGCATACAGTGGCGGGTACTCACGGTCAACTTGTGTGTTGACTGCGAGTATTATGCCCTACCCGCGACCCGCATAGTAGTATCCCATAGGTAGTGCCAGAGCCATTTAGGGCTCGAATAAACTAAAAATCCAACCAATGAAATTTGAAATAAAAACATTAAAATGGAAGGTGGGGATGAGATTACCAACTTGCTCCTGACGATTCGACGATTGGATGCCTGTAGCTCCTGGAATTAGCAACTGAACTTTGAGCATTTTTTATCAGATCTCTTCGGCGGAAGTTGTTTCCAAGAATTTCACACCTACAGAAGGTACGTTTCACACCTGGCATATAGGTTAGATGTCATTTTCACATGCATTATGCATTTGACATTTTGACCACTTTCATAAACCATAGGTGCGACTCCGCTTCTTAACTGACACAGAACCTTCACACTGCTATAGAAGTGTCATTATGTAGCGGTGGGTCTTTTTCCAAACATGGGTACCCTAGTTAGATCCCCTTTATGCATTCTGTTTCCCATGCCGTTGTTTTTCCTTAGGATTGGGAGTCCTTTGGAGTCACGCCATGACGTTGCGATAAAGACTCATACTCTACTTTGTCTTATGCTGGCCATATCCCTTAAGGACTCCCCTCAATTATATCATGTTGTGATTGCATTGCATCATCATGCTTGCCGCTTGAGCCTTGTGCCAGCTCCTGCTTACTCAGTTGTTAGCTTGGTGCCTGAGCACTTTTCCCTGTCGAGCCTTGTAGAGCTTCCATTTTTACTTCACAATTTGATGACCTTTTGACCCTGAGGGAACACACCCTTGAGTGTCTACATCCTGCATAGGCTTCCTTGCATTGATTATAGGTATGTTCCATTGCTTGGGACTAGTCTGCTCGCTATTTGACACTCGTTCCCTCACTTGTTGTACTATAAGCAATTTTATTCTTTTTCACGCTTTCCCCAAATATGAAAAATACCAAAAAAAAAAATCAAATATTCCAAAAAGCCGGACGGGATTATGGTTACTACTTCTAGTTGGTAGCTGTTGTGTCACCTTTGAACAGAGCATTCATTCCACTCCGTACATTATGAGTCGAGACTATAGTTGGACCTTAGGAGCTATACTTGTTTCTTAGTTTACTCCACCGATTGGTTAAGCTTCCAGTCATTATGGATCCCTTTGTGGTGCCTTCTGCATCACATATTCTATATCGAGTTTAAGATGCCTGAGTTTATCCATCTGCTCATGCTCTTGCTCAAAGGAAGTCCTGAAACTATAGGCTCTAATGCCTCCTTCCTTCTCCTAATAGTGTCACTTTTGTAAATCCTTCAATCCTATCCCAAGTTGTTCTTAAGGGGGGATGTTAGGATATTTAGACACTTAGGAGTTAGTTAAGATCAACTTGTGTAATATATCCGTTAGGGATAGTGTGTTTCTTTAGTATGCATTAGTATGCATTTGTAAATACTTAATCCGACGGTCACGATATGTTACCGACATAGAGTGATCCGACGGCTCAACTTCTCTTAGATCAAACCTAACCGTGATCCGTGGCTTAACACCTGATTGGTCCATGATCTCTATTTAAAGAGCATGGAGGGTCATTGTTTAGTTGATCGATTATGAGAAGCTCATTTGTAACTTTCTTTCTTTGCATAATAAATTGTCCCATAAAATTTATTTGGCCGGGGTCGTGGAGTGTTTTTCTCAAGAGGGTTTAAACCACGTCAAAACATGGGCGTGTTGATCTGTGATCTGTTTGTGTGAAGTGGTTTCTCTTGGCGTTCGGTCCTTTGGTAGTACCCTATGTACCCGAACATGGTATTAGAGCTTTTATGAAGTGTCGCTTCCGGTTATGATCTAGATCTTGAACTGTTGTTGTCGAAACTCGAAAGGGTTTCTATTTCTGGTATTTCTATGCATTTTTGGGCTATGGGAGGTGTTCCATTGCGTCCAGAGCGTCGTTTCCATTGGGAAATAGTTTTTGTTTGATCGAAAATGGTTTCCGGTTGCTCCAGAAACGCGTATTTCATCAGATTTGAAGGTATAATGTTACAGTGACGCATTTTTTTATTTTCTTTTTTTAAAAAAAGAAAAAAAATTTCATATTTCATCTTTTTTTACTGTTAGATTTTTTTTGGGTTCGGATTGTTGTTTTCTCGTCTGCATATGCTCTTTGTCGTGCACCTTGAGCGATTTCGGAAAATTAGAAACAGAAAAGGAAAGGGTTTTTCTCGGTTGCGTATGCTCTTTGCCGTGCACCTTGCGCGATATCGGCAAATCAGAAACATAGAGAAAACGTAGAATTTTCGGGCAAGCTAACAAGATCTAACTCCACAAGTATGGAAATTTTTTTTTTCGATTTGTGGTGTGTTTTGCAGGAAAAAGGGCAAGCAAGCAAACCGAGTAAGAAGAGTAAAAAAAAAAAAAATTGGTTCAAAGTTGCTTTATTCCTTAATAGGTCTTGAGTTCAAGTCTTAGGAAGTTACTTTTAAAAGAAAAAGTGCATGCAATTTCTATTTTCAAGTTATTTTATTGTAAAAGTGCATCTCACTTAAATAATAAAAAATAAAAATACAAGTGAGTCACTTAAGTTTTTTTATTGTTGCACTATTTAAAAGTAATATCATTGTAAAAGTGAAATCACTTATTTTATAAAAGTGGTTCACTTAAAGCAACTTTCTTGTAAAGTGATTGTCAAAAGGTTCATCCTGGGAAGAGGGGGGTTCTTTTTTTTGCTGGACATTCTCTAGCTGCCATGTCACTATTGGGGACATCTTCAACAGTTTCTTTGTTCAAGCATAACTTCATCATACAGAGTCAGTTTTCAGTGCCGTTTTTTTGAAACCGCCTATTTTTTCAAGCTCTTCACATCCAGACTATTGGTTTCTGCTTTTACAGCTATTAATTTACAAATATGTCCGCCCCTTGTGATATTCTACTTAACAGTTCCAACTATTTCTCATGGAAATCTCGTATGGAGGATGTTCTACGAAGTAGGGGACTTTTCAGAATTACCTCAGGGAAAGAAACAGAACCCACTGATGATGATAAGAAAATAAAATGGGAAAATAGATGTGATGAAGCTCGTGGATTGCTTGGGATGTCAATCTCTACTGATTTGCGATTCCACATATCTGGAATTGATAAACCTGATGCTGCTTGGGACAAGTTGGAATTTGTGTTTGGTAAACACAATGAAATTCGAGGTCACCAACTCGAAAATGAGTTGATTTCTTTAAATCCAAGTAACTTTTCATGCATTCAAGATTATTTATCTAAGTACAAAACTCTTAAACTCTTATGTGCAGAATGTAAGATTGAGAGGGAAGACAAACAATGCATTTATCATATTCTTTCCAAACTTGGACCTGCATATTATGTTTTTGTATCTACATTTTACTCCATGAAAGCATCCTTGAATGCAGCTATCTATCAAGAGCCTAGTCTTGAATCCTTTTGTGATTCCTTGATTAGAGAACAAGATAAACTCATTCATCTTGGAATAATCAACAATGCAGATACATCTGGGAAAGCCTTATTGTCCCAACAGAAAGAAAAGTCCAAGCCTCCCAAGAAACAAAATTTTTGCAATAATAAGTCAAACAAGGGTCCCAAACCCTCTCAGTCAGTTGCTTCTTTAAAAAATGACAAAGGATCCAAGCCAAAAGGCAAGAAGACTGAGCGTCATTGCAACTATTGCGGGAAAGATAATCATGATGAATCTAAGTGTTTCAAGAAGATGGCAGCCTTGGAAGTAGCAATGAAGAAGCACCACAGCAACCTAGATTCGTCTTCAGAATCTGCCTCTAAACTTCAATCTATGTTAGGAGTTCAGGAACTTGTCATTAAGGGGGGATAGGCTCTAATGCCTCCTTCCTTCTCCTAATAGTGTCACTTTTGTAAATCCTTCAATCCTATCCCAAGTTGTTCTTAAGGGGGGATGTTAGGATATTGAGACACTTAGGAGTTAGTTAAGATCAACTTGTATAATATATCCGTTAGGGATAGTGTGTTTCTTTAGTATGCATTTGTAAATACTTAATCCGACGGTCACAATATGTTTCCGACATAGAGTGATCCGATGGCTCAACTTATCTTAGATCAAACCTAACCTCGATCCATGGCTTAACACCCGATTGGTCCATGATCTCTATTTAAAGAGAATGGAGGGTCATTGTTTAGTTGATCGATTATGAGAAGCTCATTTGTAACTTTCTTTCTTTGCATAATAAATTGTCCCGTAGAAGCTATTTGGTCGGGGCCGTGGAGTGTTTCCCTCAAGAGGGTTTAAACCACGTCAAAACATGGGTGTGTTGATCTGTGATCTATTTGTGTGAAGTGGTTTCTCTTGGTGTTCGGTCCTTTGGTAGTACCCTGTGTACCCGAACAGTATCCAGTGTCAGCCACTCCTCAGATCTCTTGACTACTGCATGTCAGCCATCTTGATTGAGTCATTCCATTTCACCTGAGCTCTTCCAAATCTTTCAGCATAGCTGGTACCTCATGCTGGTTGATGGGGGATTCCCTAATGCCCTCCTTCCAACGAGTCTCCTTCCGTCGACTTCAACCCATTTATTCCGGAACTTGAGGCTTAGAGTTCGGTTGAGTACCTTGAGGCTTGCGGTCATTAGTGGCAGGTTCTCTCACCATCGACAGTTTTGGGAATACATCAATGTCCCCTGATCGATGGATTCATCCTAGTGTTTAACTTCAACACATCTATTCACACTCCGATGATTGTGATTTGTGCCTTGATGCCTATTTTCATTATTGGTGGGTTATCTCGCATTTGTTAATGGTATACATCATTGACCAGTAATCAGACGATGTCACATCAGGTTCGACCCCAACTCCCTTATTCACTTGATGGGACTTACACCGTTAAAGACTTGTGTAGAAGACCCCAGGCAATAGTGGCATTCAATATGCTACTTATGATTATGACTTTACATCTGAGATATCACCTCTCAGATATCAGCAGTTTGTACCTCCAGTTTGCACTAGTTGTTTCCTCTTCAGCAGGAGACCATATCTTACTGTAGAGGGATCGTGGCTATGATCACTTATGACATCTATTCATTATGTATTGCCTATTCATGGCCATTGTATCAGATTGTTGTACTATACCAACATGTATTCAGGGATACTATTGTATTATGACGAGTGAGCTGCTCCTTCCACCTGTGTCTCCATCACTCCACTTCTGAGATTTATAATGTATTTCGGCCATTGTAGCATCAGCCTCTGACCTCACACATTAGGGGGCATATGTTACAACGTAATTTTCCACCTTGTGAGTATCAACATTCTTTGGCCTGCAGGATCCATTTCACTGGGTTAGATCCACTTTATATCCTTCAGACACTATTTTTCCTATTTTTTCCCCTGTACGCTAGCTGCATCATTACAGTGGGCGTACCCGCGAGTTGCATCACTATAGCCCGCGGGTAGCATGTAAAATGGTAAAAATCACTAGTTTATTAATTTTTACTCCGAAAAAGCGGTTATTGGGTGACCTTTAACCTTCCATCTGCCTAAGAAACGCCTCGATGTGTATTTTCACTTACCTTTGAGAGGACTATATATTGAGCACATATGGCTTATGGACGGGAGGAGAAAGAAGAGCAAGAGAACTCTAGTGGATTTTTTCCCTATCTTGAGTCTACTCTCATTGATCCTTGTAGTTGTGAACCCCTTATGTTCACCTTCCAAACTCCTACCATAGTTTGAGTTTTCCATTCATGGAGGATTGAAGTGGTGGAGGCACAAGTGGATTGATCCAGATCTTGGTTCAGATTGGTTGCCGGCAAGAGGTCGTATCACATTGTACTTCTTCTTGTTTATTAATAAAAATACTCATATTCTCGTCCATTAATGTTGTGAATGTTGTTTCTTCTACATTGGGTTTCATTTACTTATAATATCATGGGCCATTGCTATTGATGATGTTAATGTCGTTTATATATTATATGTATTTGTTGTATATTGGCTGTCAAGACTAATTTGCAGATTCAAGTGCACAGATTGAAATCTCCAACGGGGATCTACATCAAACATTTGGATCGAGGTTGGTTATGTTCTTCATTATCTTAACATTGTCATTTTTATAGCATAGTACTGAGAATTGAGTTAATTTCTAGTAGTCAGTTGTCTGTTGTGGTCTACCCCAAGCCATAGTGAGTTTTCTCCAATACAAAGGGATGGAAGAAGGGTGGAGTGAGGATCTGAGAGAATAGGAACATAACCTCCTGGAGCACCTCAAAGCCCGTGAGAGGTAAGAGGAGACTTTTGGAAGCAAAACTCGCGTATCCAATGGCTTCAGGAGGGCAAAAAAAACACCAAGTTTTTTCACAACTCAGTCATTCAACATAGACATAGATCAAAAATCTTAAAGATTCACAAATCTAATGGCGATAAAGCTGAATCCAGAGAAGAGATAGAAGAGGAGCTCGTTCTCCACTTTGAGAATGTTCTAAAAGAAGACAGAATGGATCTGTTAAATTTTTAGAATTTACTTCAATCTGATCTAGGATCTTAACTGAGAGAACAACATGTACAGCAAATCTACAGCATATCAATCATGGACACAATAATGCAAGCACACAAGAGACACAGAGTTTACTTTGGTAAAACCATAAAGGTGAAAAACCCCAATAACTTCCTCAGAGATAGATAGAGCAATGATACAACAAGAATACAAGAGATAGTCTTCTCCTAGCAGCAGAGCCTCCTCCTCCACAAGTGCGCCACTCTCCCAAGTGTGAGTGAGAGAATAGAAATGTGTAAAATGATAGAGACACACTCTCTATTTATACACTAACTTGACTTGACCTTTACTCAACTAGGTTGGCCTCAACTTAACCACTTAACATAATGCTGACTAGGCCAACCCCCACTAGGGTGGTCTAATAACCCTTTGACCCACATGGCCGACCCCCAATAGGGTGGTCTAATAACCCTTTGACCCACATGACTTATACAGGTCCGACCCCAACAAGGTGGTCTAATAACCCATCAAGTATAAGTTACGACACTTACAATATAAATGACAACACTTCTGTATAGAGGAATAATAACATCTCTATAGGAATACAATATACATATATGTGAAATACATTCCGAAGTTACATATACATCAACACTCCCTCTTAACTAGGAAGGTATTTCTCGACACAGATCTTCTAGCACAAGTCTTCTTCTCTGGATCATCGTCACTGGATAATCGTCATCGAGTCATCATCATCGTCACTGCTGCTGCTATCTCAATCAATTTCTGAATCTACTCATCATAGGAAGTTCTATAGAGCCAGTCCTTTTTCATACTGGATGTAGGCCCACCACCTGTAGGTCTTCGTCATCACTAGCCATACTGTGGAATCCTCAGGACTTATTACGTGCGTCACAAAACCTTAAAAGAGTCTCTTGACTAGCAAGAACCCTAAAGAGCATCTGAGGCCTTTTTCATCCTGTCCAGATCTCCAGGACTTATTACATGTGACCCCACCACAAAACCTCGAAAAAGAATCCCAGGACTAATTACGAGCACAAGGCTCAACCTATCGGATCTCCCAGGGCACAAATTACATGTGGTCACCACAAAACCTTGAAAGAGCATCCCAGGACTGATTACGAGCACAAGTATCAACCTATCAGATCTCCCAGGGCACAAATTACATGTGGTCATGGAAAAACCTCGAAAGAGCATCCCAGGACTGATTATGAGCACACGGCTCAACCTATCGGATCTCCCAGGGCACAAATTACATGCCATAGGACAAAACCTCGAAACAACATCTGCCAGATATCCCAAGGCACAAATTACATGCCATAGGAAAAACCTCGAAAGACTATCTGCAGATCTCCCAGGGAACAAATTATATGTCCTCCCAAGCAAAACCTTGAAAGAGCATTTGCCAGATATCCCAGGGTACAAATTACATGCCATAGGAAAAACCTCGAAAGACTATCTGTAAATCTCCTAGGGCACAAATTACATGCTTATCTGCACAACCTGTTCCACGGCCACAGAATATCAACCTGATACTCACCATACATCATCCTGATGTACACATGATCATCCTGATCATCATCACTGCAACATCCTGCTGCATGTCATCTGGAGCAACATCCTGAAGCTCGTCATCCATGATCATCCTGATCATACAATGCATCTACCTAATGCATACCAAGTATCTACCTGATACATATCATCATACATGATCCACCTGATCATACAGTGTATCCACCTGATACAAATACAAATACATGATACATATCACCATACATGATCCACCTGATCATACAATGCATCTACCTGATGCATACCAAGTATCTACCTAATACATATCATCATACATGATCCACCTGATCATACAGTGTATCCACCTGATACAAATACAAATACATGATACATATCACCATACATGATCCACCTGATACATATACAGATACATGGTCCAAGCATCCAACATGATGCATATACAAAATACATACAAATGATCCAACTGATCATATCCAGCATCCAACATGATGCGTACATACATATACATATAAATGATCCAACTGATCATATCCAACATCCAACATGATGCATACATATATAAATGATCCAACTGATCATATCCAACATCCAACATGATGCGTATACAGAGCAGTAACTGGAGCATCGTCCTGATGCTCATCATCCAGCGTTTACATCCACAGCCATGTGAAGGATCCTCCTTCCAACATGCTTGGAATGGCTTCTGCAAATGTGTCCATCACTTCTTCCTCGAAGTGTCATCAATCTGAAGAACACCAAGCCTCTCCCTGAAGTACTCGAACTTCACCCTGGCTAGTGGCTTCGTTAGCACATCTACAATTTGCTCGTTTGTCGCAATGTACAGGAGCTTCACAACTCCTCTCTGCACCATATCCCTAATATAGTGATATTTGATCTCTATGTGTTTCGACCTGTCATGAAACACTAGGTTCTTGGACAGCTTCACACAACTCTGGTTATCACAAAAGATACCAGTAGCATCCAACGGGAGATCAAATAAATCAAACAGTAGCTTCCATAGCCATGCTGCCTCACAACTAGCTGAACAGGTTGCAACATACTCTGCCTCAGCTGTACTCAGTGCTACACAGGACTGCTTCCTGCTGAACCAAGAGATCACACCTGATCCCACACTAAAGCAGCACCCATATGTGCTCTTCCTATCTGCAGCACTGCCTGCCCAATATGAATCAACATAACCTTGCAGGTTAAACTTTTGATTCACCTCATACTTGAGCCCATAATCCACTGTACCCTCCAGGTACCTCAGAATATGCTTTACAACAACCAGGTGAACACTCCTCGGATCCATCAGGAACTGGCTCAATGTGTTCACCGCAAAGCAAATATCTGGTCTTATGTTTGTCAGGTACATCAAGGACCCAATCATCTGACGATACATAGTGATATCAACCGGTTCAGATGAAGCATCACATAGAAGCTTCAGGTTCGATGCCATAGCCTCGTAGTCCATCATCCTGAACCTCTTCAGGATCTCTAGTGCATACTTCCCTTGTCCAAGGAAGATTCCATCTGCACTCTGCCACACCTCCATACCTAGAAAGTGGTGCATCATACCCAAGTTATGCACATATATGACTCCCTATCATGTGTCTCAGAACCAAGTGGCTGCTCCACATACACTTCTTCTTCAACTACACCATTCAAGAAAGCTGTCTTGAAATCCATCTGGTGTATCTTCTATTTCATCACTTTTATATTTCTCGATGCTGCCATCTGCAGCATGCTTGATCTTGATAGATCCATATGGAAGTCATAACAAACTTCCCTTTAGGTCTTGGGACTACATCCCAAACATCATTCTTCATGATCGACGGATCATGGCATTCTTCCCATATCTTGGGAACTTCAATATCTTCAATAGATAATTTTGTTGTTGAACAAATGTTGTAGTTCTTCTTTTGTAGGTGATGGTATACGATATTTCCTACAAAACAAGTTAAATTGCATGATTAGAAACATCTCATAATTTTCAGACAAATTCTTATACATAAAGAAATATGTCATACAGTGATGCAATTATCTTAGCCAATGCTTCAATACAACATTTATCCATATTCCGTAACTTTCTAGATGCCTTCCAATCTCTACCAGAACATTGTTAAGAGTGTGCACAATTCCCAACATGTCAGCAAAGAGGTTTCATTCTAGATAAGTAGCAATGGAATGTTGTACAGTGCCATAGGCCACTTACCCATCACATGCATATTAGTAGTATACTGTTCAGTAATGCAATCATTCTAATATGCATAATACACAACCTAATTCTAGGAACATAAGCATATACATCATTGAATAATATTATTTAAACAAACAAGTATGTGAGGAATGGTAATTAAAATACTTATCTTTGTTTGTTTGTTGGGTGAACTCCCTCTGAGTCTTTGCTTCCTTGCAGGAGCTGCTCAAGTAGCTTCTTCTACACCTTTCTGTTGTGGAATGCAGAAGGATGGTCAACTCCCTCTGGATATCTGCATCCTTGCAGAAACTACTGGAGTATGCTCCTTTGCTTTCTTCCTGGATTACCTGTCCTTGACCTTATATACATTCTCGATCCCTATGCATGCTTGTTAGTATCATCATTGTGTTATCCTCTAGGTCTCATACATAATCAAACATTCATTAGTATAATCTTAATATTATCAAAACACAATAATCTCAAACATGTATATTCATGATCATTCACAGATAATAAACATTAGTATTCAAGGTTTCAGGGAAGTCTTCTTTTACTCATACATATTCTTATTTGATCATAGGACTCTTCTAGTTAGTTGAATCATCAATCAAGATAAGAGATATAATATGCATAAAACCCGTGATTATTCAAAACTATACCTTCATGATTCTTCTCGTTAGTCATATCATCAATTATGGTACGAAACATAATATGCATACAACCATGATTATTCAAACCTATGACTTCATGAATAATCATTATCAACAACACAACGGTATAAGATCCTAACACAAGGTAGGATTCTAGCTTGATATAGGAAAAACATACCCGGATTAGCATGCTAGCTAGTTATGTCTAACATACCCGCATAATGTCTTCTGGTTCTCTTCAGTGACTTGTGCTAGTAACCTGCATGTCTCATAAGTTAACTATTGTAGAACCAAGTTATACATACCTCGAAGGTAGATCTTCTATGTGATCCATGATAATGGATGAATCTTTGTCTTCATGTCACCATGAGCATATGTTCTTGAAGTAGAACATGATTTGACTTTCTTGGTGTACCTTTTGTGTTAGCAAACAATCATAAACCTCATACAACATCACAATACATTAGTACAATCATAAGTGTCAAAACCTTAATCAATGAATATCTTCTATTAAGGTGATATGACGAGTCCAGTAATTAATCAAGATTGTACTGTAATGAAATGAAGACAAACATATGATAAACTTAACCATGAAACATACCTGTAAGCCATACCTGTCAAGATTGCTAGTAATCTTCTTATGGAAGGCCTTAGCCTCATCTCCCTCTGAGATAGGAACTTCTTCACTTATGCAGGTGACCAATCCATCTTCTTCTAGGATTAATCCAATTTACTTGATTTGCAAGAACTGGACCTGGAGCTAGATTAGAGTTTGTCAAAGAAACCCCAAAAATTCAAACTTTGAATTTTAAACTTCTGAAAGGATAGAAATATGCGCCTTGATGAGTTGATCAAGTTGGTATATTCAGAATTTGAAAACTACAAAGTTTCACCCCTCAAAATTGCCTTTTAGATTTCCGGATTTACTAGGGAGGACCCTGAATTAGGGTTTGAGCTTCTCAGAGCTTCACCCAACCAAAAGATTTTATTCAAAACTCTAAGCTCCAGTTTTTCTGAGGAGCTTCCAGCCGTGGTCACAAATTTCCAAAATTCCAATTTTTGCAAAAGCCCTAATTTTCCATCTTTCCGATCAAAGTCTCTAACTGGGGTTTGATCAAGCCCAGCCTTCTGCCCAACCAAAAAATATGATCTTGGTCTCTAAATTTTGATTTTGATGAGTAGCATCTAGCTGTGGTCTCCGATTACAAAAATTCCAACTTTCTCCGAAGCCCTAAATTCCAGAAGCCATGAATGAAGGTACTCAAAAAATAATTCTGTTTTGACAGAAATATGTACCTGATTGTTTCTGGTGTAACTCCAAACTTTTTGATCCACAGGGTTTGAAAATTTTCATGAGATAGTCCGACCTGTTATCTTAACATCCCGATAGGTCTGACCTAAATTGGATTCTCTAAGAGAAAGTTATTCCAAGTGTTGCAACGTGACCTGTTTATGGGATAATATAGGAGAGAGAACTTGTACGGAGTTCCACATGTCACTGTTTCAACTTCGGCCTCTAAACAGTTGTTATGATATATCTCGCCCTATTATCTTTCTATCCTGATAGGTATGAATTCAATTGGACTCTCTGAGAGAACGTTATGCCAAGTGTCGCAACGTGACCTGTTTATGGGATAATACAGGAGAGCGAACTTGTACGGCGTGCCATGTGTCATTAGTTCAACTTCGGCCTCTGAAAACATTTTCCGAGGTAGTACAGTCTGTGTACTACCTGTCACTTTTTATGAAATTTCATTTGGAGCTTCCTAGCCCAAGTTATGACCTTTTTCCCAAGGTCACCTGATTTTGAATCAGATCTGGAAGAGGCAGAAACCCTATATTGTACAGATCATAAATCCCAAAGTACAACAAATTAGAGGTTTTCCTTTGGACACATGGTACATGGGGATCTGATATTCGACCTGTAAAATTTTCAGATCCGACAACTGCGCCAAAACGGATTTATAGCGAAAGTGCTACGATGACTGGTTTTTGCTATATCAAGCCCTAGTATCATAAGTGCAACAAGTGTCATACATGCCATATCATGCCTTCTTTTAGGCTAGCTTTGATACCACGTTAAATTTTCAGAATTTACTTCAATCTGATCTAAAATCTTAACTGAGAGAACAACATGTACAGCAAATCTACAGCATATCAATCATGGACACAATAATGCAAGCACATAAGAGACACAAAGTTTACTTGGGGAAAACCATAAAGGTGAAAAACCCCAATAACTTCCTCAGAGATAGATAGAGTAATGATACAACCAGAATACAAGAGATAGTCTTCTCCTAGCAGCAGAGCCTCCTCCTCCACAAGTGCACCACTCTCCCAAGTGTGAGTGAGAAAATAGAAATGTGTAAAATGAGAGAGACACACTCTCTATTTATACACTAACTTGACTTGACCTTTACTCAACTAGGTCGACCTCAACTTAACCACTTAACATAATGCTGACTAGGCCGAACCCCACTAGGGTGGTCTAATAACCCTTTGACCCACATGGACGACCCCCAATAGGGTGGTCTAATAACCCTTTGACCCACATGACTTATACAGGGCCGACCCCAACAAGGTGGTCTAATAACCCATCAAGTATAAGTTATGACACTTACAATATAAATGATGACACTTCCGTATAGAGGAATAATAACATCTCTATAGGAATAAAATATACATATATGTGAAATACATTCCGAAGTTACATATACATCAACAGGATCGAGGCTCTGACATTGCTCGGACAACTCATCTCATTCCCCGTCTTATTTCTCATGAGCAGAATGAACTATTAACCAAACCTATCACAATGCAGGAAGTTGAGGATGCCATGCAGTAGATGGCCTTGGGGAAGGCTCCAGGTCTTGATGGTTTCACTTCTGATTTTTTTCACCACTTTTGGGATCTCATCAAGGACAATTTTCTCCGAATTGCAGATGAGTCAAGAAGCAGTGGGGGAGTATTGAAAGCATTCAATGCAACATTCCTATCCCTCATCCCTAAGGAAGATGGCGCTGACTCCCCTGGAAAGTTTAGACCTATTTATTTGTGCAATGTGATATACAAGATTATTTCCAAAGTTATTGCTTATCGCTTTAAACCCTTACTCCCTACTTTGATTAGCCCTGAGCAATCTGGATTTGTGGAAGGCAGACAAATCATTGATGACATTATTTTGGTCCAAGAAACTTTGCACTCCCTCAAGATCACCAAGAAGCTTGGTATGCTTGTGAAACTTGATATCACAAAAGCCTGTGATAAGTTGAGTTGGAAGTATATGCATGGCATCTTGGAGGCCTTCGGATTTTGTAGGGAGTGGATCCATTGGATCATGAATTTCGTAACCACCCCTTTTTATTCCATCCTTCTCAATGGGTCTCCATCCCGGTTGCTGCAGGATTGTATGGGTATTAGGAAAGGAGATCCCCTTTCTCCCTTTCTTTTCATCATTATGGCAGAAGGATTGGGAAAGCTTCTGCAATCCCTTGTTGCATCCAATGATATTCGAGGACTCAGATTGCATGAGGGCATGGATAAGCAGACCCACCAACAACTTGTGGATGATACGATGTTAATGGGGCAACCTTCAGTCCAAGAGGCTAAAGCCTTTAAGAAATGTCTGGTCACCTTCTCAAAGGCCTCAGGGATGGAATTTAACCCCGCAAAATCCCAGGTTTTCTTCATCAACACCCCTGGTGTGACCCAACGCAATATTATTCAAATTCTGGGCTTCTCTTGTGGCACTTTCCCTTCCAAATATCTCGGAGCCCCCCTTGTTGATGGAGTCATACGTTGGGTTTCCTGGCAGGATTTGGTGGATAGAATGAAGAAAAAATTATATAGTTGGATGCTGAGACCCCTCAATCTGCCAAGTTTCCTTATTTTGGTCAAGACTGTTCTGCAAGCTATGCCTATCTACTTATTCTCTATGCTCTTGGCTCCCAAATCCATCCTTAAGGAAATCCGTTGTATCCAAAGGTATTTTTTGTGGGGAAGTAGGGAAGCCAAGGCTAAGTTTTCCCTGGTTGGGTGGGACAAAATCTGCAAACCCAGGAATAAGGGTGGCTTGGGTCTGAGAGATCCTAAAATACTGAGCGAAATCTATGGGGAAAAAATATGGTGGCAGTGGTGCAACTACCAATCTGAACCTTGGGCCAGAATTTGGCATATCAAGTATGCTAGAGACAAAAGGATCGGGCAATTAATAAGGTTTGATGAAATAAAGCAGGGGCCACATATCTGGTCGAAAGCCTTTGCGGGTCATCGTTTGGTCCAGGACTTTAGCTTCTGGGAAATTCACAACAGAGAGGAAGCCAACTTCTGGGAGGATTCGTGGAATAAATTTCCCAAGATTGTTATGGATCCTAGGTGGCAAACCATCCAAGAAAGAGGGTTGGCGGATAACAAATCCAAGGTTTGTCACTATTGGGATCACAATGCCCAGGATTGGCATAGGCATTGGCTGATAGCGGGATGCTGGGATGCAATATCTGAACCCGAGACTCTATCTTCCTTTGACCTAATGTTGAAAGAAATATTCATCAGTATGGACAATTCTTCGGATAAGCTCCGTTGGGGTTTTTCGCAGAAAGGCACTTTCTGCATCAAAGAAGCCTATGAAAATCGGACTCAAGAGGATGTAGAGACTAGGAAAATATGGGAGAAAGTTTGGGGGATGAATAAATGGCCTAAGATTGTTGTTTTTTGCTAGCTTGTGCTCTGGAAAAGGATCCTCACAAGAGAAAATCTGAGAAGACGCGGTATTTATGGCCCATCTTGTTGCACTCTCTATTCCAATGCTGAAGAAACAAGTGACCATTTGCTTGATTCCTGTGTTTTCGCTTCTACACTCTAGGATAAAGGTGCTACCCTTTTCCACTGAAGTGATAGGGTGAGAGGCCATCCGGGTCAATCATTGGATTCCTGGGATCCTAATGATTTCCCCAACCCGATAATAGGGACTCTGTGGCAACTGTTCCTTGGCATGGTAATATGGTCTTTATGGAAAGAACAGAACGGTTGTATTTTCAGAGACAAATCGAATAGGGAAGAGGTGGTGTGGTCGATTTTGGTCTGAAATATGATGGAGACAATTAGAAGCCTTCAGTGGACTAATAAAGATAAAGATGTCTCCCCTAGTGACCTTCCCATTGCTAATGGTTGGGGTATTGGTCGTTTAGATTTGGATGGTCTTTGAAAGAAGATCTTGATTTGTCATCCTGTGATCCCATCTCGGTGGTATCCCCCTCAGGTTGATGGTTTCAAGATAAAATTCGATGGAGCTTCCCGGGGTAATCCGGGCTCTGCGGGGTTTGGTGGCATATGCAGGGATAGTGTGGGTTCTGTGGTGAAGGTATTTTTCGGATCCATAGGCCGCGATTCGAATAACTCCGCGGATATGGAGGGCTTGATTCAGGGGCTAAGGTTAGCAATCTATGAAGCCTGGATCCCTGTGACCTTTGAAGGTGATTCTATGCTTATTGTCCACATGGTGAATAAGTTGCAGTATGGTCAATCTCTGAAAAAAGTATCCTCCAGTTGGTGTCTCCTAGCTCGCCTCGACTGTCTCCAGAGGCTTCTCGCTGATCAATCAGCAATTGTCTTTGGACACGTCAAACGGGAGGCCAATAAAGTTGCACAATTTCTTGCTAATTATGGAGTTGATGTGGGCGATCCTCTCTCTTCTGTCTCTAAGGATGACTTTGCTGGTGAAGGATGGATGACTGAGTGTTGCAACCTGGCAGTTGCTGACCTGGCCAATCCCAATCAGCAATCTTCTTGTGTGCCCATGCAACAGATTGGTGCAAACAGAAGTACGGTGGGTGGTAGAGGGGTTACGTGGGTTGAATATCTTTCACATTCCAAATGACAACTATTTATCCATCGTTTCCTGTGCATAGGAGTAAGTGCTATAACCTCAAGCATGTGAATATTGATGACAAGACCTAGTGGGATCCTCGAGCTGCTCTCATCATACCTTTCGTCATAATAAGTTACGAGAGTTTTATTATGCAGAGGGGAAGCTTGTACTAGCTGACAGTCTCCCTTAATCAAGCTGTTATTTCCATTATGAGCTTTATGGCCTCTATTTTTTCCAATACAGACCGCATTGTCTTCATTCGCTTCTTCATTAGTTTAAAAGGAAATTGCAGAGGAATTCCATGGAGAAATTGTGTGTGCAAGTGGGGGTGGTATTCCCGACGGAGGCCACCTGAGAGCATTGCTTTTCGTGAAATGGCGCCAAAACGAAAGCTCCCCTCCCCTTAGGGTGAAGATTCGTCTGTTGATAAACACCAAGTGGAGGCTGGCTCGTCCAATTTGACAGGGCCAAAGTTGGTCGAGTGACTCACTCTTCCTCCAAGTCCAGGCTCCGTGAAGCAGCTGAGTTTTTTAGGGACCATATTTCGTCGTCTATCTAGGAGGAAATTGAAGGGTCTGTGAAGGTCTTGTGGGAGAATGTCCAGTCGCTGTCCATTGAGGAAATTCGTAGAGACTTTGAAGATTGGGTGGTTGATCCTGAAACCACAACGGGTTGAGCTTCTCTTTATGAGTGGACTATTATGACTCATTGGGTGACTAAAAATATGTTAGCCCAAGTTATGATGGATTTTGTTAATAAAAGCAAAGGTGATGAGGAACCAATACGGTCCTAGAAATCTCATAACTTGGATAGAAGAGTTATGCATTCCAAGGTGGATGCTATTGCAAAGAAGTTAGGAATCACTTTCATCATTCAAACCAAGGGTGGTGGTGAGTTTGGTGGAAGCATCCATGGTGACTCTCAACCCTGTACCGGACACGAGGGTAGCACGAATCCTAGCGAGCAGCAGAAGTCTCCTCAAGTGCCTATGCCGGATTTTGTCGGAAAGACCCCATAGACCGTCACCATCGATTAAGGTGCTCCATTTTGGGTTTTAATTCTTTGTGAATTTCATGGTTTTGTCTCGGACTATAGCCTCTTTATATCAATGCAAGTAGATTTGTGGTTTAGTTTTTATGGCTTCTACGCCCAGATCTTGAACAATCACTCTAATTGGGACTTTGTTAATTTCTTGTTTGGCTACCTGTTCCCAGGAATTTTGCTTGATAACTCTGTTTATTCTGTTTTGGACCCTGGGTTCCTATTTGGCTACTGTAAGCCGAGAATGTCGTTTGTTCTAATTCGAATTTGATAGACCAACTTTGTACTATGTTTCAAGCATGTAATATATAGACTTTTTATTTACAAAAAAAAGAAGGAAACAAGATGCATAACCCAATAAAAAGAGGCTCAAAAGACATGGATATCCCACACTCTTCAAGTCCTTAAAACAAGCTAATCACACCAAACCAAATATGATCTCAAAAATTTAATATGGGTCAAACCGAATGTAGGATACACGATTCATGGGGCCAAACAAGGACACTAGTTTTTACTCAAGGGGCCAAACAAGGACACTAGTTTTTACTCAAGGGGCCAAACAAGGATCCAAATCTAAAAAAGACCCAAAAAAACCAGCACAAGCAATCCAAATGAAAGCAATGCTGAAAAAAGGTCTCTTCCTGGAAGGTACAGTGCAGAGGAGATATGCACACCAAATCAAAACTCAAATCAAAAAATGGAGGGGGGATTCCCTTATACCAATTTTAACAGATCGGTGGGGTCTGTGCTTTTACATAGTGCGACGTCGGATTTTACCAACGCGGGAAGTGCGACACTGTCGTAGTAGACCAATGAAGGGGTTGCGACGATAGACCAACAGACAGAGAACAAAGACCAAAAAGTGACACAATGTCGCTTTGTCTCCACTGACTAGGTGCGATGGGCGATATCCAAATTCTAAGATCAACAAATCTCTAAGAAATGAGCAATAAAATGGTTTAGAAAATAAAAATGCAGACTCAAAGGAAGGTAATCAAACTCTTCAAAGTGAAGATCTGATGGTGAAACTAGCTTAAGATGTAAATGATAAATGAAATGGCTTGTAACAAGAAATCAAATGAAAATGAAATTCAAATGACAAGTACAAAACAATGTTGTTCCCCAGTATGGTCACCAGATTTGTTTGACGAACAATCCACTCGAGCGGATGCGAGCCAGATCTCCCTAGCTCAATGTGATACTAGAACAAATAGAACATACTATAAACCACTTTCCTAGATCTAGTTAAGGATCAAGTAATTAGATGTCTTACCTTAAGTTCGTAGTTCTTTCTCCTAGATGTTGTTCCTTGCTCGCGGTCGTCAGATCTCAGCTGCAAGACCTGCCAAGACACACAAAACAAGACAAACAAGTAAAAAGAATCTAAACAGTAACATATCTAAGTAAACAGTTAAGCAGGTAAACTACGCAATATCATTAACACAACAATATTGGTGGAAAGTGTTTATATTACTGTAAAAATAGGGAAAGTACATAGAAAAGAACGACTACAACCAGAGCTTAACGAAGTAGTCCTTCTCCATCCAAGCCAATGCCATATCCTCTCAAGGAAGTGTGAGTCTCTCAATGGACGAGCAGAGATCTCTCTAAAGGGATTTCACCAGCATGTAGACACTATAGACTTCCTGCCTTTGGAATGGGATAGAGCTTCATTTATATAGGACTAAGTGGATAGGGTATGTATAGGGTAGGTTGAGATCTGGTAGGAGACAGATAGGGGATCCTTCCAAGAGATTAGGAACCGAGTGCCAGCTCTCCCAAAAGGTTAGGGATAGGGATCCATGTCAGCTAGCTTTGAGAATGGGCTCGAAGGAACTATTTTTATCCATTAACTGACATGGTTGCACCTTGCAAGAAGACAAGCTACGACATCGCAAGTTGCATTAGAACAGCCTGCGACGACCTCTCAAAACCTAGTATGAATGAGTATGTATCTCTTCCAAGTTAAATGAGTTAGCCAAGGAAACTTTAGTGATGTATACACTGAATCTCATGATGGTAAGATTTTAGGTGCAACACATATTTCTACAAAAATATGGACCAAGAATTGTTCCAACATAGAGACCAGTGTTTATAAGGCCACTTAGTCAAAGTGAAAATGAAAAGAAAAATAAGCCAGAATTGACATCATTGCAATAGATTACAAATTTGTTTGGGCATTGTTATTTTCTGCAGACCAAGCAATTGATTAAAATTTATCTACTTGAATATCCCTTTCAAGCACAATGACAAAATGACAAATATACTTATAAACAATGCAAATAGGATCAAACCCTCCAAATTCGTCAATAAATAGGAACTCCTATTGTCAACAAAACCTGTTAGACTTCTCATAAGTGTATGAGATGAAAGAAATGTGTAATATTTAAGAAATCAATGTTTTATCATAACATAGAAAGAATGACCAGAGACCTTTACAAGAGCCTTGATGTCTTTAAATAAGAAAGTAACCAAAATGGTTACCAACTATTCCACATCTTATTGATACCTAAATGATTATATAAAACAAACCAGGAGACGATCACATGATACAAATAAGACTTGACTTCATCTTGAGACATTTTAAGACTCCAGGGAAGTATAAATAAAGACTTATGAGCAAAAGACCGACTAATACAAAAGGCCCCCTCCTTGTAATTTCCATCATGTCAACTTGGGAATAAGACCCAATGAATTTGTATAACTCCTTGTATATCCCATGTATCTTAATCTTACAACCATATTACCCAAAAAAATCAAAATGCATCACCCAAATTATTCATAGCATAACAATATCTCAGCATTCAATATGTGCATTATAAATTTAAACTACTTTTAAAACATCTATCCAAAAATGAACTTATCATTCATAATAGATTTTAAGTGAGACATTTATAATGTTTAAAGCATAATTTTGGACAATCAACAAAAGAAAATTTCCACAAAACTAATCATTCATAACAATCCCAAACCATATCTCAACAAAAATTATCACTTCAGTTCGAAAAATTCCCAAAACGTGCAGACCTTTAAATTCAATAATTGTTTATAAAATTTTAGGGTGAAGACTAGAAAAAGAGAGGGAAGGTCAAACTTGAGGTTTCTTCATGTTCACAATTATTTCCTCTAAATCTTTGACAACACCTGCAATTTTCTCACAGAGGACTCTTCTTCTATTTCAATCTTTCCTTTAGCCTTTTCCAACAATAGTGGCTCATTCGAAGGATGCTCAATATTTACAGAATGAATATTTTTTGTGATTTAATTTTGAGTGGAGGAGTGGGAGATATTTTTTTAAGATGCAGATCTTATTGGATTTTGAGGACACTGTTGAGGTAATAAATGTTCCCAACTGGTTCCAATCATAGGTGGAAAAGGAGGAGAAATATCTCAACCACTATTTTTGACAGAGCTTTCATGAGGGATCTCAACAACACTAGGATGAGGTTGTAGTTTAGGATGAGGCCATAGGGAGGTGGGTTGAACAAGATAAGGAGGGGGCCCCAGAAACAAGTGACCAGTCCTAACATGTTGAGAAAACTCTTCCGAATCACCATTGAAATGTATAGAAAATCTAATATTTTTCTCCACCCATCCTAGAAAATGTTATATCCTATATTTCCTCTACCTATGCTTGATCGCCTTGAGCTTTGATTGAAGAAGCTCATCTAATGAAATCAAACAAAACTGTGACATTTCCATCATTAAAATCATCACCGTTTTTATGTTAAAATAATTTCCCATCCAAACACATTCGAGTTGAATATGCGTAAACAAATCATGTATTTATCTATTCGAGCAATCATAATTGGTAGACAAGTAACAAAGACTGAGAATTGGATATGGACTAAGGGAAAACATGATTTAAGGGAAGAGACCAGATTATTTCAACAATGAAGGATAAAATGATACAAGCCATGCTATTCTTTACATCACATGCAAGCTAATTTAACTGTCCTAGAAATAAAAATTTGTGGCATGTAATATAACAACAATGTTGCATCAAATTGTGTATTGGAATCATTTTAATGAATATAGGCATATAGTCTTCAATTGTTATATCAACTAAGTCGATCGAAAGTGTAGCATGGTATATATATCACATATATTGTTGTAACAATTATAGGCATCATTTTCTTTACTTTTGCTTGCCCAAAAATATGAAGTGATAATGAAATGTAACTTGTGAACATAGACAGGGAGAAATGGTCATGGGATAGGGTCAATACTACAATAGATGATGCATGGGAATATTGATGATATTATAAAATTTATGGAGATCCATGTGTGGGTAAAATAAACTAGATATGTATTCACATTGTGCAACTATAACACAAGGACATAAACTATTAAATCATTCAACCAATCAATGGCATTGCAAAGAATCCCAATGTAAACCAACATTAAATCATTCAACCAATCAATTAATGATTTTGTCTAATTGTCATTTCAGCCAATGATCATCACCCCACATTAATCGCAAGTTAAAACTAGGATAGGACATATCAAGATGATTTAGTGGTTTAGTAAATGAGACATAGGCAATATAACATAGGTTTCAGGAGTACTATGAATTGCTAGAGCTATGCCATTTACTTTTCATGCCTAACTTACTGTGCTTCATATTTATTGGACATTCAATATATCATATGATCGAATCAATGATACACACCCACATTAATTAAACACCCAAAACACATTGAAACATTGCTTCACATCTTCATAAAATAATATAACATGCGATGGCCCCCATTTCAAAACATATTGCATTTACAATTTAAATAAATGACCCTCGATTATATGTGAGCCATATCTCACAAAATACTATCGACCATCCTTTTATTGCGCCGAGAGGTGCTCTACAGCCCAGTATGAGGGAGATCTTGTGAGTCGAGTGTTTGTCAATATTTTCAGCCATAAATAAAATGTAATAATTGCGCCGAGAGGCACTCTACAACCCAATATGGGGGAGATCTTGTGAGTCGAGTGTTTTTCGAGTAAAAACATAATACAAAGTAAACAAAAAAAAAGAATAATGCAAAGTAAAATGTAATAAACATTATGTCAGCCATAAACAAAAAAGAATAATACAAAGTAAAAAGTAAATATGAGACTTAAACTAGAGACTTTACTTTTTACTTTTAATACAAAGTAAAAAGTAAATATGAGACTTTAGAGTGTTTGTCGAGTGTTTGAGCAGTAACAAAATAATACAAAGTAAACAAAAAATAATAATACAAAGTAAAAAGTAAATATGAGACTTAAACTAGAGACTTTAGAGCTTAGGATTAGGTGGCTCAGGTATTGCACTCAAGGAGCTATTCAAGGATAGTTTTGCACCTCGGGAGATTTGATCCCTCTCAGCGCTTGATAGAGCCTAGGATTTGGATCTAGGCTGGTAATATAAACAATGAAACATCTATAATACGATCACCCTCAATCTTTGGATTCAAGTATCATTTGTGCCAAGGCGATATTAATTCAAGACTTGGACATTTGGAATCATGTATACCTTGGAAATAAGTTAATCTCCTTGTGACTCCCATGCTGAGGTAGGCCCCCTTTTGTAGAAACTAGTCTTAGGTGAGAAACGTATTTGGTCGAACTTGTAAAAGATATTAACAAGCGATAAGCTTCAATGGCAGTGACGACATTGAATTTGCAACACTTTGCAAATTTGAGCTTGTGAACCATTTAGGGGATCAACAAATGGTGACTCCATAGGGAGGGCTATGTATTATAGGTCAAACACATTTAAAGGGAGAGTATAAGGCATGAATAAAGGGAGAGTATAAAGGATAGGATAGTATAAACACATTTAGTGATGAGGATTCCATCTATCAAGCGATGCTTTTGGGTAGAGATCCTTACCAAAATAGTGCCATCCATAATATTCATCATTCCATAGCGTGCTTGCATTCATCTTAGCTTCTAAAAATAGTTATTTAGTCAGAGAACAATTTGTATTTATGGAACCTATAGTAGCCCAAATTAGGTGTCTTATGTGAATTTGAAAGAAAAGATTACAAGGGGGTATAATTGAAACAACTGGAAAATATTAGAAGCAAAAGTAATCAATACTAGAAATAACAAATAATTAAACACACAAAAAAACAGAACATAACAAATAAAATCAAACTCAATTTATTAAACAAATAGTTAGAATATACCAAATAAAATTAAAATTACTGAACATAATCAATCAATCAAGTGTACAAAGCAACTGCTTACCAAAATTGCATAAGACACTTGAGTTATTTAAAACTAAGGAGTCCACGAGTTAGGGTTGTAATAAGGTTTCAGGTGTGAACCATAGTAGTATAGGAAAAAATATTATCATTATTGTCCTTCAAAAGGTATGAATTTTTACCCACCATTGAAGCAACAACATATGGAACCAACCATAGCTTTTGAAATTTGGAATTCTTGTCTTTATCTGCAAGAGTAGCATTCCATAATAACAAATTTTTGTCCAACTTTTTTGCCTTTATATACATACTACTTCTTCATGTCTCGCGTTCATGAGTCTAATGGCTAGCATGAACTTCTTCATATGGTCTTTTGAAGAATCTTTCCTATCGGGTAAAACTTAGTGTTAGAAAAACAAGATTGTAGAGAAATAACAATAAACAAGATGCAAATATAAAACACATAAACACAGTACAAGAAAAACACCAATATATGTGGTTTACCCAATATGGGCTATGTCCACAAATAAATTTCTAGTCCTTTTATTATGCCGTCCAAAAAATGAAGAGATACAGCCCGCAGCACACCCGCTGCAATTTCCTCTTCACTCTCTCATAGGCTCTCTTACACAATCATAGAGATCTTTACAATACTACAAAATGCACAATCGTATTACAATGTCTTCCTTTTAAAGAGGGATTATCATGGGAAAATACTATGAAACACCCAATACCATGGGCCCGTAAATCACCCATTATTGACCAAGTCATTACTATGAAATTACAACATTTTACAAGGCGTTTTTTCCAAAATTTTCGCTACGGGGGCGATACTCCTGAACCCCTTCCTGGGGGGGTTCTAAAATGTAGTCTCTGTTAACACCTAAAAAGTGCTCACCACCTCATCTCCCTCATTACATGACTCATTTGTCTATATTTCCTACCATATGTGCCTCCAAAACCTCAAAAAACCATTAAAAGGCCACCAAAAGGCCAAAAAACCCCTTTTTCCCTCTCCAAATAGTTAAATTTCCTCAAAAAATAGCAAAAATCCTTTAAAAAGGCCCTAAATTCCCAAAAAATCAAGTAAAAGGGAATAACAATAAAAAAAAGAGGACAAAAGAGGGAAAAATGAAGCAAAAACCCTAAAATAACTGACCTAAACCATATGGTGCCAAAAACCATGGGTCAGCACTCCACCACCAAAAAACTATAAATAGGTGATGGAGACTCCTCATTTGATATCTACAATCTATCCTATCCTCACTTTGCCAAAATCACTCTTGAAACCCTAGCTTACCATTTGAGTGCCCCTTTTGGCCCATTATCCAAACACCTTGGAGAAGGAGAATGAACCCATTGGAGCACGGAAACAGCCCTCCTGGACTATTGCAAGAGCTCCACCAACCTAAACATTTGAGGTAAATGTAACTTTGTTCTCATTTTTAATACAAAAGAAGAATTTCTATTATATTGTCATTGTCTTTTTATTTCTGTTGATGCATATGTTAGCTTAGATTTTACTTTGTTTTACTGTCAAGTTTTACTGTTTTACTGAACTGCTACTAAGGAGGCCCTTCTCCTTAGTAGGTGCTCATTTGCACGAGCTAGGGTGAAAACCCTAGCTACAGTTTTGGCGACTCCACTATTGGCCTTTGAATTTCTGGTTAAAAATTTAAAAGTTTTTATTTTCTGCAAGTATTTTTTTGTTTTCCCTGTTCAGCTGTGGCTTCGACCAGTTGGATTTTCTGCTGCAGATCGTGGTTCTGTCCCTCGCAGCCGCGTACCAGATTGAAGCTTCCGGCCGGTTTTCCGCGATCCAGATCGCAACTTTCTGCCTTGACCGCAACTTCCTGTCGTTTTTCTACGACCCGACTGCAGCTTTCGTCCTCTTTCCCGTGGCCCCGACCGTAGCTTTCTGCCCTTTTGTCGTGCCCTAGACCGCACCTTTTGGCCACAGAACCGCGATCTAACTGAAGGTTTCACCCCTACAGCCGCGCCCCAGACCATGCATTTTGTCCACAAACTTGCGATCCGACCGCAACTTTCTTCCCTTTTGCCGCACCCCAGACTGCACCTTTTGGCCACAAAATTGTGATCCGACTGCAGGTTTCACCCCTAAAGCCGCACTCCATACCGTACATTTTAGCCATAGACTCGCGATCCGACCATAGGGTTCACCCCTATAGCCGCGCTCCAGTCCGCGCATTTCAGTTATAGACCCGCGATCTGTTTTCTGCATTTTTTCCCTTTTTTGAACCCAGAATTTTTCTGCAATATTTTTTGCACCTGCACAGCCACCTATTCTGTCTGCAGCCACAGTTACCTAAATCCTTTTTCTACAGTTTTATTTTTGTTCCATTTACATAATTTTTAAGTTTAAGCATTTACATTGGAAAAAGAAAATTTTGCATTGCAAGTTAAATTTCTGCATTATTATTGGTTAAAAAATGTGCCCACGCGTGGCACTTTTGATTGGGTTCATTACCTCACACACACACACTCCGTCACCTAATTCAAGTGATCCTTAAAACACTACTTAACACAACCAACATTCTAACCCCACTTGGGGAACACATAAGAATATTGTAGTTAGGTAGGACAGGGGGGATAGGCATCCAAATAACATCCCTCGGTTGCTTACACTTGAGACATAGTTGTTGTCCTTTAGGGTACCAAAATCCTCTAGTATTTTTTGACATGGTCACGACCAGTTTATCAGAGGCCTCTCCCTTAGGAGGGTTGAAGTAGCCAGACTGGTTCCGGAGGCAAGAGTGGAATACCGCAATCCACCCAGTAACTGAAGGCTAACTACTCATTGGTCTGCGTGTGGTAATTCCTTTTAGGCCCACACAGTGATAGGACCGGAGCTGCAGATTCACCTTTTCTGGACATGTCATGAACGAGGTATCTTAGTTTCTTTTCTTCTAGGATTGTGTTACCCGGTGTCCCTCCCGGTAGGGGGATATCTTTAGCCACTTGGCTCTACTATCCATATTGTCTGACTTGGATTTCATCACCTTGCACAAGATATGTCTGGTTGAGTCAGAATACTATTTAGCTAGGTGTTTGCATGCTCCCTTACCTCCCTTTGGTCTAGCGAGTCCACTATTTTTATTTTTTAGTAAACTTGCTGCTTGTTGGTATTCTGACCATTTTTGTTGATGCTCTGCTTATTGTAGCACAACTATTACAGTAAGCGTTTTGAGCTAGTTGTTGTCCTGAGCGCTGTATTTTTTGCGCTCTCCTTCTGCACAGTCGGTTGCATTAGGGTTTTTGTGTTGTTTTTCACTCAACACAGCCCCCGGATACCTGACACCATCTAGCACCATTGAGTCCCCGAGACACTCTCGGTGCCTCCGGGGTGATCCCCCACAACACGATTCACTTGACATCACCCGTCACAGAAATAGAGCTTCATGACTTGATACCACTCGTCATAGACCTCGAGCTTCGTCACTTGACTCTACTCGTCGACGACATAGAGCTCCCTCCCTCGACTCTGATGACCCTTATTTCACATCTGATTCTAAGGCAGAGTCTGAAAACCCCACTTACAATGCACCAACCAGTCCCATGGTTGGCATGAATTCCAACCCCTTCTTTGTAGGGACCCTTGGTGGAGCGTCCACAACCACCCCAGCCACCACACCTACTTTGGGTATGCCCTCGATGGGGCCCACACCCACCATTCCGGTCACTATTCCAATTCCAGTGGCTAGCATACCCAACCCAACCCCACTGGTGACTCAAACTATGCTTAGTGGCGCAGGACCCTCCCATACCACCTCCACCCCCCCGTTTGGGGGTCACATCCCTATCACAAACCCATCCCGTACACTTGGGGGCATCGGCCCCAACGTGGCCACGACCACCAACATGTCACATCCTTCTACTAGTTTTCCATTCATGGCTAGTCTCAACCTTCCTGACCTGGCTAGACTGACCAATGATCCCATCAAACACGATCCTACGTGGCCTCACATGCCCACCAAGATCCCATCAGAAATCCCTAAGTTTGAGGGAAAGGCAGGTGAAGACCCCCATAACCACATTATGTCCTTCCATCTATGGTGTTCCTCCAACTCCATAGTGGACGACTCTATCCGACTCCGTCTGTTACAATGAACTCTCATTGGTTCTGCAGCCAAGTGGTACATCGAGCAGCCCCATGGGAACCATGCCACCTTTACTTCCCTCGCCTCGACCTTCCTGCAGTTCTTTTAGTTACCTGTCTGCTATGATGCAGGAGTTGAGATCCTACTGTCTTGCAGATAGAATACGGCCACCCACATAACTGACCACATTCATGAGTGGCGTCGATGCCGAATCCTGTGCAAAATCAAGTTAGATGACCATATCTTCCTAGATTGGTTTCTTAAATCTCTCCTTCCCGTCATTGCTAAGGATGTGGCATCTGAGCGACCCCAGTCCGAGGAAGAAGCCATCCTAAAAGCCCAGTAGTTTGACCTTATCTACGCCCAGTCTGGTTAGTTATATACCATTATACCCGACGCCCCCGGTAGCGATTCCTCTTGAAACGATGCATCGGGGGCATCCCATGCCGTCGATGGCATCATTGGCCATGTTGCATCGCATAACTATCCCTTTTCCATGACACATACTAGTAATGGCCCCGACCTTTGGTGGGCTACATCCCACTCTGGAGAAACCAATTTGTATGCTCCCATGGTGCATAAACCCCATTCCCATGGACCCTCATGTCCACCTCAGTGCTTCGGCCACGCATCCCCCACTTACATTCCCCCGGTTGCACCTCAACCATATTACCACCCATAGGTCACGCACACTATGGTATCCTCTCAAGCCCCCCCCACTTATTATCTGCCACAGGAAGCATCTACGACAAATCAAACACCCGTCCCACAGACGTATCAACAACCCCCACAAGGTCCACAACTGCACCGCCTCCACCCACACCCACTTATTATCTGACGCAGCCTGCTCCCGCACCTGCAGAACCCCAGAACCCACCTGCTACCCATGGGCAAGTGTACGTGCAACAAAATCCGCAACATAACCAAACTAACCAACATCAACAAGGCCAGCAAAACCATGGAAAAGGATGTAACCGCGGGATCAACCCCCCTCTGGACCAAGGTGGCCAGCCACCTAATCCCCCAAACAATAATAATGCGGCACCTGCCAACCAAAACCCTGACAGGCCGCCAAAGCAAGCTAAAAACCCTAACTTACGAACAAACCACCCTTGTTCTATTTGAGGGGTTTATGGCCATTACACACACGCTTGCCCACATTTGGAGCGGGCACGACAAATCTGGACCGATGATGCCCACCGCCAAGGGTACGCGGCACTTCAGGCGCCACCTAAGCCCCCACCACCTCAGAATCAACCCTTGGTGTTAGAGAACCCTTTACCAACCCAAGGAGTGGTGAACACTCAATCGTTAGCTCCCCCTCAAGGAAACATGCCACCACAACAGCTAGTCATGTACGCTGCACCTTCCCACCCCACTTTAGACTCAGGCACCCATCACTTGTTAATGATGTCATCCGTCGATGTCAACCTTCAAACCCACCGGAACTAATATGGCTCCACCCCTGAAGACCCTCCCGATGACAAAACCACCAACGCTCTTCCCACCGATCGACCATTACACATACCTCCAACCCCATTAGATGGAGCCCCAAAATACCCTCGCTTCCCACTTCGCCGCATCAGCAATAACCCCAATGCTCACTCTGTGTCTAATTACAACATTGTGGATGACTTAGCTCAGTCCCCCACAACCATGTCTACGTTAGAGGTCTTAAAAAACTTTCCTACACAGTGTCAGACTCTGTTATCATCCATTGGTGCTATCGACCCGACTGATTCATGAATGATGGCCTTTGATTTGGACCAATCTGAACCATGCCTGCCTTCCACATTAGCATTCCAAGTTTTTGTATCCATTCGGAATCTTGTCATCCATCGGTGCATCATTGATGAGGGTGCCTCTACATGCGTTATGTCAACATTCGTTTGGCATAATTTGGGATCCCCTACTCTCCAACCATCCACCACTGCGTTGCGAGCCTACAACGGTCGTTGGGCTAAACCCCAAGGTCTCTTAGCTAATGTCCCCGTCCAGTTGGCTGGTAAAATAGTGCTTATTGACATAGAGGTCATCAATGCCCAAATTGATTATAACCTCTTACTTGGCCGCAGTTACATGTACGCCATGCGGGCGGTTGCCTCATCCGTTTTTCGTACCATGATGTTCCCCCATGAAGGACGAGTGGTCAAGATTGATCAACTCACCTATTACGATCCCAATGCCCCCGCTACACTCGAAAATGTTCTTCCCATGGTTGAAAAACCTATTCGCGGTGCATCTACCTCATTGGTTTCCTCAGTTGGACCCGGAGTCTACTTAGATACGCCGATGACTTCCACATTCCAATCCATTCCACCCCCGTCATGAGCGACTGAAATATCTAGCTTATGTACCCTCTCCCACAATACACAAACACCAAACCATCAACCGCCCTTTCTACCCCAGCAACCGAAGGTACCTAGTCATGTTGGTGCTACACCCATTCATACTATCCCCTTCCTATTTCCACCTTCGAGAGTTGTAAGCGCTCTGGTGATGGCCACACTAAACCTCCTGGGGTTAACTTTATGACTACCTGTATGGTACATCACACCTCCCGTTTCCCCTCTGACGCCCAATGTCATCTTACAGCTAGTGCAACCTATCATCACTGCTAGTCAACCATCTCCAGGTGTCACCAATCCTTCCTCCTGTACCAACCCACCCCCTCTTGCCAAACACACTAGGTGCAGAGGCCCACTACCTTATACCGCTCTGCCCACACAAGTTAAAAATCCCCCCACGTTTCGCACTCCTCACAAATTCTCTTTGTGTGATGAGTTGGGCCATGCTACCCATCAATGTCCACAATTACCCGCATTACAAGAGCACATGCAAATGCTTGATGATGGCCCCAACGTCCCGGTTGTCCAACTCGACCCTACCCCTAAGCCTTGCGATAAATCACTGCGTACCAACCACCCCTGTGCAATATGCGGTATTTACGGCCATTGCTCACATCACTTCCCTGATCTCCCAGATTACAGAGCTGCTCTCTATGAGATGAATAATTTGGACCTCGAGACATATCCCCCCACCAGTGAAGAGATCCAGCCCCCAGAATCTCCGCCAACAGGAGAGATGAATACCATTTATATGATCTCTACTACTAGCATCCCCTCGTCAACCGATTTGACTACAAAACGTTTCCGCAATGATGAGGAAATTCTCGAATTTGTTACTACACCTGATTACCCATGGGAGGATATGCACCATCGTTCCTATTTCCTCCCAGAGGAGTCCTCCCCCACCACAGCCACCCAATTTTTCATTGAGTCCAAAGATTTCCTCCCCAACAAGGTCGACTAGTTTAAATAGCCCATTCCCACTCTCGATGCCTTCGAGGAAGGTAACCTGGCCAATATCTCACCCACAATCCACATTGATATCTCTGCCCCAGGCGGTGCCCCTGAAATCATTACTTTGGAAGCCTCTTGCACCGAGTACGAGATCGGAGAGTAGCAAATTTTTTTTCAAGAGTTTCGCGATGTCTTTGCCTGGTCCTACACTGAAATGCTTGGTCTTGACCCTGCTATCATAGAGCACCACATTGACACATGGCCAGATGTGCCCTCTATTCGCCAAAACCAGCGCCCCATTCACCCATCAAAGCTCCCCGCCGTTAAAGCAGAGATTGAGAAACTTCGTGCAGCAGGTTTCATTTACCCCATCACATACACCACTTGGGTTTCTAACCCCATCCCTGTTAACAAAAAACAAGGCACCATCAGGGTATGTACTGACTTTCACGATTTAAACCAAGCATGTCCCAAAGACAACTTCCCGATGCCATTTATTGACCAACTCATCGATGCTTGCACAGGGCATGAAGTCCTATCCTTCATGGATGGGTTCTCTAGGTATAACCAGATTCAGATCCACAAAGAAGATCAATACAAGACTGCCTTCACCACCCCATGGGGCACCTTTTCCTATCTGGTCATTCTTTTCGGCCTTAAAAATGCTGGAGCCACCTTCCAGTGAGCCATGATCTATTGTTTTCATGACTTGGTTCATATCCTATTAGTCTATCTTGACGATCTCACAGCATGTTCCAAGAAACGATCTGACCACCTTAATGACCTTCGGTAAGTTTTTCTGCGTTGTCGCAAGTATCAGATCCACTTGAACCCACTCAAGTTTGTCTTTTGCGTTCTAGCAGGCTGGTTGTTAGGTTTCATTGTTTCCCACAAAGGAATCACTATCAACCCCCTCAAAGTTCAAGTCATTTTATACCTTCCCTCACCATGCACAATCCGACAGTTACAGAGCTTACAGGGGAAATCTAATTTCCTCCATCGCTTCGTTCCTGATTATGCCACCACAGTTCATGGTTTCTTATGTTTACTTCGTACTCACATACCCTTTGTTTGGGACGACCAGGCGCAAGCTGCATTCGAAGCCCTTAAAAAAGCTCTCACGCGAGCCCCTTTGATCTCCCCTCCGAATTTCTCTCAGTACTTCATCCTTTACGTCTCGGCATCCGACCACGCCGTGTCAGGGGTCCTTGTTCAAGAACACGCTGCTCGCTAGGAGCATGTCATTTATTACATTAGCTAAACCTTGTCTGGACCACCCCTACGTTACCCATATGAGGAACGGATGGCCCTTGCTGTCATCTTTTCCGTACAGAAATTGCGACACTACATTCTCCTAAGTCATACTACCGTTGTCGCCGACTCCAACCCCATGATCTACCTCTTGAACCATCGCCTTCTGCAAGGCCGCGTCGCTAAATGGGTAATTATCCTACAAGAGTATGACCTAACTTTCACAACTCCGAAAAGTACTAAAGCCCTTGCTCTTTCCCAGCTCATAACCGACCTCCCATCCCTTTTTCCATCCCCACCAATCCTCGATGAGTTACTAGATAATCATTTGTCCATCGTCTCGTCAGATGACCCATGGTATGGTGACATTCTGATATACCTTCGCATGCAGAAGTTTCGCCTCGATATCAATCATCATGAATTCCACCGTATCTGTCACCATGCCTCTTGGTACCTCCTTCTGGGTGATGTCCTCTATCGACACGGTGCCAACACTATCCTTCGTCGTTGTCTCACATGAGAGGATGCTAAGAAAGTCCTCAACGACTATCATAGTGGCGCCTGCGGCGAACATTTTTCTAGAATGGCCACAGCCCAGAAGGTAATCCGCACCGGATATTTCTATCCCACGTTGTTCATTGACTGCATCATTGCGGTCAAGTATTGCCATAATTGCCAATGCTTTTCCCTGAAGACATGGACACCACCCACCCCGGTCCATTTGGTCGTTACCGTCGGTTCCTTTTGTAAATGGGCCATCGACTTTATGGAGTGTAAACCCTCATCCGCCAATGGCCATAAATACATCATCATCTCCGTCGACTACTTCACCAAATGGGTTGAAGCCATGCCTACCTTCAATTGTAAAGCCGACATCACTGCCCGTTTCTTCTTTAACCATGTCATCACAAGATTCGGGGTCCCAAAACAACTCGTCTCAGATCATGGTTCACATTTTGAGGACGACATTTAGCGTGAGTTGTCCACTCTCCTTAAGTTCAAACATCAGCATGCCTCTGCTTACTACCCCCAACGAAATGGCCAGGTTGAGGCCATTAACAAAATTTTGAAAACAATCCTCCAACACACTATTGACCGACATAAGTCCAATTGGCATCACATGATTTTCCCCACATTATGGGCTTACCATACATCAACTAAGACCGCCACCGGTTTCACCCCTTTTCACTTAGTTCACAGTGTCGAATCTGTCCTCCCCATCGAGTGTCAGATCCCCGCCCTACACATCACTATTGAAATTCTCCCCAACACTTCCCCACTTGAACAACATCTGCTATTATTAGAACAAGCTGATGAAGACCGTCGCGTAGCCCTCCAAACAATTGAGGCCGCCAAGAACCGCTCCAAAGCTGGTTACGACAAACATGTCCACCCACGAGCTTTCCGTGAAGGATATCTAGTCCTCGTTTACAACCAAGCCCACGACAAGACAGGTAAAGGGAAGTTTGAATCCATGTGGCAAGGCCCTTACATAGTGCATACCTACCTTGGACATGGGGAATATATTCTAATTGACTCAGAAGGCCACCCCTTGTGCAACCCCCGTATCAGGTTGTATCTTAAACGCTTTTATCCTTAACAATCCGGCAGACCCGCTGGTCCGTAGTGTACAGTTTGCTTTCTTTTTGTTTTCCAATTTCTTTCCTGTAACCTTACATTCGTCATTTTCCTGCATGATCAGAGATGGACCATATTCCACCTTATTATGTTGGATTCGCCAATGGAGCAAGCCGTTGGTCTCCAAACCTGGCCTCTGCAGCTTGGGTGTTATATTCCTCTTCACATGAGTTGATTCACCTTGACGGAATGTGCATAGGTGCTGCTACCAATAACCAAGCGGAGTACGATGCTGTGACCGGTATCCTGACTGTTGCCCTTCAGATGGGTATACGTCACCTTCATGTATTCCTTGACTCCTAGTTGCTTGTCTCCCAGCTCAACAACTGCTATCAGGTGCGTGATCCTTGCCTCTTTAGAAAGTTCATGCGCACAAAACAGCTAAGCCGACAGTTTGAATCCATAACATTCACTCATGTCCCAAGAGCTCAGAATAGTGTCGCCGATCAAATGGCTAACAACATCCTCGACTGACATATCAATCACAACATGTAAATCATCCATCATGCATAATCATCACATATCGACACATCAAAAACATAAAAATCCCAAAAATACTATATCTACAACAAAGGACATCCATGTGTTTATCATAACCAAATATTTGCATCCACATGCAATAAAAAACACAAAACAATACAGGCGCATCCACGTGCGTACACAAAATAATCACCGCAAAAATGCATCCATGTGCATATCTATATAAATATATCAGTGTCCCAGCACTTAGATATACAAAAAATATACATCGAGGAGCCCCAACAACATCCCTATCATAAAATACATGCCGTATATACAAAAAATCCTGAATGCCCATACGCATTGGGGGGGAGTCCCCAACACTCCCTAATGAGAGTCATATCCCCCATCCAAACCATCATCACTCTCCGTCGAAGCCACCTCTGCTACGGACTCATCCTCTCCTCGCTCCTCCTCCGGATCCTCCTCATCCCCCAGTCGATCCTGGGCCCTCCTCTCCTCAGCCAGTACTGCCACCCAAATCAGGATTGCCCGCCAATCATGTGGAGCCTCGTGACAGGCCTCGACCACCTCCCGATCAAGCTCCCGCCACCCCTCATCGGAGACCCAAACCAGTAGCCGGCCGAAGGTAACTCGCAAGGACCCCAAAGTCCCCTCTGCATCCTGTTGTCGTACCTCCCCCCGATCTGGCAGGGCTGGCACTGCTATATGCCCCCTACGCTCCCTATGCCTCTACGGTGGCTGTGGTCCCGCATCTACATCAAACCAAATCACAAATAGTCAGAATCATCATCCATCTCTAGCAACAAATCTAACATAAAAACATCAATCAAAAGCTGGATACATACCATCCAGACCCCAAGCCTGTCCAGGAGGTCGTGGCGCCTCCGGATCTCTCTGATAGTCCATACCACGGTACGGGTAGTCATCAAAAGCCAACGGCATCTGCAACCACTACAAATAGAGATCCTGCATTAAATACCACCCCACCTCTCCCCCTCCCCGTCTGCGCATCATTTCACCCCACTCCACCATCCGCGGCTCCCTCAAACCCCCAGCCCGAATCGGCACTCGTGGTCACAGTGTCGGAACCCACTGCATGAAGAAAGCACACAAAAATGACCCATAACAGAATCCCTTGCTAGCTACCTTCACCCTGCTCAGCTACCGCTAAATACAGGTGAGGAATATCTGGCCCCAAGCAAAGAAGGTGCCCTGTAGTACCCTCTCTATCGACTGCATCTGTCCCCCAGACACCCGGTTGGGTCCCTGTGACCCCAACACTCGGACCACACATGCTACGATTACCTGAACTGATGGCTCCTGTAAGTCACAAATCATAAGTGCATTCTTATGCACTTCTGCCGTAGGGAAGCAGTACCAATCCAGCATCTCCTCCATGTCCACATCCGCGGACCTCCGTGGCTGAGTATCCGCCACCCTACCCAAACAAGGAAGTCCCATCAAAAAGTACACATATGCCAGGGTGAGCTCTAATCTCTCCCCCTACACCATGAAGCACTATCTATCAAGCTCCTAGAATCCCACCAACCTGTTTAGCAGCAGTGCTACTGAACGCATCATCGGCATATGCATGAACTTCAACATCCCGCACAGCCCCAAGGTCCCCTGGACATGTCGATCATCCCGTATGTACTCCATGAGATCGTCAGGTATCTTGTGCTCTTTCCATAGTACTCTCGGCATCCTGTCAATCCCACAATGAAAACTCATCAGAACATCATCAAATAAACCATCATCCCCCCCCGCCCCGGTATGACTCCATAATCCTGATCTAGATCGCGACTGTGGGGCCCAATGTCGCGATCCCATATTGCGGCTATCGGGACTACAACCATGATCGGAGATCGCGCCTATGGGGGCCATAGTCGCGATCGCAGATTGCGGCTGTCCACACCACAGCCGCGGTCATGGATCGTGACTATCCAGGCCATAGTTGCGATCTCGGATCGCGCCTGTGGAGGCCACAACTGTGATCCATGATCGTGGCCATTTCCTCGAAACCCGTGATCCACACCCCTCATGGACCGTACCACCCTCCTTGAGGACCCACTACCCACCCGAATCGAGAAAAACTTAAAGGTATGAGTTCAGTGAAATACCTGCAACTCGGGGAAATGAAATCGACTGGTCCAATCGCCCAGAAATGCCAAATCCGCTCTGGCCCACCACACTCTCCTATCAAATTCAACCACACAAATGACACTTGGCATTATGGGTCCACTTACTATTTATAGACAGTTGACTTTTTCTTGATTCAGCCTTTTTGGATCCATACGGAGTCCTTTTTCCAAACCGTTTCCACCACTGGAATCAGAACGACAAGACCTTCAGAATGGTCGACTCAATTTCTCATTTTCTCCAAACCCCCTTTTTGGAATTTTTTCCATGCACCTCACCATCTTGATTTGCGTGTCACATCGGATGTTGTCAATTTCTAGCATTCCTTATACCATCGGATTCATTTTTTTGAGCCCATGATGATGCTTGAGATCATTTCTCGCTCTCACCCCTAGATTTTTTGGGCATTTTTTGCCAGCCGCTAGTCATCTCAATTTGCTCACCACCTCGACCGTTATCCATTTTTTACGTTTTTTATATCACCGGATTTAGTTTTTCGTGCTCGTGATGATGCTTGAGATCATTTCTCGCTCTCACCAGAAACAGTTTCAACATTGTGTCTCAACACCTTGCTGCCTCGATTTGCATGCCACATCAGCCGCCATCGAATTGTTACACATTTATACATGATCCATTCACTCCATTCATAGTGCAATTATTTCATTATTTTTCCACCATTCATCATCCCGCAAGGAGGCCCACCAGTGTTCCCCCCCAACCCTCATTCTTTGTTCTCATTGATGTCCCTTGATTGAACACTCTTCCTTGCTTGGCCATTCCTTTTGTTCAGTATAATTTTATCCCTTTTTTGGGCCGGACAAGTCCTTTACAAAAAAGGCACTTAGGGAGTTTATGTTAAGCTCTTTTCTGACTCATAAAAGAATGAAAAGATCGCCGAGCAATATTTCTTCCTTTCATGCTCGTTAAAGTACCTGAAAGGGCATCTATCAGGTATAAGTTTAACCCTTTTCCTGACCTGGTAGACTAATTACGAAAAAGGAATACTCTAGTCACACCGGCTAGAAGAGTTCTTCATTGCATCCTTTTATGCTTTTTTGGGCCTTGGAGACTAACACATGAAAAAGAACCCCCCTGGAGTCTTCTTATTGCTTTCAGACTGTCTAAAATTGAAAGCAACCACGAGCATGCACCATCCTGGGCTCGTACAAATCCACACGACGGTACCACTCCATTATTTTAGAGTCTTCTTATCGCTTTCAGACTCCTTAAAATTGAAAGCAATCATGAGCATGAACTGTCCTGGGCTCATATAAATCCACATGACAATACCATTTTGAGCACACTTCTTCCAGCTCCTTAAACCATGAAGAAGTCCCCACCAGTGCCTCTTGGCACTATGATCAATCATCTCAGTAGCACCCCCAATAAGGTCGCTTTTGTTCAGAGTATTATGCGATATAACACCCTCAGAGTCTCCTGCCATCCTACACCAACTTGAGTATCCCTCATTCCAGTCACCATCCCTGGTCCCTTAAAACTATGATCCCCTTCCCACCAGTCAGTTTCATATGCTACCCGATCATCCCCACCATCATACTTTGAACAAAGGAAGTTTGAGTCCACCCACTCTATTTGCCCAGTTATTCCCCACCTCCACAGTATGTCAGTCCTACCATCAGTACTCTCACACTTCGGTTATCCACCTCGTGCTCCTATCAAGGAAACATCATTTCCTTTCTAGTTGCAGGTCTCCCTCTGTTAACGAAATCCCATCTATTCTATAGTATAGGCCCAGAGGTCCCTGCGCCTTGGAATCATCACCATCTGTGGTGAGTGCCTACGGACCATTTTGAGAGGAGTCGTTAGTGCCTCTCCGAATGGTTGTTTCTCACATGCTCGACTTTAACACCTTGATCTCATCGTTGAGATTCGTGTAGGGTATATATCCCTTCAGTTGTTGGTTGAAGACCTTGGATTTCCCCCGACTCTAGCACATTGGTGAGTCACTTCGGAATACCCAGTTATATGTTCCTGTGGATATCCAGGTTACATTAGTGACAGTATTCAGAAGCCATCCCCTTTCCTGCTTCCTTGAAGTACCCAGTTAAGCTACAGTCCAGTGTACCATTGAGGGTATGACTCCCCATCATTATGATCCAACAGTTCATTGGTTCCTCTGGTACCACACTCAGCAACACTATTATTATTCCAGTGTATTAGTTCTTCAGCTCAGACATGGTCAGACCGACAGTATGTCCCAAATTTGTGTCCCCTCTGGACCCTTATGATGTACACAGTAGTTCTCCATGTATCTTTCAGGTCCCCTTTTTGGGCCTCATTGTTATTCTATATATCTTGATACGAGCATGGGAATGCCCGCCTCGTCCATATATTTAGATTATTCCTCATTCATTATTGAGGTCATGTATTTTCAGTTTTTTCAGTTTGTTCGGGCCTATTGTTCCGGGCTCTAGTTCGTTTCTTCTCTTCTCCACACCCCAGGAAAACCATACAATGGACCTATGATGTCTATCATCCATACAATGAGCTCCTACCCTCACACATCAGGGGGCAATCTGTTAACACCTAAAAAGTGCTCACCACCTCATCTCCCTCATTACATGACTCATTTGTCTATATTTCCTACCATCTGTGCCTCCAAAACCTCAAAAAACCATTAAAGGCCACCAAAAGGCCAAAAACCCCCTTTTTCCCTCTCCAAATAGTTAAATTTCCTCAAAAAATAGCAAAAATCCTCTAAAAAGGCCCTAAATTCCCAAAAAATCAAGTAAAAGGGAATAAAAATTAAAAAAAGAGGAAAAAATGAAGCAAAAACCCTAAAACAACTGACCTAAACCATATGGTGCCAAAAACCATGGGTCAACACTCCATCGCCAAAAAACTATAAATAGGTGATGGAGACTCCTCATTTGATATCCACAATCTATCCTATCCTCACTCTGCCAAAATCACTCTTGAAACCCTAGCTTACCATTTGAGCTAGCTTCCCATTTGAGTGCCCCTTTTGGCCCATTATCCAAACACCTTGGAGAAGGAGAAGGAACCCATTGGAGCATGGAAAAAATCCTCCTGGACTACTACAAGAGCTCCACCAACCTCAACATTTGAGGTAAATGTAACTTTGTTCTCATTTTTAATACAAAAGAAGAATTTCTATTATATTGTCATTGTCTTTTTATTTCTGTTGATGCACATGTTAGCTTAGATTTTACTTTGTTTTACTGTCAATTTGTACTGTTTTACTGAACTTCTACTAAGGAGGCCCTTCTCCTTAGTAGCTACTCATTTGCACAAGCTAGGGTGAAAACCCTAGCTAAAGTCGCCTCCCCCCTTGGACCCCCCATGGTGACTATATTAGGGGGGGAGCCCCCCCAAACCCCCCCGTCATGGGATGGGATCCAGACATGACTGAAACACGACCTTTGAATAAGGAAGATCAGGCTCCACAACCAACACTTAGGAAAACATTTCTCAGGATGTTTAGGAAATAGATGTACATCACCAAGAACTATAACAAAATCCTGAACTAGGCATGGTCTGTTGGCATCGGTGTTCATAGTAATGTTGATATTGGCCATGATTCTTGGTGAAGAACCTAGTTGATTTTGTATAGTAGTATTGCCAAGGGATTCCTCTAAGGAGTCTCCTTTTGAGGATTCCTCTCCTGGAGAATTTTCTTGTGAAGGATCTAGAGGATTATGGGGAGGAGAATTCAGTGATGATGGAGGATCTTTGGTACTTCCTTGCAATTGAATTTATGTTGGTCCTTCCGAAGGGTTTTGTATTCCTTAAGAGGAGCTTGGAAGGTGATGATCAAGAGTTGTGATGGTTGGAGCACCAGTGCCAAAGATTATATCATACTGAGGTGGTTTGGGTATTCCAATTGGTAATGGATGCACAACAAGCAAGAGTCTGATATATTTGCTTAAGGATCAAGTTACAGCCTGAGAGGTCTATAAGATCTGTGGGATTCTAGGGGATCCCAACGAAGGTGAAGTAAGGGTTGTTGGGTTGTGTTGGGATGTGGTTATACGATTCAAAAATCGAATGTGAAATTGTTTTGATGTTGTTCAAGGGTTGAAAATCATCTCAAATTGAGAGATTTGGGGTTCATTATGATAAGTGGCGGTTCTTTGAAGAATATTATTTGAATGATTATTTTCAGGGTTGATAGTTTAATCATTAGCCATTCATTTTAGAGGCCCTCCTTATAGCGCCAATTTTGTTGATGGGTCGAATTGACCAGGTCAACAGTAATTCCCAATTACACTCGATCATGTTTGGTATGACACCCTCCGACTAGTATGTGGTACTAGTTGCCACTAAATTTTTCCCTTTTTTTAAGTTCCTACAATTTTAATCTATTAGGACCTAAAACTTACACTAAGATCTAATAATTAATTACTAATCTACTCTAAATAAATCAAATGCTAATCCTAATTAGTTTCAATCAAATATTTTTCTATCCTAAACCTATCCCAATTAGGATCTAATGATTAAATGTGATTATATACTAACATATATACAATATTGAAAAAAACATGATGAAATTCTTGTAGTTTTAAAGCATGTTAATTCATTTATGCAACATATATGTAAATAAATCATTATTAGAATTATGTGACATAACCTTTGCATCCAATTTCATTCATTAAACCATCAATTAACTAAATCAACGTACACTAAAATAATTCTAATGCATTATACTTACAGTTAATCAATGATCATACACTAGAAATGAAAGAAAAAAAATCTCACATAAACAATGTAATCTTCAATAACTGCGGGTCCCTTAGTCTTTTAATAATATTACAAAGAGACTCTTCCATAGCCAAAAATCCCCTTATCCCTTTCGAAAAACCTTCCTTTTAACACAAAACAAGAGGAAATTCATGTAACTAACACAACCTATTCAGTTAAAACAATTTTCAAGTGATATTTACACAAAACAAGCTCTCATATTTCATCCTTTCAATTTGTAATTCTCCATCATATATGGCCCGCAAGATTTATCTTTTCCTATGCTTATGTAGCCTTTGAATATATGGCTCGGATAATGTTTGCTTGCACCATTAGGAATTTGTTCAAGACCTCTTCATTTATCTTGGACAATAGTTGGATATTTACTTTGGTTTCATCTTCGGTTTGATCAAATTCGGGTATTCAGAACTGATTGGGAACAACCCAACTTAACTCAACCATCATGACCATACAAAACTTATCGAGGAAATCATCAGTCGAATTCCATATTTTGAAGCATGCTCTGTTTGCAGTTCAAACATTTTCCCCAATCATCACAAACTATTTCCCATGAACTTAACAAAAGTTGATCTTTACCTTTGTGCATTCAAGTGAACCTCGGAAGCGTCTTGGGAGTGAGTGGGTATTATTTATTCCAATAAAAAATTTCTTCAATCATATTCTACACCTTATTCCTTTTGCTAACTTGTTCCTCAACTTGGTTGAATAATCTAATTAGACCTTCATAGTGTTGAAGAATGTAACTTCAAAAGATATTCGTATTTGTATTATTTGGGTCATTTGTATTATTTGTATTGTACACCCTACGGGAATTATTATTGATGTAATTGATTATGTAAAAGTCATTGAAAGATTCAATGTAAACCCTAACTGATAGGTCGACCTAGAAAGATCTAGAAAATAATATTTTATTGTAAAGTGTAGACGTCGACCTAGTTAGGTGAGTCAAGCTGACTCTATTAGTAAAAAGTTCAAGTCATCTTATTAGTATAAATAGGAGGCTCACCCTCCTCATTTGGTCACCTCATTTACTCATTGAGTTCGCATGAGTAGGAGAGATAGAGTCAAGTGTGTAGCTACTTTTGGAGTCTTCTTGTTTTTGGGTCTTTGCACAAGGGATACTATTGTACATTCCGACGAATCTATATAGAAGAAGTTTGTTGGGTTTTTTTTCCCCGAGAGGGATTTCCCAGGATAAATTTGTTGTGTACTGTTCATGTTGTGCTTGTTTATCTTTCATTGATCCATATTGTTATTACACTTAACATTTAACACATAACATTGTTGCACTTCCTCCATCTTATTGAAAAAATTCTTTTGAGCCTCCCTAAGGGTTTCGTTGGCCCTTAATGATTACTCTTTCAATATTTTCAATTTTCATATTATTCCATCAAGTTGAAGTTGTAGGGAGCAGATTCTTTCTTCCATCTCGTTAGCATAATTCTGTTGTTGTTCATAAGAGGCAATTTTCTCTATATATTCTAATTTTACTCTCTCAACTTCCAACTAATGATCCCTTATTATATCCAACATTTTAATTTCATGTTGTTTTCTATTATCGTCTAGTTGTTGTATATGCATGGTTTCCATTTGATTTTTCTGGTGATCAACCTTAGCCCCCAACAGAGCAATCTGAGTCTTGTAGCTATAATTGTAGAATTTAATTATGTAACCGTGATTGAATTGGCACTTGCAAAGGCACTTAAAGAAGAATTTGTATCAATTGAAACTTTCTAGGGATCCATGTTAGATATGTTGCATACAATAACTTGGTTATGACCTTATATAATGGTAATTTCTCTTATATTTTGCCTCTTTGGTCCTTTCTTGACCACACTTTTCTAGGACTTACTAAACAAATAGTCTCCCAAGTATACTACAACATCATCAATACTAGTCACTACCGATGATGAATCACCTAGTAATATGGCTAAAGGAGTACCAAGATTTATAAGAGAGGTTTTTGTAGATAGTTGTTGACTTAAACCAACAATAATGGATTGTTCAAATTATTTTATCTTGTGTTGTTCTTCTTTCTTATTCCTTTCTTGTTTGCATTTTCTTTTCTATTATTCTTCTTTCTTTTTCTTCCTTTCTTCTTCTAGCTTGGCTTGTTCATCTTTCCTAGCTTGTTCTTCTTCTTGTTTCTTTCTTTCTTCTTCATTCATTTTTTCCTACTCAAATTTCCTGGCCCATTCCTCTACTATCTTCTTTCTTTCATCTTCCTATATTTCTTCAATTTTCTTCTTTATTTCATCTTCTATCCTATCTTCTTCTTCAAGTTTCTTCTTAGATTCCTCTTCGACCTTTCTTTTGGCCTCCTCTATAACTTGCAATTGATGTTTCTTCAATTGGTCTTCAACTTCAATAACCTTTTTCTCTAAAGTTTCTCTCTTAACATCATCGACCTTCCTTTTTTCCTCTATTTGTTCCATGCCATGGTCAAATGATGCATGTCTTGTTGCCAGTGCTATTTTCATGTTAGCTTCGTGAACCATATGCAACATTCCTCTCTAATTTTCATCTGCCATATTACTCAATACTTACTCATATGTGACAGCTCCTTGGAAAATGATCTCTTGAGGATTGGGCTCGTGTTTGTAAGTAGGGGCTAATCCAGCTGATTTGAAATGTTCTTCAATGACTTTCCTAGGTTCATGTCTCCTGATGGTTCCTACGTGAGATTCGATTATTTAAGATAGATAGCTTCCTTCTTGGCATGAGGGGCATTTGTTAAAGTAAATAGTCCTATCTTGATAGGAAATCTAGGCCAAGATATTTTGGCATGTTTGCACAAAAATGAAGCAATCCCGTGCACTACAGTCTGATATGATATTTCCATTAAGACTATCCTATCAAGAACATACCAAGGTAAAATATGGGAGGCCACAAAGGTGCCAAAAATCCTAACATATGTGGAAAATTCCTATATATACGGTCCATCTCTGATGTTTTGAAGGGTTTCCATGGATACTTTAGATAACCTAGGTTCTTGTCAGTTGAAAATAATAGTATACAAGGTGGTCATGAAATAGTCACAAATATCATAAAAATACAACATGTAGTTGGATGACCACAATTCACAACAATATACTAAATGGGTGGAAGATTAGGATTCCACTCCTAGCCCATTTGGGGAAACAAATTAAAAGAACAAATGGAATCTAATAAGAAATATGACATGTAAAAATTTTGGGATTTTGTTCCTTGTACCTCTTTTATAACCCTAGTGAAACTCATCAAGTTGACAGACAAGATGCTCACCCAACTGAAAACCTTTCTTGTCTCCGCTACATGATGCGCCAGCGAAGTCCATTCTAGTTTAATATGAGAGGATCCCTCCATTCCATGTAGCCTTTAAATAATGGTTGTCAAAAACCGATATGGGTATCTCAAGTATTGCATATCATACATCTGGTTATCCTTTTATGAGAAGGCCTTATCTTCATCCTACCATTCTTTCAATATTTCTACTAGATTGGAATTCTTGGCCCTGTAATCGTCCAATGAAGGTTTTTTTCAACAACATTTCAGGTTTCTTTAGCTTGAACATCATGATGAATGAATCCAGTTGTAGAGAAGCTATGGAAACCCCAGCTTCATTTATCATTGATCCTGTTACAAGATTAATGTGTTTGAATATCCATCTGACTGCATCTTTATACAATAATAGTGTTGGTATGATGGCAATTAAATAGAGGGTGCTCTTTCCGATTTTCTGGAAAACATATAAGTCATCATGTTCCTTATGGAAGTCTTCAATGGTGAACATTCAATACATTTTCCCCAAATCAGGGCCATCCTGGAGACACGTCAAATGATCTGTATCAGTGAATAACCTTGGATCCACTTCTTTCCAAGTGTTGGGAATTTCCTCAACTTCTCTTTTTAAGGTTTCTAATCTCTTTCCTTACATTTTTGACATTCTGAAATTTAGATAAATTGCATCAACGAACAAAATTAGAAATCTCAAATATTATAGAAATAATTCTATATATATGAGAATTCTAGTCATAAATCAGTTCTACCTCAAGGTTTGAGATAAAATGACTGGAATTTGAGCAACATGGTAGCAGGAGAACGTACTTGGATTCTCTATCAAGTTTGCGGAGGATAATGGTAAAGAGTCTGCAATTAATGGCATTAAGGTGGATAATTAATGATGGATCCCTTCTCATGTCCATTCATCAATAGGAAATATTTCTATGATATGAAAGATTCAAAATGCTAGATTTGATCACGCCAATTGGGATAAGTTCATTGGATCTAAGTTTAAAATAGTTAGTTCAAAAGGATTAAAATAGTTAGTTTAAAAGGATGATATGAGGATATCCAATAAAACATTGGCTGATAGGATTCAAGAGGTCGCCATCAGTAACATAGATGAGAGGTGCAATAGTGAATCCGATAATAAAACTATGATCTGACAATCAAGGTCCGATGAACCAACCCTTTAAGACAACATGATCAATTATATTATGGGGCTTAATACATCGAGACTCCAAAATGAGGTAGTAAAGGTCCGACATGAAAGGAATGTGATTAGTCAGTTCAATATTTATCGGGTCGAGAGACATCTATCGGGAACTTTCTCGAGTGACACCACTAGAATCCTCGATGATACATATCTGATAAAGAATTCCCGATATCGTACGATTGGGTTTCGGAGACTCAAGATATTCAAATGGATCGAAGCTTATATCCACGAAGCTGATGAGGAAAATCTAAAATGATGGGCCTGATAAAGGCATCGGATAATCTCCATTGGAAATATGTGTTATTGGGAAGATCCCTAAAAGTTTACCAAGGTAATATCCAATAAAGACAGTCGCGTAAACTCGTTCTTGATATTGATACCTCGACTATAGAAAAAACTTATTATGGGTACACCAATGTGATAGGCTTGACAAGGCTATTGAGTGATCGCTACCAGAAGCTTATAATCAGGATTACAATGATGGGTTCAACTACGGAAAGTCCGATAGGAAGAAACCAATATGATATGTTCTATGGTTTATTGGACAATCTCTATCGGAGATGGTGCACGGGGAATTTTGGAAAGTTGTTTATCATGAAGTATTTGATTCCATGAGCTCGAAATGGAAATTCTGATATGGAATTTAGAATTAATTAATTTAACATGAAAAATATTTATATTGGGTAGGTTTGATGCAATTGGATTAAGATGTACTTCTGTTGTTTTTTTGTTGTTGTGGAAACGGTGCACGGGAAACCCACCAATATTTCCCCACATTTCGTAGATGGTAAGGATGGTAAACCGTCGGCCAGAAATAGCGGTTGGCCTAACCCTTAAGGACTCAAGGCTCAAACTCGTGACCACCCCCCGTACCGAGAGAGTGTTCGCACATCTTACCAATTGAGCTAACCCTTGGGGCTTTCATGATTAAAACTCTGTTAGTAGGGAGAGGCATTAAGTTTTAAAAAAATATAAACAATAAGCCCGATAAAAGACAATAATCCCCAATTTGAATCAGGTAGCAAAATTCCTCATTAACATAGTGTCAACAAGCATAGAAATTCAAAAGATCAAGTGTGTTTAAGGTTAATTGAATTTCCATGAACGTGAAATCAAAGAACAATTGAAGACAAGAACCATAACTAAATAACATATTAAAATCAAGAATAATGTCTGAGATAGTAATCAAAGATCAATGAAAATTGATCATTAATATTTAAATCATTTGGCTCTAAAGACCTTTTTTTCCATTATGCTACTTAGTCCAAAATTAGCTGGCCGATTAGGTTTTCCTCATTTTCAAGGAAGACCATCAAATGGAAGTTGTTGTGGACACAATAGGGCTTTCAAAAAAGTTGCAATATTAACTCCAGAAGAAGAAAAAAAATTGCTACTGGTAGCAACACTTTTTTATTCAGGGGTTTTTTTTGGCGTTTTGATGCAAAAATATGTGTTTTTATGGCTAGAGTTTTTGTTTTGAGTATACATTTCTCGTCAAGTTGTATAACGTGTTGTGTATATCATTCATCAAAATATATTGTAGTTCTGACTAGAGTCTTCCAGATCCATCACATAAAATTTTTGAATCAACATTTCAGACCAGACTAGTATGGTCCATCATCAAGAAAGAGAGATGAGCAAGAATGATGAGGAACTTCTTATATTTAGGAATAAATAAAGAAATGCAAGAATAAAAAATAAAAAAATAACCACTAAATTAAAGGAAGGGAAATGGGCCCAAGAAACCCTAAATATATTAACGAAAGAGATAAATTTAAAAAAAGAGAGAGGTCAAAGGTAATATGAAATACCCTATAACTAAAGAAGAATAATAAAAATAATAATAATAATCCTAATAAAATTAAAAGAAAAAAAACAAATTGAATAAAATGAATAAAATATTTACAAAGAGAAAAAACAAATTAAATAAAAATTAACAAAACATTTAGAATGAGGGGAAATTAGAAAATATGAAAGATATAAATATATATAAAATTCTACTTGTAAAAATGAGGAGAAACCTTATATATATATATATATATATATATATATATATATATATAATTTAAAATTAACACTATTATAATTATAAAAATAAAAATTAATTGAAATATTATTGTAATGAGGAAATTAAAAATATAACAAAATAAAAATGAGTAATATTAAATAAATAGTAATGAAATAAATAAAAAGAAAAAGTAAAATATTTAAGGAAAAAAACGAAGAAAGTTGAAAAATAATAAATTAAGAAGAATATAAATTAAGAGAGAAAATAAATAAAATTAATTTTTTTATTAAAAATTGTTATTAAAGTAAAAGATTTAGAAAGAAAAATTAGAAGAGAGCAAAAATGCCGGCAAGGGGAATTTAGAAACAAGCGAGGAGAGATAACTTAAACTGGAGTTACTAGGGGTGGGTCAAAATTTGTCCATTGTCCAGAGAAAACTTAGTTGCAAGCATTGGGGCCTAGTTACTATTGATCTTCCAACTGTCGTCTAGGTTGATATTGTTGGGATGCCTTGCGATTTTAATTGATTCCTTAAATTTCCTCTTGAAGAAATGATCCTCAATAGCCAAAATCTTGGCATATTCAAGGCAAATATGATGCTTCGTCTTGCCTGCATGTTCAGCGAGGGCATAGGAATGAGAGTGAATATGCTTGATATTGAGAGCATGCTCAAGGAATCTAGCTTTGAAGGAACGACCAGTTTTACCATAAGGATCTCCACAACAACCAATTTGATCACATTAAATTTACCATGGAGGTTGAAGTTGATGGTATCTTACCTTTCTTAGATGTTTCATTCACCAAAAAACTTGAAGGGTCATTATCCCATCAAGTGTTTAGGAAGTCAAATCACACTGAGCAATATCTCCATGCTAAGTGTTAGCACTTAGTTTTCACACAGTGAAAAATGATATATTAGTGAAGAAATGTTTTGAAAATTCTTGAGAAGAAATAAAATTGTTTTTGGTCTCATGATTATGAGCTAAGGTGTGAAGAAATTTGTAAATAGAAGCACTAGGAAAGAAATTTCAAAGGAAGATATGAAAATTTGACCAAAAATGAACAAAAAGAAAGCCAAAGACTATAGTCTGAAGGCTAAATATCATCAAGGCTAACTAGGCTAACTATTGGGCAGGTTATACTGTTGATTGTATGCGCAAGAGAGATCAACGGTTCTTGTTGATTGTCGCATAGTGCGAGAGAAAAAGGGCGCAGGTGGTTGCGACAGGGAAAACCGGAGGCTACGTGCAATATGCAGAAGATATTGCAAAGGGGAAAAGTGGTATGCAAAACCATCGGGATGGACTATGATACTGCCAAAGTAAAGGGAATTCTTGTAGACCACGTGGACTGCAGAGATGAAACAAGGGAGATCCTATGGTTGAAAAGTCAAATTCCAAAAGGGAACAAGTGCAGTGAAATAAATGATGGTCTAGATCATTGCGTGGTTGATCGACAACTCTCGATGATCGATGCATCGAGAAGGTGCGCGGAGGTTAAAAGACAAAGGTGGTTGTGGCAAATGAAACCACCCGACAGGTGTCAACGCTGGTTCTGTCGCAAGGAGGATAGTGGTAATGAAAACCACTTTAGAGCAATGCGACACCACTTTGTAGACACGTGGTGTTGATAGATAATGGACGACGGAGATCATAGCTTAAAAGATGATCCAACGGTGGATGGAGAAAAGATGTCAAATCAATAAAAGACATCAAATCTGAACGGCCAAGATTAATGCACGAGAGATCAACGAACTAAAAAGGTGGACAACTGGTAAAAAAGACCGAAGGATAAGAGAATGAGGTTATATATATAAAGACGCATATGAAAAGTTGACATTTGTTCCTTGGACATGTCGGAGTCGGAAGCTTCTGGACGTGTGGAAGACGAAGAAAACGACAGGAGGGGTTATTCTCAGAGCTTTTCGGTGATAGGTAGGGCTTCATAACCACCACTATTAGCAAATCTAAGTATATTTATAACAAGAAAAAGGATGAAGAACTAGTTTCTAGCAATGTTAGGGTTAGAATTGCTCTGGAAGATAGGGATTTTTATGTATTCGAAACAGAAGTTTGGGTGTTTGTACCTGAAATTAAGAGAAGATTGAAGGTTTTGCTTGAAGAGGGTTTAGATGTGCATAGAGTGTTTCAGTTGTCCTTTATCCTTTTTTGCATTGACCAAATTATGCCTTTCCTCGAGTTCATATTATGGTGTCACTATTACATATGGGCGGATTGTTCCACGAAATATTTCCATGTTTTCAACATTCATGGGTTAAAAAAATGAATTTTTAATTTATTTTTTTTCAAGGCGGAAAAACCATGGCAATATCCACGATTTTTAAAGTTCCATGAACTTTTGTCGATATAGGGACGAAATTTCTAGGTTTCACTTTTCGTTGCAATAAATAGACGAATTCCGAGCTATATATACTACATACTCTCACCATTATTTACACATTTTCTATTCTTGCGACACATTGAGCTCGGATTTTGGACTTCCGAGGTGATTGTTTGAGCTTGGATATTCTACATAACTCTGATTTTGAACTTGAAAGGTTAGTAATGTGTGATTTTTTGTCTATATTTTTATAAGGGTTAGAATTTAATATTGTTTAGTAATGAGGCTTAGGTCATGTTAACTTGCTTTTTTGCTTTTCTAATATTTTTTTCAAGAAGTTTTTTTGGCTTATAGGTAATGTTAACTTGTTTTTTTGCCTTTCTACCCACAAAAGGTCGTTATAAAACGGTTGTGGCAAGAAAATTCATGGAAATTCTATTTTAAGTCCAACATACTTCTAGCTTAGGAATTGCATCACCTTGTCAAATCTATATTCTAGTTAAATATTTTAGGTTAACAAGTTGATTTTCATGGTAAATAACATTCATTCTAATACTGAAGTCATTTTTTTTTAATTAAATTAAGTGGTACTTTTCTTGCTTGTGATTTTTGTGTTTATGATGCTTTTTTTTGTTATGAAAAATTTGTGATGCTTCATAAATAAGCTCACTAATTATTTGTGTTCCTCTGCAATGACCCTAATTATAACAAGGTGGTCCACAATTGAGTGATAGATCCTAAATACAACGTAACATTGTACATTGGAAGTATATGCCAGCCTAGATCCAAATCCTAGGCTCTATCAAGCGCCGAGAGGGATCAAATCTCCCGCGGTGCAAACCTCTTCTCAGGTATTGCACTCAAGGAGCTTTTACAAGATCTCCCTCATATTATTACTTTTTACTTTTTATTATTACATTTTATTTATGGCCGACAATATGGACAAACACTCGACTCACAAGATCTCCCTCATATTATTACTTTTTACTTTTTATTATTACATTTTATTTATGGATGGCAATATCAACAAACACTCGACTCACAAGATCTCCCTTGTATTATTACTTTTTGTTTTTAATTATTACATTTTATTTATGGCTGACAATATCGACAAACACTTGACTCACAAGATCTCCCTCATATTATTACTTTTTTATTTTAATTATTACATTTTATTTATGGCCGACAATATCGACAAACACTTGACTCACAAGATCTCCCTCATACTGGGCTATAGAGAGCCTCTCGAAGCAATAAGAAAGTACTTTTAGGTTATATATATATATATATATATTATTAAAAATAATTATTTTATTTATGAAAAATGAATGTTATTTGAACAAAGATGTGACTACACATTTTTTCTTAAAAAATTCAATGTTTATATTAATATTAAAAAACATTACCTATATTATCTTATTCTTTATAATAATTTATATGTATATAGACATGTCTTAATGTAATATTTTGTTGTTGCGATGTTCACGAAGATTGTAAAATTGTATAGAAAATTTAAATTGATTTTCATAATATATTTTATTATATAATTCATTTTAATAATAATATTTTTTAATTTATAATTTAAGAATTTAAGAATTGTATTTTCTTCTAAAAAATATTATGAATTTATATATCAATTAATATACATATCATGCATTATTATTAAATCAATACAATATATTAATGTGAATCATATATCAACCACTTATAATCCAATACTCGCACACTATTTCTTAACAAAAGCATTCTATGATTTAAAGAAACCATGTTCAATAAAGGAGACCCAATCACCATAGGATTAGTTATTTAGTGTGACCATATAAGCAACGAATATGGAATTTTCAAGTTTAAGGTTTTTTAACACATGTTTACCTTTTTGTTTGTTTTGTTTTCATATATTTATAAGGATGTGATTTAACAAGAATTAATATAATATTTAAATCAATGAAATTGCAATGCTAAAATTAATAGAGAAATTAGTACTATATACCAATTTCAAAACAAAATTACAATTATTTTTAATTCATCATAGATCCATTTTAATTTCGGATTAGATTCTTTCATAAATATACTTATAATATCGAATGTAATTGACAAATTATTGTTTGGTATGGTGTAGGTAAGACAATTACTTGTACCACTACAAGGATTTGTCACTATGAATGAAAATGCAAGGAAGCTTGCTCAGTTTAGAGCTGCATTAGAGGCGAGAGGAGATGGAAAATGTTATTGTCCTTGCTATGCTTGCAGGGCTTGCAAAATAGAATACTTTTAATAACAACAGCTGAAAGACATTCTAGGGAGAAGGGGCATGCGGAAAGGGGTTATGAATATCATCCCTTGGTAAGAGGTCGTTATTCAATTTTTAATATATTCACTGTAATATTCATCATGTAATGAATTTCAGTAAAATGTCTTATTTTTTTACTATATGTTCTATACAGACTAATTTTTCTACGTTGTTTGTAAATTTATAGACAATGCCCCCAAAATGTCGCCCTTCAGAGAGTTATTTTCCAAGTACTAGCATAAATACTCATTCACAGCCTGATGAACTTCTACATCAGAATATTGAAGATGATCAAGTAGTTATTTCTGATGATATGGATGTAGATAACATTAGTGATACAAATCAAGAAGATGAAATACATAGATTGATCCAAGACACATTTTCTCCAATGGATGAGGACAACCAGGATGATAGTCATGATGTTGATCCTCTACTCGAGAAGTCACGTCAACCTCTTTATGAAGGCTCAAAAACAAATCTTCTATCTGCTATATTGTTGTTAGTGAACTTGAAGGTTTTGAATGGTTTATCAAACACATGTCTGACACAGATACTAAGGTATGTAATTTGTTAATTATCTTTGTATGCATGTTCACAATATCTATAGAAAGGGTTGGCATGACTCAACTCAAGCAGAGAACTCAGCAAAATGCACTTAGAGAGAAAAAGAAAAATCGCGATACTCAACACATAGAAAAAGAAAAAGGCACACAAATCCTACTGCTCAAATGAGTTTATTAGAAATCCTACCTACCCTACTCTAACCACTCAGACAAATGCTAGGTGAAATCATAAATCCAGTGCAACCATTCATCAAACAGTTTAATAATTCTCCTTTGATTTTTGTTAATAAAACAAGTCATGATTGGATTAAGATTAGATAACTTGATAACCTGACTTGTCCAAAAATTGAAAAATGATTGGAATGGTGCAACATGAAATTACGCCAAAGAGAATACTAACTGATGCAAATATCCTCCATCAAAGAATTGACAGCATCATAGAAATTATGCAAATTGATCTTCGAGATAGATGGAGGAAACATATGCGATGAAATATTTGACTTCCCTTGGTTCATATTACTTTCTTTATTCACTTCTTTCACATATTCAATTTGGTTCTCCTTGGGACTGATGATGAAATAAAAACTAAGTGGAGACAAATTAAAGCTTAAAAGACGAATAATCAAAATTAGACCTACTTGATGCTTAAAAATAGAGAAAAGATGAAATTGATCTTTAAACACCTTTTCTAGCCACCAAGAATGATTGATAACTTGACAACAATCATTATTGTTCCAAAGTGATTGAAAAGGGAAATGAAGTGCTTTTTCTCCAATTATGCAACCATGCTTATACTTCCTATTGAAAAAATCAAAGGCAAATGATTGACTAGACCACCAACCCAAAGACGATTGAAAAAGTTGGGAAGGGAGGGTGGATTGAAAATATGCACATTCTCCCAGATAGATAGAAAAATTTGGCCTTGGAATTTTACACAAGGAAAGTCCTTTCAAAGTAACAGTCTTTATTCTGGGAATGATTTCAAGCTTTTGATCAAGTCTAATATTTACAAATTGGGGACAAGATTCTAACTCTAAGAAATGGATAAAGCTATCTTGACTAAGGATGGAAAAAGGAAAACTTAAAGACTCACTATAAGAAGTAGAGCATCTAGCGTGAATTACTAACTTATCCTCATCTTGAGATTGACCTTCTATTGATTCATCATTAAATTCATATGAGGATAAATGATCATTTTCATTTAATTGATCGGGGAGAAAATCAACAAGCTTATTTATAATGTCCTAATTATTTGCACAATGATCATTTGAAATCACTACTAAAGCATCTTGGTCGATGTCCTCACTTTCCTATTCTTCAATAAGGTGATAAGGAATTGAATGATCACTAAATATAGGATGACTAATGAGTCTCTCTGAGGGAGGAAATTCAATAGACTTACTGACTAAAATCTCATCCTCAGAAATTTCCTCAAGATCGGGACTAGGGATACTTAAAAAGAAATTTGAAAAATTATGGTTTATATAATGATTAGGGATATGTCTTTCGATTGACTCAAAAGTGGAAGACTTATCCTCAAAATAAATTGGGTAGGAGGGGTCATCTCCGGATGTTGTTAATTCACTTGATATTTGATTATTAATTGATTCAATGATAGGATTGGAAAGGGGAAGGTTTTGATCTTGGATTTGATATGAAGAATATATATCATCGTATTCACTTCCTCATTCTTCTAAGAATTTATTTTCAAACATGTCATATCCGGAAATGCTATTGGCCTTTAAATTCAAGAACCAAAGTTCAGCTCTTCCTTGGAAAGATGAGACCAATAGTTTCATATATACATCCTCATCAGTTATAGATAATTCATTAATAACTTCTTTAAAGAGATTAAGGTGCCTTTTAGCAGACACCTCATAACTTCCATCAAATTTAGGCAACCTTTCATGGGCTTGATGAGGAATATGATGAGGATACCCAACCATTTTTGAGAAGTCAAAGACTTTTAAACGACCGAAAGTTCTAAGCCGCTCAAATGCAGCCATGGATGGAAATTATTAGAAAATCAGGAACCTAAATACAAAATGATGCACCCCATGGGTTCTAGATAATAATAGGATCGATCACCAGTGGAGTCGCCAGGAAAATTTTAATTATTTCATACCAAAAGATATGTCGTTAGGATAGCGGGGAGAAAATGAGTGAAAAATAGATGGCTATGTTTAATTAAGGATTGAAATGATAACCATCTAGAATAATCCAGATGCGATAAGATATGAATTATGCATGGATACTCGTAGAAACCTAAGGTAAGCCTCTACCTCCTCGGCAATGGCGCCAAAAATGTTATCACACAACTTGTAGTTGTCCCTAAAGGTATCCCATCCAAGATGGTAGAGGAGACAGACAACTAAAGAGGTGACCCAAGAGATGAAATGGTTCCCAATGCAAGCTGGGAGTCACGATAACCAAGGCACTCTTCACTTTAGATCAAGATGAATCAAGACCAAGGGGGAGACCCTAGCCAATCAATGAAGATTAGCTAACCCAAAGGTTCCTAGGGAAATGTGTAAGTAAGTTACGGAAACCAATGAGTGAGTTAGGTTAAGTAGATTGGGGTAGTTAAGGAAATTATCAAGGTGGGTTTGAAGTGGCATGCCCCAATATGACCTAGATCTCCATAGATATAAGGTTGAAAATGCATCACCCAATGACCCAAGTGGGGCACAACCCTCAAATTGAGGAATGGGCCCCACAAGGAAAAAATCAAAGAGGTGAAGCACTAGGGGTACGTTATCAAGGTGGATCTATGCAAATCAAGTGGGATCTCACCTACCCATGTCAATGAACTAGCCCAACTAGCCTTCCTCAAGGAGGGCTAGGTGCTTTGGAAAGTGTGTCAAATGAAGGCCAATCACCACCAAACTATAGATCCGAATTGTCATGGATGCTATAGAGGTGGGTTCTTAAAATTATCCCCAAGTCCAAGCTAGATCCAAGTAGATCTATAAAAAAGTAAAAATGAGGGTTTTGATTTTAAGGGTTTGATGACCAATGAAGAAGAAGAATAGATCTAGGCACATACCTTGTAGAACATACCTCAAATGCTTGTGGCCACTTTTCAAATTGATAGCATTCCCCCATGTGTATATTCAAGAGTGATATTTAGTGCTCCAAGCCCAAAACGTCCTCCTCCAAAGATGGCCAAATCGTCCTCCTCCTACAAGACAAGATCAAGTAGAAACAAGCCAATTAAGAAAATTATGAAAATGATGAAGAGATGTAAAAGAAAGCATAAAATATGTCACGAAGATACAATAATGATACTCCCTGTCGCAAATATCAACCCAAGAGAAGATATGTGGGTCTCCCCAACAATAGCTTCCTCCAAATCATCCTCCTCCTCATCAATTCGGCCTTCCTGTAAGAAAACAACTAGTAGCCCCAAGATCCACAATGATACATAGAGAAGATGTTGTATATTCAAAGTGAAAAAGAATCCATTAAGACAAGAGAAGTAGATCCACAAAGAAGTATTCTATTCCAATCTTCAAGAGCTCCAAAGGTGCTTTTACAATAGGGGGTCTCCTCTTATATAGGATAATAAAGACCAAAACCCTAAACCTCAAAACCACTTTTTGAAATGAGTGGTTGAGATTAAAAGATCTCACAATCTAATCAATGGCTAAGATGAGCCAATACATAATATCACATGGATCACTCAAAAGAGAGATGACGTCATAGCTATAAGTGACTAAGTGAGGGTGATGTCATCCCCAAAAAGGGGCTAAGATATATGGGCCCACGAAATATGACATGGACATGACTCAAGACACACATGGTTGGGCTAGGAGGTATCAATCCTTCACTAGCTCATCCCCATGGCACAATAATATAAAATAATAGGACCATGACATGTCCAAATGACACTAATGATCAAAATCTTGTTCCCAAAACTGAGAGAGACATGTAGTAAAAGGTCTCCTGTGGCCACTGTGGACCCCACTGACTGATGCCAACTGATCTGGAAGATGGGGGGTTCAACCTGGAAGACCTCTGAGAAGACTAGGTTCCAAACCTTGCCTCAATTTCCCAAATCGAATTCCTCAGTGACCCTTTTATTCCATTTTTAATTCTCATGAAAAACCCTGAAACTGCTCAAACTGCCACCCATGGTGCCTGCACTCCCAAACTGAGTGCACCAGGCTATCTAGAAGGGGGGTATAATGGTAAAATCAAGTGGCTGGACCTCCCCCTTCCTACACAGTTCCCTAGGCAACAACTGTCCTCCAAGCCTCCACTGGATAGGCTGGATCAACATGCCCAAAACTGGTCAACAGGTGGATAATTGCTGCTATCATCATCAGAAATTCCCAGAACTGAAGGATGAGCGTCTCAATGGATCCAGAAGACCCAAATATACTAGAAATGAGTACTCATACACCATGGGTTGACCTGTGGGGTCAACTGTAGGGTACACCATACCCGGATAGTGTAAAATATGATGATCTGGAAATAATAATAAACCTGACCAACTGCATCAATCGTCATCTGAAGCATATTCCCATCATATGGAATCATCAGTAGGTGTATGTGGGACCACAAATCATCATCCATAAGCCAAGTGGTCCATCTCATCATAGATCCCAAGAATGACCATGGTCAAACTATGTTTGACTAGGTCAAAATATAACTAGGGACAAGATTATAACAATAGACTAAGACATGTTCCTTTAATCACACTCACAGCTTAACTTAAAGTATAAACATCATTCTGTGGCAGTTAATACATATATATTTTTCAATATTATTTATATTTTACTTGCACAAAATATTTAATGACAGACTCGCCCATTGGACATGGCCTAATTGCTAGCTAAGGATGAAGGCTGAGAATCAAGGCTACGCTAAAAGGGAATGACTTGACCAAACTCAACTAAATGACACTTTGGACGGGGAAAGGGGGAACTACACTCTGTGATGGACAAAATAACAAAGGGAAGGGTTGTGCCTCACAAATGGATAAGTCGTTTAGAGAGTGCTTATTCAACTTAGGCATCATGTCTACATCAAGTTGATCCAGGTTCATTAGGATCATTCAATTCACTTCCATGGCCTTTTTTGCCTATATGAACCCTTTGGGATTTCACATGTGCTACGAAGCACAACTAATCGCAGCTTGCATCCAGGGCATATTCACATTTACAAGGTCAGCAATAATAGATATAACGTTTGAGTAACCATTGATTTTTTGGACCTTTTTACACCCTTTGAGGGGTATTTTAGCAGTTCATTGCTATAGCCTTTATTCATGTGTGTTAAGAAACACATTCTAGAATTTTAAGTTCACAGGCTTTCATAATACATTTCCAATATAAGTAGTACATGAGCTTTCAATTTTAGCCAACAACATCTCAAGTGACTAGGGGGACTTCTACATAGTGCCAAACATCAGGACAACCGACCAGAATGATTTAGGCATACAATCCAACTCACCAAAGGAAAGTTCTGTCACCAACTCATAGCCGAGACACAAAACAAACATGGATGCGGTATGACACATAGGTAGAAATGGAGACGTCCTCAGTATCAAGAAGTCAAGAAGGCAAGTCAAGGGTGAAACCCAAATAAGGAAGGTCATGGATGGACGGAGTCAAGTTAAAAATGGTGCCTAAGCTAGCAGACAAAGATGTCAGGAAATACCATATCTATGCACATAGGAGGGTAATGCCACCGATGAGTTTTGTCAGAAAACCTAAATGTGCAAGTAATACATCCATTTTATATTTATAACATCATCCAAGATATTTCATTTTATTTTAAATAATACTACCACATCATGAATCATATACCAAATCAATGCTATGAAGGTGACTAAAACAACAAGATAGTAATCCAAAGCCAGTAATCAGAAGTCCATAGGTCACATCACATCATAATAATCATCAATAAACATTTGAAACACTGCTGCAATATAATCACTAGGCAGTGAACTGAAACTATATGGAACAAAGGGTCACATCGGTCATCAAATCTAATCTCTCAAGGCTCATCCTTGGCACAAGGTCTAACAAAAGTCTAATACAATATACTGCTCTGATCCATGAGTGATCACAAATAACAAGCTCATCATAGCTGATATCTGTAAAATCAAAGCTCTGAAAAGTGCAGATATCTGCTCAGCAACAATAGTAGCCCAGCTACTATGGTGTGATAATAGGGACATAACACAAGGTATGCAAAATTGCCAAGTCCTTGTATGGCCTGAAACAAGTACCTTGAGCATGGTATGAAAAGATAACCAAGCATCTTGTAAAGATGAATTTCAAACATTGTAATATTGATGACGCAACATTGTTTGTAAAGAAATTTGGAAGAGTTGTTGCGTTTCTTGTAGTATATGTAGCTGACCTTTTGATGACATGGAACAATGAAAGTTATATAGCATCCATAAAGAAAGATTTGAAGAAAGTATTTGAAATGGCTGATTTGGGACATCTTCACTACTACTTAGGAATTGAAGTGACTCAACATCCTAAGTACATATTCATATCTTAGAAGGAGTATATTGGAGAATTGTTGAACAGATTTGGCATGATAGAATGCAACCGCTCTCAACTCCAATGGAACAAAAGTTGAAGCTCACATCAAGTGAAGGAAAATAATTTGAGGATGCGACCAAGCACCGACAGCTTGTAGGAAGCCTTATCTACCTTACTACCACCAGACCATATATTTCTTATGTTGTTGGTATTCTTTCAAGGTTCATGTACAAAGCTTGTGAAGGACATTGGTTTGCTGCAAAAAGATTTTTAAGATACTCGAAAGGGACTCAAGACTTTGGGCTCAAGTACTCTATGTTGGAGTTCTTCAACTCATTGGGTACTCTGATTCAAACTTTGATGGTGACAAAGAGACAAGAGTGTCCACTTCTGGATACACAATGAGTCATGGATCAGCAGTTGTCTCCTGGAGATGACACAAACAATCAGTTCCAGCAGATTTGACAACATAGACATAATATGTGGTTGCTGTAGCAGAAATGAAAGAGATTGCGTGGCTCAAGAAGATACTTGAATATTTGCAAGAGAAACAAGAAAACTCCACTCCACTTTTGATTTACAACACTTTTGCAATCAAGTTAGACAAGAACCCTAGATCCCATGATCGAACCAAGCACATCAACACAAAGTATCGTTTGATTCGACATCATGTAGAGGCCAAGATAGTTCATTTATGTCATTGTTCCACGAATAAGCAAATTGCAAACATCTTCACCAAAGCACTTGGATGATAAAAGTTTGAAAATTTTAGAACCATGCTCGGACTTACAAACACCCCTTATGATTAAGGGGGGGAATGTTGGAAATCTAATCCTCCGAGATTATGATTTCAACCATATTGTAAATATTTTAGTCAGTTAAAATAAATGGAAGATGAGGAGTCATAGAGACTCCAACGGATCTCTTGGAATCCGAATCCCAAGAGACACTTGGCCATTGTATAAATAAACAACTTGATTAATAAAGAAGCATCAATTCGAGATTTATACCTGACATTATTAATGTAAAACTATGATATTTCATACTTATACTATACGTTTAGTCTAGAATATTTATTTGTTTAGGAAAGAAATATGTAATTTGTATTTTGAAATAGCTAGTTCTTTACCTTCATACTTTTGTACATGAAAGGATAAACCAAATCATATATAAATAGTTAAAAACCTAATTTTAATTTTTCTTCTTTTCGAATACATGCATGTATGAAAGATCCAAATAGCAGAATAAAATAAGACTATATAGAAATAGACATTGTACTATGTTTTTCTTTTACCTCAAATACTAATAACTTTCTTACTGAGTAAACAACCAAATTTAAGGAGTAGTATGTTTCACATACATTTTGACAAAAAACTGTATTAGTTTAAACAACTTATATATCTATAAATACCTCCAAGAAACCGAGTTGGGATGATGCACCTACCACCCAACCATACGAGTTCTACGGGTAACCTTTCATTCTTTGCCTCATAAGCCACCCCCAAGCTAGTCCATGATACCACTAGGAAAAGTAATATCATGTTTTAGTAGTTATAGTCTATACCCTTAGGGTTTTATAATGAATTTTCTCCATCCATAAATTACTCACAATACTTTCCCACCTAACACCTTTACGTGCTCTTTGAGGTTTGCATAGAGAGTTATCTACTTTGACCTCATTTTGTTAAGTAACTTTTACCAATTATGAAGATTGAGATCAACTAGGCCCTCCCAATACCTACCTCATACAACACCACAAGGTGCTCTTCAATATGACCATAGAGTGTAGGAATATAGTCTAATTGAACCTTAATACATACATAATGGTTTCTTTGCTACTGAAACGCACGGTTTGTTTTCTTATGGCTACTTACTAGTTCTTGGAACTCTCTATATTTTTCCTCCTCCTCTGTCCTTGCTTCCTCTTCCTAATATCTTCTAACTTCATTCTCCTTCCTAACTCCTTTATATTCCCTCCCCCTATATTTGAATCCCCCTCCTTTCTTGTGACAAAGAGTCCCCCCCTTGAGAACATGGATGACACATTTCCCTCTACTTAACTTTTGGGATGAGGAAATCAAGTTAATTATTTAAGGAACTGTTATAACATATATAGTAGTCGGGCTACCATACATTATTTTTCTGATTCCAGTACACTTTTCATCCAATTCCTTTGCATTGAGATGCTGAGATGAGCATCTATTATGGATCACTATCAGATTATGGACAACAGTTCTATTCCCCATGCCATGACTGAGTCTCAGGACACTCAGAGAGATGACCGATGTAGCTATTTATCCATTTGTACAGAGCATTCAGTATTGCCTAGAGTTACAGCAGCAGTTTCAGAGGACAGATGATGGATCAGATGATGAGCATTCAAGTATATGACTCAGCAGGTATATTTTGGTGTTATGGTTATATTGCTTTTATATTCATTTTTATAGTATGTCTTAGCATTTAGTATCATGATCTAGCGATCATATAGATATGTGGACCTGGTTGTACTTTATATATATATCATATTGTCCCTACTCAGACTTAGAAGTTCTTGACCTATACTCATCGGTTTTACCCTCCTTAGGGAGATTAGAGGTGATCATTCCCACCATACTTTGGCTTGCTAGTGTTGGTTTCATTATTCATTGTCATCATCCATCCATTACCTACCCAGTTTGTTATCTACCTTGACTTACTACTTGACTAGTGGCATGGAGGACCTTTCCCTGCTATAGCCTCTGTATTGGATGGGATTCCTTTTTTATTGTGTATCGGCTCTGAGTTGGTGACAAAGCTTACCTTTGGTGAGTTGGACTTCCTCATGAAGTCCCCCTAGTCACTAAAGATGTTGTGGGCTAAACCTAAAACTTTTAGTGCTGCCATGAATACAAAGTATGGAAATAAAATGTTGTATCTTGTATGAAAGCCCATTCATGCAATGTGTTTCTCAACACACATGAATGAAAGGCAATCCAAATGAAAATGGCTATGAAATATCAAATGTTATATCTATTGTGAAATGTAAATACCTAGGTAAACAAGTTGTCTAAAGACACACCTAGAAGTGCTCAGGTAAACAAGTGCCTTAAAAATACACCTGCAGCAAGAAGCCTAATGAAATGTAAGTCTATGCAATGTGTTTATAAACACACAAAGATCAAAGTCTATGGAAACTATAGGCTCAAAAAGCAATGGAACTTAAACTCTATATCAAAAAGATTGTTGGCCTCATTTATATTATGGATTGTGCGCATCTATCAAGGTGAATAAACACACTTTGAACAACTTACCCATTTGTGAGACACCGCCATTCCCTGTGTTATTGCTCATTCAGTGTATGCTATGGTGTGTATTCCCTTTCCTTTTCCGAAGTGTCACGGTTTTAAGTCAGTAAGTCATCCCTTAGCCTAGCCATCTTTATTTTAGCCTTCACCCTTCACTAGCAAAATGGTCACAACTATGAAGTGAGTATGGTCTTGAAAGTCTAGTCTGAGTAATAGTAATAATTAATGACTTTATATATTTGGATTTAGATCGCCAATAATGATTACTCTTTGCTATAATTTCTATTTGAATGAAATTATTGTAGAGCATGCATTAAACTCCAACACTTGTAGCAGCTTCTGATGATATTTTGAGTTATATTTTGGTCATGTTGACTTGGTCAAACCCAGTTAGACCAAGGTCAGCCACAGGACATGAGATGGTTATACCTTATGATGATGCAGATAGATGGTATATGGTCTATGTACAGGTACATGATGGTTATATGCAACAGGTATAGGTTTATGATGATGATTTGTGGCTTTCAACATTATTTGATCATTTACAGATTATTATTATTTCATCTGTCTGGGCATAGTGGATATATTATATGATCATGAAGAGATCCATATGTTGTATGAGTACACATATTAGATGGATTTGGGCTCTTTGAGTCCAATGAGACTGTCTGTTTTTAGTTCCGGGCAGTTACAGTGATGATTTAGCCTCAGTTGGCTATCCTAGTGGAGTTTTGGCCTGTCAGAGGCCCTGTCAGAGCATTGATGAGATTTGATTGGTTCACCTAGGGAGTTTTGCATGGAGGGGGTGGTCCAGACACTTTTTATTACCATATTACCCCCCTCCCAAACACATTGGTGAGCTTACCTTGACAGCGCAGGCACTCCAGGAGGCAGTTTGGGCAGTTTCACACTTCCCAAGGCAGTCCAAAAATGGTAAAAATGGCTACAGAGGAATTCGATTTGGGATACTGAGGCAAGGTTATGGCATGGGATGATGTTTGATGATGAGTGGGATGTCTTCCACATCTTCTCCAGCAGTTTCAGCTTCCATTGGGACCCACACCCATCACTTTTGGCACTTTATGATGATTTATGGAGCCTCCTAAGGCTCACGACTTTCCCAGAGAGGCACGATTTGGTGCTTAGATGATTATTTTGATGACATTGTGCTATGGGGATTGACCAAGGGTGTTAGAAATTACCCCTTGGACCCACCATAAGCTATTTCTTATATTTTATCATTGACATTTGGTGGGACCCCCTTATTATGGGTGATTTTTCCATTATTATATTGTATTATTGAGCTCATCTCAACCATTGATTAGATCATTTGATATTTTAATCTTAGCCACTCATTCAAAAAGTGGGTAGGGTTATGGTCTCTCTCCATCCTATTTAAAGGAGAGAGCTTCTCATTGTAAAGGGTCTTTGGCTCTTGGAATCTTGATATAGAAAAAAACTTCTGTGGAAATTATTGTGGTCTCCTTTGAATCTGGTCTTCTTTGATGGTGATTGAAAAGTCTGTTGTATCCTAGCATTTGGGCATTTGTTGGAAGATTTTTTTTTCATGGAAACTTTGTCTTATCTACAGGAGGGCGAATTCATCTTGGGCGTTTTTGCAAGGCTCCTTCAACTCGCTCCATTTGGCATTCGCTTATATCAGGGGGTTATCGTTAATATCATTGTGATCTATTCTTTTCTCTTGTTACTTCTTCTATAACAGTAGTATTTATCTCCTGTTGCAGTAAATCTGATATTGTTGACGTTTATTGTGCAGGAGAGAGGGCGCATTGGATTCCTTGGGCAAATTGACTTCATAGAAAACTACTTCAAATTGCTCCAAATTGATCGGGTTTGCATAGATCATCATCATCAAGGCATCTATAATTTTATCTAGGTAAGATACACATATTTGTTCTTCTTGTCTTGGTTCCAATCCATTGGCATAGCTACTTCATTGACAAAACCCTCCTATTTCAAACCCTCATTTTACAATTTTTCAGATCTAGCAAGATCTACTTGGCTTTTGGGTATAAAATTTAAAACCCACCTCTATAGCATTCATGACGATTCGGATCTATAGTTTGGTGAGGATTGGCCTTCACCCGACCCATTTTCCAAGGCAAATTGGCCTCTTCAAGGTAGGTCGCACTTCCTAGTTGGGTGAGTTTGCTAAGATCTAGCACCTGGGTAGGTGAGATCCCACTTGATCCTTAATCTACACAGTTGATAACCTACCCCTAGTGTGTTACTTCAATGATTTTAACCTTGTGGGCCCCATTCCTCATTTTGAGGGTTGAGCCCCACTTGGGCCACTTGGTGATACATTTCAATCTCAAATCTACTGATATCTAGCCATTGGATGATCCTAATTTTTAAGATCCACCTAGCTTAACACCTCAACATCCCTGATCTACAATTTGGTGGACATTCGACTCCATTTGGACCACTTCCCAAGGCACTGATCTTCTCCAAACCAATTCAACTTTCTTGGATTGTTGAGTTAGCTTGTGGTTTTATCTTTGTCTTGCATGCTTGAACACCTAAACACTGTCATATCCATCCATCAAGCTCATCTTTGGTATTGGTTAGCCCCAATTTGGTCCTTAACTACCCCGCATTGGACACAGTTCCCAAGGTAGTGTATTTTCTCATCTTTGACTAGTACCCCGATCCTAGGTCTTGTTTCAAACCTCATAAGTCACTCACACAAACATGTTGGACCAAATATACATTGTTTAAACCTCTTGATCCAACTTATAACTCACCTTGTGATTTCATCCATAGATCTAGGGTTTACCATACGCCTTACGTACTTCATCCATACCTGATTTGATCTGGTGTTTTGGTCTGATCTCTCCTATCGGGAGTGGATATGGGTCTCCCCCTTTGTTGTCTTGGGCTAGACAACATAAAGTGAATATTTCCTCGGTTGGTGTGACAACCATCCATTGGGATTCGAGGCTATCTTGGTTGCACCTCTTGGGTTTCTTGTCCCCTCTGCCATCCATATTGGATCCATCTCTAGGGGCAACTACAAGTTTGGTGATAACATGAACAACTAAAGGAAGTAGGTAAAAGGCTACAGGTTGCGCAAGAATTGGAAAAAATGATCCGTGACAGCTTGAGTTGCCTACCATCTATTGAGAAAATGAACAAAATGGGTGAGTACAAGAAGCAACGGCAAGAGGTAAATAGAATTAAGGAAGAACAACGGAAAATAATTGATAGGCTTGAACCACTACAAGAAGAAGCCTTTAGCATCACATAACATTTCCTGCAATTACAAAGGGAAATTAGAGATACAATTCATGAATGTGTATAAATTCTGAAGTCAATCGATGACGAGCAAGTGTAAGAGAGCATCTCAAACAAGGAAGGAAAAATGAAGAAAAAGTTGTAGCTACAAGGATAAATCTACAAAGTTTGTAACCACAGTTCAATCAAGAATGTGAGAAACAACCCTAGCAAAAGGAAGAGAATGAAGAATGAAGACATGGGGAGCAATCGAAGTGAGCCATTGTATGAAGGCCAATACAAAAATTGAAAATGGGAGAAACTGAAATTGCACGTTGAAGGCACCTCTTTGCCATTGATGTTAAATGGGGAGAAAGATCATGAAGCTGCGATCAACGTATAAAGATCATGAAGAGGTGCAGAAAGATCATGAAGCATGTGATCAACATAGAGATGAAAAGAAACATATAAGTGTTGATTCGTGTAGTGCAAAGGAACAAAAGAGAAAGATTAGAAAGCATGCATCAATTGAAGGAATCCGCGCAGAAATGAAAGACAACAGAAGAGCACTAACATCAAGATGTGCAGATGAGTAAAGGCTCAAACTAGCAAGAACAAATGGGGAGTACTGCGAAAAAAATAGATGAAGCACACAACTTCATGAGATGATTGACATGTACAACTTCATGAGGTGTTGGCATAAATGACAAAGGGGGAGATTGTTGAACTTTGGTCGTCATTGATGTTAACTGATGTCAAAGAGGATTCAGTATCCCCGTGTCAATTTGAAGAAGTATATGAAAGTCACTTTGAAGAAATCCGGCGTGAAGAAGTACATAAGAAGTACATCCAAATTACAAAAGTAGATTCAGAAGTACTCATGTTCATTCAACTTGAAGAAGAACATAAGGTACATGTGAAAGTCCTAAGTCTACCTACTCATGCTACCTCAAGGAAAAGTCATAAGAGTTGGTTGGACAAGGTTCGAGAGTGCACAAGAGGCTTGAGAACAAGAAGTGGTTGGACAGGTATGCAAGTACCGAAATTGCTCAAGACTCACCAATCAGAATAAGTATATAAGTTGTTGTAGCATGCAAGAGTACTGGAAGAAAGTGGCAGTCGAAGAAGTCAAGTGCACAAGTTCCACAAGCGATGGTACATGAAGAGTTCAAGACCACACACCAAGTGCGCAAGACCCACAGTGCAAAGTACCAAGTATGCGCAAGACCCAAAAGGGATGACACCTTAGTGGTGCAAAACATGACAAGTGGCAGAAGCGTGAAGTAAGCAGAACTGTTAAGAAAGGAAGAAGGGATGCTACGACCAACTTGTTGCCATACCATCCATGCAGGACAAGTATAAATAAGAATCCAAGTTGGAGATTTGAAGTAAGCTTCAAGATGCGAAAGTGGTAGTTCTATGATTTGGTAATCTTTTTATTTTGGGGTATCAAATGGCTCGTGGAACCAGAACAACATGATCTAGAAGAGAGCCAAGTGCACACGAACAGAAGAACAAAATTGTTGATGGTGCGCAGGATGATGTAGTTGATCTGTGACAATTGCGCCAAGATAGAAATGCAAGACTACATAGGATGTGTAAGTGCATAAGAACATAAAGATAGTATCGTAGATAGTAAGTTGAGAATCACAGATGATCTACGATAGATGCGCAAAGACAGAGTTGTAGCACACTAAAGGATGCGTAGTATGATGAGGGTAATCTGAGACAAGTGCGAAGAACATAAAGACAGTATCGCAGTTGATGCACCGAAGTTCATGGATTATCTAAGACATATGCACTGAGTTAGAAGTATAGCATAATATTGTAGAAGGTGCGCAGATTGATCTGATACAGATGCGTGAAGTCAAAACAACGACACAACAGAATATGTGCAGTATCAGTTGAGTTTGTAGATGCGTAGAAATAGAATAGCATACTGAACCATAGCACATATTGCAGAATGTGATGAAGTATGAAGTCAAGTGCGTAATGTTGATATAGTGAAGTGAATTAAGTGATACAGTTCAACGATATCAGTATATCAGTTTACATAAGGTGCGGACAACGTTGTAAACAACATATTTATCTAAAGAGTGCGTGGATCAGTTGAACAACAAAGTAATATCTTCTACATTTATACAAGGGTGACAAGATGGGGCAAGGAGTAGGGGGTCTTGCCTCCTTACAGTTGAAGCTGGTAAATCAGGGAGTCGGTGCTTCCTTCAGGTCATATCCTGTAAAACCAGGGGGTCAGTGCCTCTTTCTAGTTGGTGCTTCCTTGAATGTAATCTTTTAATATAAGAGAGCATTTCGTGGTTTTATCCCATTTGGGTTTCCACGTAAAAATATGTGTGTTCTGTGTATTGTTCATGTAATGGTGAATTCCTATATTTATAATGGATACATAATTTAAAGTTCAAGTTCAATTGATAATAAGTAAAAATTGTTCATAACTGCGCTAATATTGATTCACCCCCCTTCTCAGTATTAATAAGATTCTAACAAAAGTTGCTATGAGTAGCACATCAAGGGCAGAGGGGGAGAGATATTGTCAGGGGGAGTTACCCTTTTCCACTAATGTCAAATGGGGAGAGAAATATCATAAGCATGACGAAAAGGGGATCATGCTGACAAGGGGAGTATGATGGTTTCCATCATGACAAAGGGGGATATTGTTGAATAAGGTTGTCAATTTGTCATTGATGTCAAAATCCAAGCATAAGTATATATAACTCCAAAGTGGCCCCCTTATGACATAGATGTTAATCATGGCCCTCACGGGATGAAATAACATGTGGATGCTTCCACATGCCCACTTTGAGTGGTACACAAATGGAGAAAGCCCCTAAATCCATTGAATATGCCCCCAAAGAAACGATGATGTGTCCACAAAACCATGATGATGAGAAGTGTGAAGAAGCTCCTGAAGTGATGATGATGTGTCCACATGACCATCTGAAGTGTAAAGAATCCCTTAATGTAATGATGATATGTCCACATAATCATGAAGTGGTAAAGAAGCCCCTTGATCAAGCCATGAAGTGGTCATTGACCCATTGAAGAAGTCCCTAAAATGTGGAAGAAAAAAATAATAATAAGTTAGAGCCGACATACCCTAAAGTGATTTAAAAAGTAACTTGGAAAGGTGTATATACAAGTTAGATAATTTCATTTTTATCATCTGAGTTCTTCTCTCATGCGCACTTTCAAGAAGGAGTAGAACGAAATTTAGAGGAGGATATTATGAAGAGTTTGAAGGATGATTTAAAGTTTTTTTTTTCTCGAATTATTTATCTTGACAGAAACTTACATACATTTTTGGCATATGGTATCGAAATCACAAACTTATTATCTCGTTGGAAAGCTTGTTGTAAGGGATATATGATGATATGATCTAGGGTTTCTTTTGCTGAAGGACATGGCACATGACTATGGTTTCTCTCTCGTTTCTTCATATTGTGAACTTGGCAAAGGGTTCCTCTTTTGGAATGACCTAGGCTTTGAAGATGATGATAATGATAAGGGTTTGAAGAAGCAAATAAATGAAGTCTATGGATGATTGTTTCTAGGGTTTGTTACAAACTTGAAGGGCATCTTGTTGAAGGTTTTATTGTAGGAAGAGTTGAGGCATGTATAGGTTGACATAGTGACAGTGAGAATAACAGTGGTAGTGATAGTGATAGTGGCAGTGACGATGTCAATGACGATGACAGTGACAGTGACAGTAATAGAGATAGTGACATTAACAATGACAGAGACAATGACACTGGAAATTTTATACTCTTATACATATTAGGGTGGAAGGGTGGTGCTAGGGAAGGTTGGAGCCTCCTTCAATCAGCATTGGTAAATCGATGAGTTGGAGCTTCCTTAAGGTTGGAGCATATAAATCAGGGGGTTGGTGCTGGAGAATATTGGAATTTAGTGCTTTCTATGAATGCAATATTCTTATTATATAAGAAAATCATTCTGTGGTTTTCTCCTGTTTGGGTTTCCGCATAAAATCTCTTTGTACTGTGTATTAACACTTATTTGCTTTATTGTATGATATATGAGATGCAATTACAAGTCTAAAAAGTAAAAATATTGTGTAAATATGTAAATATTGATTCACCCCCCTCTCAGTATTCCAAAAACCTCTAAACTACTCCACGAGAATAGGAAACTAAAAGGCCATGTCAAACCAAAAACCACAATAATAAACAAACCCTACAAATAATAATTTGAAACTAATATCTCATATGAGGTAAACCATAGGTTAAGGAAAACATATAACTAAGAATCCCCATCAACTTATCCCTTGCTCCATATAACAAAATAATTCATCCCCTCTCTTCTATTCGGTCTCTTAGGCATGCCCTTCCTCTCTATTCTCTTCAATATGGCCAATGTGAGCCGAAGACATTGCCTACTTCCAAATTTCATTTTCAGCATTATGTAGCTTCTTGGATATGGATTTTATGGTTCTTTGGACAACCTAACAGGCCAACAACCTTTTGGAATTTGAAATGGTATCTAGTTGATATCCAATGGTGTCTAATCTCACCTAGCGGTATTTATTTGATCTCTCCATGGTTCATATGAGAGTTGGGTTGAGTTTTCTTCCTTCAAACCCTTATTTTCTCTCTAAAAACTTTTCTTTTCCAAACTCCCCTCTTCCCATTCAAATTTTCATCCATCAACAGAATGAATGATTGTTTGGGAGGAGTATTTTCTCCACTTTTTTCTTGGTAACCTAAAGGTAGGAGGTAGTAACTACAAAATAGGATATGGGCCCTTTTGGCATATAATTACTAAGTTCTCATGTTGAGATTTCCCCTTTCATTTAATTAGGGTCTCAATTCATGGTTAGTATAAACTGAAGGTTAAATGAAAACAATATAATCAAAAGAAGGTTTATAGATAAGGTAAGGAATCATCATAAGGTCATTTCCCCATTGGACCCCTTTACATTTCCCTCTAGTGGACTTATAACCCCATTGATGTCCTCCCCATCAATTAGCCTCGGAACATTTCATCAATATGACAATGATCATGTTTTTTTGTGTCATAATCACCATGGGAACTAATTCATGGTGTGAAGCAATGCATAGTAAATGAAATCATAAATACCATATAAAAATGACCAAGTTCAAAGGGTTGAAATTGGGGTATTACAACATCCCCTTTATCAGATGCTCCATAAGCATATTGTAAGATGTACTCGACACACATTGCAATTGGCATATTGTTATTTTTAATTATATAAGCATTAGGTGGTATGACTATGTCATGTGTTTCTAGTGTGTATTAAATGTATTGGAGAGGTTGTTAGGTAGTAAGACTATGGCATGTGTTTCTAGCAAGTACAACATGTTTTGGATTGGTTACCTCTATGAGTTGTGTATAAACTCAAGATATATAAGTATCATGGTGACATGATGGATAAAGACTTTCCATTGTGGAAAGTGTGTGATTGTTTAAATGTTAAGGATCTATCTTGATGTATGTTATCTCTCCAGTTCACGCTAGAATTATGTCATGGTAAAGTGATGCATGGATACTTAGCATACATGATTTATGGTGAAGTTTTTAAGAAATGTTTATTTGGAAAGATAGGAATGGTGTTGATCACATGTAAATGGAAATATGACTATACGACTTTGTTTAGGCATGAATGCCCCTATTTTGTTAGGTCATTGGTTAAGTCTAGACGTAAATCTAAGTGACGTAAACAAGGGGGGCATATAATCCTAGATACCTAGTTCATAAACTTATGGGGGTGTGTGTTTATCCCATGCCAAGTTTAAGGGAGAGAATGTTAGGTTAATCTTGACATGTTTGAATGAGTCAAGGGAAGGGAAATGATTGTTTACCATATAGAGTCTATGGGTCCATGGTATTGAGTGGTCCATGGTGTTCACTTGTATTATTGATGTGATTAAGCATAATTAAAGGCTTAGCATACTCCATTATAAAGGGACTCAATTGATTGGTTTTGCCCAAATCAGTGGGATTGGTTGAATTGACCAATGTTCATAGAATATATATCTTTGGTGTTGGTTTTCCTAGTAAAGGTTTTACAACGTAAATTCCTTGTGCATGTTCAATTTGTGTTTGTTTTGTTTCTTTCTCACTATGCTAGTTTTTAACAACTCTATTGCATGTACCAAGTGCAAAAATGCAAGTTTACATGGTCTAATTTCTATGAAGAACCTTAATTTGTCCAATAACTTGGGGAAAATGGCTAAAAGTACATAGTTTAGGTTGTTGGTAGTACGGCTTCCATTACACCAAAACCCACAGGTGATTGGTAAACTCACCACCACCAGATTTCAAGGATCCACGAGAGGCGATTAGTCCCTTGTCACGATACACCGAGGAGCGCTGACTACTTGCAATTTCATGCAACAATCTCCCCCTCAGCACAAGTCGAGTGTGTATCGAACTCATGACCTCTAGATTTGATACCAATTGTTGGTAGTACGACTGTCGTTACACCAAAACCCGCAGGTGATTGGTAAACTCACCACTGCCATATTTCAAGGATCCACGAGAGGCAATTAGTCCCTTGTCACGATACACCGAGGAGCGGTGACTACTTGCAATTTCGTGCAACATAGGTGATGGGAAAAGTTTTTCCATCGAAAATTGTGTATAGGAAATGAGCCAATACTCGACTGCATGCCTTGGATATGGTCTAATTTCTATGAAGAACCTTAATTTGCCCAAGAACTTGGGGAAAATGGTTAAAAGTATATAGTTTAAGTAATGGGAAAAGTTATTCCATCGAAAATTATGCCATATGGCATAGGAAATGGGCCAATACCCGAGTGCATGTCTTGGATAAGGTCAAACTTAATCAGTGCACCTTCTTGAGTTGATTTTGTTAATATTTATCATAATCTGTGTACCCAAAGTGTGGATATCTTAGTATAATTAATGGATGTAGGCCTATTTTTCAACCACAAACCCTAATAAAGCTACAAAATAGACTATAAAAATCATTCTTCACATGGGACTTAAAACCTTTTGGTTATTTGTGTATTGAACTTATGACTATGTGACCTTTGGATCTCCGAGCTTGGTCTTTGATAATGGCTATTGTGGATCTTTTTTTGACATTAAGAAGGTTTTCCTATATATAGCGTTCCTTCTATTGACCCAGTTTGCTTGTGGAGATTTGAAGAGAAGATGATTGGTGAAGATAGTGAAGATTGGATGTAAGAGAACCTTGGAGAAGATCGATCCACAAGAAGGAACTTTGATCCATCATGTCACTTCATAGGTATGGATTTTGTTGATGTGCTTTTGTTTTCTTGGTTAGTAAAATTCCGCATCTTTCCCCCTTGCTATTGTTGATTTGATATTATGGTTTGAATGCACATGGTTTGATCTAATTAAATCTTGGAAATAGATTATAAGGGTTTTTAATTTACCTTATAAGTTAGATCTAGGGTTTTGTAACTTGTAGAATAGGAAATGTGCTTTATTTATCTTGTGTATAGGATTTGTGGAGCTAGAACATCCTCTTAATGCGCATCCATTTAACCTTATAAGATCCAACAAGGAGCACAAGATTCACATGTTCTTCTCTCTCCCCTTCTCTCTCGAAACCCTAGTTAGGTTGTTTACTTGTTTGATATAGTAGAGTAAAATCTATTTTCTATCACTAGCCTTCCAATTAGCGAGTGGGGATCAAGTATTGCAATTGTGAAAAATCTCATCAACATGAATTATTGCATTAAATAAATGCATTGAAAAAGATGAGGTGTATTCTTAAACTCAATATAGATGAGACATGCAATAAGAGTTGTCAATCATGTGGCAAACTTCCCCTTGGTTCACGAATCCGACAACACAAGAAGTTGAAGTTCCAATAGATTAAGAACTCCAATCGATCTTTCAAAATCCACATGGCATCATTTTACCATGCACGAACCTTAGATAGTAATATAACTTTGACCATGTTGGAATTTCTATAAAACTTATATCAGATTTGTGATAGAAAGAAGTCATTTTACTACAAAATTAGCTTACTTCATATATATATATATATCACATATAAACTAATAAAATGAATTTTTTTATTGAAATCATATATATATATATATATATATATATATAATAATGATGATGATGATGATTAACGTCTCTTAAGACCAAACTTTGGTCTATCTGAACTTAAGAAGAATGAAAGAAGGGAATTATTTGGTTTGCTTTAAATTTTTATTTTTATGCTCAAAAAGTTCGGAGAGAAGTTTTCCTAGCTGATTATAGTTTTGGCAAGTTAGGAGGTTAGAAAAGTTTGTATTATAGCAAATACTATGAAATTGAGATCTAATGTGGGTGTAAGCAGGGCCCTCTAAGCGAAAGTGATTTTCATCATCAATACTCATAGACTCACAAAGATGGTAAATGCTTTCTGCCCACGGTGTTTTAGAAAATGACTAGTTTTAGGAAATGACCAATGATTTGTTTCGCTATGGAACTCATGAGAGTTTGTTCTTATCTTGACTATATTAATTAATGATCTCTTTATAATATCTTAATCTCCAATTATTTAAATGTAAAAAAAAACTATATATATATATAATGAAATTTCATAGCTCATAATATTTAATAAATCCCAAATTTTGATAAATATATATTAATTTAAATAATAATAAGATTAGCTTAAAGTCATAACTACTTCTCATGAATGTTGCCAAAGAAAACCATTTAAGCACGAGCCATCAATACTTCAACGTACTTTCCTTCTTCCTTCTCACCGCTGAACATAAATTTTCAAACACTTGATTGTTTGTCTTTATCACAACGTCAATTGAAGTCCCTGGCTGGCTTTCACATGTGGATAAGACTATGCGTCTTATCCTTCACCAAGGAAATAAAGTTTGTTTTTAAATGTACACTAGGTATAGTTAAAATAATTTTTGTTTTTTTTTATAAATGTTAATTAAGTATAATTGAATGTTGCTATGCCAAGAGAGTAAGTGCAGACCAACTAAATACTTCCTCCATAGCGAAAGCTATGGCCAGAAAATAAGTACATACTAACTAAAAATAGACTTATGGATTAAAGTACTCTCTCCATTAAATATGGGCCTGACCTTTCATTAGATAGGCCCCTAATTTTATCAAACATGTAGATCGGAGAGTAACTGTAAAGGTGATCTTTACGGCTACATATCACACCCTTTAATGGATATAGTACAGCTGTGCAATTAATGTAACTTTGGGCTCCACAAGTGATTTGAATTTTGGGTGATGTATTCAGTTTTCAATGTTGTGATGTAAGTGTCCCATTATGATGTAAAGTAGAACAAAGTCTACTGCACTTTTTTCGATGTAAGATTGGAAATTTTCCTTCACATTAATATGAATACCATAATTGCATTACAATCTCAATCACAATGACCAAATGGAGTTATCCATTCACTGAAAGGGATTTCTTGTCTTGAAGGGGTTTCTGGTTCTCCTGTTACCAATGATCACTTGCAACATCCCATAAGAGTTTGCAGCAACAAGGGTACATTCAGAGGGCTTCTGCCTCCAACAAACAGCACTCACAAAACTCAAATCCATCCTCCTCTTACTCCTACTCCTCACCCTCTCCTCTAACAGCCTTAAGTTTCCATCCAAATCTTCACTTAAAACCCTCACACTCTCTCCTCCATTATCACCATCAAACTCATGGTTCCAAAGAGGACTTCCCCACCTGTAATCATAGGCAAAAACCTCATTGCTTTCAGAACCACAAGCAAACAGACCCCCCTCCTCCCAAACAGACAGACCCACAAAATTCTTCTTATTGCAATGACCCCTATAACTCCTCACAGGTAAAACAGCATCTGCCATAGAATTGGAAATAAAGTTTGTCTTATCCTTCACCAAGGAAATAAAGTTTGCTTTTAAATGTACACTAGGTATAGTTAAAATAATTTTTTTTTTTTATAAATGTTAATTAAATATAATTGAATGTTGCTATGCCAAGAGAGTAAGTGCAGACCAACTAAATACTCCCTCCATAGCGAAAGCTATGGCCAGAAAATAAGTACATACTAACTAAAAATAGACTTATGGATTAAAGTACTCTCTCCATTAAATATGGGCCTGACCTTTCATTAGATAGGCCCCTAATTTTATCAAACATGTAGATCGGAGAGTAACTGTAAAGGTGATCTTTACAGCTACATATCACACCCTTTAATGGATATAGTACAGCTGTGCAATTAATGTAAATTTGGGCTCCACAAGTGATTTGAATTTTGGGTGATGTATTCAGTTTTCAATGTTGTGACGTAAGTGTCCCATTATGATGTAAAGTAGAACAAAGTCTACTGCACTTTTTTCGATGTAAGATTGGAAATTTTCCTTCACATTAATATGAATACCATAATTGCATTACAATCTCAATCACAATGACCAAATGGAGTTATCCATTCACTGAAAGGGATTTCTTGTCTTGAAGGGGTTTCTGGTTCTCCTGTTACCAATGATCACTTGCAACATCCCATAAGAGTTTGCAGCAACAAGGGTACATTCAGAGGGCTTCTGCCTCCAACAAACAGCACTCACAAAACTCAAATCCATCCTCCTCTTACTCCTACTCCTCACCCTCTCCTCTAACAGCCTTAAGTTTCCATCCAAATCTTCACTTAAAGCCCTCACACTCTCTCCTCCATTATCACCATCAAACTCATGGTTCCAAAGAGGACTTCCCCACCTGTAATCATAGGCAAAAACCTCATTGCTTTCAGAACCACAAGCAAACAGACCCCCCTCCTCCCAAACAGACAGACCCACAAAATTCTTCTTATTGCAATGACCCCTATAACTCCTCACAGGCAAAACAGCATCTGCCATAGAATTGGAGATGTCCCAGAGCTTTATAGACCCATCAATGGCTGCAGATACAACCATGTGCTCACGAAAAAATCTCACATAACTTGCAGGCTTGCTATGATCATGCAAAACAAATAGAGCAGAAGAAGAAGATGAAGAAAATGATGGTGATGAAACTCTTCTTGTGTCATAAACATAAACTCCATGATCAGAGCATGCCATGGCCACCAGACTTCCATTGGATGGACTGAACTCTGCACAACAGACCGGTTTTCTAGATGGTGCTGATAAAACCATGACGGTCTGGTTGCAGTTTTTGTCCCATATTTGCACAGTTCCATCATCAGAGGCTGAAGCACAGAGACTGTGATAAAGAAGAGAATAATCCACGCTCCAAACTTTCCTCCCACCATGTTCGTCTCGTTCATAGATTGCTAAAGCTTTCTCAGTGTCCCACTCTGTCACAACTCCATCATAATCCCCACTTGCTATAACGCCTTCTCCATGCATTGGATCCCATTTCAGGCTGCTCAGCTTTGCAGGAGTGCATATGAGAGCTTTTGCGCATGAATTCTGATCAACATATGCCATATGATTTCTTGTATCATTTTCCTCCCCCTCATCTGAAAGTAAATTTATCAGAGAATTGAAGTTATACAACCGAATTTTTCTGGCCAAACCTCCTGTTGCCAGCCATTCGTTCGTTGGATTGAATGCAATGGCTCCAATGGAATCTGATTTGCTTTCCCTGCATTTGCTGTCAACCACCGTATGGACCTTCAAATCCCATTCTGGCCTCTTGATTTCTCCATTAAAACGAAACTCTGAATGTGTTTGAGAGATTTCTGCATCAGCATCTGATTCGTCTACAGAATTATCTCCTACGTCTCCCATCCAAACTGGGCAAATGCTGAATATAGATCTGATTGCTGTGACAGCTGATCTTCTTGTATAAAGATATCTATTGTTGGATATACTCCATTTCTTGGATATATACTCAAAAAATTGCAAGTAAAAAACGCTCTGCTCTGCGTGAACAGTATATAATAACTCCACCTGTTTGATCTCCGGATTAATGTTGTTGAGAACACCCACTTCACAGAACATGCTGGTTGAGCGTTCGTTGTTGCAGATGATGATGAATCTTCAAGGGACGCATAGATATACACAAGATATGTAACGAGAATGCAGATGTTACACTGCTGCTATTATTTCCATCCAAATTCCTAGCAATGGATTGGGCAGCTTGACTGTATACAGGCTACTGTTGAACCCATAAAAACATATTACCATACTATGACGCCTTATTGTATTCCGCCTCAGGGAGGTAGGGACAGACTGGATATTAGATTAGTGTATATACAGTAACTATATGTTGTGGTCGAGGGAGCGGCGGATGCAGACGAGTGGGTGGCCAAATCTGTGCCATGCAAATTCTCACATCTGAGAAGCTTGCACGCCATCCCAAATACGTACTCCTCGTCGAGGGGTGATCTACCTCTCGTGTAAGGGGATTAGGGTTGAGTGGGAAGTGAAGTGGACCATAGACACGTCTATTCTATTCTCTTTTGTGGACCATAGACACGTCTATTCTATTCTCTTTTGTGGACCATAATTTCTCCTTAAGATAGAAAGCTGGAGAACCTCTTCGCTAAGGTCAAACGACCAATTAATATTGTGAGGTGGGGTTGGGTTTGGGTGGTGAGGTGGGGTTGGGTTGGGTTGAGTTGGGGGAAGATAGTGATGGCAATGAAGGGTTACAAATGTCTTTGGATGTGGCTCGGGTGGTTGGGAGGAATGATTGTTACCCTCCCAACCCAGATTCAATTATTGTACGTGACATATGACTTTGACCATACCTTGATTATCTGGAAATAAAAGATTGGTTTTTCCTTTTGTCGTGCATGAATCCATGTCAACGTATCATTTATAAAATAGTTGTTTTCTGGAAAAAAAAAATTATAATGATGGTTGTTTTAACCAAAGTTGGTCTCAATAATAAGATCCCTATGGAAGACTTGAACTCCCATCTTAAAAAGCTTTACGAGTCCCCAGATGTCATGGATAACATTTAAGTCCTCCTTACAACTAAGCAAGTATTTTCTTTAGAAGACATAGACTTTGGGATTAAGCGTATAGCAAATGGAAAAGCTAAAGGCATTGAAGGATACCAAGCAAAAATCTTCAAAATTGGAGCACCTGTCCTCATCCCTTACATCCACAATCTATTTAATCTAGCAGTCAAGGATGGCTTCCCTAAGCTTTGGACTCAAAGCCTTATAGTTCCTATTTTTAAAATCGGCGACAAAGATAAGCCCTCCAATTATTGAACCATTATGCTTAGCCCTCTTTTAGCTGAGCTATACGGTATTATTTTGGAAAAGAAGATGAGCATATGGCTATAAAGCGAAGGGAAGCAAGTTAAAGGCCACGCAAGCTTTAGAAGGCATCACTCAACCACAGTCCACCTTGTTACGCTTAGGATCATTGTGGAGGAGTGTCGTAATAATAAATCCAATCTTTTTTGTTGTTTCGTGGACTTTATAAAGGCTTTTGATAGAATGCCTAGAAAGAACCTGTGGAATAGATTAGAAGAGTTAAAGGTTCCTTTTGAGCTCAAGGTTGCGGCAATAAGGTTATATGAGAATGCCATTGCCAAGTTCAAAAACACTAAGGGACGGTTGCAAGATATTAACTACAATATTGGAGTTAAGCAAGGATGCCCCCTATCCCCTACCCTTTTCAGTGTTTACATTGATAAGTTGAAAGGTTGTTTAGAAGAAACATGTTGTGCTAGCACAACCTTAGCATGAACAATCATCATGCTTCTTCTCTATGTTGATGATGTTGTTCTTATGGCAAGGTGCCCCTATGATCTTAAGAAGCAATTAAGAATTCTCAAGGATATTTGCTCCAATATGGGCATGACTGTTAACATTGACAAAAAAAAAGTCATGATTATCAAATCCAATAAGGGAACTTACGATAATTTTGTGTGTGTAAATAGAAACCTAGAGGAAGTGACTTCTTATAAATATCTCATAATTGAATTCCAACACAAGCTCAATTGGAACTATAGTGATTGAGAAGAGGATTAATCGAGGGTGGAAATCCTACTTCAGTATTGAAAACAATAGTAAATCGACAAACCTTGTGATGTGGGATAGGAATAAATTCCTCTTTAAAACACTCGTCATTCTCGTTATCTTATATGGCTGTGATACTTGTGGATGCAACATTTTCAGGGAATCTTGGAAAAGAATTGAACAAATAAAAAGTAGTTCATTACTTATAATCTTAAAATTAAGAGCAATACACTCTATCATATTCTTCTCTTAGAAGTGGGACTCTTCCCCATTGAAAGCATGGCTATGATTAGGTATCCGATGTACAAGCACAAATTAAACAATATAGGCATTAGGGGAGTTTTGAGGTAAAAAATGGGCCTCAAAACAAACAATGCACCATAAAAATCCACCTTATAAGAACCAATAGGATTCAAGATGATGATGTCAACCATAAGGGTAAAATTTGTATAACAAATTGGAGGGAAAAAGAAAAAACTACTTTTTATTATCGTATTTTTGACATATATCCTTAATGATTCACCCAAATTTCAAGTTTGGGCACTCGTGGGATGCGGATTTTAATTCTACATCCAACCCATACCCACACTGCATACTTTTAAGGCACCCACGACATGAAAAAATGAAATTTCAATAAAAAAACGTATTTTAATATTTCAATTAAAAATGTATTTTAATATTAAAATATGTTTTTTATTGAGATTTTCAATTTTTCATGTCGTGGGTGCCTCTGAAGTATGTGGTGGGTATGGTTTGGATGCGGAATTAAAATTCGCGTCCAATGAGTGACCAAACTTGAAATTTAGTTAAACCGTTAAGGAGATACGATAAGAAAAAGTAGTTTTTATTTTTACTCTCTAAAATTTAGAACTCTTATTTTATTATTTCCCTTAGGAGGCCCATTTTAGACCTCAAAACTCCCCTAATGAGATGATTGACTTCTTAAAATTGCTCTTAACTCCAGCCAAAACCACCTGCACCTCAAGCGGGGGTGGCATAAAGATGCCATGACTAGGTTAAATCATTGAGGGATTGACGAAATGACCACTTTGCAAAATATCAATAACATTAAAAATACTATTACTTCTAAGTTCAAAGAGAAAATGTGGTGCAAGAAAGATTTAGAGGTTAAAGAAAATTACATTACTATAAAGAGATCGTTAACCCTAATCTAGAGGATCAAAATTATCTTTTAGTTTTAACAACTTAGAGAAAAAAATTAATATTACCAAGATCAGAACGAACTCTCATGAGCTTCATAGTGAAACTAGCCATTGGACAACCCCTAAAATATTGCGGGCCGAAAGGATTTGTCATCTTTGCGAATCAATGAGTGTTGATGATGAAAATCACTTTCTCTTAGAATGCCCTGCTTACACCCACATTAGGTCTCAATTCCATCATTTTTACCCCAATGATGACCTCTCTAACCTTCTAATTCCTCAAAACTATGGCAAGCTAGCGATGCTTCTCTTTAAGCTTTTTGAGCATAGGAGTAATATTTTAAAACAAATCAAATAATATCTCTATTGTATTTTCTTTTAACGTCCAATAGACAAAGTTTGGTCTCAATGGACGTTAATCATCATCATCATCATCATCATCGAGATTTATTTTAAATTTTGGATTATTATATTTTATTATTTAAAATAAATTTAAGTATACACAATAAAAAATGTTTAACAATATTTTTATACAAATATTACATTTGTAATATTTCTATTTATATGTAAATTTTTTATCTTTCTTTTATTTCTTTTAGGATGATGATCATGATGATGGTGGTTAATGTCCACTTAGATAAGTTTTGGTCTATCACATCTTATGAAAGAAAAGTAAGGAACTACCCAGTTTGCTTTAGAGTTTTATTTATGTGCTCAAAAAGCTTAGAGATGAGTGTTTCTAAATTACTATAATTTGGGTGAGATAGAATGTAATGTCCCCTCCTTAGTGGCTCCATGGTCATCTCACTAACCCATTCAATTTCCATGGGTTCAAGTGGAAATTAATTAATTAATCAGGGAATTAATTTTGGCCTATAGTTACCTTGTGTAATTAAATCAAATCATGAAAGGGTGATGTAGCCTACCACAATTTTGAATATTTAATTTTTTTAATATTTGTTTATGAGTTGGAATTGATATAGGTGGCTAAAGAAAAAGCATAGGAATATGGATTGAGTTGCCTCCTTCAAGAAATCTGGGGAAAAACAACTAAAAGCAGGAAAGCAGCATAAAAGCAGAAAAGACAGAAGCTTCCGTATTTTTTCTAATAAGGCTCATGAAGGAATAGTAACAGCAAGAAAGCACAAAGGAATCTCAGTAAAAGCTAGAGGACCAAAGTTATCCAAGGAAGGTGCACTTGATGAGAGAGAATGGATCCACATGTGCAAACAACTCACCAACGTTTCCTCCCAACATCTAGGGCTTGAATTCCAAGAAAGCAGGTTCTAGGAGAAAAGAAAGCCAACAAAAGTTAATTAAAGAGGCATAGGCGCTCTAGTGAGAATCTTGGCCATTTTTTTATTGAATTGAAGAGATCTACGCTTTTCATAGCTTGGGTGATGTGCCCCTTGCTAGCATTGGGATATGCACCCCTTTGCAACCTGTGATCTAGTTGAGAGATTGTGAGATACTTCAATTGGAGATTGAGGGAGAGAGCACACAGTTATTTCCATGGAGACTCAATGCAACCTTTAAATTTTCATGTCCCCATTTTGACATCACCATGGAGTTTCCTGTACCCTCCCTAGTGATCCTTGATCACCCTCCTAACCCATTTGTTCCATGGGTCATTAAATAATTAATTTTGGAACAAGGCATATAGTAGTTAATTAAATAATAATTTTAATGCCTAAAGTACTTTGTAATTATGTTTATTTTCATAAATAATTAATTTTGGTATGAGTTGTGATGCTCATGTGGCTTGGAGGGTGCATGAGGAAAAATGTGGACCTCACTTACTTGAGGAAAAAAATAGAAACAAGAAGAAAGCAGCCAAACGCAAGGTGATAGACAAATAAGAAGGAAACTAGCAAAAGCAGGAAAGTGCACAAAGTAGGCAAGTGCAAAAAGCAACCAGTCTGGAAAAGAAGGAAATGTCTAGAAAGCAAGAAGGCGTAGTTTCTAAAAGCAAGTGCAGCAGAAAACTAGGACACGAAATCCATATTGAATAAGATATATATTATTGAATTGATAAGATGCTTAATGCTTTACAATAGCTCGCCTTTTATAAGGTTTGAGCATTCTTAAGAAGGGTTACGTCCCTTCAATTAAACTAATTAATAATTTACTGATTAATTTAATACAATAATTAATATTCATAGCATTGCCACTCCCTTTTTAAAGAGCTTTGTCCTCAAAGCTTGAGTATTTTCCTAATGTTGTCCTTCATTCAGATTCAGTGTCGGTATTAGAATCAGACATGATTTCTTGTGTAGAGACTTGCACTTCCTTTCCATTGATGATCTTGCACTGTATTGTCTGATTGTTCCTACATTTATGGCCTGGGATCCAATCATCACCGCATCGACGACATATGTTTTTCTTTTTTTTTCTATTATCAGAGTAACTATTAGATGACTTTGATCTATTTTCCATTTCATAGGCATATGATTGAGGTTTGTGGCATTGGTGGCCAGGTGACCAAGTATCTGCACAGTACCTACATTGTGTCTCTTTTTCTTGTCGATAATGGTTATCACCTCTTGTTTTTATTCCATCCAATTTGCGTTCTGCGGCTTTTGCTTTATGTCTTGCTACCTCTACGTTAGGTATGTCATGTAACTTTAACTCTTTTTGGACGTACGATTTAAGACCTCCTAAATAGGTTTCGAGTATTTGCTTGTCAGACAACCCAAATACTCGTGTCGACAAGGATTCCCACTGATGTGTGAATTCCTCAACACTTCCAACTTGTTGTAATCTCGTAAGTTTACTGAAAAATTCATCTTCTTTGATACCTTGAAACCTATTAAAAAAATCATTTTTGAACAAGTTCCAGGTGTAGGCAAAATTGTCTCTCTTCCACCATAAGTACCAATTATAGGCGTACCCTTCCATATGCATTGACGCATATTTCACCTTCTCCTCATCAGATTGAATATTGTAAATGTCGAAGTATTCTTCTGCTTTGTTTAACCAAGCAACACATTGGTCTTCACTTCCATTGTATTTCGACAACTCTATTTTTGCCTTAGGTGGGTACACTATGTAAGGGTGATATTGATTCCCTTTTGTTTTATGGTTTGATGGTGGATTGGAACTACTGGATGACGTAAGTGACATATTTGAACTGCTTCGTTGTTGGCGGTGATTTTTATCTTTTTTATTCTCTACTATCTTACTGATAGCTTCTATTTGGCTGTTTAATCGTGCCTCCATCTCTGGCAGTGCTTTTGTTTCTATCTCTTGCTTAAGCGTCGCATTGTTAATCTTTATTTCTTTTTGCAATTCTTCTTGATTCTTGGCAAGTGCTTCCTGTGTGAAAATATGAAATGAGGCATTTAGCATGTCTGGATTGCCAACTTGGTCTTTTTTTTGCATTAGTCTTTGTAACATCTCCATTAATGTATTATGGTTCTGCGTCATTTTTTGGTCTAACATTTTTTGTTCCTTGCTCATAATGTCGAACTTGTCGTCCATTTTCTGCTCCATTACTTGAATGACTTCCTCTTTAATTTCTTTCTTAAGTGCTTCTTGGCTCTTGGTGATCATTTCCTTGAAGGTTTGGAAATCCTTCTCTATTTTCTCCATTTGGGCTTTTAATTCTGTCGTCATGCTTCTTAGGTGTGGTGGTGAATAATTGGACCCAATTTTGGTAGGATTTAAATTAATTAATAAGAATTATTGTAAATACAATAATTATTATATTGGGTAAAATAATTAAATATAATAATTATTTTATTTAAAATATTTTTTTTTTTATAACTTGGGATTGTAACTTTTAATAAAATTAAATATTAATATAACAATTTTTATATAATATTTATTTTTTATTAAAAAATAGGGTTTACGTTTGACGTGGAGGGAGCGTGGGTGGAGATGGAGAGGGCGGAGAAGATTGGGCGCAACGTGTGAGGGGATGGATGGAGGTGAAGTGTGTGGACCGGAGGGAAGATGTGGCAGAGGAGAAGAGGTAGCAAATGGGACGTGGAAGAGCGTGGAGAGGTGGGCGCTGGAAGGTGACAGAGGTGGTGGCTAGAGCTTAGAGAAGGCGTGGTGGAGAGCGGTGTGGTGGAGGAGGCACGGCGCGGACGTGAACAGGGAGTAGTGGGACGCGGAGTAGAAGGGCACGGGGTAGCAGCGTGTGGGTGAAATGTTGGTGGTGTTTACGTAGGAGGAGATGAGGGAGGATGCAAGGAACGATGGAGTGAGGGCGTGGAACGAGGAGGAGGGGGAGGCGCGCAGAAGGGCGAGTGAGACGAGCAGGGAAAGTGGCAAGTGTGTAGGTGTTGCAGCCGCGGTTAGGGTTTTGCGTGGGATGACTAGTGGAGGGAGGCAGGTGAGCGAGGATGCAGGTGTGGGAGTGGGTGTAGGGTGGAATGAGGAGCCGAATCCAAGCTCGCTGGAGGAGTTGATGAGCTCGCTGGAGGAGTTGATGAGCTCGCTGGATGGAAGTGCAGCAGGCGGATTGGAGCGAGTGATGCAGTGGAATGGAGGGATGAGCCGAATCCGAGCTCACTTGAGGAGGAGCGAGTCCACTCTGAGTGTGAGCCGAATCCGAGCTCAGGTGGAGGAGCGTTCTGCTCTGATACCAAATGCGACAGAAAACTAGGACACGAAATCCATATTGAATAAGATATATATTATTGAATTGATAAGATGCTTAATGCTTTACAATAGCTCTCCTTTTATAAGGTTTTAGCATTCTTAAGAAGGGTTACGTCCCTTCAATTAAACTAATTAATAATTTAATACAATAATTAATATTCATAGCAGCAAGTGAAAGACATAAAGCAAGGAAAGCTGGAAAAGTAGGAAGGTTGCACAAAGCAGGATGTTGCTAATTCTCATTAAGGAAGGCACACTCATGGGATATGGTCCACTCACACATGCTCTTAGCTTACTCATGAAGCCATCCAGTGTATAAAAGAATCACAGTGCACTCCTCTCACATCTTTTGGCTAGTTTGTATTTTGTCTAAGAGAGATTTGCTTCTCCGGTTGAGTGTTGTGCCTCAGCCAATCTTGGGTGATGTGCCCCAAGGTTAACATTGATATAGTATTATGTTCTATTGCAGCCATGAAATTTTGATGTACAGGTCTTGAAGTCCATTCAAGCTGATTCGAGAGTCATAAGAACGAATATCAAGCATCCAATTCGAAATCTCTATTCATTCCCTTCATTCAGTGGGAACAATGTTGAAGGGCCAAAATGGAGGTTCTGGTTTTGGCATTTATGATCATTTTTTGGTTGTGATACTTACGCCATTGCGTCCGTAGGGTCATTTCCAGTAAGAAACACCTTTTTTCTTGTTGAAAAAGGTGTTTGGATGACCAAGATACAACCATTCTCACCAGAGCCAAGGTTTCAGTGTTGAGGAGCGCACGTGTGCAAATTGGAGAAGTTTCAGTTGATGAATGTGCCCCCTATGAGAAGTCACTGACATATGGTGTGCCTTCCATGAGAATACATCTACCCTGTATTCATCATATTACAGATCCAATGAATAAGTCTTCTCTATTTCACTTCTTACAGTCTTCTACACTCCATATTGCAAGAAATTCATGTATTTGAGAGTCACTGAGAAGTCTGAGAGTAAAATCCATTTAATTTCTGCCCATAACTCTTAATTTTGGTTTGTTTTTGTTCATATGTTCAGGTCTGAGTCATTTTATATTTCATAAGAGGAATTCGAAATCTTTAAAGGCTGTTTGAATTGCATTTTGTCAAGATTAGCTCTTTAGACATTGTTTTCTAGCTAGTTTTACAATATTTGCTATTAAAAGTTTCCTGAGCATTAATTTTATGTTCTGATGGTCATTAATGAATCTTGAGACCCTTCTAAATCCTCTCCAATTATTTTCCTGAGAATTCGTTGGCCTCTCAGCCTGTTTGGGAGAGCCTGGAAAACAACTAGCTGAGCAGTCCAATCTAGCGCTCTTCCTTCTTTTGCCTCCAAACTCAACTAAAACCTCCAAAATTCTCAGAAACTCTTTTCCATCATCTAATTATGGGGTTAATGTCTGATATCCACCATTTGGTTACTTTCAGGTGTAATCAAATGATTCTAGTTTTCATATGTCAGTGTGCCCAGGAAGCCTCGGAGTAGACCTCATCGACAGTTGTTGTTGAAACGTAAATGACCCTAATACTTTGTGCATAGGAATTAGAAGCTAGACCTGAATCCAATATTTTTTCTACTGCACATTCCCCAACACATTTTGCAGATCCAACAGAGTTCATATGTTCAGTTCTGGGTGGGCTTATTAGTGATTAATACTAGTTCTTTCTTAACTAGTTTTGATAACTAGTTTTAGCCTGTATCCTTTTATGTTTTACATTTTGAAATTGATATAATATTCCTTGAGGTCAGATCAGGGATATTACAGTGGTATCAAAGCACTTTACTCTAATTTTGTGGAAAGCAAGCTCTCTGTTGAATAAATATTGGTGATTACATCTTCAAGTTGCAAAATGAGGCTCATACAAGCGGGTGAAGAAGTCATTGAGCAGTATGAAGAGGAAGAGGTGATTGATGTAGATGGAGGTTTTCATGTATCAAGAGATAAAGATGGTTAATTTTGTGACCAAATGTTCCATGAAGGCCAATGGGTCGAACCACCAATGGCTAGATCATATTTTGATTTAGCAAGGAAGGTCAAAGTAAGTGAAAAAATGCCTCATCACTTTCAAGAGTATCTTTCTTTGAGGGAAGAGATACGTAAGGCCATTTCTTTCAAGGAATATATTTATTACAGCTATGGACTTTGGCTTAAGGATGTGGATGAGGAAGCATTGAAGAGAAAAAAAACCAATTTGTTCCACCTCTCAAAATAAAGGAGAAGAGAAGAGGACCAAATGTGAAGCTTCATCAGAGTCATCTGCATGTACTGGCATCATGAGACTCTTTGGATTTTCTTCAAGGAGAAATTCTAAGGAACTTGACCCTAAGGCTACCAAGGAGAAATATGCATCAGCTATCTTGAAGGAGAAAAATCACAATAACAATCATCCATCAAAGGAGAAGAGACACAATCTTCTAAGAGAAGAGCCATGTGGTTCCTCTAGTGAGTGCATGAAGCAGCAAGAAAAAGACATCAAGCAAAGGTATAAGAGTAATTCTGGTTTTTGTGGAAGCATTTTTTTCTTGCATCCATTTGAGGAATATTCCAATTCATTTAATGTAAATGGACCTCCTAATGTTGTATTGGATATTGGAGATGAGTATTTTGTTGTGGGTCCATGCCACAAGCAGTTGAACTTAACTTTGCATCCAACAGAGAACATGCACATATATTTCCTAGCTGAAGGTTGTGTAATGGGTTGAACCATGTGCATCCAAAGAACCAATAGCCAGTCAAGGGGTTATTGGCAGTGTGGGAAATGGATCCATTTCCAGTTTCATTGTTGGTGATTTCAAGATCACTGCCAAGAGGAATGAAAATGGCATGAGTTCAATTGAACTCAATGATAATGATCCATCATGTGGAGAAAATCTAGAAGACAAGGACACACTTTTTGGGTGCGAACCAAAGAGTTTGGTGGAAGAACTGACCACCATATCCCTATCACATGAAGCTACATATGTGATGCAAAGGTATGAAAAAAATTCTGATTTCTATATTTCTTTGTGTCATCATGAGATTGCATCTACTACTGAGGAGGAAATTGACATGGTTGAGTCCTCTAGTGGTGACGCTCAAATTTATGATGTTGAGGATCATTTTAGTAAGGAGGGTGGATTTTTGGATGGGAGTTTGCATGATACTCATATGTTGGATGAGCCCAAAAGTGACAGCACACTTGGTGTAGTCAAGCAGTCACAAAGTGATTTGGAGAGCTTACTCCTAGTCACCGAAGAGATGATGTTGCAAGTGGTTTCCATAACTAATGATGCACATAGATTCATGGAGGATCTTATTGGGAGAGTTCAATTGGAGGATAGACAAGGTGGAGCTGATGGGAGAGTCTCTAGATCTGAACTGTGCATCATTAAAGGAGAGATGGAAAAGATGAAAGTAGACTACTTGCATATGTTCATGGATAGAGACATGGCTCTCAAATTCGCTGAAGACAAAGCAGTAGTAGAAAGAAATCAATTTCATATGGAATTGACAGATTCTCTTCCCTTTCCTAGGACTACTAGTAATGTGATTTGTGTGGCTGGTTGCACACATATTTCATTAGAGGAGCCTTATGTGAAATGTGAGAATGAGGAGTGTTCAATGATGCAAGTGCATGATGGTAGAAGTGATATGGAGATTGGTTTCGAAGCACTTGTTTCATACTTGGAGGATTATGAGCTTTCCCTATATGAGGAAGACTCATCTATGGAGGACGTGCTTGAATGCATTCCACTTGGACCATATAGCAGCAGTAAGATCTATCCATCTATGGATAAATTCATTTCAGAGATAAGGACTTCTAGAGGTGAGAGCACATTTTATGATTCCATTGACATCTCTCACACTGCTCGGTTAGATGACCAACACCCTATGCACATTTGGTTTCCATTTGATGCCATTCATCTACACATGGATTGGATGGAAGATTAAATGGCACACATCGAGACACCTTGCAAAAAGAGTTCTGCTCATGCTATGTGGAAGAAAGTTATGCAAGCAAGTTGCCATGAAGAAATTGGCATATAACGTCATGTTGGGGCATTGGCCTTGCACAAAGAATCTCTCATCTTTCCTATGTGGAAGAAATTCCCATCTTTGGATGAGGCATACATGTACATTATTGTTGGACCATCCAGCAATGGATATCGTGCATCTACTATTTTAGTGGATGATCTTTATAAGGAGTTGCAACTGGCCTACTTTCCTTCACTCCTAGCACTCGAGGATGTGAAAGGAAATTTTGGTTTGATGGAGGGACCATTTTTTCATGAGAAGCAAGTGACACATGTGTATGCTTTTCAACTTGATTTTGATCACTGGGACACACCCTTGGTCCTCCTTTACTATGGTGAGAAGCAGTGGCATCCACTAGCCCCACTTGATACTTGTATCATGCACAACAATGCAAGAGAGTTCTACTTGAGCTCTTGGGGTGGAATATGTGATTGCATTGCGAGCCATGGGATTGGAGTGTTGTTTGCACATGAGTTTCACATTTTGTTGGGAAGGCTCACTAAGTTGATGAATTGCATTGGGAGTGGCACACTTCCAACATGGTGGATGGATCCTAGCATACCATGGAGTGACAGGTTGTCACAAGCAGCCGTGATGATGGATGGTATGCATCAGGGACCATGGGATCCACGAATTCTTTGGAATGATGGAATATCTAAGGTGTCATGGATGTTATTGGAGTGTAGTGGAGGTTGTCATAGTCACATTGTATTCTTCATATTTACATGGGATCCCGACATCCTTCTCAATTGTTTTAATTGGGAGGAACTTACATTTTCAGTTGCATAGATAGAGTATTTAGGTAATGGGAGATGGTAATAATCAGAGTAGTGCAGCGAAAGCATGGTGGATAACCCTCAGTTAGCTTTGATTTTGGATCCCAATGCTATTCATCCTAAAAACAACCTTGAGGCAACAATTGGAAGAAGAACAATTTAAGCATCACCATGGATTGTTGTTGCTTGAGGACAAGCAAACTTGGGAGGGGAGGACTGTCACGTCCTCATTTTGGCATTGACATCACCATGGAGTTTCATATACCCTCCCTAGTCATCCTTGATCACCCTCCTAACCCATTTGTTCCACGGGTCATTAAATAATTAATTTTGGAACAAGGCATATAGTAGTTAGTTAATTAATAATTTTAATGCCTAAAGTATTTTGTAATTATGTTTATTTTCATAAATAATTAATTTTGGTATGAGTTGTGATGCTCATCTGGATAGGAGGGCGCATGAGGAAAAAGGTGGAACTCACTTACTTGAGGAAAAAAAATAGAAACAAGAAGTAAGCATCCAAAAACAAGATGATAGCAGAAAATAAGGAAACTGGAAAAAGCAAGAAAGTGCACAAAGTAGGCAAGTGCAGAAAAGCAGGAAACATCCAGAAAGAAAGAAGGCGTGGTTTCTAAAAGCAAGTGAAAGACATAAAGCAAGGAAAATTGGAAAAGCAGGAAGGTTGCACAAACAAGGATATTGCTAATTATCATTAAGGAAGGTGCACTCATGGGATATGGTCCACTCACACATGATATTATCTTGCTCATGAATCCATCCAAACTATAAAATAAGGCCAGTGCGTTCCTCTCACATCTTTTGGCTAGTTTGTATTTTCTCGAAGAGATATTTGCTTCTCAAGTTGAGTGTTGTGCCTCAGCCAAGCTTGGGTGATGTGCCCCAAGGTTAACATTGATCCAATAGTATGTTCTATTGAAACCATGGAATTCTAATGTGCAGGTCTTGAATTCCATTCAAGCTGATTTGAGATTCAAAAGAACGAATATCAAGCATCCAATTCGAAATCTATATTCATTCCCTTCATTCAGTGGGAACAATGTTGAAGGGCTGAAATGGAGGTTCTGTTTTCGACATTTATGATAATTTTTGGGTTGTGAGACTTACGCCATGGCATCCAGAGGGCACGAGATCTTCACTAGAAGGTAATATAATATCACGTTCATTCATATTGCAGTATTAAATATTCATGAAAACCTAAAAATTATATTGCTTATATATTAAGGGGGAAAGGGTTTTATTTATTTAATGTAACAATACAAAAATACTTTGGGGTCATTTTTATATGGGCGGGCTGAAAAATATCCGCCAAATGGAGATGGCAAGATCACAACCAGATGAGAAATCGGGTTGAGGCAAGGCTTGGGATTACCAGTACATAGGGAAATCGCAACTTGAGGCATGCTTGAGGCTAGGGGTTTGTGGTGAAGTGGGTTTCCAATCGATCATAGTCGAGATACAGTGGTAATTGACAGCCAATTGTTACCAATAGCACTCAGCTAGTTGTTACCAATAGCCTTGGGAGGCTCTAAGCCTCCAGGGCCTGTTATAGGCCCTCGATAGGCCTTGGGGGCTTGAATACCCAACCACTCGTGCCTATTACATGCCTTGGGAGGTTTAATCAGCCTCCTAGAGCTTGTTACAGGCCCTGGGGCTTGGATACCTAGCCCACAATAGGCTTAGTCAGTGATTGGGATTCAGGAAACTGCAACATGCAATCTAAATGTTGTACTATGTGCATTGGCTCTAGTGACATACAAGAAGTGATCTCCTATATCTTCATTAGACCATTAGATGTTTCAAATCATAATGATATGTGGTTGAGTAATTGAATTGCGGGTGAAGTAATGTTCATCCACAATATACATCGAAAGAAGCAAGGTGCAGTGTAGAATGCATGTGGGGTCATAAGAGGGGTATCATATCAATAAAATAGGTAGAAATATAAAGGGGTATAAAAAATGTTAATGAAAAAATTTATACATACAATATATAGTGAAAATAGTTTTTTTTTTAAAATTGGGAGGCATATTGGGAGGGGGTAAAAAAAAACGATTTTGGAAGGTATTTTCCAATATTTAGTGAAATTAGGGGTATTGTTTCATATGCCATGAACGAACGTGATATGATAGTGGTTTATTGAGTGAATCCCCCATGCCAGAGGATCATTTCCAGTAATAAAAGCCTTTTTTTCTTGTTGAAAAAGGTGTTTGGATGACCAAGAAACAACCATTCTCACCAGAGCCAAGGTTTCAGTGTTGAGGAGCGCACGCGTGCAAATTGGAGAGGTTTTAGTTGATGAATGTGCCCCCTATGAGTAGTCAATGAGATATGGTGCACCTTCCATGAGAATAAATCTTCCCTGTATTCATCATATTGAAGATCCAATGAAGAACTCTTCTCTTCTTCACTTCTTACAGTCTTCTACACTCCATATTGCAAGAAATTCATGTATTTGAGACTCCCTGAGAAGTATGAGAATAAAATCCATTTAATTGTTTCCCATAAATCTTAATTTTTGTTTTTTTTTGTTCATATGTTCAGTTCTAATTCATTTTATATTTCATAAGAGGAATTCGAAATCTTTAAAGGCTGTTTGAATTGCAGTTTGTCAAGACTAGCTCTTTAGACATTGTTTTCTAGCTAGTTTTACAATATTTGCTATTAAAAGTTTTCTGAGAGTTAATTTTCTGTTATGTTTGTCATTAATGAATCCTGATACCCTTCTAAATCCTCTCCAACCATTTTCCTGAGAATTCGTTGGCCTGTCAGCCTGTTTGGGAGAGCCTAGAAAACAACTAGTTGAGCAGTCTAATCTAGCGCTCTTCCTTCTTTTTCCTCCAAACTCAACTAAAAACTCCCAAATTATTAGAAAATATTGTCTATCATCTAATTAGGGGGTTAATGTATGATATCCACCATTTTTTTACTTTCAGGTGTAAGCAAATGAGTCTAGTATGCATATGCCGGTGTGCCCAGGAAGCCTTGGAGTAGACCTCAGCGGAAACTGTTGTTGAAATGTAAATGGCCCTAGTACCTTGTGCATAGGACTCATAAGTTGGCCTTGAATCTGGTATTTTTTCTGCTGCACATTCTCCAACACATTTTTCATATCCAACAGAGTTCATATCTTCAGTTCTGGGTGGGCTTATTAGTGATTAATACTAGTTCTTTCTTAACGAGTTTTGATAACTAGTTTTAGCGTGTATTATTTTATGTTTAAAATTTTGAAATTGATATAATATTAATTGATATCATATCGAGGATATTACATAAATTATTTTGCAGTTCTTATGGTGTTTGATCACACATTTGGATCGATTTACAGCTTGGGAGTCCAAGTATTGTGAAGAAGAAATAATTTCCTGGAGCAGTTTATCTATCATCTCTTATATGTCAATTTTATAAGTTTCTATGGCCATTGTTATATCATAATTTATTGTGATTTTCAACTGATTTAGAAGCCATGAATGTTCATCATATTTCCTTCCTTTAATAATAAAACCTCAATGTGATTTTCCAATAGGTTCATGTCTAATTGTTGTTGTTAAATATCCTTGTAAAAATATGCAATTACAATATTTTTCCTGTGTCATGATTCAACTTTAGATGTTTCCAGAAATTATTCTATGGGTAATTTGTCTTAGTTAGGGCGTGTTAGGGTCGATCCCAAGTGTCAGAGAGGAAATTCAAAACTATTTGGTGGTGTTTGGAAGCCTAGAAAGAAAATAGTGTTGGGAGTCCATTTTTTGAAGTTGAGCACCTAGTTTTGAGTCGAGTTCCTGGATTTTCATTGTTTTGAATTTACTGAGCTACATAAGTTTTAAGATCTGAAATATCAGTCCATATTGTTGGTTAGTTTTTCTATTATTGCACCAGAAGTAGCGTAGTTTTCACATAATTCCTGGGGACATTGCCTCTGGTCACTATGGCCTTTCCTAGGTGTGATACACTCACGAATGTGAAAACTGTTGAAGCAAATAATTAAGTCAAGTATATAAAATTTATGTCGCATGGATATAGTTGTCTAGAGTCTATAGATGCCCCTAAATCCTTGCTTGGAAAAATTAGTGGAGTTCTAGTAGTGTTTGGGACAAACCTTAAACTTCTAGTCCGAAACTAGTCAATTCTGAGTTAGTGTGCCTAACTCTTGTTTAGGTATTGTTGAGGCCTTAGGTGTGCTGGAAGTATTCGAGGCTACAATGTGTAAAGAGAAAGACCAACCCAAAAGGCTTCAAATAACCCTACGCAAGGATTACCCTATCCCTAAGTTGTTTGGTAGAGCTAACTCTTACGGATATCAGGCCTAAGCTGGCTCTGTGTGGGTGATCCTAATGGATCTTTCTTCCTAATGAGGAAGATGTGAAATCTATTGCAAAGAAACAAAACAAAAAGCAGAAAGAGAACAAGTAAAATTATCTTATCTAACCTAACTAAACTAGATCTAAAAATGTGATTTAGGATCCAGAACAATTAAATCTATAAGTTTAAGCAAATATTATTACTGATCAATGGAAACAAAGATCAGATCTAACATCACCTAGCTCCAATTAAAACAAAGAAGTGAAAACCAATTTGTTTGAATTTAAATTTTTCAATTATTTAACGGTTTTGCAATTGATATGTCAATTAACAAATTAACATATAAATATTAACAAAAGAATGGTTGTTTTATAATTGCTCAACATGAAATTATATGGATCGAGCAAAAACATTTACTGATCATAACCTGCACATAAATCTTATGGTGATACATCAACATAGAGATCTATATGTGTTATAAATAAATAATACAAAACAAGATAATTAAATATGTGACTGAAATAAGGAACCATAATGCATCAAGCAAACTCAATACACAAAACAAAAGAAATGAAAGGAAAATGAATGAATTGTATTAAAGATTGCAAAACATTACAACTTTCCATAGTACAAAAGGTCTCCAAGTCTTTCCCTCGACTGTTTTCCATTATTTCCAACCCCCTCCCTATGAGATCTAAGTCCCTTTAAATAATAATTACAAAAAATCACAAAGGGGAAAATCTCCCATAAAGGTTATAGGATTACAAAATATTGTTTTAAGATTTTCCAAGGGCAGTTTTCCACTTGGAAAATACATCTAACAAATATTCAATATCTTGATATTGGGCAGGCTCGAGTCATAACTGCACTTTGCAAGTAAAAGACTCGATTTCCCATTTCATCTTTTTCCATTCACATAAGAAAATATTAAACTTCATCTCTGAAGCTAGAGGTGACTCGATCAATTCTTTAATCTCTATTATGTGAATTTGATCCAGTTGCTAAATGTGTTCCTTGGCCTTCAAGTGCTTCTCTTCAACCTGCTCAATCATAATATTGGGTGGAAGAGACTTCTCAATCTGATCCAAAATGGGGAAATTCAATAGAGTTAACAAGCTGTCAAATGCAAACCATCTTTGACAATAGACCTTCCGCCCTTCTTGAATTATAGACTCCACCATCTCACATACATTTTCCTAGGATTCCAAAGAAACTTTGATCCTCATGAGCTTGATACTATCCAAGATAGGTATATCTGTAGGTCTGTCTTTTATATATTTCTGCCATTCAATAACATCCTCAAAATCTTTGGTTTCATCATCCCTTCTCTGATTGTGATCATAGAGGATATCAGAATGATGTTCAAAATAATTGTAGGCATCCTGTATTTCATTTAACCCTTGAAATAACTCAACCAACAAGTTCTTATGATCATCCTAAATTTTTAAAGCAAGCTCCTTAAATTCTTCCTTGTAAAACCTTGATAAAGAAGAAGTAGCAGCCATGGTCTGAATATTTTAATTGTTGCTCAAGAACTGCTATCTTTTAAACATGGCTCATATTCAACATTTGTGCTTCTTGGAGTTGTTGGAGAACTTCATTTTTTGCTTGCAAGTTTTTAAGTTGATCCCCATAATCATCTTTTAACCCCTACAGTTGGGATTGGTGTTGCTCATTCATTTGAATCTGCTCCTGCTTGAGTTTCTACAGTTCTTGCTCCTTCACCTCAATCTCTTTATTAAGTGAGGCAAAAAAATCATAGTTTTCCCTTGCAAAAGCTCCCATGGCAGCAGCTGTCTCAAGAGCTTCCTGCTTCACATCAGTGGAGGTTCTTCTCCATATGACTTGATTAGGGATAGTGCCCTGCACTAGAGTCCTTTCTCTGGATCTCTTAGAACCCTTTTTCACCACTTCCTTTTCTGATCTACTCCAAAAATACTCTCCCAAAGAGACCACTGCATCTTCCCCAAAGTCCGTTATTTCTTCCACGGTGGGTGTTGACACTTCTGGGATTGTGACCAAAGGAACAGGTTGGGACACCACATGTGTTGGAATTGGTATGGTTATCCAGGGAATGGAAATGGAAGTCATTGCAGTACTGGAGGTTGGAGGTGATGGAGGAGGTGTTGGGCTCTGCAAGCACAACATAATTAGGAGTTAGTGGAGGTTCTTCTCCATATGACTTGATTAGGGACAGTTCCCTACACTAGATTCCCTTCTCTAGATCTTTTAGAACCCTTTTTAACCACTTCCTTTTCTGATCTATGTTCGGATATCCACATCATCTTTTTCAGGATATTGCATGCAATTAGGGTTTGCATGCAAATTCTAGGGTTTGCATGCATCCCAGTCACTAGGTTGATGCTTCCAGCACCTTAGCCACCTTATTCTAGCACCCGAGAGCTTCTTACATCAGTTCATTAGCCCTCCTAGTCAGGAAGGTTCCCACTTCTCACCTACTGCCAGAGAAGGGCACACTTCTTCACCTACCACTGCAGTTCCACTTCAGTTACACTTAGTTAGCTTCGATTCTCCCTGATTTGAGGCTAGTTTCACTCCCGACTGACTGTTTCACTCCCGACTGACTGTTTCACTCCGTTGGACCTCCAGATTGACTAGATGATTTGTTCTGACTTTAGTTAGCCTCCCATGCGCCCTCCACTGAGCCCACTTCCCTATATCAGTGCTACACACTTCAGTTAGACATGTTACACTCAGTTAGACTCAGATTGACTCCTGGATGACTGGTTCTTGTGCATTGATGACTACCATTGATTGATGATGAGGAATCCTAGTTGGAGTCAAGCTACTACATTCAGTGATTCGAATGACCTCCTTAGGCAATTCGAATTGCTTTGTCATTTTTAGAGATTGTATTGTAATTATTCACCCTTATTGGGATATTGAGCACTGTGCATGTTTTACACAGTTTTACACCATATTTTCTATGTTCATCCGTTGTGATTGATTTACTTGTTCATTAGATCTACTGTGACTAATTTTACATGGTATCAGAGCCATTGCAGGGACAAGATCTCTTTTCTACAGGTGTTTCTACAAGAGGATTTGAGTGAATTTTCTCAAAAATTACAAAAAGTTTTGGCATGAAAGATCTCAAGGGCATTCGCTCCTGTGCATGCAAAGCTTGAAAATACTTCCAATACCACTCCAGAAGCTTGAGTTTCCACATAAATCCTGGATCTGATACATTGGACCCATTCAACATTGCTTGATCTCCAATCCCAAGTGTGATGAAACTCTAAAAGGGTGGATTGTTCGACCTCATTGTTCTTGGTTTTATTGTGATTTGCAGGTTATTGTCTCCATCAATTGCATTCGCTACTTTTCCCTTGCAAGCTTTTCTACATCAGTTTGCACTCGCTCCTAGCAATGGAATACTCTTCTTCAAAGCCTATACTCACCCCATTCAATTGTTTTGATTGGAAAGATGATATGGAGATCATATTACGTTCAAAAGGTTACTACCGAGTCACTCTTGGTCTTGAATTGGAGCCAAACACCTTGTCAGATAGAACCAAACACTACAACAAGCTTGATGAATCTTATGGTCTTCTTTGTCTCTCCATCTCCAAATATCTTCACTTCCATCTCAGTGGATTAAAGACTCCAAAAGCTATATGGGAGCAAATTGAAACACTATTTTGCAAGCAGGACGAGCTTAGGGATTTTCAATTAGAGAATGAATTGATTGCCTTTAGTCCCAAGAATTTCGAGACCATTAATGAATTCTTCACAAAATTCAAGAACTTGAACATGCAGCTAAAGAACAACGGAGTTATCAAATAGGATAAGCAATTGATCCTCTCCATTCTCAGCAATCTTGGTAAAGATTATTCGGTATTTGTCTCTACTTTCAATTCCGGTCGGCTAACTACCCCATTCTGGAAGATGCCTACCTTGAATGCCTTCATTGAGTCCGTCACAAAAGAGCATGATAAGTTGATTCAAATGGGGTCCATAAGCTCCAAAGATTCAGCCCTATATGTTCAAGGACCCAAGATCTTGAATGGTAAAGGAAAGCAAAAGAAGGAGAAGCCCAAATTCGAACCTCACAAGCAAAGAGAGAAAGGCAAACAGACTGATGCACCATCCAGTTCGAAGTTCAAGCAAAAGGGAAAAGAAGGTAACCAAAAATATAAATGTACTTATTGCAACCGTGGCTTTCATCCCGAAAGTTCATGTATGAAGAAGACTATAGATCAAATGGCCCTCCTTTTGGAAAAGAACAACATAACTCTTCCTGATGGTGCAAGGAAGAAGGATAGGAATGATGATTATGAAAGAGGACAAGCACTCATGGCAACTGTTTCGAATCCCACTACTCTCTTGATAGATTCGGGTGCATCGAATCATATGGCTGCAAATATTGATTCTTTTTCTTCATTCGATCCAAACAGCTCCATCCCCATCCATTTGGGAGATGACTCAAAAATTTGTTCAAAGGGAAAAGGTACGATTCATGTAGATCATGGAAGCTTTCAGAATGTTCTCTATGTGCCTTCCTTGGCTTCAAATCTTCTTTCTGTGTATCAAATGACACACATTGGTAAACCGAAGCAAGTTACATTCAGCCATAATATAATTGAAATTTCTGATATCAAAAGTGGAAGACTTGTTGCAGTAGGAAAGACGAACCACACTGCAAAATGCTATGAGTTTTCACACTTTATTCCACTTGCAAAGCCCACTGCTCTTCGCACACATGGTAATGAGGTTAGTAGGATTTGGCATGAAATATTTTGACATCTTAATTATAAGTATTCGCTGCTATTATCAAAAAATTCCATGGTAGATGGTCTTCCACAACTCCGTTCCTCGAAGGGAATATGCACTGGTTGCATTATTGGGAAGCACTCGAGCACAAATTCGACAGCGTCAAAGCTAGCAGAGCTTCTACAGTTTTGGGGATGATACATTATGATATCAGTGGTATGCTGCCCCATATGTCATTAAATGGTTCAAGGTATGTTTTAACATTTATTGATGATTTTTCCTGCTTTACATGGGTATTTTTTCTCAAAAACAAGTCAGAAGTGCTTGGAAAATTCAAGGATTTTAAGGCTTCTGTTGAGACCGCCACTGAGAGCAAGATCAAAGCTCTTAGATCTGATAATGGTGGAGAATATATTAAGGCCGAGTTGCTGCAACTTTGTGCCCAAAGCGAAATTCAGATCCAACATACAGTTCCCTACACACCCCAGCAGAATGGTGTAGCGGAAAGGAAAAATCGGTCACTGAAAGAGATGGCTACATGCATGATTGAATCAAAAGGTTTGGTTGCAAATATTTGGGCTGAAGCAATCAATGTTGATGCATACATACAGAACCATGTTCCACATTCATCCGTGAAAGGTATGACTCCTTTCGAAGCATTCTTTGGTCACAAACCGGATGTGTCAAATTTGAGAGTTTTTGGCTCTACTGCATGGGCTAGAATTCCTTCCAAGAAGAGACGAGCTTTGGATCCACAAAGTATTGAGTGCATACTGATAGGATATGAGGAAGAATCAAAAGCATATAAACTCATGGATATCAGATCTAAAAAGATATTCATAGAGCGCAGTGTGCAATTTGAAGAACCGCTTCAAGAATTGCAACTAGTTGAGGAAGAAACTGTCGTTTCACCGCCTTCACCAGAAGAAGATCCATGCAGCGATAATGAAGGTATGAGTTCTGATATTTCTGATATTTTAGCAGCACATGATGATCATGACATATCAAGTTCAGAATCCGACCATTATGATCCTCCTCAGTTACCAAACTGGGCCCAAAACTGTAGCTAGGGTTTTCACCCCAGCTTGTGCAAATGAGCACCTACTAAGGAGAATGGACTCCTTAGTAGCCGTTCAATAAACAGTAAATTAAAGTGCTAAAACAATATGAATTCTAAACTAACATGAGCATTAACAAACATAACAAAACATGAAAATATGGTGAAGATCTTTTTTTTTGTATTAAAATTTTACCTCAGGTGTAGAGGTTGGTGAAGTTCTTGCAATAGTCCAAGAGGGTTGCTCCAAACTCCAGCTTTGCTCCTTCTCTTTCTCCAAAGGGTGGAAATGGGCCAAAAGGGGCACTCAAGGGTGAAAGTAGCTCAAGGGTGAGCTAGGGTTTCAAGAGTGATTTTGGCAGAGTAAGGGTATATTTGATTGTGGATATGAAATGAGGGGTCTCCATCACCTATTTATAGGTTTTTAGTGGTGGAGAGGTGGCCCATGGTTTTGGGAACCATATGGTTTAGGTCAGCTATATAGGGTTTTTTCCTAATTTTTTCCTCTTTTTCCTCTTTTTTTAATATTTGTATTCCCTTTTTAGAGGGTTTGTTAGCACTTAGATTTTATTTCGGTTGTAAGAAAATAAGACCTAAGGTAACCTATTTCAAACCAAGCTTTAGGTAGAAAAACTAGCCATTTTCTCTACCAGAGAGGGCTCTCTCTTGATATATATGTGAAGGCTAAAATATACAAAGGTTCTCTTGAAATTTCTCGAAAAATATTTTCGGGTCGAAAAGGTAAACGAGAAACATTGGGCATGGAGTCGAACCTTTCAAAGTATAATAAACCAGTAAGAGACTTTCACCATACAAATTTACACAGAGGCAAGATAGTAATCATATTACAGTCAATGTGATTTTTCAGGTGACATAGAAAGAAATAAAGACATTCCATCAACAACATGCATCTATCCAGGATGAATCTATTGTCAACTTTGGAGAATATAATGGATATTTAAATGCAAATAAAATGAGGCATAACCAGTATGAATCTCAAGTTATTTCAAGTGCTCATTTAAATATGGAAGAAAAACACTATGAGAGATATAACGAAGAAAGTAAACATGCACATATAAGGATAAGGAGAATAACAGACTGTAAAACTGATTAACTCATGAATCTCTAATATCAAAAGATAGGTAGCATCACTGTACTGCTTTTATTTCTCAAAAAATAAACTTCAAAACATACTTGTTTCTCAAAAAATTTCCAACCCCTTCAACAATGACTCTCATTGTTTTTATACAAAACTTTTAGGAGAAGCTCCACATAACTGCTTCTTCTAACTAATAATTAAAAATGTTTAACTTAAAATATAACTGTCTTCGAGCAACCCATAACTGTCTTTCAAATAATATTACAAATTTAAAATAAAATGTCTTTTTGCCACTTGGAAAAACTTCTTGAGTATCATTCTTTCGCCACATGGCGAGAGTTTTGAGTGCATCTAGGTATGAACAGAATATTTGGTCTTTCCGTACTTCTCCACATAATTCCACTGGTCAACCGTGGGTAATTCATAATTGGTCATTTCCTTCACCAAGACTCGCATCTCAATATGACCTGCATAAGAAACAGGAAAAAGGTTTGCACAAGTTGAAGTTAGCATATTTAAGATTTCAAATTCCCCTGACATCTTCTCCATTAAAATTTTTCTTGTGAGCATATGATCTAGCTGCTGGAAATTTCTGTGATCCATCCTGATATCAAACAGTAATCTTTTATATTCATTTGGAGGAATTAATTCACTCTTTTCGTTCCAGAAAGCTGGGAATCCCTTATTCACTAACTTTTCAAATTGCTTTTTGAACTTGATTACTTCTTCCCTTATTTCTCCTGCTTTAGCCTCGACATTCTCAACATGTGAGTATTTCCCCAAGATCCTTCTGGCCCAAGTGATGACAGAAATTCTGTTCGTTATATTCATGGCTGTCAGGTCTGCCTCAGATAGACTGTTTAAAAATGTTATTGCTCTCTAGGCTATTTCTTTCGGCTTTCTATTTAGGCTCTCCCTGACTGCTCGGCAACTTTCGAAGGCATCTTTGGCTACCTTTTCTTTAATTCTTATGTAATCCAGATATGGCCTAAGTTTTTCAACCTCTTTAATGATCTGGTCCCACACCATATGCTTACACCCCTGCATAGCAGCTTGACCTGTTACATGAGCTGCTAATCCCTTATTATTATTGCTCAATTCCTGATTTTTTGCCTACAAAGTTTTTATTTCTTTCTATTTTACTTCATTTTCTTCTTTCAATTTCTGTACTTCTGTCTTTAACAATTTGATTTCATTATCTTTTAAACTTATTTGTGACATTGCCTGTAAAATTCCATCTACACCGGTCTTATCCTCTTCTGAGCCTGTCTGTACTTGCTGCTGACTATTCTCTGCTAATTGTTTTCTTGCTGTTGCCAACTGTTCTTCTAAAATGAACCTTTCTTTTTCCCAATAATCCTTTTCGTCAGAAAGCTTTAACATTTTAGCAGTGACATCATTGACTTCGTTAGATAGTTCTTCTTTCTCTTTTTCTAATACTGTCAATTCTGCGCCTTGAATAAGTACAGTGTCTGGGATTTTTAATTTTCGTCTCAATGTTAAAATCACATCTTCCTTCTCCTTGAGCAGTTTTGTGGCTGCATCTCCATCTTTATTAGTCAAATCTGTTTGCAATTTCTTAATTTGCTGTTGTCGAGACTTATTCTCCGCCTTTTCCTGTCTCAACTGATTATTTAATTTGTCTACTGAATTCTTCAGTTTGTCTGCTCTCAATATGGCCCCCAAATAGTCTGAGTATATGACTTCTCCAGTTTGTCTATGTAACAAAATTTTATCAGGGGCATTTACTTTCGACAAGTCTATCTTCATCTCTGAGATCTTGTTTTTTGTTACATCTTTGATGTTTCTGCTGGTAAATAAGCTGACCTCATTATTAGATATATTCCTGACCTTCAGAAACAATTGACTTGTTTGTTTCGCGGATTCCTGTTTATTTTTACTATGCTCATCAAATACGTCCATGATATTTCTGGGTCTATTTACATCACCCCCTACAGGGGTTTCTTCAATGTTGTACTCCTTCACTGTAACCTATGGTATTTCATCTTCTGTCGCTTTTGCTTCTTCTGAAATTGTTGTCAACTCTTGTGACTCATCGGTTTTCAATCTTTTTCCTTTTACCGTCTCTTCATCATCAATGATCATAATGTCCTGTATAGGTCTTTTGGACCCCACTAATGCAGTATTTTTTTCGCTTTCTGTCTCCGTCGTTGCTTCTACCAATGACATTTCTTTGTCGGACGTGTCCGGAATAATTTCTTCTTTGTATTTGAGCCAGTTGGCTCTGTCCGCCATCCCTTCAACAACCTGATGATTCAGAGCCTTGATACGATGCTCAATTCTTCGTTTGGATATGATATTTAATGGGTCATACTCCATAGCTGCATCTGTCTCAAAATTCATGTCTTTTAACAACTTCTCTATATATACAGCAGCGTTCTTATTCTTTATTGTGAACGGACCTAATGTGAAAGGATATTTAATGTCCGTTGCTTGTCTGTGAACTAAAAAATTATTATCTTCTACAATCAACTTCTGTCTTAAGAATTACAAGGCAAAAATTCTCAAAGTGAGGAAGGCTGGTAACACATAGGGTTTATGTCCGAATCCATACAATCTGACTACTGTGCTATCTTTAGATAAAAACCAATCCCCTGTAGCATATTCTGTATTCAATTGCATGGATACCTGCATTTCCGGCAGTACTCCAGGCAGATTTTTTCCGAAAATCATCCTAAAAATCGCTGAGAGCATGTAGTTGATAAAATTGAACATATTATTTTCCAGTGGAGTCGTGAAAACAATTTCTGGGAACTGTAATTCTTCCTGACTGGATACCATAATCATTCTCATTAAAAAGGCCTGAAACCTGAAATATCGGTGGGTGGAAAAATTGACCATCTGGTCATGAATCCTTTCTGCTATGAATGCTTCAAAATTAAGTCGGGGAATTTGACTTTCGTCAATCCCCGAATGGACTATACTTATTCTGTACAACAGACTCAATTGAAACTCAGTTATACAAAAATCCGTATCTAACCCTAAAACTACGGCCAACAGTGTCAAGACCAACTGAGTATTTTCATTAAAAAGACTGATATCTAAAGGGTAAGGGAGTTCCGAAATGCTAGTCTCTGGTCTGAGACACGTCGACAAAAACATTTCCCTATCACTCTGAGAAGCATGATGATAATTTTCAATAATTGAGACCTCAGAAAAAACCTCAGGGTCCAGGGTTTGAGGAAAATCTACTTCCAGGGTTTTAATCAATTCAGCTGGCTTGATTTCGCAAATGACTCTGGTTTTCTGGCTGTTTAAAACGACTCTTTCTTCCCGGGAGTAATTTTCGGCACACCAAGAGACGAATTCTAGGAAAACAGGAAATTGGTCTGGGCAAAAAGCTATCAGAGACGACTGGTGAACCCTATGGGGGTCTATACCCTCTTTTAATAACTCAGACAACCTAATTTTTCCTTCGGAGACCGGAAACCTAATTAGGGTATCGTAAACATCTTCATCTCGGTCTTCTAGGGCATCTTTTGACCTAAAAATGTCTATATCTTGCACAGTCTCAATTTAAACGCTTCTTTTAAACAAAATTCCGTTTAAAAAGTGTGACAGGTCACCAGACCCTACCTGTAAGTGCTCGCTTTACGCCTTCTGTCGCAATCGCCAGCTTCCACCAGTCTTCGGAGCTCTCCAGGATAACGACACATGCAAAATGCTGTTATGTGGAGCCCTTTCTTTTTTATATAAGCCTTTTTAAATTAACCTCCTTGCACCTTTATGAACGCGGGTCATATCCAACCGTTGATCTTCGAGGCTTTGTTTTGGGCCGTCAGATCTCGTCTCCCTTTATTCCAACGGTGGTATCCGCGATTGAAAAGGCTGTTTCCTTTTCTGGTTTGCTTCCCGCGCGGATACACCACCTGTTGACACCTGTTATGGTGGTTTATTCTACGCGACCGCTTTTCCTTATATCCCGTGTGCATGTCCCTGGCCGCAGATGAAACGCTGGCCGTTGATTTTATTTAGGTATGTATCAACCCTCCGATCATTACAAAGTGTAATGCCTCGTGCCATGGCCCTACCAAACCATTTCCTGTTCGCCACGTGTTAGGCCCCACCTTGCCACATAATGTATCCCTCCGTATTTTCATAATGGGTGGTTCCGCCCGGCGCTATGGTGGTTTCCAATACCACTTTATCCATACGCGGATGAATGAACATCGGACACGTGCCCTGGTGGTATTATGTCCGCTACCGCCCACCGCTGTTTGTTGACGATCACTTTGGCGACGCGGGCGTGATATTAGCCGTAGATCTTGATCTATATAATCTCCGCCGGTGGAACTTGACCGGGGTTTAACCCTTACCTATATTTGCAAGCGGACTTTATAAATATGTGTTTTTTATCCTATACTTTTATATAAAAACCTTCAATTCAACCCTTTTTGTGATGATTTTTTCTCTTAGGACCTTTTAGCAAAAAATTTTAGGTTTCCTCAGACCTGGTGTCAACAATTGGCTCCAACTGGGGATGCTATCCTCCCTGCGAGGTATCAAAGAACATCGTAGACCAAGTGCCTGATCCATTGGGCCGCATTCAAACCCTTTTTTTTTTTTTTTTAATATTTACACTGTACAGGAACTTTCTTTCACTTCTATCTGTTAGGACAAATAATGTTTGAGGTGTCTCCCATTTACTGGCCCTCCAGGATAAAATTCTCCGTTGCAATTTTTTAAGATAAATGCATTTTCTCCTTGGCATCCTGCAACAATATATGGACCTTTCCATAAATGCTCAAACTTTCCATGGTGCTCTTCTTTTCTGGAATCCCACTTCAAAACCAAATCATTTATTTGAAAATCCCTTTCCTTAACTTTTCTGTCAAAAGTTTTTTTCATTTTTTCTTGATGTATTTGAGTCTTGTTATATGCTTTTTCTCTGACTTCATGCAACTCTATCATTTGATTTATTCTTCTTTGCATATGATTTGGTTCTTCATCAACTTCTTGTAATAATTTCATGACTGGCAATCCTAAAGAAACAGGGAAAACTACTTCTGTACCATATACCAACTGGAAAGGGGAAGTACCAATTGCTCTTTTTGTACTAATTCTGTCTGCCCATAGAGCATATTTCAGTTTAGTGTTCCAAGCCCTCTTATTATCCTCTAGCAACTTCTTTATGATTCTTACTAAACTTTTATTTGAAGATTCGGCTAATCCATTTCCTTGTGGATAATAAGCTGTTGAGTGATTCAGATGTATGTGGTATTTGTGACAGAAATTTATCATCTTTTTTGACTTGAACGCTGCGGCATTATCTGTCACTATCCTTTTAGGACAACCAAACCTGGACAAAACATTTTCTTCCAAAAAGTTCATAATCACCGTCTCGGTAGCATTTCTGGTCGGGATGGCCTCAATCCATTTTGTGAAGTAGTCAGTAGCAGTCAAAATCCACTTGTGTTGACCTGAAGAATTCGGGTTTATTTCACCAATAAAATCTAACCCCCACTGTTGGAAAGGTGCTTCAACTGAAATAGGTTTCAATGGAAATGGCAATAATTCTCTTTTTCCATCGAAAATTTGACATTCATGACATTTTGTTATTTCTTTATACACATCGGAGTACATTCTGGGCCAGTAAAAACCAACTCTAAGAATTTTGTTTACTGTAGCCTTCCATGAATGATGTCCTCCACACATACCTTTATGAAATTCCACCATAATATGCTGTGCCTCATTCTCTAAAAGACAATTTAACAATATTCCTCCTGGATCTTTCCAAAACAAATTCCCATCCAATATGCAAAACTTTGCTGCTTTCAGTTTTACTGACCTTGCCCTAGTTTTTTCCATGTCCGCAGGTGCTTGGAGATTCTGTAAGACATATACGATATCTGAGTACCAGGGAGATAAAGAGAAATCTTCAATTATCGGTGACTTTGGAACATTCTCGGTCGAAGTTTCAGCTAGAAAATTTATACTGAGGGAATCCCAATTTGTTTCTGTCATCATTTTAGCTAAACCTTGACCTTTTATCAATTTGGTGGGTTTAATGTCCAAGTCATATTCCAGCAACACTGCTATCCATTTTTCTCTTTTCCCTTCGGGATCTGGTTGCGTAAGAATGTCTTTTACTGCTGCTGATGGAACATGTGCTATTGTATGAGAATGCAAAATATATATCCTGAAATCTTTCAGTGCTTTCACCAAAGCATAAGCTTTTTTTTCCATGATGTTGTATTTTAATTCTGCATCTCTCAGAATCTTACTAAAAAATGCAATAGGCTGTTCTATACCTTCTTGATTTTTTTGCAACAATACCCCAGCCACTGTGTGTTCCGATGCATAAGTAAACATAATGAAATTCCTTGTATAATCTGGACTAATTAACACCGGTGCCTCAGTCAATGCTTTCTTGATGTTGTCAAAGGATTTTCTTGCTTCTTCATTCCATTTAATTTCTCTATCTTTTCTCAACATTTCAGTTATATTTCTAAAAATTTCAGCGAAACTGGGAATGAACCTCCTCAGCCAATTTACCCTTCCTATGAATGACTGAATCTCTTTCTTACTCCTAGGGATTCCCACCTTTTGTATTGCAGATACTCTCTCCGGATCGATCTTAATTCCTTCTTTGGATATGATGTGTCCCAATAACCTTCCCTCTTCCATGCAAAAATGTGATTTCTTTGGATTTAATGAAATCCCAAACCTTCTACATTTTATGAAGACTCTTTCCAGATGCTTCCAGTGATCATCAGCGTTCTTTGAATAAACAATGATATCATCCATGTATACCACCACAATTTTGTCCCTTTCATCTGCAAATGCAATATCCATAGCTCTCTGAAATGTTGCGCCTGCATTCATTAGACCAAATGGCATTTTGGCGTACATAAACGTTCCCCAAGGAGTAGTAAAAGCAGTTTTTTCTTGATCTTCTGGATGAACTTTGATTTGATTATAACCCGAAAAACCATCTAACATGGAAATTCTTTCGGCTCCCACAACCTGCTGTAAAACCTGGTCCATTTTAGGGAGTGGATAATTATCTTTCAAAGAAGCTCTGTTCAAGTTTCTAAAATCCACACACAGCCTTATTTCTCCATTCTTTTTTCTTACGGGTACTAAATTGGCTAACCACTTGGAAAACCTCAGAGACACAATTATCTTAGCATCAAACAACTTCCTCACCTCTTTTTCTATCACTGGCAGAAGCTTGGGATTTATTCTTCTTAATTTCTGCTTAAAAGGCTTTTCATCTGGTTTGATTGGAATTGTGTGCTGTATAACAGAAATATCATATTCCTTCAAATCCTCATAGCTCCAAGCAAAAACATCTGAAAACCTTTTCATTGCTTCCACGCTTTTATCTTCTTCTTTTCTTGGTAATTTCTTTGAAAGTTTTACCAATTTGGGATCTTTTTCAGAACCTAAATTATAATCTTTTACATCTTCAGGTTTCGGTTCAATCTTTGGATTCTTTACCACATCATTTTTATCAAATAGCTTTTCTAAAGGAATTAAACCTCTAGGGATAACATTATTCTTCAGTTGAATAATATCCTTACCTCCGATCCTTTGCTTGAATTTTTCGGTTTCCTCCGGAGAATCCACTTCATCTGGCCCCAACTCATCACCTTCTGCGTCAATAGACCTGTAATTGAACTCATCTATCATTTCCAAAAAGCGTTTGATCTGTTGGTCAACTTCAAAGACCTGCCAATGTTTGACATTGTCTGGAATAGATGGTCTATGTATGACTTCGATATTATATTCCTTTTTAGAAAAGATGGGAGTTTTGAACGCAGCTCCTGCAGTGGCCAAAGAATCTGCTACAGTGTTGTTAACTCGGGGAATTGAGATAACATCATGTTCATCGAAATTTTTTTCCAGTAAATCCCACACTTCATTCCTATAGGACCTCATTTTAGGGTGTTTGGTCTGATAAATATCTTTTACCTGATTTATAACCAATTCAGAATCTCCAAATACCTCAATATTTTTTGCTTTCAAATCCTTCAACACATTCAATCCCAGAATTAAAGCCTCATATTCTTCAACATTGTTGGTACATTCAAAATTCAATTGGTAAGAAAACATTAGAAATTCTCTGTCAGGTGTAATTATCCATACTCCCGCTCCAGCTCCTTCTCTGCTTCTAGCCCCATCAAAGTGCATCGTCCAAGTACCTTCTCTTCTGATCTTTTCTCTTAACAATCTCTCCTTCTCATTTTCTTTAGGTTCAATTAAATCAATCTTTTCTTTAGATTCAACATCATTGTACAAAATGCAAGAACCCAAATCCATGTCTAATGCATATATGGCATGTTTCTCAGGCTCTTTTAGATCACTTACCAAATAAGCAGCTCTCTTTTCAGTATACAATCTTCTGTGTACCCCCAACACCGGAATAGTAGCGAAAGACATATCCATTTGTAGAGTTCCCTTTAACTTTGAGGCCCATGACCTGGACAATAACATACCAAACTTTGCAGGAATATCAGCAACCACGACATCCAAAAGAATACCTTTGGCTGGTATTTTACTGAGATTGACTGTCAAATCTTTTATCAACCCTAAACATTTAACTTTCCTTGAATCGAAAGAAAATAAGTCATCATATGGTCTTGTGATTTCCAATCCCAAAGATTCTACTACAAGTTTGGGCATCAAATTGTGAGAAGCTCCAGAATCCAACATACAGTTATGCACCACTTTATCATGAATATCCAAATTCACATAGAAGGGAGAAACTTCTTCCAAACTATTGTCTTCCATTCTTGATCCTAAACAGATATTAGGATTGTCATCATTTAATTCCAAAGTGTCTATTTCCACCCGATTTTCTACCTGCATCATCTTGAAAATTTGTTCCTTGTATTCCTTGTTCTTCAGTATTTCATTAAAGGGTACTGAAATCTTGACTTTTGACATTTCATTCTGTATGTTGAAAGGAACCAAATTTTTATCACTTTCCTTCATTGGATCTTTCTTGCTATCTGGAATTACCTTGGGCACATCTTCATTTTCTTTTCTTTTAGTTTGTGGTTCAGACTGACTAGTAGAAGTTTTATCAGCATTTCTTTTTGACTTTCCTATTGGTTCTTTCCCTTTGTCAATTACAACATCTCGGCTCCTCAGATTTATCTTTCTTTGTAGGTCGTTTATGGCATTTTGATAACCAATCTGGTATTGATCACTTCCTACCTCCAAACTACAACATTCCCCTTCTGCCATGAACATATCATGCTCCTGTTTAGTCAAATACACTTCTGGATCAGAACTGCCACAGTGGTGAATATCTCCTTCAGGTATTTCGGCTTCAGCTTCTCCAGCAATATAATTTTCAGGAAAAGGAGGCCGGATTTGATCTTCTTCTGCATTCCTTGGGTTTCGTTGTTCTCTCGGCCTTACAACTGGGACAAAAGGCCTCCTAAAATTCGGGTTTCTGATTTGAGGTTCTGCTTGTTCTTTATTTGGAGCTTTGTTATCCACTACTAATCTTTCTAGCAACTTTTCCATAGTTTTCATCATTGCTTCGAATTTTACATCTGTAGAGGAAGAAGAAGAAGAAGCTGCATTTTGATTATCTTCTTTAATTTTCTTTCTATCCATATCTCTATGTCTCATTTTTCCAGAAGCCATCATATTAGCCTCAACTTCTACTGCATCTTTCATCATTATTGCCAAAGTAGTAGATCTTCTTTCTCTTAATGTGCATGAAAAATCACCTTCAAAAGCATCAGCATAATGTAACTTGGCTGCTCCTACTGGAGGTTTTATATCTGTAGGGATTGAATTGTAGACTTTCATAAATCTGGCAGAGAATTCCTGAACTGACTCAAAACCTCCCTTTTTCAGATTGTTATACTGGGTCAATACCTGCGAAGGATTTTTCTGATCTTCCCACCTTTCGATAAAAAGGGTTGTAAAGGCATCATAATTTGCAATAGATCCAGCGGCTAAAGCTCTAAACCATTTTTTCACTTCACCCCTCAAGCTTTGAGCAAACAACCTCATTTTAGCATCATCATAATCCACTTCTTCTAAATCAATAAAATCACTGAAATTATCTACATGTTGTTGTGCTGTATAATTTCCCTCATTATCAAAAGTAAAGATTCTCTGTGCATAATTTTGAGGCAAATCATGTAAAACTGCTGGCAAAACCAAAGGAGCAAATCTGGCAGCCATGGGTGGTGGATTATAAGGTGCAACAACCATCGCCTGTTGTCTATTACCCTGTACAGGTATTCTTTGGGCTTTGGATATTTTAGGTTCTTTCCTCTCAGATCTTTGTAAATTTTCCCAAACAGATTTTAAAGAATAATCCCACAAACTTTGTGGATCAGCTTTTGTTTCTTTCAAATCAGAATCTGACTTAGTTCTAAGCAAAATCTTTTCACTTGAACCAATATTTTCTTCCTCAAACAGATGTTCTTGTAAAGAAGGGAATATATATAAGCCTTTTTAAATTAACCTCCTTGCACCTTTATGAACGCGGGTCATATCCAACCGTTGATCTTCGAGGCTTTGTTTTGGGCTGTCAGATCTCGTCTCCCTTTATTCCAACGGTGGTATCCGCGATCGAAAAGGCTGTTTCCTTTTCCGGTTTGCTTCCCGCGCGGATACACCACCTGTTGACACCTGTTATGGTGGTTTATTCTCCGCGACCGCTTTTCCTTATATCCCGTGTGCATGTTTCTGGCCGCGGATGAAACGCTGGCCGTTGATTTTATTTAGGTATGTATCATCCCTCCGATCATTACAAAGTGTAATGCCTCGTGCCATGGCCCTACCAAACCATTTCCTGTTTGCCACGTGTTAGGCCCCACCTTGCCACATAATGTATCCCTCCGTATTTTCATAATGGGTGGTTCCGCCCGGCGCTATGGTGGTTTCCAATACCACTTTATCCATACGCGGATGAATGAACATCGGACACGTGCCCTGGTGGTATTATGTCCGCTACCACCCACCGCTGTTTGTTGACGATCACTTTGGCGACGTGGGGGTGATATTAGCCGTAGATCTTGATCTATATAATCTCCGCTGGTGGAACTTGACCGGGGTTTAACCCTTACCTATATTTGCAAGCGGACTTTATAAATATGGGTTTTTTATCCTATACTTTTATATAAAAACCTTCAATTCAACTCTTTTTGTGATGATTTTTTCTCTTAGGACCTTTTAGCAAAAAATTTTAGGTTTTCTCAGACCTGGTGTCAACAGGGTTTTTGCTATTTTGGATAATTTTGGGGGAAAAAAGGGGTTTTTTAGCCTTTTGGAGGCCTTTTTAATGGTTTTGTGGCCTTTTGGAGGCTTTTTAAGGTTTTGAAGGTAAATATGGTAGGAAATATGGACAAATGAGTCATGTAATGGGATAGATGAGGTAGTGAGCACTTTTTGGGTGTTAACAGATTGCCCATTGATGTGTGAGGGCAGGAGCTCATCGTATGCCCGAGAGACATCATAAGTCTTGTATGGTTTTCCTGAGGTGTGGAGAAGAGAAGGAACGAACTAGAGCCCGGAACAACAGTCTCGAACAAAATGCAAAAACTGAAAGTACATGACCTCAATAATGAATGAGGAATAATTTGAACATATGGACGAGGCGGGCATTCCCATGCTTGTATCAAGATATAAAATAATAACAACAATGGGGTCCAGAATACGGGGACCTGAAATATACATGACCTCAAATAATGATTGAGGAAAAATATCAATATATGGATGAGGCGGGCATACCCATGCTCGTATCAAGATACATAAAAAATAACAGTGAGGCTCGAAAAGGGGGACCTGTAGGATACATAGAGAACCACTGTGTACATCATAAGGGTCCAGAGGGGACACAAATATGTGACATACTGCTAGGCTGACCATGTCTGAGCTGAATAACTGATACACTGGAATAACAACAGTGCTACTGAGAGGGGTACCAGAGGAATTGATGAGCTGTTGGATCATAGTGAGGGGGAGTCATACTCTCAATGGTACACTAAACTGGAACTGAACTGGGTACTCAAGGAAGCATATAACTGGATGGCTTCCGAATACAATCGCCAACGCAACCCGGACATCCACGGGAACATATAACTGGGTGTTCCGAAGTGACTCACCAATGTGCTAGAGTCGGGGGGAAATCCGGGGTCTTCGACCAATAATTGAAGGGATATAAAACCTACGCGATTCTCAACGATGCGATCAAGGTGTTGAAGTCGAGCATGTGAGAAACAACCACTCGGAGAGGCAATGATGACTCCTCTCAAAATGGTCCGTAGGCACTCACCACAGATGGTGATGGGTCCAAGGAACAGGGACCTCTGGGTCTATCCTCTGGAATAGAGGGGCTGACGTCGACAGAGGGCGACCTGCAACTAGCAAGGCAATGATGTTTCCTTGATAGGAGCACGAGGTGGAGAACCGAAGGGTGAGAGTGCTGATGGTAGGACTGACATACTGTGGGGGATAACTGGGCAAGTAGAGTGGGTGGACTCAAACTTCCTTTGTTCAGAGTATGATGGCGGGGACGATCGGGCAACATATGAAACTGACTGATGGGAAAGGGGATCATAGATGTAATGGATCAAGGATAGTGAATGGGATGAGTGAGACTCAAGCTGGTGTAAAATGGCAGGAGACTGCAGAATACTCTGAACAAAGGCGACCTGATTGGGGGTGCTTCTGAGATGATCGATCATAGTGCCAGGAGGCACGGGGGGACTTCTTCATGGGTTAAGGAACTTAGAAGAAGCGTGTGTAAAATGATACTGTCGTGTGGATTTATGCGAGCCCAAGACAGTTCATGCTCATGATTGCTTTCAATTTTAAGGAGTCTGAAAGCGATAAGAAGACTCTGGAATAATGGAATGGTACTGTCGTGTGGATTTGTACGAGCCCAGGACAGTTCATGCTCGCGGTTGCTTTCAATTTTAGAGAGTCTTAAAGTGATAAGAAGACTCCAGGGGGTTGCTTTTTTGTGTGTTAGTCTCCAAGGCCCGAAGAAGCATAAAAGGATGCAATGAATAACTCTTCTAGCCGGTGTGACTAGAGTATTCCTTTTTCGTAATTAGTCTACCAAGTTCGGAAAAGGGTTAAACTTATACCAGATAGACGCCCTTTCAGGTACTTTAATGAGCATGAAAGGAAGCAAGATTGCTCGACGATCTTTTCATTGTTTTAGGAGTTAGAAAAGAGCTTAACAGAAACTCCCTAAGTGCCTTTTTCGTAAAGGACTTGTCCGACCCGAAAAAGGGATAAAATTATACCGAAAAAAAGGAATGGCCAGGCAAGGAGGAAGTGCTCAATCAAGGAACATTGATGATGACCAAGAACGAGGGTAGGGGGGAATAGTGGTGGGCCTCCTTCTAGGATAATGAATGGTGGAAAACAATGAAATAATTGCATTATGACAGGAGTGAATGGCTCATGTAAAAATGTGGAACAATCTGATGGCGGCCGATGTGGCGTGCAAACCGAGGCAGCAAGGTGTCGGGACACAATGTTGAAACTGTACTAGGTGAGAGCGAGAAATGATCTCAAGCATCATCACGAGATCGAAAAAAGGAATCCGACGATATATAAAATGTCAAAAATGGAGAACGACCGATGTGGCACACAAACCGAGGCGACGGGGGGCATTTTGGAAAAATTACCCAAAAAAAATGGGGGTGAGAGCGAGAAATGATCTCAAGCATCATCACGGGCTCGAAAAAATGAATCCGATGATATAAAATATATCAAAAATGGAGAGCGATCGAAGTGGCACGCAAACCGAGGCGACTAGTGGGGTCTAAAAATGCTCAAAAAATGACATGGAAAAAATAGGAAAACAAGTTGACCATCATGACGGTCTCGTCGTGCTGATTCCGGTGGTGGAAACGGTTCGAAAAATGGACTCCGTATGGGTTCAGAATGGCCAAAACAAGAAAAAGTCAACGGACTATAAATAGTGAGTGGGTCGAACATGACAAGTGTCATTTGTACTTGTTGACTTTGACTAGTGATCAGAGTTGACCAGAGTTGAGTTGGTGTTTCTGGACGATCCGACCGGCCAATTTCAGATCCGGGAGTTACAGGTATTCCATCAAACTCATACCTGCATTTTCATTGGGTTCGGGGGGGGGTAGTGGGTCCCAGGGGAGTACTTGTATGGTCCACATGGGGTGGACCGTGGGTTTGTGTGATGGAACCGCGGGTTCTAGGGTGGATCACGCGGCTAGGGACCGCGAGGTCTGTGCCGAAATACGCGGTCGGGTACAGCGCGTTCCGAGGTTGGACACACGGTTCAAAACCGCGAGTTCGGCCCCTACAGGTGCGGTTTTGGACCGCGACTGTAGCCCTGATATCCGTAGTCGGAAACTGCGGAAAGGGTCCCTAAAGCTATGATTGGGATTGAGCTATTAGGGTTCCTCGGGGGGGGGGGGGGGCGGGGTTACTTCTTTGACATGAGTCTGATGGGTTTGCCTTGCATGATTGACAGGATGCCGCTGGTGCTTTAGAGAGAGCGGGAAGTATCGTATGAGATAATGGTTGTCATCCGGGGGGATCGGCATGTGCGGTCGACATTGGGATTGTGCGGACTGCTGAAGTTCACACAGGTACCTATGATGCGTTCAGCAGCGCTGCTGCTGAACCGGCTAGTGAGCTTTTGGGAGCCGGACATCTAGGCATTTAGGGTGCAGGGGGAGAGGGTGGATCTCACCCTCGTAGATGTATACTTCCTAACGGGGTTGCCATGTCTGGGTAGAGTGGCAGATACGCAGCCACGAGTATCCGCAGATGTGGATATGGAGGATATGCTGGAGCGATATTGTGTTCCAGATGCTAGGGTGCAAAGGAATGCACTCCGGGTGGTGGACCTATAGGAGCCAGCAGTACAGGCTATTGCGGCGTGCGTGGTTCGAGTGTTGGGGTCCCAGTCACCTGAGAAGGTGTCAGGGGGCCAGATGTAGCTAGTGGAGTGCGTGCTGGATGGTGTCTACTATGCGTGGGGCTAGATGTTCCTCACTTGTGTGAAGCGGCAGCTGACATCGGTGAAGGAATCTAGCAATGGATTCTGTTATGGATCCTTTCTATGTGCTTTCTTCATGGAGCGGGTACCTACACTGCGGTCGCAGGTGCCGGTCAGGGCAGGAGGATTGAGGGAGCCGCGCATGGTGCGGTGGGGAGAGATGATGCGTCGCCGGGGTGGAGGTGAGGTGGGTAGATACTTTACCCAGGAGCTTTACCTTCAGTGGATGCTGATGCCGCTGACATTGGATGACTATCCATACAGGGATATGGACTACACCGGGGATCCGGAGGCACCACGACCGCCAGGGAAGGCATGGGGACCGGATGGTACGTATTTATTTACTTTCATGTTATGGATGTCAAGATTTGTGTATGATAGGTGTTTGGATATACTGTTACTGATTGATGTGTGATCTACAGATGTTGGTCCTAGACCACCACCAAGACATGTAGTGCGCAGGGGGCACGTGGCAGTACCATCCTTTCTAGGCCGAGGGGCAGTGCGTCGACAGGACACGGAGGGGACTCTGGAGGTTGTACGGACGCTTCTGGATCGGTTGCTGGTGGGAGTGACCGATGACGGGTGGCAGGATGTGGATCCCGAGGTGATCCAGGATTTTCTGAGGGTGCCACGGGATTTCCGGTCGATCGTGATCCGGGTGGCTATCTTGGCGGATAGGGGTCGGGCACAGGAGCCCGCTGGGGATGAGGAGCTGCCGGAGGAGGTGCGAGGTGAGGACTCGGAGGCAGCTGATGCAGGCAGTGATGCAGGTTATGACTCGCATAAGGGAGTGCAGGGGACTCCCCCCGATTTTGTATCTACGGCATGTATTCTATGAGGCATAGGGATGTATAGATATTTTTTGTATAGATGAGTACGGGGGTACTTAGAACATGTGTAGCATATGGACATGTATTTTTTGATATATATAGATGCACATGGATGCACCTTTTTGCGATGATGTTTTAGTGTATGCACGTGGATGCGCTTATGGTTTGTTATATGTTTCTACTGCACGTGGATGCAAGTAGTATAGAATGATGGGCACATGGATGCCCCTTGTGTATTGTATGTGATGCAACATGATGTATGTAGGATTAGGCACGTGGATGCCCCTGTATAAAAATGTGGTTTTATTTGTATTGCACATGGATGCAAATGTTTATGTGATGATAGGCACGTGGATGCCCCTTGCAATCTTTTTGGGTTTTTTTATATATTTTTGATGAGATGTTATGGGATGATGATGCATGATAGAGGTTTTACATGGTGTGATTGATGTGCCAATCTAGGATGTTATTAGCCATTCGATCTGCGACACTATTCTGAGCTCGTGGGACATGGGTGAATGTTATGGATTCAAACTGTCAGCTGAGTTGTTTTGCGCACAGGAATTTTCTAAAGAGGCAGGGATCACACACCTGGTAGCAGTTGTTGAGCTGGGAGACAAGTAGCTGGGAGTCAAGGAACACATGAAGGTGACATATGCCCATCTGGAGGGCATCAGTCAGGAGACCGGTCACAACATCATACTCTGCCTGGTTATTGGTAGCAACGCCTATACATATTCCGTCAAGGTGAATCAATTCATGTGAAGGGGAATATAAGACCCATGCTGCAGAAGCCAGGTTGGGAGACCAACGGCTTGCTCCATCGGCGAAGCCAATGTAATGAGGTGGAAGATGGTCCATTTGTGATCATGCAGAAATGATGAATGTAAGATCGCGGTAAAAAAGGTGAAAAACAAAAAAGGAGCAAACTGTACAATACGGACCAATGGGGCCGCGAGTTTATTTAGGGATAAAAACGCTTAAGATACAATCCATTACGAGGGTTGCGCAAAGGGTGACATTCTGAGTCAGTTAAAATGTATGTTCCCTTACCGAGATAGGTCTGCACAATGTAAGGGCCTTGCCACATAGATTCAAACTTTCCTTTACTAGTTTTGTCGTGGGCTTGGTCATAGGTGAGGACGAGGTCCCCTTCATGGAAAGTTCGAGGGTGTACATGTTTGTCGTAACCAGCTTTGGAGCGGTTATTGGCGGCTTCAATGGTCTGGAGAGTGGCACGACGGTCTTCATCAGCTTGTTCTAGTGATAGTAGATGTTGCTCGAGTGGGGAGGTGTATGGGAGAAGCTCAACGGCGATGTCTAAGGCAGGTATCTGACACTCTATGGGGAGGACAGACTCTACACTGTGAACTAAATGAAACGGGGTAAAACCGATGGCGGTTTTGGTGGATGTACGGTAAGCCCATAAGGCAGGAAACAACATGTGGTGCCAATTGGACTTATGCCGGTCAACAGTGCATTGAAGGATGGTTTTGAGAATTTTGTTAATGGCCTCTACTTGGCCGTTCCCTTGGGGGTAGTAAGAAGAGGAATACTGATGTTCAAACTTTAGTAGGGTGGATAAATCGCGCCAAAGGGAATCTTCGAAGTGTGAACCATGGTCTAAGACCAACTGTTTAGGGACCCCGAATTGAGTGATAAAGTGGTTGAAAAAGAAACGGGCAGGGGTGTGAGCTGTAGAATTGAAGGTGGGCTTGGCTTCCGCCCATTTGGTGAAGTAATCAAAAGCGACAATGATGTACTTATGGCCGTTGGGTAAATGGGGGTTTACATTCCATGAATTCGATGGCCCACTTAGAAAAGGGACCAATGGTGACGACTGGGTGTAACGAAGCAGGTGGTGTCCGGGCCTTGGGGGCAAAAAGTTGGCAAGTATGGAAATGTTTGACCGCTGTGATGCAGTCACTAAAGAGTGTGGGCCAGAAGTATCCGGCGCGGACGACCTTTTGGGTGGTGGCCATCCTAGAGAAATGGCCGCCGTAGGCACCGCTATGACAGTCATTGAGGACATGTTCGGCTTCCTCGTGTGTAAGGCAACGACGAAGAATCGTGTCAACCCGTCGCTGGTAAAGGACATCACCTAAGAGGAGATATAGAGAGGTCTGGTGATGGATACGACAGCGTCCATCACGACTGATGTTGGGTCTGAAATTCTGCATGCGAAGGTATAACAAAATATCACCGTACCATGGGTCATCAGACGAGATGGTGAACAAGTGATTGTCGGGTAACTCATCGGAGATTTGTGGGGACGACAGAAGGGAGGGGATATCAGTGATGAGATGGGAAAGCATGAGGGATTTAGTGCTCTTAGGGGTTCGGAAAGTGAGATCATATTCCTGGAGGATAATCACCTATTTCGCAACGCAACCTTGCAGGAGCCGCCGGTTTAAGAGATAGACCATGGGGTTGGAGTCGGAGACAACTGTGGTATGACTAAGCAAAATGTAGTGTCGCAACTTTTGGAGGGAAAATACCACAGCAAGGGCGAGTCTTTCCTCATATGGGTAATGTAAGGGTGGTCCAGACGAGGTTTGGCTGACATAATAAATGACGTGCTCCTGGTGAGTGGCATCTTCTTGAACCAGGACTCCGGACACGGCATGCTCGGATGCTGAGACGTAAAGGATGAAGTCCTGAGAGAAATTCGGAGGGAGATCAAAGGGGCTTGTGTGAGAGATTTCTTGAGGGCTTCGAATGCAGCTTCTGCTTGCTCATCCCAAACAAAGGGTATGTGGGTATGAAGCAGGCGTAGGAAACCATGAACGTTGGTGGCATAGTCGGGAATGAAGCGACGGAGAAAATTAGATCGCCCCTGCAGACTCTGGAGCTACCGGAGCGTGCGAGGAGAGGGGAGGTCTAAGATGGCTTGGACTTTCAGGGGATCAATAGCAATTCCTTTCTGGGAAACAATGAAACCAAAAAACCGGCCTGCTGGAACGCAAAAGACACACTTGTGTGGGTTCAAGCGGATTTGATATTTGCGACAACGTAGAAAAAATTGCCGGAGGTCGTTAAGGTGGTCTGATCGTTTTCGGGAACGAGCTGTAAGGTCGTCAAGATAGACTAGCAGGACATGGACCAAATCGTGAAAAAAATAGGTCATGGCCTGCTAGAAGGTGGCACCAGCATTTTTGATTCCAAAAGGCATGACGCGATAGGCAAAGGTGCCCCATGGGGTGGTAAAGGCAGTCTTGTACTAATCCTCCTTACGGATCTAAATCTGGTTGTATCCGAAAAAACCGTCCATGAAAGAAAGGACTTCATGCCCCGCACACGCATCGATGAGTTGGTCAATAAATGGCGTGGGGAAGTTGTCTTTGGGATAGGCTCGGTTTAAATCATGGAAGTCAGTACATACTCTAATGGTGCCTTGTTTTTTGTTAACAGGAACGGGGTTTGAAACCCAGGTGGTATATGCAATAGGATAAATGAATCCTGCGTTGCGAAGTTTCTCAACCTCTGCTTTAACAACGGGGAGCTTGGAAGGATGAATGGGGCGTTGTTTTTGGAAAACGGGGGGTACATCGGGCCATGTGTCAATGTGGTGCTCTATAATTGCGGGGTCAAGACCAGGCATTTTGGTATAGGACCAGGCAAAGACATCACGGAACTCTTGGAAAAGGTTTTTGGACTCTCCAATCTCATACTCATTGCAGGATGCTCCTAAGGTATTGATTTCAAGAGCACCAGGTGGGTCAGAGATATCTATATGGATGACGGGTGAGATGTTGGCCATGTTACCTTCCTCAAAGACCTCAGGAGCGGGAATAGGATCCTTAAACCAGTCGACTTTGGTGGGAAGGAAATCTTTGGACTCAACCACAAATTGGGTAGCTGTGGTAGAGGAGGAGGCTTTTGCGAGGAAATAGGAACGTTGGTGCATGTCATCCCAGGGATAATTCGGGGCAGTGAGAGCCTCACGAATCTACTCATCATTGCGGAAACTTTGAGTTGTCAAATCGGTTGACGAGGGAGTGGTAGTCGAAGAAATCATATAAATGGTGTTAATCTCTCCGGATGGGGATGAGACCGGGGGGTGGATCTCCTCAATTGTGGGGGGTGCCGTCTCAAGGTCCAAATTATTCATCTCGTAGAGAGCTGCTCAGTAATCTGGGAGATCAGGACAGTGATGTGAGTAATGGCCGTAAATACTGCATATTGCACAAGGGTGGTTGGTACACAGTGATTTATCACGAGGTTTAGGGGTTGAATCGAGTTCGACAACCGGGATGTTGGGGTGGTCGTCAAGCATTTGCATGTGTTCCTGTAATGCAGGTAATTGTGGACATTGATGAGTTGGATGGCCTAACTCATCACACAACGAGCATTTAGGAGGAGCAAAAAACATGGGGGGGGTTTAACTGCCTTGGGAGGGGGTACAAAAGTGTATGGTTGTGGGCCTCTGCCCCTAGTGGGCTTGATAAGAGGGGGGGGGTCGTAGATGATGAAGGGGTAGGGACACCAGGAGGTGGTTGACTAGTAGTGACAATGGGTTGCACCAGTTGAAGGACGACATTTGGCATCGGTGAGGGAACGAGAGGCGAAATATACCACATGGGTAATCCTAAGGTTAACCCGGGGAGGCTAAGAGTAGCCATAATCGGGGTGCTTACTACTCCCGAGGGAGGGAATAGGAAAGGGATTGTGTGGGTGGGTGTAACACCAATGTGACTAGGTACCAATGGTGGTTTCAGTAATAAGGGTGGTTGATTGTTGGGTGTTTGTGTATTGTGGGAAAGGGTACATAGGTCAGATAATTCGGTCACGGGTGATGGGGGAGGAATGGATTGAAATGTTGAGGTCATCGACGTATCTGAGTAAACTCTGGGTCCTACAGAGGAAACAAACGAGGTAGTTGCACCACCAACAGGTTTTTCAACCATGGGGAGAACATTCTCAGGTGCAGCGGGGGCGTTTGGATCGTAATAGGTGAGTTGGTCGACCTTGACCACGCGTCCGTCATGGGGGAAAATCATGGTACGAAAAATGGATGAGGCAACCGCCCGCATGGCATACATGTAGCTGCGGCCAAGTAAGAGGTTATAATCAAGTTGGGAATTAATGACCTCTATGTCAATGAGTACGGTTTTACCAACCAATTGAACGGGGACATTAGCTAAGAGACCTTGGGGTTGAGCCAAACGACCGTCATAGGCTCGCAACGCAGTGGTGGATTGCTGGAGAGTAGGGGATCCCAACTTTTGCCAAATGAATGTGGACATAACGCATATAGAGGCACCTTCATCGATAATGCACCGATGGATGACAAGATTCCGAACGGAAACAAAAATTTGGAACGCTAAAGTGGAAGGTAGGCATGGTTCGGACTGGTCCAAATCGAATGCCATCAGTTGTGAATCATTTGGGTCAATAGCACCAATGGCGGAGAGCAAAGTCTTGCGCTGTGAAGGACAATTGTTTAAGACTTCTAATGCAGACGTGGCTGCGGGAGATTGGGCTAAGTCATGTACAATGTTGTAATTTGACCCAGCGCGAGCATTGGGGTTATTGTTAATGCGACGAAGTGGGAAGCGAGGTGCTTTGGAGGTGCCATCGAGTGGAGCCGGGGGTATACATAACGTCTGATCAGTGGGATGAGTGTTAGTGTTTTTGTCAGCAGGAGAGGATTCAGGGGTGGAGCCATATTGGTTTCGACGGGTTTGGAGGTTGACATCAGTGGATGACATCATCAACAAGTGGTGGGTACCTGAATCTAACATGGGTTGATCAGGAGCGGCATAAGTGATCTATTGTTGTGGTGGCGCGTTGCCTTGAGGGGGAGACAACAGCTGAGTGTTCACTACGCCTTGGGTTGGTAAGGGGTTTTGCAGCACCAAAGGTTGATGTTGAGGTGGTGGGGGGTTGGGTGGCACCTGAGGAGCCGCGTGCCCTTGAAAATGGGCATCATCAGTCCAGAGTTGCCGAGCTCGCTCCAAATGTGGGAAAGCGTGTGTGTAGTGGCCATAGACCCCGCAAATAGAACAAGGATGGTTTGTTCACAGACTAGGATTTTTGGCTTGCTTGGGCGGCCGATCAGGGTTCTGGTTGGCAGGTGCCGCGTTATTGTTGTTTGGGGGATTGGGAGGTTGACCACCTTGGTCTGGAGGGGGGTTGTTTCCACGGTTACTACCTTTTCCATGGTTTTGCTGGCCCTGTTGGCGCTGGTTGTTTTGGTTCTGCTGCGGATTCTGTTGGGCGTATACTTGCCCTTGGGCAGCAGGTGGGTTCTGGGGTTGTGTAGGTGTGGGAGCAGGTTGCGATGGATAATAAGTAGGGGGGGGATGCGCAGATGCTGAACCTTATGGGGGTTGCTGATACGTCTGCGGAACAGGTTGTGGGTTTACCGCAGGGGCTGCCTGTGGTGGGTAATAAGAAGGTTGGGCTTGAGAGGTCACAGGAGCTGGTGCAACCTGTGGGTGGTAATAGGGCTGAGGTGTGACCGGGGGGGCGTAAGTGGGGGACGCATGAACAAAGCATTGAGGTGGACAGGAGGGTCCATGAGAATGATGGTGATGAGCCATAGGAGCATACGAATTGGTTGCTCCGGATTGAGACGTAGCCCGCGAAAGGTTGGGGTCATGGCTAGGACGTGCTATGGAAAAGGGTTGGGGATGCGATGCAACATGGCCAATGATTCCTTCTGCCGCATGGGATGCCCTCGGCGCATCGTGTTGGGAGGAATCACAGCGAGGGGCGTTAGGTATGATGGTATACAGATAACCCGACTGGGCGTAAATGAGGTCAAATTGCTAGGCTTTGAAGATGGCCTCTTCTTCAGACTGGGGACGTTCGGATGCCACATCCTTGGCAATGATAGGAAGGAGGGATTTTAGAAACCAATCTAAGAAGATACGGTCGTCTAACTTGATTTTGCAGAGGCTGCGGTGGCGACTCCACTCATCAATGTGGTCAGTGATGTGGGTAGTCGTGTTCTGTCTGCAAGACAGTAGGATCTCAACTCCTGCATCATAGCGGACAGGTAACTGAAAGAACTACAGGAAGGTCGAGGCAAGGGAGGTAAAGGTGGAATGGGTCCCATGGGGTTGCTCGATGTACCACTTAGCTGCAGAGCCAGTGAGGGTGCGCTGTAACAGACGGAGGCGGACAGATTCATCCACTATGGAGTTGTAGGAACACCATAGATGGAAGGACATAATATGGTTCTGGAGGTCCTCACCTGCCTTGCCCTCAAACTTAGGGATGTCGGAGGGGAGCTTGGTGGGCATGTGAAGCCACGCAGGGTCGTGTCTGATGGGATTGTTAGTCAGTCTAGCTAGGTCAGGAAGGTTGAGGCTAGCCATGAATGGAAAACTAGTAGAAAGATGTGACATACTAGTGGGTGTGACCATGTTGGGGCCAATGCCCCCAAGTGGAGGGGATGGGTTCGGGATGTTGCCCCCAAGTGAAGGGACAAAAATGGTATGGGACGATCCTGCACCACCAAGGGTAGTGTGAGTCACTGATGGAGTGGCGATAGGTATTCCAGCTACTGGAATGGGTACAGTGATCAGAATGGTAGATGTGGGCCCCATTGAGGGCATACCCAAAGCAGGTGTGGTAGCTAGTGTGGTGGTGGATGCCCCACCAATGGTCCCTACAAAGAAAGGGGTGGAAGTCACGCCAGCCATGGGGATGGTTGGTGCAGTGTAAATGGGGTTCTCAGACTCTGCCTCAGAATCAGAGGTATAATAAGGGGCGTCAAGATTAGGTGACGGAGTTCTATGCCGTTGACAAGTGGAGTCAAGGGACAAAGCTCGAGATCTATGATGAGTGGTATCAAGTGATGAAGATCTATGTCTATGACGGGTGGTGTCAAGTGAACCGTGCTATGGGGGCTCGCCCTGGAGGCACCGAGAATGTCTCGGGGACTCAATGGTGACAGATGGTGTCAAAAATCTGGGGGTTGTGTTGAGTGAAAAAAAACTCAAAAACCCTAATGCAACCAAGTGTGCAGAAGGAGAACTCAAAAAATATGGCACTCAGGCCAACAACCAACTCAAAACACTTACTGTAACAGTTGTGCTACAATAAGTGGAGTATCAACAAAAATGGTCAGAATACTAACAAGCAGCAGGTTTCCTAAAAAATAAAAATAGTGGACTTGCTAGACCAAAAGGAGGTAAGGGAGCATGCAAACACCTAGCTAAATAGTATTCTGACTCAACTAGACATATCCTCTGCAAGGTGATGAAATCCAAGTCAGACAATAAGGATAGTAGAGCCAAGTGGCTAAAGATACCCCCCTACCGGGAGGGACACCGGGTAGTCAATTGTCATGTCCCAAATTTGGCATTGGGTCACAATGGCCTAATCACATTGGCCCTATTCATTAGAGTTTGTCAAATTTATGTTAAAGGTCAAATAATTTCCAAGGAGGAAAATTACTAGTTTCCTAGGTTTGGGGTGGAAGCTTTGGGATTTGGAATAATGGGGATAATAAATGATGTTTGAACATTAGAATGGATTAAATATTTAATAAAGGATCTAAATAAATATATACAAGTGAAAATCAAAGTGGCATTTGATCATGAAGACACATGGAGGAAGTGGGACCCACATATGGCTAGATTTCCCCACTACACTTGGCATCATTCTATCACCAATTCGAATTCAAGGTGAATGGTAAAATAATTGGGGGAGTCCAAAAGGTATTATTCATTGCATGACTCATCCAAGGTCGAAATATAGAGGAAGAGTAACTCCCATGGAAGAGGAAGAGGCAATTTGGAGCTAGTGAGACACTTGGGCTAGATTCCCTAGCTCTATAACAACAATGATGAAGATGCTATGACACCTATGACAAAAATCAGACCTGAAGGCTGACATATGACATATATGACATGTCAGGGCTAAAAATAGACTCCAAGAGGGCTCTCAAGGGTGTTAGTGCAGCTAAGATGCTTCCACATGTGATTTGGTGGAAGTGGGAGACTAGGAATTGTTGTACTAGTGGTGTTCATTGGAATCTCTTCCCAACTTGAGTTGGCATGAGTCTCTTGGAAGGAATTCGACCCATGGAGGACATTATAAGTTTATAAATTTCAATAACAAAGAATGAAACCAACTTTTGATCATTTGTAGAATTTGCAATTGCATTTGTGAAGAGGGAGAGCTAGTGGATGACTAGTTTCTTACCTTAGCCAATTTCGAGGGTGAAAGATTCCCATCCAAGTTGGTAATTGGAAAGGCCATTCAGACCTTTCATTTGGAGCTTTAATGGAGTCTTTATTTGTAGGTGTAAGCTACAGGGCAGCTCATGGTTTCTTCTATTGCAGCTCACTCCTTCAACCATTTCCAGTTTTGATGGCATATTCTTGATCCTTGAGGGAGGGCATTTTTGGTGAGCTATTGTACTCTTTGGGGGAGATTCTAATGCACCATTTATTTTTTAATATGAATTAAATACTCTGTTCTTCATATCCATAAATTTTCAGGTCGAAATTCCAAGTAGAAATGTATAAATCTCATTTTTAATGGAAGAACAATGCCATTTCCCCACTACCTTGTTGTGAACCAATGTATTGATGATGATTTAGAATGAATGGATGATTATATGATTAATTTGTGTTTAATGGAATGCCATGGATGTATTTTACAAGTCTCATGTACTGTACTTGAGCATTTGAAGTATTTTTACTCAGTTTAATTGCATTGGGAGAAGAAATAGTGCCATTTCCCCAAGGGTCGAATTGGTGATTTTTGCAGTTGAATGGGAGAGGGTTGGAACAGATATAATAATCAATTAATGGTGCACATGAGACCTTAATAACATCCTTAATACATTCTCTACCTCTTTCCATAAATTTGAGTGGCTTTGGAGGCATTTGGGAAGCCATTTTCAGTACTTACCCCAGGGGATTTGAACCCCAAATTACTAGTAAAATTGCATACTTGGTCCAGAATATTAAGAGAGTTTTCAGAGGTATTTTGGTGGCCATATATCATCCCTGAAAATAATATTCAATTCCTAATATTATTCATACACCTTCCTTGAAGATTTGAAGGCATTTGGAGTCAATTCGAGACCTAGAGACCAATACTAGTCAAAGACAAATTACTAGTAAAGTTCCCTACATTGGCCAAAATTGAAAAAGTATTTGCAGAAGTATTTTAAAGGTCCAAAGGCATCCCTAAAACACATATTTATGTTCTAATCTCATTCATATACCTTCTTAGAATATTTGGGATCATTTGGGGCAAATTTGGGACCTAGAGATCAAAACTAGTCAAAGGTCGAACTAGGGAAAAAAAGTGGAAAATTGCCATTTTAATAAAATTCCTAACAAGGGACAATACATTGGTATCAGAGCATGGTCCTTGCACCTGTGGATTAGGTACATACATTCAAGAATAATAGGAATCCATGTCTTACTATTATGATGAATCCTATGAGTACAATTCTTATGAGGAATATGCAGATGCTTATGAACAATATGAAGCAGAATGTCAATGGTACGAGGAAGAGATGCCATCATGCAACACTTCTTACAATTTCAAGAGAAATGAAGATTATTCTTATGACTTTAAATCTGATGAATATGAGTGTGTCACACCAACCAAAGATAATTCTATGAGTGAGTTCCAAAGATGGAGAGCAAAATATAAAACCTTGCCCCAACAATATCAAAAATATCAAGAATATCTTGCTTTAGCAAAAATACACAAAATGCCATGTCTTTTGAGTACTTTGCTGAACATGTTTTTGAAAATAGACCCAAACATGAAGATGTGGAGTTAGTAAAGAAAGGTTTATGCCCTTCTTGTAAAGAACCTTGGAGTGAGTATCATACATGTGTGCATGAAATTATGTCCCACTTGAGGAGAGCTTTTGGGAATTCTTCAAAAAGATATTCCAAAGATATTGATCATAAGGAAAACAAGGGGCAAAATGCATCATCTTGCTTGAAGGATAAAAATGAAGAGACATCACAATAGCATGAAGAAGATTCTATTAAAAATATGGAAGATCATTTCGAGACACGTTCTAGCTTAGACATGAACCAAAGAGCATCTACTGATGGATGCTTAAACTATGAAGGAGTACCTACTGATGGGTGCTCACACCTCTATGTTGGTGACATAGAGATCACTTTTGAAAGTGTTGCTGCAAGCCCAAGTTCCATTAAGCATGATAATGAAGACCTTGTAGCAGTTGAAGAAGAACCAAGATCAACTTCCCCATCACCACTTGAGCTTCATGAAGTTGGTCCAAGCAAAATTGAAGAAGATGAGGAGGTTCATTTACAAGAGCCTCATTTTCTTGAAGGGTCCTTAAAGATGAATGAAAAGAAGATCCAAGAGTCCCTCAACATTCTCCATGACACTCAAGCATTGGTGTCAAATTCTTGTTGGAGAGCTACTTCATTGGAGGAAACATCCTTCATTGAAGACATGGAGAAGATTCAAAGAGCAATGTGCCACATCAAAGGTAATTTCATGTTTTTTCTTTTTGATAGAAACCATTTGTTTGAGCTTAATGAATTGTTACATGATGCATACTTGAAGAATAGTAAGGATATTCATAAGCTCACAATTCAAAATGAGCAACTTCTTGAAAAGTTGCAAGATACTTGTTTTTCCTCCTATGTTTCAGATTGTCAAATGGTAGATTGTTTGGAGGATTCTCATGACATGGTGGATCATGAGAAATGTGGAAATTTGAATGTGCTTAATGTGTTTGAAGATGAACTTGAAGATATCCAAACACTTGATGTGGTGGAAGAGGAACTTGAATTGTCTCTTGATGAAGGTTATGCAATTTTTAAAGAAGAGCATGATTCCTCTACATTGGAACCAATCTATGACAACGGTTTCACACTTTTGAAGGAGCTGCATGATACTACCCATATGGATCCTTCCCATGATGAAACTTCTGCACTTTTTTATCATTTGGGTAAGTTAGTTCATTATCCTACATCCTACAATTCCATGTTTTGCAGCATTAGTGTCAATGAAGTATGGGTGAAAGGGTTCTTTTTGATGGTGCAAAATGAGGAGTATGGAACTCCTAGATTTAACTTTTATGATTACATGGTTGGAGCACATTTTATTCACATTTGCAGCAACATCCTTTGTTACTTTATGATGATGCACATCTACACGAATGCACCTATGATATGCATTTGAGTCACTTGAAGACTCATGGTTTTTCTTGCTCAACACTTGATTCATTTGAGGTTGGAGGAACTTCATCCAACACTTGGGTGAATAGATTTATGATTGGAGAACATTTTTGTTGCAAGACACATACTTTGTTATATCTTTATGACTCTCACATTCAAGGATGTATGGGTGAGACTTCTTTGAGTCATTTGAAGTCTCCTTGTTTTTTCTGCTCATTATTTGGTTCAGATTTTAGTGGAGATTCTTCATTCACTTCTTGGATGAAAGAATACATGGTTGAATATTTTGATGCATATCACATCCTTTTGGGGCAGCATTATAGGACATGGGATCCTCACCTATGTCATTGGAGCAGATTTGATTGGTCACTTGAAGCTTGTATGCACTTGGACAATGGTGGTCTACTTGCTTGGAGGTATAAGCACTTTCATGACTCTTTGATGAAGCATATCCTTGATGTACATTTTAATTATGTTTTTATGTACTTTGATGATATATATTTGGTACTCATGATGTTTTGAAGGATGCATACAAGAAAATGGGATCCAGGAATCCTCCTAACTAATGGTGTGGGTTGGAGAGCTCTCTTAATTATTGGGGTGCAATACAAGCAATGGGACCCTGGAATAATTTTTATCTCATTGGTTTCAAATTTTTTGGGGAAACAAGCAGTATGGGAGATGGATTTCCCCACTTAATAAAGTGATTTTTATCAGAGTAGTGCAGCATCAATCATGGTGATTCCTCTCTAAAATCTTCATGGAAAATCAAAGGCTCAAGGTTGGGCAATTCAATGGCAACTTCAAAGAATTATACAGAAAGCAGGTTCTTCGACACCCATGTTTAAAATTACTTGAGGACAAGAAATATTGGGAAGGGAGGATTTTTCATGTCCCAAATTTGGCATTGGGTCACAATGGCCTAATCACATTGGCCCTATTCATTAGAGTTTGTCAAATTTATGCTAAAGGTCAAATAATTGCCAAGGAGGAAAATTACTAGTTTCCTAGGTTTGGGGTGGAAGCTTTGAGATTTGGAATAATGGGGATAATAAATGGTGTTTGAACATTAGAATGGCATAAATTTTTAATAAAGGAGCTAAATAAATATATACAAGTGAAAATCAAAGTGGAATTTGATCATGAATACACATGGAGGAAGTGGGACCCACATATGGCTAGATTTCCCCACTACACTTGGCATCATTCTCTCACCAATTCGAATTCAAGGTGAATGGTAACATACTTGGGGGAGTCCAAAAGGTATTATTCATTGCATGACTCATCCAAGGTACAAATATAGAGGAAGAGTAACTCCCATGGAAGAGGAAGAGACAATTTGGAGCTAGTGAGACACTTGGACTAGATTCCCTAGCTCTATGACAACAATGATGAAGATGCTATGACACCTATGACACAAATCAGACCTGAAGGCTGACATATGACATATATGACATGTCAGGGCTAAAAATAGACTCCAAGAGGGCGCTCAAGGGTGTTAGGGCAGCTAAGATGCTTCCACATGTGATTTGGTGGAAGTGGGAGACTAGGAATTGTTGTACAAGTGGTGTTCTTTGGAATCTCTTCCCAACTTGAGTTGGCATGAGTCTCTTGGAAGGAACTCGACCCATGGTGGAAATTATAAGTTTATAAATGTCAATGAAAAAGAATGAAACCAACTTTTGATAATTTTTAGAATTTGCAATTGCATTTGTGAAGAGGGAGAGCTAGTGGACGACTAGTTTCTTGCCTTAGCCAATTTCGAGGGTGAAAGATTCCCATCCAAGTTGGTAATTGGAAAGGCCATTCAGAACTTTCATTTGGAACTTTAATGGAGTCTTTATTTGTAGGTGTAAGCTACAGGGCAACTCATGGTTTATTCTATTGCAGCTCACTCCTTCAACCATTTCCAGTTTTGATGGCATATTCTTGATCCTTGAGGGAGGGCGTTTTTGGTGAGATATTGTACTCTTTGGGGGAGCGTATAATGCCCCATTTATTTTGTAATATGAAGTAAATACTATGTTCTTCATCTCCAAAAATTTTCAGGTCGAAATTCCAATTAGAAATGTATAAATCTCATTTTTAATGGAAGAACAATGCCATTTCCCCACTACCTTGTTGTGAACCAATGTATTGATGATGATTTCGAATGAATGGATGATTATATTATGCATTTGTTATTAATGGACTGCCATGGATATATTTTACAAGTCTCATGTACTTTACTTGAGCATTTGAAGTATTTTTACTCAGTTTAATTGCATTGGGAGAAGAAATAGTGCCATTTCCCCAAGGGTCGAATTGGTGATTTTTGCAGTTGAATGGGAGAGGGTTGTAACAGATATAATAATCAATTAATGGTGCAAATGAGACCTTAATAACATACTTAATACATTCCATACCTCTATCCAGAAATGTGAGTGGCTATGGAGGCATTTGGGAAGCCATTTTCAGTACTTACCCCAGGGGATTTGAACCCCAAATTACTAGTAAAATTGCATACTTGGTCCAGAATCTTAAAAGAGTTTGAAGAGGTATTTTGGTGGCCATATATCATCCATGAAAATCATATTAAATTACTAATATTATTCATACACCTTCCTTGAATATTTGAAGGCATTTGGAGTCAATTCGAGGCCTAGAGACCAATACTAGTCAAAGGCAAATTACTAGTAAAGTTCCCTACATTGGCCAGAATTGAAAGAGTATTTGCAGAAGTATTTTAAAGGTCCAAAGGAATCCCTAAAACACATATTTATGTTCTAATCTCATTCATATATCTTCTTAGAATATTTGGGATCATTTGGGGCAAATTTGGGACCTAGAGATCAAAACTAGTCAAAGGTCGAACTAGGGAAAAAAAATTGGAAAATTGCCATTTTAATAAAATTCCTAACAAGGGACATTACATCAATCCTAGAAGAAAGGAAACTAATATACCCCGTTCATGAGACGTCCAGAAAAGGTGAATCTTCGGTTTGGTTCTATCGCCGCGGTATCCCCATACAGGGATACCCCGAGAACTGCGAAAGGTAGCCTTCGGTTACTGAATGGATTGCGGTATTCCACTCAGGCCTCCGGAACCAGTCTGGCGACTTCAACCCTCCTAGGGGAGAGGCTCTCTGATAAAATGGTTGTGACCATACCAAAAAATACTAGGGGATTTTGGTTCCCTAATGGACAACAGCTATGTCTTAAGTGTAAGCAACCGAGGGGTGTTATTTGGATGCCTATCCCCCCGATCCTACCTAACTACAAAAATTCTTATGTGTTCCCTAAGTGGGGTTAGAATGTTGGTTGTGTTAAGTAGTTTTTAGGGCTCACTTGAATTAGGTGACAGAGTGTGTGCGTGTGAGATGATGATGAACCCAAGTAAAAGTGCCACTAGGGTGGGCAACTTTCTAACTAAAAATAACAATACAGATATTAAACTTTGAAATGCAAAATTTTCTTTTTTCAATTAAAATACTGAAATTTTAAAAATATTCTGTTAATGGAACAGAAATAATACTGCAGAAAAGGCTATAGGTAAGTATGGCTGCAGGTAGGACAGATGGCTGTGCTGGTGCAGAAAATAGTGCAGCAAAGTGCTAGGTTCAAAACAGTGAAAAAAGTGCAGGAAACAGACCACGGGTCTGTGGCAAATCTGGGCGGTCGGACCGTGGGAAACAACTCAAAAGTCGCGGACAGGTTGTGGGATTTTGGCCGATAGATGCAATCGGACCGCGGGAAATAGGTAGAAAGCTACAGGCGGGTTGCAGGAAAAGGTCTGAAAGCCTCAGGCGGGACGCGGGAAAATGGTCGAAAGACGCCGGTGGGTTGCAGAAAAATGGCTGAAAGCCACAAGCGGGATGCGGGAAAATGGACGAAAGACACTGGCGGGTTGCAGAAAAATGGCTGAAAGCCACAGGCAGGACGCGGAAAAAAGGGTTCACAGCCGCAGTGGGACCGTCCCGAACAAGCTAATAGCCGCGGTCGGATTGCAGGTAACAGACTGAAAACGACCGTCGCCGGAAACAGTCTGAGAGCCACGGTCGGATCGCAGGTAAATTCCTGAAAGACGCGGTCGGAACACAACTGCAGGGGGTAAAAGATGCGGTTTACGGCAACCAAAAGGTACAACCGAACATAAAAATATAGTAGAAAATTAAAAACCTGTAAAACTGTAAAAACGATAACCAGAAATTCAAAGGAACACAAGGGGAGTCGCCAAAACTGTAGCTAGGGTTTTCACGCCAGCTTGTGCAAATGAGCACCTACTAAGGAGAATGGACTCCTTAGTAGCAGTTCAATAAAAAGTAAATTAAAGTGCTAAAACAATATGAATCCTAAACTAACATGAGCATTAACAAACAACAAAACATGGAAATATGGTGAAGATCCTTCTTTTTTGAATTAAAATTTTACCTCAGGTGTAGAGGTTGGTGAAGTTCTTGCAATAGTCCAAGAGGGTTGCTCCAAACTCCAGCTTTGCTCCTTCTCTTTCTCCAAAGGGTGGAAATGGGCCAAAAGGGGCACTCAAGGGTGAAAGTAGCTCAAGGGTGAGCTAGGGTTTCAAGAGTGATTTTGGCAGAGTAAGGGTATATTTGATTGTGGATATGAAATGAGGGGTCTCCATCACCTATTTATAGGTTTTTAGTGGTAGAGAGCTGGCCCATGGTTTTGGGAACCATATGGTTTAGGTCAGCTGTATAGGGTTTTTTCCTCCTTTTTTCCTCTTTTTCCTCTTTTTTTAATATTTGTATTCCCTTTTTAGAGGGTTTTTGCTATTTTGGATAATTTTGGGGGGAAAAGGGGTTTTTTAGCCTTTTGGAGGTGTTTTTAAAGGTTTTGTGGCCTTTTGGAGGATTTTTAAGGTTTTGAAGGTAAATATGGTAGGAAATATGGACAAATGAGTCATGTAATGGGGTAGATGAGGTACTGAGCACTTTTTGGGTGTTAACAAAAACACTCTTCAATCTGCTGGTTCAAACCTTAGAAATCCTGCTGATCTGAGACGAACAAGAGCAGACTTTCAAAGAGCAGGTATGGCTCTTTCTATTTCTGATCCATTACTTCCTAAGATTTTTTATTTGATAACTGGTTCAGATCCCACATCATACTATTCTGCCACCGAGATCCGAGATGGAAAAGTGCCATGGATGAAGAGTACAGTTCTCTTCAAAAGAACAATACATGGGAGCTAGTTTCTCTTCCACCTGGAAGAAAATTAGTGAAGTGTAAATGGTTCTACTGCACGAAAGTTGCTGCTGATGACTCTATCGGAAAATACAAAGCAAGTTTGGTGGCAAAAGGTTTCTCCCAAGTCCAAGGAGTGGACTACACTGAGACCTTTGCATCGGTTGCAAAGATGGATTCCATCCGCCTTTTTTGGCTATTTCCGCATCCAAGCACTGGGAAGTGCACCACATGGATGTGAAGAGTGCATTTCTACATGGAGACCTTGCTAAATAGGTATATATGCAGCAGCCAGAGGGCTACATATCAGATCCATCATTAGTTTGCAGATTGAAGAATTCCTTGTATGGGTTAAAACAGGCCCCAAGAGCTTGGTACGCAAAGATGGATTCCTTCCTTCTTTCTCAAAATCTCCAAAGATACAAATCTGATCTGAATGTGTATCTTCAGCGAGTTAAAGGTAATTTGTTGGTTATTGTACTTTATGTTGATAATATTCTCATTACTGGTAGCACTCTTACTTCAATAAACAAGCTAAAAACTGCCTTAAATCTAGCTTTTGACATGAGCGATTTGGGCTTGCTGAGTCACTTTTTGGGCTTGGAGATAGCTCAAAATTTTGATGGGATCACTATATATTAGAAACAATATGCTTCCGACCTGTTATTGAATTTTAATATGGCTAAATGTAAGGCAGCCCCATTCCCATTCCTCTCAGGAATCAGTCTTGAGGAGGGAGATTCTACACCGCTTGCAGATTGCAGTATGTATCGACAGTTGATTGGTTCACTAATTTATTTGACACACTCAAGGCCTGATATTTCATATGTCATGAGTTCCGTGTCAAGGTATATGCAGCAGCCCCATGATCTTCATTGGCGAGCAGCCAAGCGGATCTTGCAATATGTGCAAGGTACGAAACATTTTGGCATACATTATGCTACAGATTCTGAGCTTGATTTCATTGGTTTTGCTGATTCAGATTGGGCAGGTGATAACATTGATAGAAAGTCCACTTCCAGTTATTTTTTCATGATTGGTCATGGTGCTATTTGCTGGTCCAACAAAAAGAAGGCAGCCATTGCACTTTCTTCAGAAGAGGCAGAGTATCAAGGGGCAGTCAATGCCTGCATTGAGGCAGTTTTGGTTGCAGGGTATTCTTTTCGAGTTTGGTTTTGGTGGCACTACTTCAACTATCCTATTTTGTGACAATCAAAGTGCTATCAAGATCTCCATAGATCTAGTTCAGCGGTAGAGGACCAAACACATTGAGATTCATATGCATTACATTCGACAGTTGGTGCATGATCGCACCATCATTCTGCAATATTGCTCTACTGATGAGTAAATTGCAGACATCTTCACCAAGAGCTTCACTGAGAAGAAGTTCTATTACCTCCGTTCACTGTTGGGGGTGAGTTCCATCATGGTGGAGATAGATTGATCCATTATTATGCTTTAGCTTGAGGGGGGGCTTTCTTCCCACTGGGTTTTTCCTCTTTCCTCACTTAGTTTATTTTCAGCATTTTTGGATTATTGTATTGGGGTGACCTTTGGTCTTAGTTACCAGAGCCCCACATTATTTTTTTTTACACATCATAGTCTAACTTGAGGGGGGGTGTTCGGATATCCACATCATCTTTTTCAGGATCTTGCATGCATCCCAGTCACCAGGTTGATGCCTCCAACACCTTAGCCACCTTATTCTAGCACCCGGGAGCTTCTTACATCAGTTCATTATCCCTCCTAGTCAGGCAGGCGCCCACTTCTCACCTACTGCCAGAGAAGGGTGCACTTCTTCACCTACCATTGTAGTTCCACTTCAGTTACACTCAGTTAGCTCAGATTCTCCCTGATTTGAGGCTAGTTTCACTCCCGAATGACTGTTTCACTCCGTTGGACCTCTAGATTGACTAGATGACTTGTTCTGACTTCAGTTAGCCTCCCATGCGCCCTCCACTGAGCCCACTTCCCTATATCAGTGCTACACACTTTAGTTACACATGTTACACTTAGTTAGACTTAGATTAACACCTGGATGACTGGTTCTTGTGCATTGATGACCACCACTGATTGATGATGAGGACTCCTAGTTGGAGTCAAGATACTCCATTCAGTGATTCGAATGACCTCATTAGGAAATTCGAATTGCTCTGTCATTGTCAGAGATTGTATTGCAATTATTCACCCTTATTGGGATATTGAGCACTGTGCATGTTTTACATAGTTTTACACCATATTTTCTATGTTCATCTGTTGTGATTGATTTACTTGTTCATTAGATATGCTGTGACTAATTTTACAATCTACTCCAAAAATACTCTTTCGAAGAGACCACTGCATCTTCCCCAAAGTATGTTATTTCTTCCACGTTGGGTGCTGACACTTCTGGGATTGTGACCAAAGGAACAGCTTGGGACACCACACGTGTTGGAATTGGTATGGTTATCTGGGGAATGGAAATGGAAGTCATTGCATCACTGGAGGTTGGAGGTGTAGAAATGGAGGTGATGGATGAGGTGTTGGGCTTTGCAAGCGCAACATAATTTGGAGTTAGTGGAGGTTCTTCTCCATATGACTTGATTAGGGACAATGCCCTGCACTAGATTCCCTTCTTTGGCTCTCTTAGAACCCTTTTTAACCACTTCCTTTTCTAATCTACTCCAAAAATACTCTCCCGAAGAGACCACTGCATCTTCCCCAAAGTATGTTATTTCTTCCACGGTGGGTGCTGACACTTCTGGGATTGTGACCAAAGGAACAGGTTGGGACACCACACATGTTGGAATTGGTATGGTTATTTGGGGAATGGAAATGGAAGTCATTGTAGCACTGGAGGTTGGAGGTGTAGAAATGGAGGTGATGGATGAGGTGTTGGGCTCTGCAAGCGCAACAGAATTTGGAGTTACAATTGGCTCTTGGGAAGTCTCAACAGGGACAACATGTGGTTTAGTTGATGTGGATGGAGGAACTATAACATCAAACAATGGGATATAAAAGACACTGGTAGGGATGGCTAGGGGTGTAGGGGATTTCACAGATGCAGCAATGGTGACCTATGGAAAATGAATGTCAGGGAGAGAATCATCAATCACTAGATTTTCCAATGGATCAGAAGAATTTTGAGTGATTGAAGTAACTTCTGATAAGCTGATAGGGATAGCAATTGGACATGAGAATTTGGCAGGGAGTGACTCATATTCTACATCACTGTCCTCAATGTGAATCATAGTAACTTGTGGAGCTGAACCTTCATTTTTTTGCTTCTTGACTCGAGTAGCTAGAGCTATGGTTTGTGTTTCAACTGCTAAACCCATCAATGCTAGGCTCTTCTTCATTTATGCAGCTGATTTGATAAGAGCATTAAGAGTAGCCAGGGGTTTATGTTGTGGAGTATCCTCAACAAGAGCTTTCCCTTTGTAATATGTTGGATAATTCAGCATCAAAGGAGCGATGGCTTGTGCTTTTTGTTCCTCCTTCTCCACTAGTTATCTCTGAGTTCTTTCCTCAACTGATAGTTCAAGCTTCATGTACTGCAACACTTTGGTCTTCAACTCTTGCTGATATTGGGAGATAAAATTCTTCTCTTCTAGAGAAGATGTTCTATTCAATACTTCAGAGAAGGAATTGGCACCCTCATAAATAGAATCATCAGGAGTTGTCTGATGTACATAGGTAATTTTGATGTGATCCTATGTAAAATGATTGACTAAAAAGGACTTTGGTTCATGCATCCTTTTGGGAGATTCTCCAAGCTTCAAAGTGGTGTACCTTTTCCCAAACAAGCTTGCATGGGTAGAATTCTGAATCACCAGAGATCCAAGGGTAAGGGGAAACTTGGGCCACCCTTTCCTTTTAGCTCCATGCAGTTTTGGGAATACACCATCAATTACTGTTTGGAAATATATTTCCTCCAGCACCATTCTATCAGGTACAATCCTGAGCAATAAGTGGGATGTGTTGCTGCCCCAAATCCTGATGTAGGAGAAATATTCTCCCACATACCAATTTCCCATTGTAGAAATTAGTGCCTTGGCTTGGGCTGAAAAAGTAGGAGCATCCTCCTTAAATACCTTATGATAGATGGAACCCATCAAGTGATCAAAGATTTCATAAATGAGAGGTATGAAGTTATCCTCCCACAATGAGGAATAGTAGATGTGGATTGGAGGTCCATCCCTTGTCCAATTCCATCCCATGGCAAGGAAAGGAAAAGCTGAGCAGAAGACATCCATAATATAAGTAGAGAGATGAAATGTCAGCTTCCTTGAGGTGGGAGTCTTTTGGTATTTCTCTATTGCTTCCTTCAATACCACTGACAAAATATGGGCTAGGGTTTCCCATTCGGCTTTGAATACTGTGCAGTTTAGAAATCCATATAGTCTGCACAACATGGCATCCATCAAAGAGAAGGGATCCTAAACCAAGAAATGGGGTAACTCTTATCATCTTTGGGTGTAAAGCTAGCATGGGTTTCCATCCAAGATTTGAGCATTTCATCAAAATTATACCGATTCAAGGAGGAGTCCAGGAATTTCTTATTAAGAAGCCGTTGGGGTTGTCTGAGTGCATAAGCTATGGCAAATACCTCAGGTCAGAAAGAGGCCAATTAGGTTTGAGCTGTGTCATTAAAGGAACAGTCCCACGGGTTGGCGTGGTCAATAATCCACTTGACGACATCAGTGTAAGGCATTAGGGAAGGTCTGACCGCTGTGGAATGGAGGTGGGACTTACTTATGTTTATATAGGTTTCCAAGTCCATGTGGTAGGTTTCAGAAACCCTTCCATTGGTATCAGAGAAGATACCGCTGTTTGGGTCCTTATTTTTCAGTTCATTGAGGGTTGTTCTGGACTGGGTGTTCCTCGACATGGTTAAAAGGAAATAGAAATTTATGATAAAAATGACGAAGAAAACAATTAATTAAACTGAAATTAGTTTCCTAATTTGCGCAGATGATTGGTAAAAGGACTGAAAAAACTACATGTAAACCGACTGAGAAAAGTAAATCCGTTGACAAGGTCGAAAATCGCAGTAAAAATCATTCCCCAAGGGTGAAATTCGAAGTTTGAAAATGGTAAAAGATAATAAAAAATTGAAATATTTAACAAAAGATTAATAGCAAAATCAATCTGTATAGTAGATCTTCAAAGAAATCAATGGTTAATATCAAAACGAGGAAAAGCGGAAAAGAAAATGCAGAAATGATTTTTGAAAATTTTGATTTTGGTTTCCACAATCTGCAATCCCCAATACGCATAGCGGGTTGCGGAATTGCGGAAGTGTGAATTTCTACTTGAGCAGTTTATTGTTTCCGCAATCTGCAATCTGCAGTCGGGAAAGCGGAGCAAGGAAAATTATAAAAAAAATCAATCTTTCCGCAATCCACATTGCGGGCTGCGGGATTGCGAAAGTGCAATTTCGATTTGTTTATTTTTATTCCCGATTTCCGCAATCCGCATTGCCGGTTGCAGAAGTGAAAAAGTGATTTTATTGGGAAAAATAGTTTCTGACTTCCGCAATCTGCATTGCAGAATGCGGAAACGTAAATGCAATTTTATTGAACAACTGTTGCCCAACATCCGCAATCCGCATTGCGGGTTGCAGGTTGCGGAAAGGAGAAATTTGAAACTTAAAAATTTCCAACATCCACAATCCGCATTGTGGGTTGCGGGTTTCAGATTGTGGAAACAACATGTTTCAAAGAAAAACTATTTTTTCTGCAATTCACAAAACGCATGAAAACAATATTTTTAGCAAATTTTATTAAATCCAAAGCATGAAAAGACTTGAGAATAAGGACACCAATAATGACACCCCATAGAAAGATAGGAAAATTTTCATATTACCATAATTAGTTTTAGCTAGGGCTCCCATTTTTATGAGCTAAAAATGGGATCTGTTGTGCCTACAACAAATGGCGACTGGCTGGGCGAAGCAGTTATCTCTATAAAATTAGTCTCCAAAATTCGAGAAGTAACATGTCAGCATGAAAAGTATATCATCCAATAACCTGAAAAATGTCTTCACAAAACATGAAAGAATCAACAAAGTTGATATATAGATAATTGATACTTGCTCAGTCTTAACCACATAAGATTGAACTCAATCGAAAAGTCACCTAGAAACAAATGGTATTCAGTGTGCTAATATGCAAGCATGAGAGGGAAGTTAAGAATAAGTCTAGAAAAGGACTTCTACTAATTCCATATCTCCATATCATCAATCATCTTGAGTTATTATTAATTTATTCATATATTTCATTCATTTACTTATTTATGTTTTTCTTTTTCTTTTTTTTTAAAGGAAAATACAAGAATGAGACTTTGTTGAAACAAGACCACTTCCCCGACTTGGTGATCAAATTTTGGCAATGCCATTCACAAATTCCACCTAGAAACTGAAAAAGTTGGCTTTGTGAAGAGACCCCTTGGCTTTGAGATTTTGACTGAAAGCAATTACCATGGCTTGGTAACCATATGATGGTAATTCCAGTCCAAGATAGAAATCATGATCATGGTCAGGATGGCTTGTTATAAGACCCCCTATCCTTGAATTCAACAAAGTATCTGAAAAAACAAATAAAAAAATAGAAGCAAAATTTATTCAATTGTAATTTGTAAGACACTACCTTGGCTTGGTAACCAAATATTAGCAGTTTCACTCATTGATACCTGCATATCATGAATGGATCAACTTGTGATAGGATCTTCCATTCTTCCAGCAAAGCTAAAAGCCACCTTCCTATCTTGATGACTAGATGCGGAGATGTCATTCCACCAAATATCTATGAACATGATAGGTTGGATTGTGATAAGACCCCCCATATTACAACTTACAATCCTTTAAATGAATTTTATTTAATTCCAAGATGATTAATATGGGAATCAGACGGGCATAAAGCTTGACCAAACTGAAGAGTTTACTGCCAAGCACTAATGGAACACATGACAGGATCACCAAATCACTTCTGAGGCTTAATGATCAAATGAGGTATTTAATATGGTGGTCCAAATAAGAAAATACCAATCGACTGGTTTGCATAGATTACTTGTTCGATTTTATGGAAAGAACATTCTCATATCAATATTGAATGAATTATAAGCTGCCATAGCTCTCCCAAACATTGAACTCAATTGATTTTAAAATAGATTGATCAACCAATTGGCCAAATGTTTCGCATCCATGATGCTTCAGAAGAAAACAAAACAAAAGAAAACCAATCAAAATAAAACAAAAAGTAAAACAAAAACACTGCTATGTACATATAAGCAAAAGCTTATCTTAAATGAAATACTTCTTCAAAAGTTGGATTTTGACTGGATAAGCTTCTATGGAACCCTCCAGTGTCTGTAATCGGACAGTGTTGGGGCCAAGTTTTTCTGTAACAATAAATGGCCCCAGCCACAAGCGTTGGAATTTTGTGTAATCATTTTTATCCTTGTGCTCTTTGTCCCATTTCAAAACCAAATCCCCTATTTGGAAGTCTCTTTCAGTTGAATATTTTTCATCAAACCATCTTTTGACTAACTGTTGATGTTGGTACAATTTATTTTTGGACTTATCCCTATCCTCCTCTAATTTGAGTAATGAATCAATTTTGTGTTGAAGAGGGGAAGATTCATCCTGTAAGAAATATTGAGCCAACTATAGTGATGGGAGAAGAGGTTTGAGGGTAAAATGTCTTCCTTGCCATAGACTTGTTGGAATATTCTCACCATCATTTTAATATTTTGCATGCATGAATGCATTCTGTATGCATCCAGTCATCATGAATGCATCCATTCATTAGTATGGTGGTCTCCCCAGTACCTAGAGCCTATTTTTAGTTCCATAGAGCCTGTCTTCAACCCTCAGTAGCCCTCCTACCTACCTGATGCACCTTGTTTTCCTCACCTGGTTGACATGATATGCGCCTTATCTCACCTACCAGGAGTTTAACAGTCAGTTAGAGTATTGGTTGACCAGTTCTTCCATTTATTGCTCATCCTAACTTCTTGTAGCTCCCAATTATCTATTTCTGGAGTGCCACTTGACGTTCTAACAGCCTCATGCGCCCTCCTTGGAGTCTCCATACCCTGATTTATGCTCACATGGTTCAGTTAGACTCATTTGACTGGATATTTGACTATTTGTGACTACTGCCACTGATTGGATGATGTCTCCAATGTTATCCAAGCTACACACTGAGGATGTTTCGAATGAACTTAGGAGGAATTCGAATTCTATTGATTGTATTCAGTTATTCTACACTATTCAGAGTGCCAGCTTACAGCTGATGTTTGATACAACAGTTTTTTTCATTTCTTGTGTATGAGTGATTATTGAATCAAACATTCTTCTTCTTCGTTTTGCAATTCTTGAGTGTGTTTTAGTGAGGTCTGCTACAACTGAGTGATCTTAATCTTAAAATATCACATGGTATCAGAGCTGACAACAACTATTCGAATTGCAGCAGCAACAGTTGCAACAATTCCTTGAGCAATTGTCTTTCATTGATCACCAAAATCCTCTGGGTTTCCACAGGAAATCCTAGTGCTATTTCCTTGAATTCACTGGAGCAATCTAGTGAGGTCTAGCTAGGTGTGAAGGACCCAGTCACATGTGCTCAGTGTCCTAAGGCAGTGTTCAATTCAAATTGTAGCAGATATCCATTTACAATTCTCATTTGTTTTGCAAGTTATTCCATCATTCGAATCCATCTTCAATAGATTCAAATTCCACAGCTACTATGGATCTCCACTGTTTCTGCAAGTTATTCGAAATTCTTTGCAGTTGCAACAGTTTTCTACAGTAGATTAAAATTGAACATCTTTCATGGATCTGAAAGCAATTTCTTCTCTCTCTTCATACAACTATGAAGAATGGAAACCAAAGATGACATCATACTTGAAGAGATATGGTCTTTTCAATATGTGTATTGATGTTAAGAGAGATTTTGCTTCCTATGAAGATGAAGAATATTGGATAGATGATTGTGACAGAGCCTCGACAGCAATATGTACTGCTATGTTTTCCAACATGGAATACCTCATTGATCCTGCAGAACATCCATGTGATAATTGGAAAAGATTAGACAGATTAATTGGAAAGAAGGAAGAGGATGATGTTAGCCATTTGGAGAATAAGCCCAGTAGTACTGCCTCCAGTTCTCTCTCTATTCATGATTCGGCCTCAATCATCTCCCATGATGAAGTTGTTCAAAATGAAGAAAAAGATGCAGTTTTAGCAGTTTCAAAATTTTCTACAGTTACAGCAGTATCCTACAGTTGCAGCAGTATCGAAGTCTTCTGCAGTTGCAGCAGTTTCTGTAGTTGCAGCAGTCCTCTGCAGTTGCAGCAGTTTTCTGCAATAGCAGCAGTTTTCTGCAATAGCAGCTACAGATTCACATGAAGTTGAAATTCAAGACATGGTTTCAGGATTTGATCCATCTTCTGATTTGAATTCTGACCAAGATATGTCATCTACTACTCTAGAAGTTGAAGAGACTTTCACAATATCTACTTCCCATGAGCCTGCTGAGTGTGCAAGATGATGACCTACTGAGTATTTTGGAGGTAAAATCAGATTTGGGAGGCAATGCATTCACCCTCCTTGATCAAATGATCCCTTTGGATTCCTATTTGGTCATTGGAACATGTTTTTAGAGTTTCACCAAAGATGGAAGACTCTATCATTCACTTGGTTTCAAGTCTCATGCATATCCTTGTGATTTTGGTTTTGATCTCACCCATGTTGTTTCAAAGGAGATCATAAGAAGCCATCTATCAATTCTTGGATCTGATTTGAAGTCCAAGCCACCAGCATCATGTATTAGTTCATTTGGTTATGATCTCACCTATGTCAGTTCAAAGGAGATATTAAATAACTACAAACACATTCATGGATTTGATTCTACCTCAGTTGGTTCGAATCACATGCTCCATAATGATATTCATATTATGTTTTTGGAGCATGATCCACTTCTTCCCAAGAGGAAGATAACTCTTTTTAAAAGAATGTTAGATCTAGATCCACAACAACCTGAAGATCTAGCAACTGATAATGAAGATGAGCGAATGGGAGATCCAGTTCCACAAGAACATGATGATCTTTCACCTGATGATCCTCCTCTTCCTATATGGGCAGCCACTACTCTCAGATTTGCCGAAGATATTGTGGGTGATACACTTGATCAAAGGAGAACCAGATCATATTTTCAGAATGGAAGGTTTCATCCTTCTCACATTACTGATCCATTTCTTGTCGATCGATCATTCTTCGGTAAAGAGGGTCACTTGCCTCCTTTTGGGGTGAGTGATTCCATGCTACATTAGCATCCTTCAGTCTATTTTGAGGGAGGTCTTTCTTCCCACTGGGTTTCCCCTCTTTCCTCTTTTATTATTTAGATTGTTGTACGGGGTGACCTTTGGTCTCAATCACCAGGGCCCTACTTTTGTTAGGAACCTATGTCCTTACTTTATTAGTATATTGTTGTTGGACGCATATGCTTTGTAATTCGTCCCATAGTATTTGTTGATCCATAGTTTGTGTTATTGTTGTTTGGCACATATGCTTTGTAAGTCATCTGTAGTATTGTTGATCCATAGTTTGTATTGGCCCATGGTTTTGACTCATAGTATTGGTGCCTAGACTTAGTATATAAGTGTGTGTTGAGGCAAATGAAGGCACCGTGAAGTTATTTGTATTGAGCTTGCTCAAAGGAGGTTGCCCCCTCGAAGTGGCCTGTGATCAATATAAAAGTGATTCTGAGTTCTGTCATTTCTGCTATTTCGCATATTCTTATTAATTAATTGTTGCAAGTTCTCCACATCTGGTATCAGAGCACTTTCTTGGGCACATTGGGTGGAATTTCTTCCAATTTGTTTTTCGCATCTGTTGCAAGTTCAGATCTAGGAATAATCCCTATCCGCTTAACTGTGGGAAGTACTTGGGCATAATCCCTAAAACTCATTGTGAGGAGTACCACAGTGTTAGGATATCTCATCATTCACTTTTGTACTTTGCATGCATTGCATGCACCCGCATGCTGCCCAATCATCAGTATGGTACCTCCAACACCTAGTCCTTAGTATCCTAGCACTCATGAGCTACTTTCCACTCAGATTTATCCCTCCTAGCCTGTCATGCGTCCAGTTATCACCTTCCACTGAAGAAGGGCGCCTTTCTCACCTACCAGTCCAGTTACACTTCAGTTATCACTCCAATTTACCTCCGATTGACCCATAACTGATGTTATCACTTCGATTGACGTCCGATGAGACATGACTAATAGTTCTGAGTGCAGTTAATCCCTCATATGCCCTCCACTAAGCCTCCATCCCTAGATTAGTGCCACTTACCATTAGTTACACTTATTACACTTAGTTAGACTCAGTTTGACACCTGTTTGACAGTGACTTGTGCATTGATGACTACCACTGATTGATGATGAGGACTTCTAGTTGGAGCCAAGCTATGCCATTCCGTTAATTCGAATGACCTCCTTAGGCAATTCGAATTGCTCACTCATTGTGACAGTATTGTATTGTATTTTCACCCTTATTGGGATTATAGAGCACTGATGCATGCTTTTGCACAGTTTACACCATATTTTCTTAGTTTCATCTATTGTGATTGATTTACTTGTTCATTAGATCTGCTGTGACTAATTTTACATGGTATCAGAGCCATTGCACGGACAAGATCTCTTTTCTACAGGTGTTCTACAAGAAGATTTGAGTGAATTTGCTCAAAATTACAGACGTTTTGGCATGAAAGATCTCATGTGCATGCAAAGCATAAAAATACACTCCAATCCACTCCAGAAGCTTGAGTTTTCCACATAATTCCCGGATTTGATACATTGGACCCATTCAACTTGCTTAATCTCCAATCCCAGGTGTGATGCAAATCTAAAAGGGTGGATTGTTCGACCTTACTGTTCTTGTTTTGATTGTGATTTGCAGGTTAATCATCTTCACCAATTGCATTCGCTCTTTTGTGTTTGACAAGTTCTTCTACATCAAGTGCACTCACTATTTGAGATGGAATACTCTTCTTCCAAGCCGGTTCTTACTCCCTTCAATTATTTTGAATGGAAAGAAGATATGTGTTAACACCCAAAAAGTGCTCACTAGCTCATTTCCCTATTCACATGACCCATTTATCCACATTTTCACCATCAGAGCTTCTGAAACCAACAAAAGGTCACCAAAAGACCTGAGTACACCCCTTTTTCCATTAAAAAAAGATTATTTTTCCTGAAAAGCATAAAAAACCCTCAAAAAGAGTCCAAATTCCCAAAAATATTAAAAAGGGAATTAAAATATTATTTTTATTCAAAAAAGGAAAAAGGAGGGAAAAGTACCTAAACCATGGTGGTGGGAAATACCATTTGTGGTTGTGGAAACCAAATGGTATTGACCAACATGGTTTAGGTACTTTTCCCTCCTTTTTCCTTTTTTGAATAAAAATAATATTTTAATTCCCTTTTTAATATTTTTGGGAATTTGGACCCTTTTTGAGGGTTTTTTATGCTTTTCAAGAAAAATAATCTTTTTTTAATGGAAAAAGGGGTGTAATCAGGTCTTTTGGTGACCTTTTGTTGGTTTCAGAAGCTTTGATGGTGAAAAAGTGGATAAATGGGTCATGTGAATAGGGAAATGAGCTAGTGAGCACTTTTTGGGTGTTAACAATGAGCAACTCCAATCTCCAATGGTCTCTTCTCCAATGTGGTTTACAATGGCTAAAATGCTCAAGGGAGATTTCAGCAGCATAAGGATGAGATAATGGATGGATTTGAAATGAGGAGCCCCTACCACCTTTTTATAGGTTTTGGTGGTGGGGAATACCATTTGTGGTTTTGTGGAAACCAAATGGTATTGACCAACATGGTTTAGGTACTTTTCCCTCCTTTTTCCTTTTTTGAATAAAAATAATATTTTAATTCCCTTTTTAATATTTTTGGGAATTTGGACCCTTTTTGAGGGTTTTTTATGATTTTCTTGGAAAAATAATCTTTTTTAATGGAAAAAGGGGTGTACTAAGGTCTTTTGGTGACCTTTTGTTGGTTTCGGAGGCTCAGATGGTGAAAAAGTGGACAAATGGGTCATGTGAATAGGGAAATGAGCTAGTGAGCACTTTTTGGGTGTTAACAATGTCAGCCCCAAAAATAGGCCGAAGGAAGGTGCTCATGGGAGTGGAAGAAGCCAAAGAAACTCAAATTCGAATTTGGGAGAAGATGGAAGGTTGGAACTAGGAGACAAGTGGCAAATGTGGAATATTTCTTAAGTGGAAAACTCTTGAATCTATTGAGAGGATTTCGACCCATAGAAGGCTAATGTTGGTTATAAAATGTAGAAATCAAGTATGAGAATGGATTTTGATGATTTGAGAAAAATTGCATTTGTGAAGAGAGAGCTAGTGGATGACTAGTTTCTTGCCTTAGCCAATTTCGAGGGTGAAAGATTCCCATCCAAGTTGGTGTTTGGAGAGGCCACTCAGTTATTTCATGGTGCTTTAATAGAGTTTGTATTTATAGGTAGAAGCTATAGGAATTTTCATGGTTTGGTTTAGTGCATCACTTTCTCTCCACCGTTTCCAGTTTTGAAGGCATATTCATGCTCCTTGAGGGAGGGCATTTTTGGTGAGCTCTTGTGCTTCTTGGGAGAGATTCTCATTATATATTTCTGATTTTAATAGATTCATATCCTCTTTTATTAATATTCAGAAAGTCTCAGGTCGCAATACCCACTGGTTGTATGCAAAAATATGTATTAATGAGCAAACAATGTCCATTTCCCCAATGCATTGATGTATGACACTATAATGTTGATTATTTCGAATGGATGGATGATTCTCTGATATATTTGTGATCCATATACTGCCATGGATGTCTTACACAAGTTTCATGTACTGTACTTTAGCATTTGAATCATTTTTACTCAGCTTAGTTGTATTGGGAGGTGAAATAGTGCCATTTCCCCAAGAGTCGAATTGCGGATTTTTGCAGTTGAATGGGAGAGGGTGAGAACAGTTGTAATAATCCATTAATGGTGAATATGAGACATTAATAACATAATTAACACATTACATACCTCTGTTCATAAATTTGAGGGAGTTTAGAGCCATTTGGGAGGCCCTTTTCAGTGTTACCCCGGGGGGATTTGATGCACAAATTACTAGTCAAAATTGCATATATTGGTCAGAATATAAATCAAGTTTTCAGAAGTCTTTGGAGGACCATAAAACATCCCTGAACCTAATATTCAAGTCTAAATATCATTCATACACTCATACAGAATATTTGGGAGCATTTGGGTTGATTTGGAAGTCAAAACAGTAAAACTAGTCAAAGGTCGAAATTGGTAAAAAAGTGGAAAATTGGGCATTTTCTTAAAATTTTAAAAAAGGGATATTACATTCTCTCTATCGGTTACAAATGAACATGGTTTTCTTTTCTTTCTATGATCAATGGATGTGATGAATGTTAATACTCAAGTTATCTAATGTGTTAACTTTATCTTGTAACTGTTAAATACATTTTGTATTCAGTGGTTATATCCTGTAGAAGTGCATAATGTAGGTGCCTTGTGTTTCTCCCTTTAAATCCATATCCTTGCTAGGATATTTTAGTTTAATAGAATATTTCATTTAATTAGGACATTCACTTGCGTGACCGACAGTAAGGGAATTGATAAGACAGGAGGTAAGAACCTGCGCATCATTGTGTAAGGATTCTCTCTATCGGTTAAACAAGTACATTCTAGTGAGCATAAACTCTTGCATTTAGGTTTAATATCCTTCATTTCATTTAACATCAATTAAAATCCTAAACGGTGGGTCGGGATGCATCCGACAAATTTTATTCCAAGACTATCTTGAACGGTAGCCAGACCGTAAACCGGACGGGTTCCCTATTCCAAACAAGGTATTTTTTAAGGGTTGTAAAAGTATACCCAACTATAGTATTCTAGGCAATTATTTTAGATTGAAAAAATAATTTATATAGATAGGTAGGCAATATTACATATGAAACATACAATTTACTACTAAAATCTGTAAATTTTGGTGAATATTATGATAAAAAAAACATATTTTATGTAAATATAGGCGATATTGGAGAGTAAAACTGACTAATTAGCGAATTTAATTTTTGAAAAAAAGTCCCAAAAATAGCTAATTGGTGAAATTTCGCCCTTAAATATTACCCTGATTCCAAACAGTGAAGGGTATAATTGGGACCTTTCATTGGGAAGAACCCCTACTGTCAACACAAGGATTTTTCTAGGCATCAATAGTTGGTAAGACCTCTCCAATAACTTGGCTTCCAAAATCCAATGCCAAGTATTCATCCATAAAAAAAAAGTGTTTGTTTTCATTGCTTCTTCTTATGTTTTTGACACATGTCTGAGAAGTGATTTTTATTACAACAAAAACTAAATAGGTGAAGATCAAAATAGTTTAACTCATCATGTCCAATTTTCCAACAATGTTGGCATTGTACAAGTTCTATGTCCACCTAATCATCATCATCCAACAAATCAACAATACTTGAATCAATATCTACCTTAACTACATCAACATTTTGATCATCTTGAAATATATGATCATCATCTTGATCAACATATTCATCTACATCATTATATTGATCATCTTTAACTTAAACGATATATTGTATCTGTTTCTTATCATGATCCTCATGTGCCCTCATCCACTCTGCATCATCTAGAAAACCTCCACCGATAAATGCAATTTGTTTGCAATGATTAGGAATATGAAATAAGTTATCATGATCCTATACATATCCCAAGCCATATCTATTTCATTTCAAATCCAACTCTTCCCAAGGTCTGACAATCTTAACTGACTTATCCTCATCTACCTTAATGGCATTAGTTGTTGTCGTTGTGGCTTCATCCAACTCATCTTCTTTCTTCTTAATTTCATTATCCAAGCTTTCCTTCAATGTTGCAAAAATTTAAGTTTCATCAAAAGAAAATAATTCTAACTCACAATCATCAAGCACAACTTTATTTTTTAGTTCCCTAGTGTTACCACGAAGTGACTTCAACTTTTCAAATAACTTTGTTTGAGTTTTAAGCAGATCCACCTTCTTGTTCAACACATGTAAGCAGGTAAGAACGGTTGTAATTGTTCCTTTGATAATAGAAATTTTTTATTATGGAATTTTATTGATCAATGTGTGCAACTTTTTAAATAGTTCTTCAATATGTTCCATTCTTGAAGTGCAAGATGTGAAAAAATTCTAAGAATTTAAAGACTTCTTTTGGAACCCTCTTATTCAATTTCATGGGAATACACAATTTCAACCCTTGTTTGGATCCCCTTATTCAATTTTAGACGGATCGTATAAAGACATATGGCAAGGAAGGAATTCTTCAAAAAAATAAAGTGACCAATTATAATAGATCTTTTATTGTGCTCTTATCATCATCAAAACAAAGTGTTGGATTCATTTTCTGCATCCTTTAAACGAATTGCTTGTGCCAACTTTGTCACCATGTGCTTTCCTTTGAAAATTTATATGAAAAATCTTTATATTGCTTTATGTGTATGAGTAGTCAAGAAAAATCAAAACCCATAAAATGACATCATATCACACCTACAAAGCTCCTAATATCCCCTTATTCAATTCTATATGGATCTAGTACTCAAAAACCAAAACATATCAATTTTATTAAAAACTCACTTATATCCCTTTTACAAATATTGACAAAATGATCCCTTTATAACTCAAAACTTCTTAAAATGCACAATATGTGTTTTAATAAAGCCTTATAACTCCAATTCACTAACACCAAAAATAAATAATTTGCAAAGAATAAACCCTTTACATATAACCCTTATAACTCCTTTACAATTAAAGTTATGAACTTATAACACCTTATCCAAAAGACACGTTTATAAAGACTACCTTTCCCCTCTTAGGCTAATAATGTAACATTGAAATCTTGGTCAATAAAATAATATTTAATTACCATTCATTACTCCATAAGCATCAAAGTAGCAACCTGGATCTTATTTTTGGAGATTGTTTTTGAAGGTTCACAACTCAATGAATTTGCTTGATTGCACAAAAAATAATTGTCACAAGCAAATAGGACCTAGCAGATTGAAGCTAAGAGAATTATCTAAGTTCAGCATTCAGTCTATGAGAAATGAACCCCGTACAAATAATCCCCTAGAGAAAAATTCGAAATAAGACTAATTTGTGTTATAATCTAGCAGCATACATTTTTTTCAGAGGAAATCTAGAAGCAGACATATGAAAGCGCCTTTGAATTTAGGTTTTGAAAGTAGTATTTTTGTATACCCTTTTGTGGTTGACATAGCTCTACAATAGAAGCACACCATCGGGGATATGTATATCCTGGGTGGTTGGGGCGGTCGGCTGTTGCCGTCCCCACCCGGGTTCAACCCTGGACAATGTAACCTTGGTGTGTATTGAACCCGAAACCTGTGATATTCGCGGCACCCTCTCTCAATAAAGCGCGCCATTTCACCTACTATGAAAAAAAAAAAGCACACCATCGATGGAATAGCAATGAAAGAAAAGAAAATAGTTCCCAGAAGCAAGCAACAAATTAGGACCAAGAAAATACTCGTAGGAGGATTGTCATCCAATCTAACTGAAGAATATTTCAAGAACAATTCCAGTAGTTTGGCAACATTACAGATGTTGTTGTAATGTATGACCATAATACTCAGAGACCAATGCGGTTTTGGATAAATATCTTTTGATTTATATGGGCCTAATGGTTATGGAAACCCAAACTATGGATTAGGGAGAATATTTAACAAATTAGATTGAGTGACAAGATAATTCCTTCTCACAGATTTTTGGATTTAAAAAAAAAAACAATAGGAAATAATAACTCATTGTCAAATTTTGTTATTCCAAAGACCATATCCTTTTATTCCTCCTTCACCTCTTCAAATGGTAGATGTTGAGTGAAAATCTTCAACACCTTCCAACAAGTCAACTCTAATACCACCTGGCATAAACAAAATGAGAAAGAAAATCAAGATGGTGGAAAAAAAGGTCTTAGTAAGATTAATTTATATTCACAAATATAGTACATTTTATCATAACCATCACATAACTAAATACATATTTACAAAGGGTAATTACTATATCCTTAGTAAATGTTAGGTGGATTTAAGGACTTGAGATTAGGAGAATAATGTTAACAAAAAGTTCCTAAACTTGGCAATAACCTTCCCATACAGCCTTATCGCAACAATTCCCAGCTTGAAAGGACGTTTAACTCTTCTAATGTAATATGGATGTTTGTTCTAGGCATTGTGTCAAATTCTTTTATAAAGTCAACAAAACAACACAAAATAATGGTTTTATTATTATGACACTCCGAAGAAATGGACCTAAATGTAATAAGGTGGTCCATAGTTGAATGATAGCTCCTAAATCATGTCTAGCCTTTAGTTTTTTTTTTTTTTAACTTTCTAGCCATATGTTGATATTCTTTTCAAAAATAAAGAGGGCTAATCATAATGGTCCTATAATTAGATGGATTGTTTTTATATCTTCTTTTAAAAATTGGAACAATGAGATTTTTTGTTTAGGGTTTAGGGAAACTCTACTTCACTACTAAATTGAAGGGCTTATAGATGTGAGGTATGAGGATAGGCCCCCCAATTTTTAAGATTTATTCGTCATATCCTTCGATGCCCTTAACTTTTCCTTTTGCGAATAGCTTAACCCCAAAATCTATGTCTTTTACAAAGAAAACGTCTTCCTCTATATAAAGGGTTTGAATGTTGTCTACAACATCGAGGGATTCACAAAAAATTTGAAGGTAGGAATTCCAATCCCTCAAGGGAATCAAATTGTTTTCTTTACTTTTACGACTTATAATTTGCCTCAAGAATTTCTTAGGATCTATCTTAGAGAGGTGCAAAAGCTTCTTTTGCTATCTATTTTAAATGCTCGTTACAAGCATCCCTGGTGGATTTTCTAGCAAGCTTACACTTTTTATCAAACCAAGAGTTGGTTATTCTATTTTCTTTTCTACTTGACACCATGGTAGAGAAATTGTTAATTGAAGCAGAGAGGGTTGTGGTAAAATTATGATAGAGGTATTCAATATTGTCCTTATTTAAAAGTATATTTAGTTCATTATTTTAAATCCCTTAAAAATTTATCAGTTTTATTTTTATCGAAGATCAAGTGTTTTCAGTTGTTATAATTCTTGGTTATGGAGCTTATGTGCCTGTCAATTTTTAGTGTTAGATTTAAAGGTCCATGGTTAGATTTGGGCTCATGGTCATTTAAGATGTCAAAATTTACTATTTGGTACATTGTATATGGGGATATCAGATATCGCATAATCTATAACACCACTACCAAGCCCATGCATACAAGTCATCTGGTTGGATTTCAACCACTTCATAAGACAATTGCAAATTATTAGATATTGAGAACTACGCGAATTGATTAGCTCGGTGTCAAATAAAATCTCTACCTTTCTTTTGTATCTACTAGCTAGCACAATGTCCTCATCTAGCCATAAAGGATTAGGGTTGGAATCATTGCTTAAGATTATAGCTTGGTTAGTTGATGTTCTAGCATTAAAGTCTCGTATCAAGAGGATATTGCCTCCATTTTTAGGCAATAAATACCTTGTTCTAAGTCATGGTAAGGACAATTTTTATCTAGATTTTGTTTCTTATAAAAAGTAGAATTAATAGGTGCAAAATAATATGTGTTATATAAATCTTCTTAGCATTGATATATGAAATCTCCATCCATGGGTACTTATTGAAATGATCTTTCTTGTGAGGCCTAATATGAGGAAAAACGTTCTTGTTTATTTAACAAGCTACACCATTGATTCCTCTATGCTAGGAGCTTTTATTCCATAATAACCACAATAAAAATCATTTTATGTTAGGGAGATAAGATTCTTCATGCTCCCAAATTTCAACAAGCAATATAATATCAATTTCACTTGAGATTTAACTTAAAATTAGACTTTTTCTCCATGGAAAGCCATGACAATTTTAAGACAGGATCTATTCCTATTTTTTGTTATATTTTTTGTTTCTATCCCTAATAATATCTTTTCTACTCCTAAATTATTGCCCATTTTCTTTCCTTTCTAGCTTCTTTTACCTTTTGAAATCCCTTTATTAATTAAGCTTGATCTCCTAGAATGAGATCTTCCTTTATAAATATTCCTAGTCCTTTTAGACATGGGGTTTTACTAAGTATTCCATATTTATGGTTATTATAACTTACCTTAACACAAATTATCTATCTTTATTCTCAATTATTTTACCTAGCCTCTATGCTTCTATGAGACAAGTTGTTTTAATTTGTAATTTTTTTGTAGTTTTCCTTGACTAGTGATAGTGTCTTCTTCATTCTCCTCTTTCAAACCAAAAATTATGCGGTTCAAGGCATTTTTCCTATGCTCATGGTCTAATCCTATAAGCTTATGTGTTTCCCCTTTGATGGGTTTGATATCGAGTTTACCCTCCAAATTATTTAGGGCCAAATTGTTATTTAGTTTTTCTTCTAACTCTTTAATCTTGTTTTTCAATATTATGATTTTCTAGATTATCAACTTCTCCTCCTTGTGTTCATTGTTTCTTTTCTTGGCTTTTATTTTCTATTTCTTATAATCTCATCTCCATTTTTCTCCAACCTTATTATTTTAGTGTATAATCTTGTCTTCAAATGATGCAAACTTATTGTCAAGCATTTCCCCTAACTCTATTTGATGTTTATATTCTCTTTCTTCCCAACGTTTATCTAAATATTCTATATATTCACCAAGACTATCTAGGGTTACCTTGATATGTCTCCCCTTTTGATATGTTTTTGGTAAATGTCATGACTTGTTCATATTGGAATAAATAAATAAAGAGTAAATAAATTATTACCAAGATGGGTAGAAAGAGCTTGTGCCTCTTGTTAGTTCAACTCATCAATTAGTGTTTCAAAGGTATGCCATGAAATGACTTGTGAAAAAGTTGTAATGAAAATGCTATGAAAAAATGCCTTTGAAAACAACTTTAAAATAAATTTTTTTAAATGATAAAAAACTAAAGAGGAAATCAATTATAACCAAGGTCAGGGCACTTAATTAGGTTAAGCTCATGGATTAGGGTTTCAAACATGTGGTGAGAATGCCCAAATATTGACACTGCATGGTGAAAATGGAAATTCCATGTGAAAAATACTTTGAAAGTGCCTTCTTGAAAATGCTTGTGAAAGTGCCTTCCTGAAAATAGTATCTACCTCAGTGAAAATGCTTTAGTGAAACTGCCTTCGTGAAAATACTATCTACCTCAATGAAAATGCTTTAGTGAAAATGTCCAATGAAGTGTGAATGCCAACAAATTTGATAAAATATTATCCACTTGATAAACATGACAACATCTCTATCATATTAAATACACTCTCATATAACACAAAATCCACATCCATAGCATATACAAACTCATTTCTCAAAATAACATTATTAACATTTATTTATTTGAGTTGTTTTATTATTAATGTAAATTTTTTTAATAAATAAATTTAAGTGTAAACATTATATTGCGTAGTCTAAAAGTTCTATGTTCTCAAACGGAAAAATTTGATTTTTTCAGCACAATTTTTAAAAAATCCAGACATAATTTTTTTAAAAACCTGGTTACAACTCTCAAACTCTGAAATTTTGGGTGCACTAGGGGTTTATGATGGTGTTGAATCTGTTTCTACCATCAAAATCGTCATTAAAACATAGTTAAATTCAAATTTTGCAAAATAAAAAAAAATGTCGGATTCAAGTGAAAACCTCCTTCCGAACCAAATCATCGAATTTTTAGACAACTCCATATTATACCTATAATATTTTTATTATTTATATATAAATTTAGTATTTTTTATTTCCTTTATGACAGTTTTTAAATTAATTGTAAATATTAAATCTTTTTTATTTATATTTCTTTTTGTATTAATATTACTTATTTTAAGTACTAAATTATTAAATTTTTAGTTGACTTATTATTTACTAAATGAATAAATGTGATAACATCTCTATCACATTCAATGCACCCTTATCTTTTTATCCAACAAAAAATCATATAACATAAAATTGATATCAACAACTTATACATCATCCATATTTCAAAAAGAGTTTTTTAAAAATTAGATGATTTTGATTTTTTAAGATGGAATTAGCAATCTAATTTCTATTAAATTATTTTTTCATTTTTCATTTCTTATAATCTATTTTTTTGGAATCAATGTTCTCAAAAACCCTTGTTCAACTTTTATGATGCAATTTCAACATTTTATATTTGGGATTCCAATCATTTTGTGATGAACCTGCAATAATTAATTAATGCAAATACACGAGATATCAGAAATAATAGAAGTCAGAATCACTTTTATATTGATCACGGACCACTTCGAGGGGGCAACCTCCTTTGAGCAAACTCAATACAATTAACTTCACGGTGCCTTCATAGGCCTCAACACACACTTATATACTAAGTCTAGGCGCCAATACCATGGGTCAATACTATGTGTCAATACAAACCATGGGCTAAGTCTAGGCTCCAATACTATGAGTCAAAACCATGGGACATATAATACTATGGGACGACTTACAAAGCATATGCGTCCAATACTATGGGTCAATACTATTGGCTAATATAAACTATGGATCAACAAATACTACGGGACGACTTACAAAGCATATGCGTCCAACAACAATATACTAACAAAGTAAAGACATGGGTTCCTAACACATTTTAGTTAAATTTTAGGGAAAATGATTAAAAAATTGGAGCCAACACCTACAATCGATCTAAATCATCAACAGGTTGGTATACTTTTTCACTGCAAAAAAGTCATACTATTGATATTCATTGAGGTGAATCAAATAGTACAAAAATATAAGCCTTGTTTCAGACTTAAGTTCACAAAAATTGCTACCAAAAACTACTTCACAAAGATCCCAAGTTCAATATAAAACCTTCATAGGCTCAACACATAAGTCCCACAAATGACATATTCATCACATATAAAATTAAAAATCAAACATATTAACCCTTCCCACGTCAGCAGCTTGGTCTTCAATATATTCTGTCCAAAAAACATAACCCTCATCACCTCCATGAGCTTCTTTGGATAGTGTATCAGCAGCCATATTAAATTCTCAATAGATATGTTCAAAAGAAATATCTTTGAACCATTGAATTTATGCACGTACCCTACGACACCACTGATGTAGATCAATAATATTAAGATTATAATCCTTCATCGCCCATTTTATCGTCACCCTGGAGTCCCCAAAAACTATCATCTCATGCAGTCCCATGTAGGCAGCAACAATGATAAGGCACCATAGTCCAAGTAGCTCAGCTTTTGTATTCGTGCCTTTCTCACAGTTCATCATTAGATTGATACAGTGGTCTTTATTAATGAAGATAATCCCCCCAACAGCACAAGTACCCTCAATTGTTGAACCATCAAAAAAACCCACCGGTCTATGATATGAGATATTGAAAGACCCAATTTTTCTACTAATTTTATGTTCCATAACATGATTGAAAGTATTGAAGAGAGTCATAATACAATTGAAGGAGGAATATAATTTGACCTCTTTATCTTCAAATAAAGCCAGATTTCTCACCCTCCAAATGTGCCATGAGACCAATGCTGGAATGTGTGGAAAATCTCTGCAATATTTTTGCCAATTATATACATTAATCACAAAGTCATCCTCCTCCAAAAATTGTCCCACCTGTAGGTGTATTGTAATTAATTGCCAAAGGGATTTTGTAAAAGCACACTCCACCAATAAATGTTGAGTAGTCTCACATCTGCTCTTACAAAGATAACACATACTAGGTCCAACCCAACCTCTTTTTTTCAAATTCTCCCAAGTCTTCAATCTACCCTGTAAAGCATGCCACATAAAGCATTGTATCTTCACCGAGATTTTCCATTTCCAGATAGCCTTATACCACCAGTTAGTAGGAAACATACCCCTATGAGTAATGATTGCTTTGTATGCCAATTTTGCAGTAACAATCCCTGTAGCATTGTTTTTTGCCCATATGATTCTATCAGTCTCTGCTGAAATTCTACATCCTACAGTATTCAGTCTAGTCGTGTAATGTTTCCATTCTTCAACCTCCTTCCCCTTGAGTCCTAATTCAAATGTATGATCCAATATGTTTAGAAGAATCTGAAGTTATCTCTTTTGATCTTATCTAGTGTAGCATAATCAAACCAGTGCAAAGTTGTGGTAATTCCAACAGAAAGTATATAATCCTCCTCCATGCCCAATATAAGATCAATTCCAACTAAAATGTTCCTTCCATTACCCACCCACCCGCCATGAGAGATCACTTGCCATTAAATTGTATATTTTGATAAACCCCGACCATATTGGGGTTTGATTTGTGTCGGGTTGGTAGACTTATAAAACAAGTAGAAAGTTTACATTTAAATTGATAACGGTTTGCTTGTGACATATTAAAAGCTTAGAATTGGAATGCACATAATTGTGAACATGCTTGTCACAAAATTGAATGTTTGAAATAGGATAGGATGGCTGCATAGCATTTATTTCACTCTTGTTTTTGGTTATTATAAATTTAATTTTATTTATTATGTATTTATAATTTCATGTAGTGCCCCTAGACTACTGTAGACATTGAGGGCACTTGCTTAGTGACCCGACTGTTTGAAACATTAATAAAATAATCCTTTGATTTTATTTTGAGTATATTTATGATTACGATTGATTGTAAATCAATAAAATAATGATTTATGTTTGTGAGAAATATGTGTAGCAACAGGTGAAACGGTTCACCGAAGGACACACAAAGGAATATGAAGGGTCGTAGAGTACGGGTAAATCACACACAGGGGGAGCGACGACGATGTCGACTTCCGACAAGAATACCACGCATGAGCAGATAAGCACTGATCCGCTTGCTCAAGAGGAATGCGTGAGGGCGTACGAGGTAGGCCACGACGGAGCTGGTCACGTACGAGTTGAGGGGCGCGCAGTGAGAACGGACTCACTCCTCAATGCCATTAGTCCCTAGATAGCATGTAGACGGAGGATGGATGGTAACGATTCCTAAAATCCCTACAAGAGTTCCCGCAAGTCAAAACGGAAAGATGGTGGCAGAAGGGCCCGACGATGCGGTACCCTGTCGAGAAATGAAAGAATGGATGCAAGGACCCAACGATGCGGTACCATGCCAAGGAATGGAAACCATGGATGACTGGACCCGACGGAGTGGTGCCATGTCAGAGAATTAAAGTTAAGGAACCAGGAGCCCAACGGCGTGGCACCATGATCCTAGTGAGTTTGATTGTTAAATTAAACTGCATAAAAACTTAGGAGAATAACTCTAGATTATTACTTAGCAAATGCATAAAAAAAAAATAGTTTAGACATTTGCACATGAATAGTTGTTTTTGTTGAGCATTTAAAATAATAGAAATCATTATTTAGGAGCAAAATAGAATCCTAAGATTAGACACCTAGTCAACTAAAAGATAGGAGTTGATTAAAATATCTGGGGGACAAACTAGAGAAAACTTAGGGATGTAGGTGCACTTCCCAGAGAAACTGACACTTGGATGGGTGAGTGTTTTAATTAAATAATTAATTAAAAATATTTAATTATGCATGAAGCGACATGTGTCGCAGGAGATTTTCCTTTATAAGGAAGGCTTAGGGAATGGGTAAGGGGCCCAGAATTTGGACGATTGTCGTAATTTTTGAATGCCTCAAAGACTTGCTGCTATCTAAGGGTTTGGCCAAGAAATCCTGGTGGGAAGGGAAACCCAAGCTGGATTTCTGAAAAACGTGTGTGAGCTCTACGACCCAAAGCTCGGGGGAGGCCATGCGACTGAAAGCATGAGCCTATGGTTGGGTGGCGGAGCTAACGGTTGCTTCGCCTATGGTTAAACGAGCTTTGCTGGTTATGGTTATGGTTTGTTTTAATTTGCTAGTTTATTCATTTATTTAGTTTATTTATCCAATTGTTATGCTTTCTAATCTCTTTTGTATCAAGTGGTTGAGTTTCAGGTTAAACAGGAAGGACCCTAGAGGAGGGGCCCTACATTTGGTATCAGAGCCGGTCGAGCCTTGGATTGGACTCGAACAATAGCTACCCCGACATCTTATTTAGTCTTCGATTGACAGCCGAATCAGGTTCTATGTTATTTCAGTATTATATCGAGTGTTAATGTTATTTCCTTCGGCTTAAATTTGTGAAATGATATACTTCTGTAAGTCAAAAGTTGTAGTTCTGTTGGTTGGTGAATGATTTCGACATGAATTGCAATCTGGAAATGGAATTTTGTTTGAGCTATGAAATAAGTTATTATACATACTATGTAGAGTGAGATTTTATAGATCTGCTATTCAATTAATTTCTGTGTGCATTTGAGTTTTTCCTGGATATTTTATCACTGTTTTCATTCCATAGAAAAACCAGAATTTTAAATGAGGTACTAGATCTCTGTAATTTATATTTTCTGAGAATTTTAGTTTGTTGCTTTAGAGAAAAAGGAAATATCAAATTATTGCATTTTATTTTACATTCGTATTATGAATCGAACCTCTGTATACATTTATACGCTGCGATCATTTGAATCCCAAATTCTGTTCTGAACATTGTACTCTGTAATTATTTAGTTAAAAAAAAAAAAAAAAAAAACTGTTTCTTTTGCTTTGTTGCATAGAGGAATTTAGATCTAATCCCAGCGTTCAATTTTGGGCTTTCGACTCTGTTTATCTTTCATTTACGCTGTGATATTTTTTTTTATTCAAACTCCATGGTCTGCATTATCCAAGTAGAATCCGATCCACACCTTCATGCCATTTCCATCATGATTCTGCCCCATGCTTCCGGATTCATTTCGATGGCTGGGTATGATGATGAAGTCTGTTGATACTTCCGAATCTACCCTCGGTATTTTGATCTCTGTTGGAACACTCATTTAATTTTCTGCTTGAATTTGTTAGCCTAATTATGGAAAATCAACTGCGATCTCTGTGTGATAAAAATATCAATCTCTGTATTGTCAATCAACTCTTCGTGCGCGAATAAACCGGTTCCTATTGTAAATATTTAAAAAGCTCCACTGTAAAAAAAAAAATTCACACAGTGCCTTCCGGATTACATTGAGACTTCTATAACAGCATACAATGCCTTTATGTTCCAACCCTGGGTCTGGTGAAACCGATCCTTAGATCTGCGCTTAACCCACTCTTTACAAAGAAATTGAACTAGAATTATTATTGATACAAATGAAGTCACAATCGTTGTATTCAGTATCATGAAATTGCAGTCTTGTTCCACGAATTCTTAGGGATAAAATTGATCACGGAACTAATCCCTATTTTGCTGTATCTTTTGGGTACCGTTGAAATTAATGACGAATCCAATTTCATGATGGCGAAATTGGTGGAACTGAACGACAGCTAATTCTCGATTTGATTGTGTAAAGATCGGTTGACCAAATTTCTTTGTATTTAAGTATTCCACGTAGAATGTTAGATCCCTTCCAAATAGGGATTCTTTTCTAGCCGATCCGATAAACTATCATTGTCAATAGTCGCTACCTGAGAGTGGATTGAATTAATAATACTTGCACCCTGGCGGTAGGGAAGCCAGAGCAGGTAGGCTCCAACAGATTCACATTCACGTTCAGCTTTCGAGGATCAAGCTCCGTGTTTCATGTTTTGAGAAGCGCTGGTTCCACTTCTAGTGAAGCAGGGAAGGATCTTCAGTCTATGGAAGGCAAGACGGGAAGATTCACAATTTACATTGTCGCTTCATCCCGTTGGCGTTCCAGATCTATAGTATGTTTGCATTTTGTTTATTTTAAAAATACCTGTGTTTTATTCCCAGAATTTCAAAGGGGATTGCATGTTGATTATTTTAAAAATCTCTGTATCCCATTTCAATGATGATTCCAGATCTGTAGTATGTCCGTATTTGATCTTTAAAAATTTCTGGGTATCTATTTCTGAATTGGGAAGGCGTTTCCAGATCTTCCTATCAGAATCCGATTGAGTATAGATTATTCAAACACTGTTGTATTACACTTAGCGTTCCAGAATTGCTTTCGATTGGAGTTTAATTCATTTTAAATTCATTTGTAATCCAATGACATTTCCAGATCTCCTATCAGAAATCGAATGGGCATAAATTATTTCAACCTCTCTCGTTTTCCATTTAGTGATCCAGAATTGCTTTCGATTGGAGTTTAATTGTATTTTAAATTTCATCCCCAATCTATTTTGGCGTTTCCAAATCCATGATTGTTATTTTAAAGACTCTGTTTTGATTTCCTATATTTCAAATTCCTCATGCCAAAGTGCCCAGATCTAAATAAGATGATCACTTGTGCGATTCCAATCAAGATCACAGATGTAAGTTTTTAATTCCAAAGATGCCAAACGCCCAGGTCTAATGAGAGATGCCTATGCATAACTCGGTATAAGAACTATTTCAATTTTCTATAATCCTATGCCTTTTCTGTCTGTGTTTATTCATCGAAACAACTCTGTATCTGAGGTTGAATTATTTAACTCTCAAATCTTCCCAACGCCCAGGTTAAAGGGAGGACACCATATGCGAATCCATTAATTGAAACCCTGATCAGGTCGAAGATTTAATTGTCTTATGGAATTATAATGTGAAATGGGAATAGATCCTTGAGTCTCGAACATCTCGGCGTTTCCAGAAAATTCGGTTCCATTAATTGAACTCTGAACTTTCAAATTATTCTTTGCATCATGTCGAAAATTTAACTGTCTTATGGCGTTTTCCCTCTGTTCATTTCTCCATAAAAAATATGAATTGTAGGTTATGCTTCGATCTGTTTGAGAGGCAGTTTCCCCTGTGTTGTCGCATCCTGAAAGTCCTGAGCTTATCTCATTCTTGCCGATCTGCTAAGATCGATGCTTGAGATGCGTTTACTCCTGTGTTTTCTTTTATATAGTTATATAAAGAAATATTTCACTGCGTGTAAGGATTGGAAAGGATGGCTCCAGGAGCTGATTCCCAATTTGGTGTATGTAGTACCTTTGGGGCATAACAGTAGTTGCTTGAATGCTTATATATATCTTCTCTATCATGGATAATACGAGCAGTAAGTCAGCTAAGGGCGCAACCATGGTTTGGTTCGGATTATATTTTAAACTTGGAATTACTGAATATCCTTTACAACATTGTAATTATTTTATTTTTTATGTCGGTTGAGAAAGAATGGATTTCCACGCCAACAAGCGGCTCTATCCTCGTTACTGTGACTGCAAATGAACTTCTAGATTGTTTAATTGATATTTAGCGTATAGCTGGAAATAATGGAAATTGGATTGGCGTTATTTTAAATAAGTTTTAAATTCAAAATGCGATATATATATATATATATATATATATATGTCTTCACACCAGCAGCTGGCTTGATTATTTATTGATAAAATTTACATTTCAAATTTTCAGATCTCCCTATCCTTGGAATTAGTGCATAGTAGAAAGAGAACGAAATCTGATGCTTAGTTTATTATAACAAATGTTAAATTGAATGTTGTATAATTCATTAATGTAAATACATTCAAAATTCTAGATATCTTTATAATAGATCTTGCTTGACAATAGATGAAAATGGGGGCATTACCCTTGGTAGGTTTTAATCAAACAAAATGATATATAAGTATTGACCATATGTTTTATTTATAATTTTGAATAATAAATATATACATATAGTCAATATGTAGAATTTCCTGACTATGAATTTTAAATTTTATTGTTGGAAAATTCACACAAATATTATATTCAATCAGCAAAGAAAAGGAAGGTGTGTTTGGGCATTCATAAGTTGAAAGACCTTTTTATAAATGCACTATTCAATATATATATTCATTTCTTCATTAGAAAGAAGGGAGTTTTTATAACTTTATTAGTGGGATATTCATACATAAATATTACCTTCAATAAGCATAAGGAAGGAATGTATGTTGAATATTTTTATAAATGTACTATCGAATTATCTATGCTTGACTCCAATAGGAAAAAGTGGGTGTCCTTCAGAAATATGTTAGGGAATAACATTGTTGTATCATGAACAAGATGAATATACATTTGCGAATTGAGAATGCTTTTGTTGTAAATGAAACTATATTGGAAATAGAGTAGAATTAGACACCTCGGGGTGGGTTTATATATCTTGTTTACTTAATGTAGAATCAAATGTTTTATGTCTTTAAGAATTTAGATATTGGAAAATTTACATATCCTAGTAAATTTATATGATTGTCCCCTTGAGGTAGTACAAGTTGAACAGGGTATCTACAAAGTAAATTATAGGGAGCGGAGTCATAAATGATCTTACACTAATAAAAGTATGCACTCACAATAGAATGGAAGGATGGTTGGATTAAGACCATGACAATAATTTCATGCATCAATCGGTCTTGTTATAACAATTGGTCAATATATGTAAAATCCCTTGATGATGGAGTTACAGGTTAGTCAAATGGAAAAGTGACAAGTAAATGATATGCTTTGTATAGGAGTGGAATTACACTTATTATATAATGAATTGACTAGGTTGAGGCGTTATGTGGTGGTATTGAATTGGTTAAGATGGCATACTTTAAAGGTAAGGGTTATGAATGGATGGACTAGATCCATGTGATGGTTACAAGGAATATTATGTCAAATGGAGGAAAGCATTGAGCCTTTTTGCAAGGGATGCCTATGGGGATATTTAAAATTTTGTACATAGCCATGATGATAGGACTAGCGAATGAATAAATCACATGAATTAAGGGTGAATCCAAATTAACAACTTTTAGCCAACTTAATGAAAATTGTTTGTACTTGTCGAGATTTCGACACAATGTCGAGAAGGTGAAACAAATTCAAAATTGGAAAACAAAGATTTTGATATGAACATCACAATGAGATGAAGACAATGACATTAACTTTTACATCATGACGATACTTTTATGAAAATGAAAAACTACAAACTTGATATTACCATGATGGGGTAAATTGGGAAATTATAACTCGGAAGACTCGTCGAAGGGGTCAAATAATGAATGTTTTTTGTAAAACAAAATATGGAGAAAATAAACTTGATGAGTTGAATGCAATGATGCTAACAATGTGACAGGGTGAATCCTCATCATCAAGACAAATAGTGCTTGAGATGGAACTTGATGAGGTTAAGAAAACACATCTGGTGAAACTTGAGGAGACTCTTGAAGAAATTCTATGACAACATAAACGATAAAATGATGTAAGAACATGATGAGATCCACATTTTGGACATGAAGGTACTGATGAAAAGACTAGGAAATAAAATTTATTATGTTCGACTAAGTATCTATATTACGACACTTTCCTATCGAATGGAGAATCAATTTTATTAGCAATCATGGAATTGGAAGTAGTCTCTTTCCACATTTGGGGATTGGATTTTGGAACATTTGGCAGTCACTCCTGATTTGTTAAAACCATGATTATATCTTACCTATCTATATTTGACTGTATGTCGTATGATGTTTACCTTCTCGTCTTGAAGGGAGGATAACCAATTAGATGGGAATCCTTACTTGGATTTGTATGCTGAATGATGATTTGATGAACTTTTGGGTGGCTATTGACACAATGCAACTTGTTGAAAATTTGGACATCGTAGACCTTCATGAATGAATAAGAGATATAGGAACCCTGTTGGGATTGACAATTATGAAACGTGTTAACGAATTGATATGAGACGAAGTTGCGAGTAAGTTCCTGAGGGTGTATTGTAACCATACTAGATGATATAGGAACTAATGACTCGAAACACTTGTGCTTATAACCTTGTTTGTTGGAGAAAAATAGAAGAGAATGGAAAAAAGATGAGAATATGAAATTAAAATTTAAGCCTAATGTCGAAAGTACGAGACCAAAATTTAACTTCGGGACGAAGTTCTAAATAAGTAGGGGTGTATGTAGTGCCCCTAGAATGACTGTGGACCTTAAGGGCACCTGTCGAGTGACCCGGCTGAACAACTTCGATATAATGGTCTCTTGAGCCTTGTTATGTCTTAAATGATTGAGGAAAACCTGAAGATGGGAATGACGAAAATAATTGATAAATGAATTAATGAATTGAATTATATGTGTGGACTGAGATAATTGATTGATCAGTTCTTGCTTAAATGCTTAGCCTTGATTGGTCAAGTCAAAGTATAGTAGGACAGCTACAACCTTAGCTTTGTGACTTGGGAGGACACAACTGATATGCGTCATAGCTTTCCGCATTTATTCTGAACTTCGGGACGAAGTTCTAAATAAGTAGGGGTGTATGTAGTGCCCCTAGACTACTGTAGACATTGAGGGCACTTGCTTAGTGACCCGACTGTTTGAAACATTAATAAAATAATCCTTTGATTTTATTTTGAGTATATTTATGATTACGATTGATTGTAAATCAATAAAATAATGATTTATGTTTGTGAGAAATATGTGTAGCAACAGGTGAAACGGTTCACCGAAGGACACACAAAGGAATATGAAGGGTCGTAGAGTACGGGTAAATCACACACAGGGGGAGCGACGACGATGTCGACTTCCGACAAGAATACCACACATGAGCATATAAGCACTGATCCGCTTGCTCAAGAGGAATGCGTGAGGGCGTACGAGGTAGGCCACGACGGAGCTGGTCACGTACGAGTTGAGGGGCGCGCAGTGAGAACGGACTCACTCCTCAACGCCATTAGTCCCTAGATAGCATCTAGACGGAGGATGGATGGTAACGATTCCTAAAATCCCTACAAGAGTTCCCGCAAGTCAAAACGGAAAGATGGTGGCAGAAGGGCCCGACGATGCGGTACCCTGTCGAGAAATGAAAGAATGGACGCAAGGACCCAACGATGCGGTACCATGCCAAGGAATGGAAACCATGGATGACTGGACCCGACGGAGTGGTGCCATGTCAGATAATTGAAGTTAAGGAACCAGGAGCCCAACGGCGTGGCACCATGATCCTAGTGAGTTTGATTGTTTAATTAAACTGCATAAAAACTTAGGAGAATAACTCTAGATTATTACTTAGCAAATGCATAAAAAAAAATAGTTTAGACATTTGCACATGAATAGTTGTTTTTGTTGAGCATTTAAAATAATAGAAATCATTATTTAGGAGCAAAATAGAATCCTAAGATTAGACACCTAGTCAACTAAAAGATAGGAGTTGATTAAAATATCCGGGGGACAAACTAGAGCAAACTTAGGGATGTAGGTGCACTTCCCAGAGAAACTGACACTTGGATGGGTGAGTGTTTTAATTAAATAATTAATTAAAAATATTTAATTATGCATGAAGCGACATGTGTCGCAGGAGATTTTCCTTTATAAGGAAGGCTTAGGGAATGGGTAAGGGGCCCAGAATTTGGACGATTGTCGTAATTTTTGAATGCCTCAAAGACTTGCTGCTATCTAAGGGTTTGGCCAAGAAATCCTGGTGGGAAGGGAAACCCAAGCTGGATTTCTGAAAAACGTGTGTGATCTCTACGACCCAAAGCTCGGGGGAGGCCATGCGACTGAAAGCATGAGCCTATGGTTGGGTGGCGGAGCTAACGGTTGCTTCGCCTATGGTTAAACGAGCTTTGCTGGTTATGGTTATGGTTTGTTTTAATTTGCTAGTTTATTCATTTATTTAGTTTATTTATCCAATTGTTATGCTTTCTAATCTCTTTTGTATCAAGTGGTTGAGTTTCAGGTTAAACAGGAAGGACCCTAGAGGAGGGGCCCTACATTTCAATAGGGGAAGTTATTGTCTAAATTAAATTTTATAATTAAATGTTTTAAAAAATGTCATTTAAAGTAATAATTTTAAATGATGGTGATTATTAATGTTGAATAAAATTAATATCGATTTATTAAATCTTAGAAAATATTAATATATTATAATATTTATTAATAATTAGTACTCCTTAAATATAGATTATTATTATTATTTTAATGCAAAAGTATTTTATATTCATTTTTTAAATATTTTTTATTATAAAATTTATTTATGACATAAGTATAAATTTTTTTTTTATTGAAATGAAAAGGCTAAGTATTTATTAGTTTCATCGCTCTTGGCACTCATAAACAACTTTACCATTTTGATGGCATTCTTCAAATTGCCAAAGCCAAGTTAAAAATACAAAAGAGTTAACTACATGGAGTTCTCTACTTATAATGCAAAAGAGCTAATTGAATGGAGTTCCCTACTCATGATAATGCATGGTGCATTTCTACAATACAACCATTCCATAAGAGGTGCCATTTCCATTTCCACCGTTCATGGTGCTCATTGTTGCAGATGGTCATGCATCCTTGGGATGAATGAATATACACAAAGTATACAATGAGAATACATATTTTACACCACTACAATTATTTCCATTCAAATTCCCAAAGATGGATCATTTAGCTAAGTGGTATACACCGTACTTTTGAAACCCATCAAGCATGTATCATAATACTCTGGTGCCTTATTGTGTGTCATCTCAAGGAGGGATTAATGGCTATAATGATTGGTGTATACACAATTAGTATATGTATTGGCTAGTCCAAGGGGTTAGCTAAACTAGTTATCACCAATGTTTTTGGGCATTTGGCTAGTTCCATGACAATAGGTGCCAAATTTGAATCCCCTTGTGTGAGATGCACTAGTCTATATCAATGAATTTACTAGGGATGCCATTGATGAATGTGTAGAAGCATCTTTTTAGTTCCCTATGTGGTTTTCCTTGGCCCAAAAAATATATGTATTGACTCAACAAGCATCGAATATGGGTGGCCACATGGGTGGCCAAATCCATGCCATAAAATTCTCGCATATGAGAAAATTGCATGACATGTCACATGTGAACTCCTCATCAAGGGGTCCTCTACCTTTCATTTAAGGGAATTAGGAGTAAGAGGTAAGTGGTATGGCCCATAGGCACATATATGTCAATCTCTCTTGTGGAACATAATTTCTCCCTTTACATGAAAAGTGGGAAAATGAACATTTTGCTTAGGTCCAACTAGGCAATTAAAGTGGTGAGATGAGGTTCGTGTGGTTGTGGTTAAGTGATGATGAGAATGATAACAAGGAACTACTAGAAGTGCAAGTGGTGAATATTCAATATTGACAACTATGATTAATGAAATTCACGTTTGGACTTTTGTTTTAGAATTTTTAAAAATATGTATGTTCTTATTTGTTTTGCTAATTTTGAGCATTGTGTTGAATAATGTAAGGCTGGTTGAGATGCAAGTAAAATCAACTCTTTAATTTTCTCTGTTTTTTCTCTTTTTGGATTCGATTTTTTCGATGTGTCACTCTTCATCCCTCTTAAAATGTTTTCAATGATAATAATTTGTATATAAAAAGTTTACTCTTTTAACATAATATGTTTTATATCAATGTTCCCTAAGACCTTTGTTTTTGTTTCATGCATTAAACCAGCATAGATCCATCTTAAATTTGGCTCTATCAAGTGCCAAGAAGGATCAAATCCACTCATTAAATAGTTAAAATGTAATAATGAAATAGTTATCTATTCCAATTTGGAATCATGTTGTAAATGTTGTAAAACTAATATATAACTTAATGCTCTATTATTAACTTAATAATACATAATACAATTGGAATCATAAAAGATAACACATTAATCTCATTAATAGACAAAAATTGCATTAATTAATTAATTATGAAGTAAAATAGTTATTTACCCAAATTTAATAATGGAAGTGCCAACTATTTCATGTTGTAAAGTGTAACACATAAATATTACAAATAGGAAAAAAGTGCATGCTTTAACTAATTATGAAGTAAAATACTTGCAATTTACCAAATTATTATTAATTTGCAATTATCATAAACCTAATATCTAACTTAATGTTCTATTATTAACTTAGTAATACATAATCCAATTGGAATAGTAAAAAATAACACATAAATCCTACAAATAAGCAAAATTTGTATTCATTCATTGACTATGAAGTAAAAGAGTTATTTACCCAAATTTAATCATCAAAGTGCCGACAATTTCATGTTGTAAAGTATAACACATAAATCCTACAAATAGGCAAAAGTTGCATTTATTAATTAAATATGAAGTAAACGACTTGCAATTTACCCAATTACTGATTAATTTCAATTATCACAAAACTAATATATGTTTTATTATTAACTTAACAATATATAATCCAATATATTTTCCATCACAATCATCCACATACACATAAATCCTATAAATAGGCACAAATTGCATTCATTCATTGATTATGAAGTAAAATAGTTATTCTTAAGGATTTATTTAAAACACAAGGAAATGGAAATTGGAAATGAAATTTGATGTATATTTATATAAATGTATTTTACAATCTAACCAATTTAAATTTGAGTTGCATGTGCTTGGTTATATAATTTTGTTATACATTTAGTTTTTGAAGTCGACATGTTTATATAGTAGATATGACACATCTCATCCACTTTACACTGTATAAAACGCATCTCTACGCAATGATTTATATCATTTTCCAAAATTATACTATAAAAACATATTAAATAATAATTTGTTTCTTTTAAAATTTATACTTCTTCTTTACTTTATGTAATCTACCTTTTAATAAACTATACACATAAAAATTATATTTTCATAATTTAATTCTTAATTTCATTAAAAATCACTTAATAACCATCCTACCAAATAAACTTACTCCCATATTTCCATGAATGCTACTAAACATCAACACAAAATCAACACCACCAACCTATTCACAATCCATTTCTCAAAACAAAAGGCATTGCTTATTCCCATGGCACGCAGGGAAAAAGGAATACCATTCCCATGGGGTAGTGAAAAAGGAATACCAAGTTTAAAGTATACATATATAAATTCGTTTTATATGAAATTGCCCAAATTCAAATAAACAAGAGCCAATTCCCATGGGGTTTTTTGTTTTTTTTTCTAATCTACGTGGAATTTTACAACATTTGGCAGCAATGTTAACATTGATCAATGTCCACCTACCAATTAATTAATATTTATCTATGTCCACCCACCAATCAATTAAGTATGCATTCTTTAAAGTCTATAATATATATATCAAAACAAAAACAAATTAATATATTACAGAATTTGTATGAAGTTACACATCCATATTCTTAAATTATAATTTGAACTCTATTAGTTTGGGATTAAATTTGACCAATATGTTATTATTGCAATTTATTGCACTTAATTGATAGCCACGATTTGATTATAGTTAACTAAAATATGATTACATCCATCTTTATTAGTCCTTGCTCCGCAGGGATTATAGCGATCGTTTGGTCGTCCAAACATGTTTGACTTTAAATTTATTTAATTTTGTCTATAATGTAGATTAAAGTGTGTAAATTGTTTTAATTAAATTTGATTTTTTAAATACATAAAAAATAATTATAAATTATTAAAAATACATTAATTTATTTTGTGATTGGTGCATTATTTACATTTGACAATTTTCCTCTGGTGTGCAAATTAATTATTTTGCAAATTAAATATTTAAAAATTAAAAATAAGAAAAAAAATTTCAAACTTGCCATGTTACTAGTAACATCATTACATTGATAAATAAAATATCAGTTATGAAAATATGAATTTGCCACGTTACTAGTAACATCATTACATTGATAAATAAATAAAATATCAGTTATGCAAATATGAATTTATTGATCCAATATACGAATAAATGTTGATGTGGTGTACAAGTACGAACATTGCTTAGGTGTCCAAAAATCCAAATAAAAATATGGAGATCGGAATGTTTATTGCCGTGTGATTAAATGACTGACTTAATTGCACGTTAACTACATTGATTTCTGTCAAGGAAGCTTTCTAGATACGGTGGCAGAGGAAGATGAAGGTGCTAGAAGGAGAGAAGTTACAGACAGTGAAGTTTGGTGTGCATTTATTGAATTTGTGAATGAGAATTGATGTAAATGGATGAGAGGCTTTGGACAAGCTATGGGAAGTTCAAACTTGTGTTGCATTATCAATCATTTTTCGCTGTGAAGCAAGAGAGTTTTATTAGATGTTTACTTTGGGTGTGAAGCTGGAGTAACAAGAACCACTTTGATTTTGAAGGGTGAAGGGTCTGAAGAAGGAGTGACAAGCGTGAATTTGATTATGAAACAAGCTTGACTTTGATTATGAAGCAAGCCTGGGATCGACTCAGTTCTGCGCTAAAAGGTATGTAAAAATAAACCATTCCGGGTTATGCATTAAGAGGTATGTAAAAAGAAACCATTTATTATTTTCTGCAAACTAATAATAGTGTTATGTCTATGATTGTTATTGTCTTTAAATTTACATAATTTTTTTTATTTATAGAGATTCTTGAAAAGAAGCCAAAATATTGATGAGAGAGGATACTAATTGGAATTGGAAATCAAATTTTGAATAAGTGATTACCTGCCACAACTGTAACTGGAATTTTTTTGTCCTTGTATCTGTCAAGGAATATGTCAATGGTGTCCCAGAATGCTTTAGCATCTAAAAGTAGCATTTTTATATACAGGAACATAATTACTGTTAACATTAAACATCTGCAACTCGCCTTGGTTAGATAAGCTTCACACTTTTTTTCTTAAACCATCAACATTTTAAACTTAACATCCATGAAATACTGCCTGTTAAACAATTATTTAAATCTAACGAAAGACACAGAAAACTAAGAACCGTGAGGATATTGTTGTTGTCATACTAGAGTTTTTTTTTTAAACTAACTAAAAATCATTTTACACAGAAACGGTACCAAACTGTAATTTGTAACAACATATTGGAGAAATTTAAAAGCAGAATTTTATACTCATAGCTCGAACAGAAGTCCTGTGAGGACTCTGTAATAATTTTAGGAACTTTTTTTTATGCTGGAAACAACTACATCGTACATCATATCTCTATTATGAAAAGGGGTAAATTGTAAGAAGAACTAAAATAAAATAGGTTTACATATCCTAAACTACTCTATGTATTAAACCCTAGTGGCAGAGAGTTTCTCTTTCTTTCCATCACAAAATATATTACTCATCGAAAAGGTAGACTGAGTTCCTCTGCCTAAGGGTAAGATAAGCAATGCACAGACAAAAAATACATAGCAATGCATCTATTACTAAAATTGGGATGGAACAATGGAAAGGCACAAACAGAAAAAATCAATAAGCATGGATTCTCTACACCTAAGAGTACAATGTGAACAAACCCAGATCTAGCTAAACCCCATGCTACTCAAAGTGGCGTCTGTATAACACATATTTTGAGGATAACGCATATCATCTTGTCAAGGGCCACCATTCATACCAACTCATTACTAATTTAATTGGATGCTAATGAACTGAATTCTACATATTCAGCTCCACCTGGAATGAACTCAGGCCCAATTAATGCCAAATTTTGGGTTACTAAGCAATAGAAATGTAGTCCCCAAATTGGCTTTGTGCTTACCTGCTAAGAAGAGAAGCCAGCGCCTATATGTGAGTAACATCAGGATCATCATCATCCGATGTTGTGTCCAAGCATAAAGCATGCACATTGCAAATTCTTCTTCTTCGTGTTGATCGTATTCCGCCATGAGCATGGAAATAACAATAAAGAAAGTTAACTTCAGCGGTAGCAGCCCTCTTCATGTCAGCGGAGCACCCTCTCTTATGCAATAGCTCTCTTGTAATGTATGTTGTTGGGGTTGGAGACGAGTGTTTTCCAAACAAAAAATACAACGATAAAGGCAGGCAGTTCAAGGCCGTGTTGTGGACCTTGTAAACATGACACGTATGCATCCTTTATTTAAATTGTGACACGCTAGGGCCAATGTGTTGTCAATATGATGTTGTCGGAGCCTCGATGAGCCCTGATGGTATGGAATAGCTCAGAGGTCAGCGGCTCTTGGACACGGTTGGAATATTTCTTTTTACCAAATTATAGCTCTCAAATTTGTAGCTTTTTAAAACCACCGATGTAGCAATTTGCAGTTGGGAGTATTATTGTTTACATCAATTTGTAGCCAGGAATTTATTGTAAACAAATTTGTGGCTTTTTACTCTTTTAGTTCCATTAAACGTATCCAGATTTTACTGCTGGGAATGTTTTCTTTTTAGCGAAACGTAGCTCAAACATCCCATTTTAGGAATTTTGGTTGTCTGAGCTGTATACGTTTAAAAGTAAGGAAACCTGTCCTCTGAAAAAATAATACTTACCCAACAAAAACAATGAAAAATCGTACCCCTATAAAATTCAGACATATTTTCCAGGACTCTTCCCATATTTCAATGTGGTTGTCAATTTGTGAAGATTGATTTGAATTTTCTTTCGTTTGGTCAAGAACTCGGATTTAATTTAATTTGCTGTTCATAATTTCAACCGTATTTTCTATTGCATCACCGTTTCATTTTGACAATTTCATATCAAACTTATCTCATGCAATTTGTTTTTGTTAATGTGTAGTTCGAGTAATCAAACATAAGAAAATAGAAATGTTTTCAAATCACTTGAATGACAGTGACGATCGATACCTTTTACACTTTGTCATTCTCGTTTTTAGATAGATTGATTTTAGCTTGGTGGGTGAGAAAATTTATTTACCATCTCTTGTTTGTGATTTTAGTATATTTGTAATAATATTTAGTATATATTTGGAAGATTATTAATATGTTTCATTATCTTTTAAGCATTTAAAATTTTATGTTTATGTTTTTTTAAATTACATGGAACCATTACATTAGTGTAGACATCACACTTTATGATGAATCACACTAAGAAACACACTATATATCTTATAACAAATAAGGTCCATCCATAGAATGATAAATGAATTTGGTTTTATGTAAAAATTTATAAATATTTGTGTCGATAGGCGTTATTCTACGAGGGCAATATTTTGGAACAGTATCTTTCGCCAATCCCCTTCTGTCACATGTCTTCCTTATTACTACACATTGTCCACTGGTTTTCCCCCTTGCCCCTAGTTTTTTCTCATTGTTCATTGGTCTCCACTCCTTCTCACATTAATCCCCGCATTTCAAAACTGTCAATTACCAATTCACCATGATACTCCTTCCTTGCACCTCCTCTTCAAATCTTTCACATTCTCCTTTTTATCTAAATTATATGTGAACTAAGTTATCTCAACTATAAACATAATCTTATGGCAGGGACTAGCTGCTTTGTAGCTATTTCTCTTGTTGTTCAAGTTTACACATCGAGAACTATATTGTGGCAACAAAGATGAATTTGAATTGATATACAAGTTGCTTCTTGGGATATATTTGACAAATTAATAAAGATGAATTTTAATTGATATACAAGTTTATTTTTGGGATATATTTGACAAATTATTAGGTAAAGATAATTTATATATTTCATTTAAAAGTTATGGTTATGTTTTTGGTTTGGTTTTTGGTTTGGATTTTAGTTGGTGATCTTTTTACAATTTTTTTACATTTTTAGTGTAATATTGTTATGTGTCAAATTTTTTAAAAGAGCATAAAATAATTAAGAGATAGTAATTCATGGCTCTAGGATGAAGTAAAGAGATGAGTAAGAAGTTATTTCGAGGGCAATCTCCTTATACAATGTACCAAATACACAAGACAAGATAAGATCATTATACAAATGAATCTCCTTTATTATAAATAGGAGATGAAGTGATTATTATGTGACCTAATACCGAGTGACCTAACAATAACTAATATACTAATAATGAATTATGGTTAGGGCCTTAACATAGCCACCCTCTTTAAAAAAAATTCCCTCAAAGCTTGTAATTGAGGTTGTTTCTTCATGAATTGCTCATCTTCCCATGTAGCTTCTTCTAGTGGCATATTCTTCCACTTGATTAGGTACTCCATACTAGGTCTATTCCGAAGAGATAGAGAACATCTATCAGTAACTTTTTATGGTTCCAAAATCAACTTCCCTTCTTCATCTAATTATAGTAGTTATGTTTGTATTGGCATAGTATGTCCCAAAACCTTTCTAAAAAAAGATACATGAAAAACCTTATGAATGCAGGAGGAAGTCAAATCTATCTCATAGGCCACGTCTCCAATCTTGGGAATAGTCTTGTAGGATCCATAAAATTTTGTAGCTAATTTTGTATTCTTCTTTTGTTTGAGAAACGATCGCATATAAAATTGTAGTCTCAACTATACCTAGTGAGCCTCCTCAAATTGTCTTTCACTTCTATGTTGATCTAATTGTTGCTTCATCATGTTTTGGGCCATTTGAAGGTTTTCTTTAAGGATTTGCAAAGTTTCTTTAGTCTTTTCCATATTTGCATCCATTGCCTGTACTTTCGAATGATCCTGCAAAAAGGATGTAATAGTACGATCTAGATAACCATAGAGAGATTCAAATGGAGTCATCTTTGTAGATGTGTGATAGATTGTATTATACCACCATTCTGCTAAAGGAATCCACTTGACCCATTGAGATTGCTTGTCCAAATAAAAGCAACGAAGATAAAATTCTAAACACTTGTTAACAATTTATGTGTGTCCATCTGTTTGTGGGTGATATGTTGAACTCACAGCCAAAATTGTCCCCATTATCTTCCATAAGTCTTTCAAAATAAGTCTATGAATTTCATTCATGAACACTTCAACCAGTTGGCTTGCAGTATATGTACTTCGATTCCACAAAATGTGCATATTTTGTGAGTTTATCCAAAACAACAAAAATGACATCCTAACCTTGTGATTTTGGTAAAATTGTAATGAAGTCCAATGATATATCTTTGCATCTTTGATCAGGTCCATGTAAAGGTTAAAGTAACCCTGGAAGCTTAATGAAGTCCAATGATATATCTTTGCATCTTTGATCAGGTCCATGTAAAGGTTAAAGTAACCCTGGAAGCTTAATGAAGTCCAATGATATATCTTTGCATCTTTGATCAGGTCCATGTAAAGGTTAAAGTAACCCTGGAAGCTTAACTATCTCAAGTTTATTTCTTTGGCACACCTGGCATTCTCTTACAAATGTTTGAATATCTTTCTTCATTTCTTCCCCCAAAATTCTTTTTTTATCATTTGATAAGTTTTAAGGAAACTTGAATGTCTTTCCATAGGAGAGTTATGATATTCCCTTAATATGTGTTCATTTAAGTTTGAACGAGGGAATACAAATATTCTACCCTTATACCAAAGGATATCTCTCTTCCATTCCCAATGTTCCTATTAACAGATTGAAATGACCCCAGTCAATAGTAGGGGTTCTCCTTGGTAAAAATTCCCAATTAGACCTCAAACCATTTGGATTAGGGTACCTATTCAGATTCTGGCCTGAAAACCATTAATGATTTTAGGTTCTACCAGTTGTGGGTTGAAGCAGGAGCATTTTCCCTCCAAAATCAACCTTGTTGATTAAGCCTTAGAAGGTCTTGACATTTATTAAGGGAGTGATTTCTAGAAGAGATGAGCCATAGGCATCTATTCAAAGTTCTATTAGGTTGACTCATCAAATGATAAGGCTAGTTAATTGAGTTGGTTGACTAGTAGGTGAAAACACGAAGTTAGGTAACGCTTTTTTGAGAATGGAGGGGAAAAGAAAAATAGTGCACACGGATAAACATGCGAAAAATGTCAACTTCAAACTCTAGCAGGAGAGTTTAAAAAACTCTAGGCCAAGATTTTGGACCAATCAAAACGCCGTATTTAAAAAAAAATCCCAGCCAAGAGTTTGAACTAAACTCTCATCCAAGAGTTCAGAAGATATTTTCTCGGCCGAGAGTTCGCGGTCAACAAAACCTACAAAAATCTCCTGCATCTTTGTCGAACTTGCAACTTCAGCAAGACCAAACCCCTGCAAATTTTGAAGATTATTTGTCGGACTTTGTATCAATGGATTCATCTCCGAATCTAGTTTCCAATGATATACAAATTGTTTCATTTCATTTTGAATTTCTATTTATTAATAATTTTTTTCTAAACCTTATGCCTTAAGAATTTTATTGTTCTAAAAATCACCTAAAATGAAAATTCAATATCATAACAAAAACAACACCAAAAAAATTGAAATATTCACATAGATCTTCCTTGCCATGTCCTCTTCAAAAGGGTAATTTTAGTTTTTTTCAATAAGAGTCACACTACAAAGAAAATTGAAGCTCACCAACATGTGTCGATAAGGCACCATTTTCTGAACATATGTTATTTCGATAAATAATAAAAAATAGTTCTCAAGTCTGAAAAAAAACTCAAAATATAGTCCATGCACAAGTGCACTATGTGTAGATTATGATCATACATTGTTTTCCTTAAAATGAATAACCATCTCTCAAAAAACTAGTGCTCACGTAGGTCACTCATTATCTAGACCTAAAATTTTCAAGTATATGTCATTGGTGAGCACCAAATTTGTCTCACGATATGTCCATAAAAAACTTTAAAAAAAAATACGAGTATGAAGCTAATTCAATTCTCTAGAACATCAATGTTTACTTCAAGATGAAATTCCTAATGGAGGCATGGGTTTAAAGGGGTCAAAGTTGAAAAACATAAAATTTTGCAGTTTTGTTTGTTAAAAAACAAGCAAAATAGTTACCTAACTTCATGTTTTCGCATTTTTCTTCTAGTTTGTATTTGTTCCTTTTTGTCACCAAGATTAGATTCTCAAGATGGTAATTTTGTATAAATCTTGATGGAATATTTGTGTCATGTTTTTATGATTCTTCTGTTGATGTATATGTAACTTCGGAATGTATTTTATCTATGTATTTCATATATATTTATTGTACCCTTATTAGAGATGTGTTATTCCTCTATAAGGAAGTGTCGTCATGTGGATTGACAAGTGTCGCAAGTGTGTGTACTTTCTGATGGGTTATTAGACCACCATGTGTGGGGTCGGCCCTGAAATATATATTATATTGTGGATGTATCTAGATAGACAAGTCGGCTCCATAGTGTAACTGGGAAAACAGGTTAAGTATAAATAGAGATCGAGAGATCTCTATTTGGATCATTTGGAAAGTCACACTTCTCTCACTCAGAAAGTGGCGCACTAGTGAGGAGAAGGATCATCTACTCTAGGAGACTATCTCAAGTGTATTTTGGTTGTAATTTGGTTGAGCCATTGCTCTCTCTATCTCTGAGGAAGTTGTGGGGTTTTTCACCTTGGGGTTTTCCCCACGGAAACTCTGTGTCTCTTGTCTCTCATGCTTTTGATTCTTGTGATGCTTGTGATGCTTATTGTGATTGTTATGCATTGATATACTGTATATGTTATTCTCTCAATAAATATCCAAGAGTATTGTGAATTAATGCTCAAAATTTAACATCTTCTTCTTCTCTATTGCACTCCTCTTCTTCCATATTGTTGCTATCTATTTGTTCTATTTTAGAGTAGTACCTTTGAGGTCTTGCTTCATCCACCTTTACATTAATGTTTTCCACAATATTTTGCATCATTTTATTGTAACATCGGTAGGCTTTGCTTTTAGATGAGTAACCAAGAGAAATTCCTTCATCATCCCTTGAATCAAACTTCCCAGGGTTTTCTCATCTCTTTTGATGTAACATTTGTTTCCAAATATTTTGAAATGTTTAACATATGATGGTTTTCATTTCCATAATTCATAGGGTGTTTTATTGTTGTTAACTCTAATCTTCCCTCTGTTTAAAATATAAACTACAGTGTAAACTACCTCTCTCCATAATTTGTCTGATAACCCTGCTTCATTTAACATAGTTCTATCATTCTCTTGCACATGTCTGTTTTTCCTTTCAACTACTCCCTTCCGCTAAGGCATTTTTGTAGCTAAATATTGTCCTCTTATTCCATGAGTTTCACAAAATTCTTCAAAGTCATTTGATGTAAATTCTTCTCCATTGTCTGCCCTTAAGGTTTGATTTTCATATCAGTTTCATTCTCAATTAAAGCTTTGAAAACTTTGAAGTTTTCAAATGTTTCATATCTGTGTCTAAGAAAAGAAACCCAAGTCATCCTTGTATAATCATCAATGAGTAACATGAAGTAATTATTTCCTTGTAGACTTTGAGTTCTTGTAGGTCCATAGACGTCTGTATGCACAAGTTCTAATGGCTTGGTTGTGGTGCACTCTTTTGTCTTGAAGTTCATCTTCGTTTGTTTTCCATGTTGTCACTGCTTACAAATAGTATTTGAGGGTTTTGTGATTTTTGGCATGTCCCTTACTGCTTGACTTTTTTTTTATCTCTACCAAGTTATCAAAATTCATATGCCCCATTATTTTATGCCATAACCAACTCTCATCTATATTCCCTATGAAACACTTTTATCATTGAGGTGGTGTTTATATCCATGTCCTTGAAATTTTCAAAAGCATGCAAAATGTTGTGGAACTAGTGTAGCACCATCATTGGATGCAAAAGACAAGATATCAAATAGTAGAATGTCTACATCTCGGGTCAAACGTGCCTTATACATATTATATATAATCATGATGGAAATGAAGTATCATGTTCCAACTAAATCATATATTCATCATACATAACTAGATCCATGTCTGGATGATGATAGTAATTACACATCAAAACAAATCACCAAAAAACATTTTACTTCTGAATTACCTTGTCAACAAACAAAATACCGTAAAACAAATATTAAACCCAACAATTTTAGGTTACAGATAAAATTGACAAACTTGGAAATACAAATAAAAAATAAACTAGTCATGATCTTCTCAATACAAATAAAAGAATATACCAGAATGCTTTGGACAACTCTACAAGAAGACAGTGACAAAATAATTACCATTCCTTTGTAGCCCTGCCACTATTATCAATGTGCATTCATTTATATTACAAATGTCCCAAACATCAACAATAACAGACAAAAAATATGAACATACACACTCTCATGAATGCCTCAAGTCCAATATCAATTGTAGATCAAGATTCTAATAAAAGCATATTTTAAACAACTGAATCAAAATTAGTTTGAATATATAAAAATGATGTGGCATCTCCCCATCAAGAGAAGTAGCCACCGACAATGTATAAATGTTATTCAATGGTTTAAACATGACAAGGCATAAAATAAATCATATCTTCTGATCTCTATAACGCTTTCAAAAAACTAATACTCCTAGGATAGATAAAAAAACTAACAACACCAAATGAGCCCTAAGAATCAAGAGTGCCCTAAAATTCAACAGGCCTTAAAAAGCATCCATGATAAAAGGAAAATTTACAGTATAACAATCTATTGTAGTTGTGGATAAAAGTAAAAAAAAAACAAGATGAAAAGCATACTATGTTAATTATTGGATAAAAAGCATGACGAGAGTCTATATTATTTGATAAATTGCATGTGTGGTATGCCACTTCAATACCTTAGCTTTCAGGATTGGAAATGTTGCACTAATATTGAAATGTCAAGAAAACTAAGAATGAAAAGTGGAATGGAATGACATAAACGGGAACCTTCACCCTGCAAGTGCAATCCGATGTGGGTGAACCATGAATCACTGCAGCCATTATATAGGACAAAATTTCCTCTGATTTTCCCTCCAATATTGGAAATTGAGGGCTCAAAGAAGGTATCAACATGAAATTGAATAAAAATATGGGTGAATGCAACCATGCCTGAATTACAAGGAAAATGGAGGGAGAAATAACCCTTGGGATCCTCCATTACTGAAAATCAGGGGCGAAGGAATGATTCCACTGGAATCTCTTTCGAAATTGGGGGCGAAAGATAGATTGGAGGGAGATTTTGATAGGGTGAAAAATAGTTTTTTCATTTTCCTCATTAATATATGGGAGACTATTCATTTTGGATTTATTTATTTTCTAATAAATACTGGGCGAATATGTTTCAATTGAAAAAACCCTTTCCATATAAGAAAATAGCCCACTAAATTTCTATAACCCCCTTAGTATAGCCCATGGGCTAAATTTAGCCCCTAAAATTATTCATGGTTAAATGTCAATATTTTAATTATTCCACATAACCCTTAGGAATTGGGTAGGCCAGCTTAATTATTTATCTGAAAATAATTTAATTGGGGACATGACACTGTCTATCTTTATCCTATTTATTCGGTTACTCGGAAAACTTATAACATGATTAGGTTGAAACTAAAATGTATTAAATCATGTATATTTATGCTGGGATAAATATTTCTAGGATACTATATTTAGGCTCCATCCACTGAAACACATAAATGGCCATGTCCTGAAACAGTCTACCTATGGTTGACCCATGGGAAGGAAGCAAGATCTTGCAAGTGTATAGAAAATCAAATGGTATCCTATACCTTATATAAATCCCAAAGGGTCTACTAAAACCAATTGTTCCCACTTGAATAAGACAAATGAAGATGAATGTTGAGGAATCAAAGGCAACAACAAATATATGAGATGTAACTTTTCGAGTAAAGAAGATCAAGAAGCTACTTCAAGTAATATTGGAAAGGCTCTTCTATGTCTGTGAGAACGTTTCAAACCTTACAATGCTACTCATCACTCACACAAAAGGACACTATGGATGGAAGAGCCTGGATTTTGACCTCTTCTGAATCATGGGGACTTCTTATTAATGCTGGAAAATATCAAAGAAATATTCGTACATCAAAGAAATGCATATGGTATAGGAATGAGGGACACACATTTACATCTACCTAGTTTTGTTACTTACCCTATGGTGTCTTACCTAATTTATAGTGGAAGGACTGGTTTGGTAAATGAAACTCATAAATTGGCCTTGAGAGAGTGGTTGTGAAGTCCCAATTAAGCTTTCTTTTCCCTTAAAACATATGTTAAATAATGCTTGATCACTATGATATCTTTTCGGATATAAAACCATAATTGATCTCAATGTCAGACAGATAAAGGATACCAAGACTCTTACAATAAGAAGTGACTCGTAAACAGAGTAGATCGTCACTCCACCTTAAATTGTCATAAACTATAAGAGATCCTTTTATTTCTCAAAGATCTAAGTTCTTCCAGTCTGCCACCAATTGTTGCAATTGCAACCACCCTACTGAGTATTTTATTTTGAAAAGACTAGGGCCCATACTTAATTTTTTCCTTTACCTGTTTGAAGCATTTGAATCCCTCTTTATAAACTAAGTCAAGCACTGCATGAAGTTGGCTTGTTCCCAAAAAAGAGAAAACACGTAGCTAAATTTTGATTTTTCCTTAGTCGGCCTTTTTTTGTAATTTTTCATGTTTCGATGAGTTTTCCTACGTTCACCGAAACATTAGCAAAACCTTAATGGGTCACTGAAATGTCGGCTAAGATTTTGATTTATCGCTGAAGCTTCGACGGAATTCCGGATTACTCGTCGAAACGTCGTCCTAACTTAACTTTTTCCACCAAAATTTGGGGAGATGTCAAATTTCCTCCAAAATGATGAAACTCTTTAACCAAGTCCGCCAAAATATATTTTCCACCGACGTGTCACTTAATTTGTTGGATATTCGCCAAAACGGGCCGACGTTTTCTTGTCTTCTCGCTAAGATGATTCAATTTTCGGTGCCGAGAATAAATTTCGGTCGAATGGTCATTTTTTTGTGCTGAAACGTATTGGCGGAACTCTTGTTTTTTCATCAATATAATCGCATAGACTTGGTCCTTCCCCCTGAAACCTAATATCGCAAAAAAAAAAACTTTATGCTGGAACATATCGACGGGAGTTGCAGTTCACCGTCGATACTATCTCACTATCTTGAAATATATCGTCGAAACATATTATCGCATGAGAAATAAGATTCAACGCCGAAGCATGTCGACGTGACTCACCTTAGGATATCTTAGGATCTCATTCAAAGATGCAGATATCTTTTCAAATTTCAAATTGGCATTTTATTTTTCAAGATTCTTTCTTAAACTGACTATCTCAAATTCTAGATTGTTGCAGACATTTTCCTTTCCTTTTAATTGAGCTTTCAAATTTTCTTCATTTATCTTGGCCTATTCGACTTGAGTTTTTAGATTGATGATGATTTTTTCTGTTTCATTTGATTTCTGTATTGTACCAGGTAACTCCTTTATGTACTTGTTCAGTAGTTCAGTTGTTCCTTTTGTTAGAAAAACATGATCACAGAACAATAGCATAAAATAAGATGTAGAAATAAAACACATAAACACAATACACGAGAGACACCGATATACGTGGTTCGCCCACTTTGGGGTATGTCCACGGAGAAATTTCCAGTCCTTTTATTATACTGTCCAACAAAGTAAGGGATACAACCCGCAACACATTCGTTGCAATTTCCTCTTCACTCTCTCACAATCTCTCTTACCCAATCACAGAGATATTTACAATACAATACTACCACACCCAACCATATTACAATACCTTCCTTTTAAATAGGGATTACCTTGGTAAACCACCACAGGATACCCAATACCATGGGCTTGTAAATTACCCATTATTGACGAATTCATGACTATGAAAATACAACATTTTACAAGGCATTTTTTTTAAAAATTTTTTCTACGGGGGCATTGTCCCCGAACCCCTGCCGGGGGGGGGGGGGGGGCTCCCAAAATTAGTTTCCCCCGTGGAAACCCCATGGAGAATATAGTGGGGGGGGGGGGGGTTGAAACATGACCTATGAATCAAGAAGATAGGGATCCACAAGCAACAATCTTCCACTTGGAGACTGATCACAACAACTCCACCACTACTGAATCTACTAGACTATGCTCCAAACCTTGGACTTAGAAAATTTATCATATTCACCTTCACGCTTGAATTCCAAATAGAACTAAGTAAGAACTCAGTTTCTCTCTGGTTAATACCTTTTTCAACATGTATGTAATATTTTGGCTAGTATGTATCTTTTCCAACTTCAACAGTTCATCTTCCAAAACAAACCATATGAAATGGTACTTGAGTTTTATATCTTTAGTCTTAGAATGGAAGGTTGATTTCTTTGTAATATAAATGGAACTTTGGCTATCACTATATAAGCTTCTATTCTCCTGCTTCTTACCCAATTCATCCATGAAAATCTATAGCCAAATCGTCTCTCTACTAGCCTATGTAGCAACAGCATACTATGCTTCCGTTGTTGAAAGTGCAACAACAACCTTTTGCAATTTCAAAATCCAAATTACTATTGTTCCACCTACAATAAATACATAACCTGTGGTGCTTGTATTGTTATCTTTATCACCTACCATATATGCATCAACATATCCCTGTAGAGTAGTGTCTGAACCTCCAAAATATAATGCATGAGTAGAAGTACCTCTCAAATACCTAAGAATCCACTTTACTGCCTTCCAATTCTCTTTACCTAGATTGTTCATATACCTGCTCACAAATCCCACTGCATGTGCAATATCTGGTCTTATGCACACCATTTGTTGAACTTTGGTTGTCATTGATGTCAACTAATCCAGTTTGAGTCATTGATGTCAACTAAAGTCAAGTGGATTCAGTATTCACATGGCATCTTGAAGAAGAATAGTAAAGCCACATTGAAGAAGTATATGCACAAGCAAGATGGTGAAGGATATGGATGCAAGTGTGAAGAAGTATATCTAGAAGTTGCATCCAGTATGAATAAGTGTGTACAAGAGTAAATCATGAATATACAATTTGAATAAGTACATAAGGCACATGTACTTGAGCAGGTCACAAGTCCATCCAGTCATAGTCCTTCACGCCACAAGTTAAAGTGTTGGTTGGACAAAAGGATGAAGAGTGCGCAAGCAAGCCAAAGAATACACGAGACAAAGTCTAGTGTGCACAAGCAAGTCAAGAGAATATTTTAGTGCGCGCAAGCAAGTTGAGTGGAGTGCGCAAGCATCATGGTACAAGAGATGGTTGAACAACTATACAAGTTCTGAAAGCTCGCAAGTCATATCCAATCAAAAGAAGATTTCAGTTGTTGAAGCACGCACAAGTTTCAAGAATGGTGTAGTGGTTGATGTCATCATATGCACAAATTCCACAGCCAATGACACAAAAAGTGTGCAAGTCCCACAAGTGATGGCACCGCAAGGGTCAAAGTCCCACTAAGTCGGATTTCACGTATGTGCAAGTTCCACAAAGCATTGATACATCAAGTGAGAAAGACCCACAAGTGATGGTACAACAAGGGTGAAAGTCCCACCAAGTCGAGGACCATGTATGCTCAAAACCCACAAAGGAAGGACAGATCAATGGCGCAAAACATGACATGTGATAGAAGCACAATCCACGAAGCAAGGAAGAAGGAATGCCACAACCAACTTGTGGACATACAATCCATACAGGACATGTATAAAAAGGGAATCAAGTTAGATATTTGAAGTAAGCTTGATGGGAGGTTGAAGAGCTTCTAATTGGAATATACAGAGTTATATTCGGGGCATTAGGGGCTTGAGGAATAAAACAGTATGATCTAGTGAAGAGTTGAGTGCGCACAAGCGGAGGAATGATTGAACTGATGGTGCGCAGAATGTTGTTGTAGAACTGTGACGATTGCGCAAAGACTAAAAGGAAGAATAGAGAAGATGCACAAGTGCATGAGAATTGAATGACAGTAACAAAATCAACACACAAATAGTCATATATGTTTTATTAAAGAAGGGCATAGATAGAACTGAATTATATCAGAAGATGCACAGAAGTTCAGCCGATGCACGAAGCTTGAATTGAAGTGTGTGAAGTAGAGAAGTCCATCTGATGCATGATGATAGAACAACAACATAATCTAGTATGCGCATCGTGATGAAGATGATCTGAGACAAGTGCGTTAAACCGAAGGGACAAATAATATGATGCACAACATGTCACAGGATGTCTAAAATATTGCAGCACTTAAACCGAATAGACACGTCTCAGTGAGTGCAAAGTTCCATCTAATACTAGTGCGCAATCTCATATCAACAAGCTATTAATTGAAGAACAATTTTAGTTGGTTAGTGCAGTTGCACAATAGTGGAATGACACAACTAATTAGTGGTGCAGACTGAAACAGATGAAGTATCACACAATATATGAAGTGAGTCATCAACAGAAGTGAAGTATTGAGTGGAATGAGAAGTCAAGTGATGTATGCATGGGAGTGATAACAATACAAATGCATATAGAAGGTGTGCACAACAGAACGAACACCATAAGATCTAAAGTGTGCACAAGTTGAAGTTCAGTAAGGAAGAATATTATTTTGGATATTTGGACGATGGGACAGGGCAAGGAACAGGGGGCCATAGCCTCCTTCAAGTTGGTGTTGGAGAACACAGAGAGTTAGTGCTTCCTTCAGGTCGGTGCCTGTAAAACCAGGGGGTCGGTGCCTCCTTCCAGTTGGTGTTGGTAAAAACAATAATTATGTGCTTCCTTGAATGTAATATTTTCATTACAAAAGAGCATTTTGTGGTATTCTCCCGTTTGGGTTTCCACGTCAAAATCCTCTGTGTTATGTGTTCTTTCTCTTGGTGCATATATGGATGAATGATTTTATTTTATATTGGATGCATAACTAAAGATCAAGATTAAGTTGATATTAATATGTTAAAGAAGGTAAAAATTGTTGATAACTGCATTAATATTGATTCACCCCCCTCTCAGTATTAAATCGATTCCAACACCATGGAATACATCAATCCACCAACTGCGGATGAATAGGGAACCTTCGACATGTATTCTATCTCCTATTATTTCTTGGGAAACATCTCCTTACTTAGTTTGAAATCTCTAGCCAAAGTTGTACTAATTGGTTTAGTATCCTGCATTCTAAACCTCTCCAACACATTTTCTATGTACTCACCTCGAGACAATGTCAATTTGCGATTTTTTCCGTCTCTTTTTATTCTCATACCCATGATTTTCTTTGTAGCACCCAAATACTTCATCACAAATGAATTAGATAATTTCCTTTTGAGCAAATTTATATCCTTCATGTTAGACCCTACAAAATTCATGTCATCCACATACAATAACATGATAATATATCTTCCATTATCTAGATTCTCGAAATAAACATAGTGGTTAGAATGACATCTATTATAACCTTGTTCTATCATAAACCTGACAAGTTTTAAATAGCATTTCATTAGAGCTTGCTTTAGGCCATACAAGCTCTTCTTCAACCTACATACTAAATTATCCTTCCCTTTGACCACATACCCCTGTGGCTGCTGCATATAAATATATTCCTTCAAATCCCCATGGAGAAAGGTTGTTTTACATCTAACTGTTCAAGATGAAAATCTTCTATCGCCACTATAATTAAAATAGTTCTAATGGAAGTCATTTTAACAAAAAGAGAAAATATTTCATCAAAAGTTATACCTTTATTTTGTGCAAACCCCTTTACAACAAGTCTGGCCTTGTACCACTTCTTTCCTCCATCTTCTTCCTTCAACCTGCAAACCCATTTATTCTGCAATGTTCTTTTACCTGTAGGAAACTAAAACAAATCTCAAGTCTATTTTCTTATCAATGAGTCTGTCTCCTCATTCATGCCTTTCTCCCACTTCTTTCTAGTTTCCACCTACATGGCTTCTTCATAACATTATGGTTCTCCAGATTCGGTCATTAATAAATAATACAATGAAGTATAGTATCATTCTTGGGGTCTACTTGACCTGGTATATCTTCCAACACTTGTAGGAGTGTTAGGTACCTGCTACTGTTCTTGATTTTCCGGCACCTTTGTAACTTCATTTTCTTTGATTTCATCAAGTATTGTGTACTATGTGTTTTCCTTTTCCTTTTTTTCCCCTGCAATTGATATTTATACATGACATTTTCATTGAATACCACATCTCTATTCCTAATGATTTTGTTATTTTCATAATCCCATAAGCGATAACCAAAATAAGCAACCTCATGTCCAATAAACGTACATTTCTTGGATTTAGCCTCAAGATTTGTTCTACTTTATTTATCAATATGGACAACTGCTTCACAACCAAAAGTTCTAAAAAATGAGTAGTTTACCTTTTTTCCTTTCCATGCCTCCTTTGGAATGTCAACATACAATGAGATTGAAGGTCCTTTGTTTATTAAGTAAATAGCAGTATCTACAACATTTTCCCAAAACTGTAAGGGCAACCCTGCATGCAATCTCATACACCTTGCACGCTCCATGATTGTTCTGTTCATCATTTCTAACACACCATTTTCTTGTGGTATTCATGGGACTGTCTTCTCTCTACAAATCCCATGGTATGAATAACAACTATCAAAATCCTTGCCACAGTATTCACCTCCATTATCATATCTAAGACACTTCAACCTTTTTCATGTCTCATTCTCAACCAAAGCTTTCCATTTCTTAAAAGTGGCAAAAAACTCATATTTTTGTTGAATGTAATAAACCCAAATTTTTTTAGTTGCGTCATCAATAAAAGTAACATAATAACAAGAACCACCAAGATATTGTACCTGAGCCGGTTCCCATACATCTGTATGCACAAGATGTAACTCTTCACTCTTCTTTTGCTTACCAACCCTGAGAAATATGACTCTCTTATGTTTTCTATAAACACGGTTCTCACATAATTCCAAACTAACCTACTTCTAATATAGCAACAACTTTCTTGAATGGATAATATGCATCCCCTTATCACTCATGTGGCCAAGTCTATGATGCCACAATGTTGTATCTGTTTTTATGGAAGCTACAGAGATAGAAGAATTAGTATTATGAGGATATAAATACAATGTACCTATCCTATATCCTTTTTCTATTACCAGTGATCCTTTAGTGATATTCCACCATGTTTCTACAAACGTAGATAAACAATCGCCATCTCCCAACTACCCTATTGAGATCATATTTATTTTCATAGCAGTAATATGCCTTGTTGAGATCATATTTCATTTCATAGCAGGAATATGCCTTACATGTTTCAGAAACCATTCAGCTCCATTCTTTAACTTTATATGCACCCATTCCAACAATTTTACATGGTTCATCATCACCCAATAAAACATGTCCAAAATCACCTGGAACATAATCATGAAAGAATTTCCTATGGGGTGTAGCATGACATGAAGCCCCTGAATATACTACCCAGTAATCACTAGTACTATCTAATGCAAGAATCAAATCATCTTGTAACACATCACTTGCTACATTTGCTTCCCGAGTAGTCTCCTCTTGTCCATCTCCTTTCTTCTCTAGAGATCTAGAGATCTACAGTCTTTCTTCAGATGTCCTTTCTTTCCACAATTCTGGCACTCTCTCTTTCTTAGTCGGTACTTGGATCTTCCCTTCCTAGAATTCCCACGATTACATGTGCTCTATCGTCTCTCCCTTTTTCTTCCCCTTCTCTCCATGGTCAACGCATTACCTGATGTCTCACCTGTGCTTTTCCTTCGCATTTCCTCGGTAAGAATAACACTAACAACATCATCAAATTTCAAATTGTTTGAACCAGAGAAAGAGTTACTTATAAGCATGACCAAGCCATTCCAGCTTTCTAGAAATAAGCACAAGATTAGAAGAGCCTTAACCTCATCTTCAAAGTTCACTTTTATAGAACTTATCTGATTAGTAATCGTATTAAATTCATTTAAATGGTCCAAACAGACCCACCTTCTGACATCTTCATATTAAATAAATTCTTCATTAGAAATACCTTATTGGAGGCCGATGGTTTTTCATACAGTTTAGCCAATGCAGTTATCAGACCCTCTGTTGTCTTTTCTTTTGGAATATTGAAAGCCACCGATGAAACCAGGTACAATCGTATTGTTCCTGGTGCCTTTCTGTCAAGAACCTCCCATTCTTCACCCTTCATAGCCTTCAATTGTTTTTCTTTTCCTGCCAATCGTAGGAATAGATCCTTTTGATACAAATAGTCCTCCATTTGCATCTTCCATAAATAGTAGTTTTGGCCGTTAAATTTTTCGACCCTAAAATTTCCTTCTTCCGCCATTCCTCCCACTTGAACATGGAACCTTTCTTTCCTACGATTTTATGCACCAAATAAGCCTTTGTCCCTGATAACAATTGTTAGAAAAACAAGATCGCAAAAAAATAGCATAAAATAAGATGCAAAAATAAAACACATAAACATAATACAAGAGAGACACCAATATACATGGTTCACCCAATATGGGTTATGTCCACAGAGAAATCGCCAGTCCTTTTAGTATACTATCCAACAAATGAAGGGATACAACCCACAACACATTCACTGCAATTTCCTCTTCACTCTCTCATAGTCTCTCTTATACAATCACAGAGATATTTACAATACAATACTACCACACCCAACCATATTACAATTCCTTCCTTTTAAAGAGGGATTACCAGGGGAAAAAATTACAAGATACCCAATACCATGGGCCTGTAAATTACCCATTATTGATCAAGTCATGACTATGGAAATACAACATTTTACAAGCCATTTTTTCCAAAACAAATTCTACAGGAGTGCTTCCCCCGAACCCCTGCCATGGGGGGATCCAAAAATTAGTTTCCACCCCCATGGATCCCCCATGGAAACTATAATGGGGGGGAAATCCTCCACACACCCCCTCGTCATGGGATGCAATCCAGACACGGCTGAAACACGACCTTTGAATCAAGAAGATCATGCTCCACAACAAACACCTTCTGCATCCATTTATTTTCCTCAATCTATCTCTTTCATCTAGAGCAAAAATAAGTTATTCTTCAAGATTTACCTCTCCTTTAATTTTTGGACTATTTTCTTCTTCTAGATTCGTGGTTTTATTTTCCAAAACAACTGTCTCCTTTTCTAAGGCCATGAAGATAATCTATTGTGTTTCATTGTCACTGTCATCAGAAGAACTACTATTTTCATTAACATATAGATTCTTCTTATATCTATTGAATTTTGTTTTCTTTTCTCTATACCCTTCTTGTATTTTTTCTTATTTCCTTTTAAGATGGAATATTTGTCTTCATCATCCATTTTATTCTTTGCATAAGGGAATTTAGCAGCAGAGTGTCCTACTTCTCCATAATTAAAACATTTAAATGGAAGTTTACCATTGTATTTTCCTAATCCTCTTTTGAGTTTTTTTGACAAAATTGACTTCTTCTGTGTCAATTCACTATCTGAGCTGCTACTTGACTTGTATTTTTTAGACCTTATCTTCTTTGATGCTTTAAATGCCACTTCTTTCTTGGATGGCCATTTTCCTTGTCTATCCTCATCTCGTATGTAGTGAGGATTCCATGCAACGCGTCCATTATCAGCTTGTCTAGATCCTTTGCTTCTTCAATCACAAACACCTTAGAATCGAATCTAATAGGAAGAGACCTAAGTACCTTTTGTATTATGATTTTTTCATCGATTGGTTCACCCAATCCTTTGATGGTGTTGACAATCTCATCCACATGAATAAATATGCAACGATATTTTATTCTTCGTTCATTTTAAGACTCTCAAATTGTCCTCTATGTGTTTGTAATTTTTCCTTCTTCACTTTGTCATCTCCTTCATAGATGTTCTATAACTTGTGACTCACAATGCATGACTTTGACAAATTGTGATTCTCCTGTGCCATTCAAAATTGCATACATGAATTTAGCATTATTCTCACTTAGCTTCTTTCCATCTGCATCTACGGGTGGAGTTTCTGGAGTTTTTGTAACCATTCCTAACTGCCTCCCAAATGTCAAAACCAAGAGCCATCAAATAAATTTCATTCTTATACTCCAAAAATCATAATTATATCCATCAAATAATGGGTCTTTGTTTGAAGAGAACCCTTCTTGTCGATCCATGTAGCTTAAGAATCTTCCCTCCAGTGGTTAATTTGTTTTAGAGGGAACCCACTCTGATACCAATTGTTTAAATATACACTAATACTGAAAGGGGGGGTGAATCAATATTAAACAAAGATTAGCACTTTTACTTTTACAACTTATAAAAAACACCTCAAATATCAACTTTAATGTAAAATACGTAGATGTTTTACGTGGAATCACAAAAGGGAGAAAACCATAGAAAGATTTCTTATATAAAACAAGACTTACATTTGTTACAGAATCCAACCTGTGAGGGACACGGATCCCTGTAGTAAGCACCCACTTACAATTTTTCAAGATCCAACTTGAAGGAGGCGCTAACCCACTAATTTACAGGCACCAACTCCCTAATTTACCAGCACCAACTTGAAGGAGGCACTAACCCCCTGATTTACAAGCACCAACCATAAGGATACACTAACCCCCTAATTATATAACTTATTTTAATTCACAAATACCTTTTCTGCTATTCTAATATTCCCTTTTTGATGTCTGATGTCCAATGTACAATGTCACTATTCCACTAAGACTACTCCAATATCTATGCATTGATGCCTCATATCTAATGTCTGATTTTTTATGTCACTATTCCAATGTTACTATTGTGATTTCCTATGTCTGACGTACCAGTTCCGATGTCACTATTCTGTTGTCCAATGTCTTTGTTCTTGGTATGAGTCAAGATGGTTCATATATGAAACTTCCAATCTAAATACGACAACCCACTATAATCCATAAAGGATAATAGAAATTAAATAATGAAGAATTGAATTGATGATTTACAAAGGTAAATGTGCCCATATATATATTTACTAAGGCACAAGGTGACTCTTCATAAAGAGTCGTGTATTATTTCTACTTATTGTTATTATATACATTTATTATTTATTATTTATATTATATATAATTAATGCTTATTTTATATATAATTAATGCTCATTTATGTTTATATCAGTTTTGATGTTAACGTTCCAACTTTTGTTGGGTTTGTTACTTTGACACCGTTGAACAAAAACTTTTCATAACCTAGCCCGATGTTGATCCTCCAAATTTACTATTCCAAATTTTCTTGGGTTTGTTACTTCAACACCATTCAATAAAAACTTTTTAGAACCTGTCCCAATGTTGATCCTCTGATGTTATTGTTCTGTATTTTCTCAGGTTTGTTACTTCAACACCGTTCAACAAACATTTTTGAGAACCTGTCCCAATGTTGATCCTCCGACATTATTGTTCTGACTTTTCTCAAGTTCCTTACTTCAACACCATTTGTCAACAGTCTTTTGAATCCATCTCTATGTGAGCTTCCCAATTTCCTTTAATCCAATTAATAAACATATTTGGATCCAAGACCTTAGAGATCTGCCTTCCTATGTGTATTTTCTGATTTGCTTCACTCTAGTCAAAAATATTTCCATGGGTTTGCTCCAATCTATGTGTATTAACCTATGAATAATAGAGTGTCTTATATCTTTGTGCACTCACTTGTAAACTCATAATTTGTTTCATGCATAATTGTACTCTGCACAAATAAATAAAACCTGGAACATAATCGATTCACAATCTACAAAAAGAAAATTACAAATAGAGCATCAAGCTGCAAACCTGTATTGGATCGACATCTACGTCCTCTTTTCATAAAAGGGGTATGTATCTTAACAGTTGGACACTTGAAGTAAATGCAGAATCAGATATCTCTTCAATTGTTCCATTTTGGGTAAGAATGCCACATTTACCTTTACACTGCTAGGGAGATGATACACTGAAATATATTGGTAATAAGCTGGGGAAATACATAGATAAGGAATAACCTAAACAAGGAATGTTTTAGTGTGCAATAATTTGTGTTGAAGTTGATCTGGAGAAAGGGTTTTATGAGGCCATAGATCTTCTAATTGACAACTAGAGTTATTATCAATAGTTAGACTATGAACAAATCCCATTTAAGTGTAAATATTTCCATAATTATGGTCACTTTGAAAAAAAATGCAAGAAAGCTGGGACTATTGCTTTTATCCCTCAAAGTCACAAAGAAAAATTGACAACAGTACGCAAGAAGTCTAGGAATAATATTGAAAAAAAATATGGAGACGTTCCTTCATTATCCTATCTAGTGGAAACTTCAAAGAATCAAGTAAATATTGAGAATCGATTTGAAATACTGAGCGAAGAAGCTATAAGACTTCCCAGTGAATATGCGAAGCATGATCCAGATTCTTCTGTACATTCAATTGCTGAAATTGAAGCTTCAAAGAAACAGGTAAATTCTGAAAATTGTTTTGAAGTTTTAAGACAAGAAGGTCATAGAATTTTTAGTGATGTCTTGACCCCAACAATGAAAGAACCAGGCTCTTCCTTCCCACCAAGGATCCTATGTATAATGTATGAATTAGATGCTTCTTTCCTATAGGGTGGGAAAGCTGCTTTTGAAGAAGTAGTAACTCCCCATGATGTGGAAGGAACATGTCTACGGGTTACAACCAGGATATAATCCAAACAAGCTATAATCAAAGAAGATTGAGAAATTGTACATGGAAAGGAAAGAACTACTAGAAAAGGTCGAAAGCCAGATAAGGAAGTGTGGGATGAGATAAAAAAAAACTGTGAAAAAATGTTGGGACTTCAGTCCACTTTAGACTACAATTTGATTCCAACAGCTAAAACCAAGGGAGGATGAAATCCGGAAACTTTGAGTACTCCAAAGGGAGGTCCCACCAAAATAGACAAATAATGAAGTTGGTATTCTGGAATTGTAGAGGGTTGGGAATAAGAGACAGGGAAGAAGTCGTCAAGTAGTTGTTAAATATGGAAAATTCTTTAATCCTCCTAATCTAGGAGACTAAATTCCAGGATAAAGAGATGCAGGAAATAGGAAAGAAGATATGGAAAGCAAGTAAACTAGTAGGTGTAAGCTAGAGAGGAGTGTCTGGAGGCATTTGTATTATGTGGGACAATGACAAATTGGAATTAGTAAATAAAAATCAAACTCAACATTGGATATCTACAATACTAGTAAGTACTGAAACTAGATTACATTTTCATATATTTAATTTATATGTTCCAACGCATAATAGAGAAAAGGAGGAATGTTGGCAATCCATAAAAGGTGAAAAAAAATATGTAAGGATAACATTATATTAGCAGGAGATCTTAACACTGTCCTTTCTTCGAAAGAGAAAAGGGGAGGATCCAATGCTAGGTATCTCTCTAGAGGATATATAGAAGAAATAATATCAGAGTGGGATTCGATGTATATCAATCCAAATAAAGGGAAATATACTTGGTCTAATATAAGATTAGGAATAGGGAACATTTCTGGTAGACTTGATTGATTCATAATCAGTGGTAATTATCTCAAGAATGATTTGGAAATTTCTTCTTATATCATTTCCTCTGCAACCTCAGATCATAATCCTATAAGTCTTGTTCTACTTCCAAGAGAAAATTATGGGCCTCTTCCCTTCAAGTTTAATCCTCTATGGCTCAATCAACCTGAGGATAATGAAGTTATAAAAAAAGTTGGAAATGGAAAGTGGAAGGCTCTCCAAGATTCATATGGGAGTCAAATATTAAAGCTATTAAGTATGCTTTAAAGGATTGGGAAAAAAATAAATATTCCGATCTTTCTGCCGAAGAAAAAAAAACATCATTATGATCAACTAACTACAATCCAAAACCAGATTGAAGAAGGAAATTTGCAGCTGATACTTGAGGAAAAATAAGCTAATTTAAATCTTCATAAACTTTACTGAAAAGAGGAAGAAAAATGGAGATTGAAATCAAGAAGCTTGGGGTTGAAATCTAGAGATAGGAATACAAATTTTTTCCATAGACAATCTAAATCTAGGCAAAGTAGAAACAATGCTAAATAAATAACTAATCAACAAGGAAGAAGAATAAGTGAGTGTAAAGAAATCAAGGATGAGGCATATCTGCATTTTAAAAATCTACTGTCAAAACATGAAGAAATTGATGATGAGACTACTAAGGAATTGACTGATAATATTCTAACTTTAGTTACTCATTTGGATAATCTTGATCTATGCAAAGAAATAGAGGAGAATGAGGTCAGATTGACTATATGGGATCTAGAACTGGATAAAGCTCCAGGACCAGATGGTTTTTCAATCTCTTTCTACATGAAATTTTGGGGGTTAATAAAGTATGATTTGTGTACGATGATCAAATGGTCCTTAGAAAAAGGTAAATTGGTAGGTAGCACAAATTCTTATTTTTTGGCCTTAATCCTAAAAGAAAAGAATCCAGAATCCTTTTCAAGATTTAGGCTAATCTCATTATGCAACTCCTCCTATAAAATCATGGCAAATATTTTATCCAATAGAATTAAACTTCGCTTGGACAAACTAATCTATGATAATTAGGGTGGATTTATTACAAAGAGGAATATTTTGGATACTATATTTCTTGTCCATGAAGCAATTCATTCAAGTATGGATAGGAATGAAAGAGGGAAGGTGATTAAAATGGATATGTAAAATGATTTTGACAGAGTGAGACACTCGTTTCTCTTCTCAGTCCTCCTTAAATTTGGTTTTTCATATTTGTTCATAAAGTGGATTAATGCTTGTATATCACCTCCATGGATAGCTCCCTTGGTCAAAGGAAGACCCACTAACTTCTTCTAGAGAGAAAGAGGATTGTGACAGGGATTCCCTCTCTCTCCAATGTTATATATTCTTCTGGCATATCTAGCATATATTCTTCTGGCATATTCTCTAAGAATAAGGTTAGATCATGAAAGAAGTTTAGGCTACCTTCCCATAATTATAATAGCTATAGGGGTTAAAGAACTAAATTATTCTCAGTTTTTTTGATGATGCACTACTTTTAGGTGATGCTTTAGGTTTTATTGCTAAGAGATTTAGGAATATTATGGACAAGTACCTTAGTGCTTCTAGTGGTGAAACAAACAAGCACAAATGTTGTGTATATGGATGGAATCTGTCAGCATCAAACCTCAAGAACATTGCTAATAAATTAGGATTTGTGGCAAAGCATGAGTGGAATTCTTTCATTTATTTAGGCATCCCTATCTTTTTGGGGTGACCATTCCCTTCGGATTGGAAATTAGTAATTGAAAAAATAAGAAATAAAATGGATCACTGGGGAACTCTATGGTTAAATTCAGCAGGTAGGGTGGTTATGATCAAATATGTTATGTCCTCTTTAGCAATAGATCAAAACTCCATATTGTTAGCACCAGTCAATATTACAAATCATATCGATAGAATTCATTGGTAGTTTTTGTGGCAAGGGGGTAAAGCCAATGGAAGTAAATTTCACTTGATTAAATGGGATCAGGTTTTGGATTAAATGGGATCAGGTTTTGGAACCTTTTAACAAAGGAGGATTAGCAAGAAGAGATGCAAGATCTTTAAACAAGCACTTGGTGCTAAAATTCTTCTAATATAGCATTCATTTAAGAGATGCATTTGCTAATATAGCATGTAACCTTTATCAAGGAATTTTTTTATCAACGGAGTGGATTCAAGCCATTGCAATATTCCATAATATTTTGCTTGTTTAATGATCAAATTGCATCATCATAAGCTGCATCCGACCGTGGTCATGTATAAAATCAAGGATAGATTCATTAGCTCTGTTGTTAATGCTTATCGGATCGTTCATGAGAGAAGGAATATCATGGGATTGCTTCTGTCTTTCACAGTATGGGGAGGGATGCATCTGGATATGGAAATATTTTGCAAAACAATGTCTCTTAAATGGAGTATTTTATCATTTGTGAACTTTCTCGTCCTGATCAGGAACCCTTTGGAGTATGTGTGGTTTGTAATACAATGGAATGCTATGGATTTCAATGATTTCAGGGATCATTATCTTATCCTGGGAGATATTGCTTAGAAATAATGGAGCACTATTCAGTTAGCGTAATTTGTCGCTATATTTAGAATGTAGATCATGTTTTTCTGGTTGTTTCTTGTAACCTCCTAAACAGAGGAACCCTATATTATCTTGTAATCTGGTCTTGATTTAATACGAGATTGCGTGAGCCATCTTGGTATTTTTTGGTTCGTTGCTTGATCCTCTATTTTTGAGTTGGTATTAGAATAGGCAGGGGAGGCAGACTAGCAAGTTTCAGAGCACAGGTAGGATCAGTGGATCTGCAGAAGCCGTAGCCAGGAGAGGCAGAATGCCCAGCGCAGGAGGAAAGTGTTTGGAGTTGCACCGCAATGCAATTGAAGAGAGGCGGGGAGCCTACAGGGTGTAGGGAAGTGTGTTGGCTGCACTGCAACACAATTGCAAGGAGGCAGGGCGTCTGCAGGGTGTAGGGAAGTGTGCTAGGGCATTTCTCATTTCTTGGTCATTCACACGATTGTCTTACTCCGGTTCGGATCTGAGTCTGTTGACTAATTGGATAAGTAGATAGTGGCAAGGATGGAAAATCCACTTGCTGAAACTTACCTCAACGAAGCCAATAAACTAGATGGCTTGAATTGCATCAATTGGAAATTCAAAATGCAGACCTTGATAGAAGGTTATGGTATATGGACGATTGTGAAAGTCGATGAAGCGAAACCTGATGCAACTGCAGGTGCTACACCAGCACAGATCCAAGATTGGGATAAGCGCGAGAACAAAGATAAGGTATTGTTGCATATGTCTGTTAAAGATAGCATAATTCCACATATTAGAGATGCTACAAATTCTTCTGCAACGTGGAAAGTGATTAAAAATTTGTATGAGACTAGCAATACAAATCGTATTCTTTTCCTGAAAACTAAATTGCTAAGTATTAGAATGGATGAAAGTGAATCTGTTAGTTCATTTCTGGGTCGAATTAAAGAGGTGAAAGATAATCGAGGAAACATGGGAGAGACAGTTTCTAGCACTAATCTTGTCACAATTACCTTAAATGGTATGCTAGAGGACTATCAGATGTTTACAACAATTCTTGCAGCAAGGGAGAAACCCCCTACTTTTGAAGAATTGGTAGGCATTTTACAGCAAGAGGAAGAGACCCACGGGAATTAGATCGGAATTCAAAATTAGCACTGTGGTCAAAGAAGAGACCCACAAGAGGAAGATCAGGAGAAGGAAGTAGAGGAGCTAATCCATCGTAGAGAAAGAAATTTCCAAAGCAGAATCAAGGTATGCCATCTAACAGAAACAAGCCAAAGTGTTGTTTTTATTGTGGTCGACCTGGACATCATATTAGAGGCTGTCAGAAGAAAAAGAGTGATGAAGCTAGGTATAAACCTAGAAAACATTCAGGTCATTATGCATAAGAGTCTTCCAATCATGATCTCAGATTGTTTATTGCTAGTGATGATATTGTTGACACCCCGAATTTTGTTTCACGGTATCTTAAACTTTTTTTTTCCAACGCTGCTTTGTTTGCTAAAACTGATTATGTTGATGCATGGTTTGTGGATTCCGGATCATCTGTACACATGACATGTAATAAGAAGTGGTACGTTAATTTCAAATAAAAATATAATGGTGCCAGCATTTATCTTGGTGATAACCGCACTCATCAGATCAAGGGATACGGAGATATATTAGTAACATTGCTGAATGATACTGTCTGACACATTCACAATGTTGTGTATGTGCCAGGGATAAAGAAGAATTTAATCTATGTATCTACCATTACAGATCAGAACTTGAAGGTTGAATTCTTCAAGAATTATTGCATAGTGAAGGATCTGCTAGATCAATACAGAACTGTTGCTACAAGAGTCAGAGCAGGTGGGCTATACAAACTTGATGTTACCAGCAAGGATCATCAAGCACTCACTACTATGACTATGCCAACAGAGAGTCTTTGGCATCAAAGGTATGGTCACGTCAATCATCATGATTTATTGTTATTACAAAGACAACATATGGTTGAAGGACTCCCAATGTTAAAAAATGAGAATTTTACTTGTGAAGGATGTGCATTAGGAAAGATGCACAAAGATGAATTCCCCTCTAATCTTGATAGGAAAAAGAGAGATGTGTTAGATCTTGTGCATACTGATGTTTGTGGACCTATGCAGACAAGGTCTTTAGGAGGTGCATTTTACTTTCTGTTATTTATTGATGATTGCATGAGATACACATGGGTTTATTTCCTTCGAGGAAAAAGTGATGTTTTTGAGTACTTTAAAGAATTCAAAACCATGGTGGAAAATCAAATAGGAAAAACTATCAAAAACCTCCATTCAGATCAAGGGGGAGAGTATAAAATAGGATACTTCATCAAATATTGCAAATACCATGGAATAGTACAGCAGTTTACAGTACCTCACACTCCACAACAGAACGGAGTTGCAGAAAGGAAAAACATAACTTTGGTACAGTGTGCACACAGTATGATGAAAGGTAAGAATCTCTTGAATGCATTTTGGTTTGAATCCATAAGTACTACAGTTTATTTAAAGAATAGAAGTCCAACAAGGTGTCTTGCTAATATCACTCCTTTCGAAGCCTTGTATGGTTCCAAACCTGCAGTTCATAATTTGAAAGTATTTAGGTGTAAAGCTTTTGCACATATTCCAAAGGAGAACAGGAAGAAATTGGATGCTAAATCCATTAAATGTATTTTCAAAGGATATTGTTTTGAATTCAAAGCATACAAATTGTTTGATCCTTATACTCAAAAAGTATTTGTGAGTAGAGATGTACTTTTCCACGAGCAGGAAGCAGGAAATCATGACAACAACAGTCATGAAAAATGGCATATATTTCTTCATGACGAAGTCAAAGAAGAGCAACAGCAACAACAATCACAATTGCAACAGCAACCATAGCAGCAACAATCACAATTGCAACAACAACCACCACAACATCATCCACAACCGTAGCGACAACAACAGTAGGTAGAAGGACTTAGTGATATGGACACATCAAGCAGTCAGAGTTCACAAAGTGAGGAAGAAAACAGTCATTTGAGAAGATCTTTACGACAGATTCGGCTTCCTGATAGATATCGAGACTATGCCCTAATGAGTAGCATTTCAAATGTCACTAAACCCATGAGTTTTAATGAAGCAAATGAACATGATGAATGGCGAAATGCAATGGAGGAAGAATATGAATCTATAATGAAAAAAAATACTTGGGAATTGACTGAATTGCCTAAACATAAAAATCCCATTGGATGCAAATGGATATACAAAACTAAGTTTAAAGCAGATGGTAGTATAGAAAAATTGAAGGCTAGATTGGTGGCAAAGGGGTATTCACAAATAGAGGGCACTGATTATGCTGAAACATTTGCACCAGTAGCTAAATTGAATACTATCAGATTGTTAATTGCTTTAGCTACAAAATACCAGTGGAAGCTACACCAATTAGATGTTAAATATGCTTTTCTGAATGGTGAGTTAAAGGAAGAGGTGTACCTTACTAAAACAGAAGGGTTTGTGGTACATGGGAAAGAACACTTAGTGTGTAAACTAAAGAAAGCATTGTATGGACTAAAACAGGCACCTAGGTCATGGTATGAGAAGATAGACTCTTTCTTTCTTCAACATGGTTTTATGAGGAGCAAAAGTGATTTAAATTTGTATACCAAGGGCATATAGTATTGATTTCCTTATATGTTGATGATTTAATAATTACAGGAAATGCAGGGAAATTAATTGATGAAATAAAGGAGCAGATGTCACAAGTTTTTGAAATGAAAGATCTTGGTGAGTTACATTATGTTATCACTCCAGGAAGCTCTCCTAGGTTGTATTTCAGAGATGCCTGGTAACTTAAACTTATCTTGAAAGAAGGGGTTTATTTGGATCAAGTTGGATGACAGAGATCAAAATTTACATGCTCAAAACATACATAGAGACGTTCAGACAAACAAGGCTTTGACTACGGGTGTTCAGAGGGTTGATAAAATATAAAGGGAGTGAATCCTTATCGTGTTTAGCAAACTCATACACAGAAGTATGTATATGAATGGCCAAGCACAACAAATAAATGACATATATGTTCAGTTCTCAAATACAGAGACAAGATTATAGCTCTCTAGCATAGACAAATGAACATACACGAAATAAACCATCGACTACGAGTGCAAAAATATGAAAGCAAATAGTAAAAGAAGCTTATATATCTGAGAAGTCACTGAAAGTCTGAGAATACAAATATCAATAAGTCTCTCCAAAATCGAACCCTTGTTCTACATGAGTTCCAGGCTTTATATCCTTTACAACATCTCCCCAGATCCTAAGAAGCTAGGTCGAATTTACTCCAGATGGAAAATACAAAATGTTTTTCAACAAACCAGAAAAAATCATTTTTAATTGCCCAGACTGCTGAAAAATGGGGCTCAGAGATGCATTCGATTCTCCAGCTATGTGTGATCCGGATTTATGTGGGAACGAAACAAAAGATAGCATATACAGAATCATATACAAAGATATATTGCAAGAACACAATGATACAGTAAACACATATTCTATTAAATAGCAGAAATAGAACAGACTGTAAAATACAATAGATGGAATGGTGGTAGCTATCTCTGAGAAGAGATGTGGCCTCTATGCTCATTCGGGCCAAGATGAAATACAAAGAGAGGCCGAAAGGGCCTATTTATCATAAGCATGAGGGAAAGAATCCCAAACATCCAAAAACCTAACCCTAGAAGATGAACTGTCATAAAGTTTGCGGCCCCAAAGTGGTTAGTTGAACAGTCAACTTCTCGGGGTCATAACTTTTGCATACGATCTTCGTTTGGGGCGCTCGGTAGCTCATTGGAAATTTCTATCTGAGATTTACAACTTTCAACTGGGGCTAAATGGGTACCGTTGGAAACCATTTGGCCCCCCAAATCTCCAGAAAAGGTCGTTTAGGGCCTCAAAATGGCCCCGGAAGTTTAGGACCCGAAAAATCGTAGAAAAATTACTAGAAAATTGGCAAAACGGGAAACCGTTTTGAGCCAGTGGAATAGGTGGGTGGCCACCGATATCCTCCTGGATCAATCCTCCCTCCTTAGCAAGCAATGGTATCCATTGAGTTAAATCCCTTATCATATGTCGAACTGTGTGTTGAGTTGCGCTCCTAGTGCGGTGTTTGTTGAAGCAGAAAGGTTGCCTTCCTTTGACATCTTCAGAGGGTTGTAATTGTTGTTGATGGAAGCGCTGGAGCTGTTCAATAGTTTTGGTTGTTGTGGTATCCTTGGTATGCACCGGTGTGGATGGTTTCTTTTTGGAGGGGCCCCTTGAATGCATGGCCTTGCACTGTAGAGGTACCCGAATAGGCGATGTTGCACTAACTTTGTATTTTTCTTGTTTCTGCTGAGTAGAAGGATAATCTGCAGAGGTTGTGGATGTATCTGCGATCTGATGTTCACCTTTAGTGGCATTTGCGAATAGGGAAAATTTCCCAGTGTGGGAGATTATCTTCCTACCCTGCTTGGTTGGGGTAGGTGAAACTGTCTTTGGTATCCGATAGAGTTGTCCTATCAAAGTTACAATGACACTGCGAGGTCGGGATTCATATACAGCATGACGCTTCCACATATATGGTTGTCCTAAGAGAACATCACATACTTCAAGTGGGGCCACATCACATAATACCTCATCTTTGAAGGGCTTGATGCCATATGGTAGGCGACATTGGTGACTGACAAGGATCCTTCATCCTTGGCTTAGACATCCAATGGTGTATGGTTGTGGGTGTGGCATTATTGGTAGCTCTAATCTCTTGATGACTTCTTCTAAGATCAGGTTCTTCTGGCTGCCGCTGTCCACAACAAAGTGTAGGGGAATTCCCTTCACCCACATTTGTGAGTGCAAAAGGCGCTCCTCTGCCTCCGACTCTTCAAGCTCCTCTGGCTGAATCTGTGTGGTGGCAACAACGGTACTCGGTTCTGCACCAATGATCTGATTCCCTTTTTGCGCGGCTGTGAAATTAGGTTCTAAGTCAGAATCGGAACTGGGATTTGATTCTGAAGCTTTGATCTCAGCCTCCATTGACTGTTTTGAGCGACATTCATCAGTGTTGTGCCAGGGAATTTTTTGGAACTCGCACCACTTCCCGGTGTCCTTCTTTGTCTTTTCTTTACCCTTCTTCGCTTGTGGTTGGGACTGGTTGTCCTTTTCCTGCCTCGTGTTCTGCGAGCCAGAGTTTCCCTTGCCCTGCTTCTGCGCAGGTCCGAAGTCACGCTTGTTCTTTTGCTGAAATTTTTGCTCGATTTTGACAGCATATCGATAGGCGGATCCGAGTAAAGAGATTTCTAGGAAATCCATCTCTGTTTGTATGTACTGGTGTAGGCCACTGTGATATTTCAGTACTAGGTGTCTCTCGGAGTCCTTGATACCCAGCTTTGTGCGCGAGGTATGAAAGTTGTTGGTGTACTCCGACACCGTTTGGTCCCTCTCTTGGTGCAGAATGGTCCATTTTGTGTACTGGTCATCATAGTTTCCAACAGGGTAATATTGTTCCTTGACGGCATCTATAAAAGAGGCCCAAGTGGGATTGGAATATTCAAACAATCCTGACTCGTCTGATGAGTTTTTCTCACAATACGTTTCCCACCAATTTTTGACATGGGGGACGGCCTTAAGGAGCGCAAAGATGATCTTTTCCCTATTCGAAAATTGGTGGACAGAGAAATAACCTTCTAGTAGATTCAACCATTTATCTAGGGCATCGACATCGATATGGCCTTCAAATAAAGGAATATCAAAACTAACTTGTACCTCGAAGGGAGTCGTATCTCTGAAATGGTTGCTCATTGAGGGTGCATTTGCCACTGTTGGCATGCATCGAAGGATCTGGGTGAAATTATCCATCATCTCGTTCCTCTGTTGCACGAGGGCTTCCTCGAGCAACAACTTGATAGGATCTACTGCTTCGTCGTCTCTCTTTTCTTCTGCCATGGGAGGCCGTTTGGGGCAGCGAGAGTGGTCTTCCCCAAGTGAAACTAGTTTGAAACCCAACTCTCTGTATCCTGACCTCGTCAGGGACATGCACCGAGAAACAATCAAAGAGCAGACCGCTCTGATACCACTGATTCGGATTTATGTGGGAACAAAACAAAAGATAGCATATACAGAATCATATACAAAGATATATTGCAAGAACACAATGATATAGTAAACACATATTCTATTAAATAGCAGAAATAGAACAGACTGTAAAATACAATAGATGGAATGGTGGTAGCTATCTCTGAGAAGAGATGTGGCCGCTATGCTCATTCGTGCCAAGATGAAATACAAAGAGAGGCTGAAAGGGCCTATTTATCATAAGCATGAGGGAAAGAATCCCAAACATCCAAAAACCTAACCCTAGAAGATGAACCGTCATAAAGTTTGCGGCCCCAAGGTGGTTAGTTGAACAGTCAACTTCCCGGGGTCATAACTTTTGCATACGATCTCCATTTGGGGCGCTCGGTAGCTTGTTGGAAAGGTCTATTTGAGATTTACAACTTTCTATTGGAGCCAAATACGTGCCGTTGGCAAACATTTGGCCCCCCAAATATCCAGAAAAGGTCATTTAGGGCCTCAAAACAGCCACGGAAGTTTAGGACCCAAAAAACCGTAGAAACATTACTAGAAAATTGGCAAAATGGGAAACTGTTTTGAGCCAGTCGAATAGGTGGGTGGCCACTAATATCCTCCTGGATCAATGTGATACGTGTGTGTAAACTGAAAGAGCTTATTGTGCAATGATTTTTTGTGAGAAAAAACCTCTCTCAGATCTTTGAAACGCGTTTTGGTTTTCCCGAGATCTACATTTCAAAAACATGTGTCAAATAGGCAGATTCTGGGATCCGAAAATTGGGGCTCAGTGATGGATTCGATTCTCTCAATATGCAACACCTGTAGGAAAATGGGGAGATTTTATTGTTCTATGACATGTTAGGAACAAAAACCTCCGAGCAGTTTGCAAAAAGATTCTCCAGATGCTCAAAATTATCATTTGAAGATGATGACTCGGGACAGTAAAAAACGCCACATTTCTTCATTATTTCCATCTTGCTAGCACCTTCGAAACTGGAACAGCACATTGAAACAGATCCTATTAATTAAAACCTTCACTTAGAAACCATCCTCATGCCCTTTAGAATGATAAAACTTGGATCTGTGCAAAAATGACAATTTCCTGTGATTTTTAGGCTTTCGGTAGCTAGTAGTTCTGAGCTTGATTTCTGTTAGCTACCGAAAGCTCTGTTTCGGTGGCTAATGAATCAATCTGACATGTTTTCCTAAGCCACCGAAACTGCAAAAACTGACCTTCCCTTAGCTTGAAGGATTTTTCTTAGGAGATAAGCTGCTGAAAACTGGGTTTTTTGGTAGCTAATGAACAATCAATATGTTTGCCCAAGCTACCGAAAACTCTATTTGATATCAACCTGCAAAATTTAACAAAACTGTGTTTTCTGGTTTCTGTTAATCCTCCTTCTACTACTTTCCCTCGTCCTGGGATGAATCCAGACTGTTAGCTATGCTAATTGTTGCCACTGCCAGGGTTTCAAGCTTGGATTGTTTCTGAGTTTTACGAAAGGTCCTCCTATCTCTTAGTATCTCAATTTGTCTAGTTAACTTGATGTTTTTAGTGGATCAGGGATCAATTCATGATTGCACCGAATGCTTAATCAGCTCGCGATCTGTTTCTCTTTGTTCTTTCGGTAGTTAAGGAATGATGAATCCCCTTTAGATTTCACATCTGAGCCCTTGATTAGACATCTCCACCATTTGAAACCGACTTAATTTTGGTAGCCGATGATTTCACCTTTGACCATGTAAGCTACCGGAAAGTATTGAGAATGCCTCTGCTTTCGGTAGCTTCGAACAATTTTTCTTTTGACTTGTAAGCTGCCAAAACTTACCTTTCGGTGGCTAATGAACACCATCGTATTCACCCAAGACATCGAAAACTGCCCCCTGACTCACGTTGTATGTCCTTTCACTTTCGGTAGCTAGGAGAGCCTCGAAAATTTTGTTTAAGCTGCTGAAAGCAGGGATTTCGGTAGCTTAGGAACCGTTTTAAATAAGTGCTTAGCTACCGAAACCTGTCTTTTCAAATTTCTGAAATGAAAACCCAATCAAACGTTTTTCAAACTTTATTACATGCATAAAGCTATAAAAAATGAGCCTTAAAAATTTAGAAATGAATTTTCAAATGACCTCCCATCATCTAAAATTGATCAACTCGATGAAATTACTTGGGGAGATAACATCTGGCTCCTACTCAGGGATGAAATCCTCCCTGTGAGGTTTCAAGAACCACAAATATGATGCCTTTTCTGGATAAACAAAATATAGAACCTAGTCTAGTGCTCCATTGGTCATGGAGTCATTTAAAATGCCATCAAATCTCTACAAACTATCCACAAATGTTCAACTGCAAACCTGCTAGCAAGGCCTTGCATCCATTGGGCTATGGAGTCTAAAATGATGCTTTCAAAACCTGATCAAATCTTGCACCCCTACTCATCATTTGAAACCGAACTAATCCTGCCACTAGTGTCTTATATCCATTGGGCATGGAGTCAGTAATACAACCATCCTCTGAACACCTTTCAAGAGTTGTCTTTATTCACACAAACTAACTACTATTTCTGCTACAAACTGGAAGTAAAGAAAATGCTCAGGAAACGAGCTTATTCCCTACACTAGTCTACTCTAACTGGATCTGCAATTGGGTTAGGTAAATGCTAACTTCCATAAAAGCCATTCAAACAATTTAAAAACTGAAGAAATCTCATCTTTATCACTGATTAGTAGCTGGTGTCTGAAATGTAATAGTAATGATAAGAATTTATCTAGGAAACCATTCTTACCCATAAACAATGGCAAGCTGAGGAAATTTGAAATCTTCAAGTTTTCTAAAATGTATAACTCCATGAATGTTGTCACTGGATCCTTAAAAGGAAAATCAGAAACATACTAGTCTTATGGAAACAACTGCACATCTATGGCAGCCTCTTGCTCAACCATGACAGTTCCCATGCTAGAAGACTGACCACCTTCATGTTCCCTTGAGCTCAGATCTTGATTATTAATCATCACAACTTTCTCTTCAAAAATGTGCTCAGAAGCTAATGATAAAATAGTGTTAAAATCATATGAATAAGGATCAGTTAAAAACATATAATTACCTATGCAATCTTCAGTTGTCATAGGCTCATCCAGATTAGCAAACTGCTCATAACATTTTGACTCATACCTGTTTCTATAGCACTCAACAGACGTTGAAGGAATTGATTCACAATCTGAAAAATATTTAACTACTTGCTGCTGCCCTGAAACTGCCTCATAGTCATTACCTTTCTGCTAAAAAATGACTGCTCCTCTGCTGGAAGATTGATGCCCTTATTGTGTTTTTGAGAGCAACTTGTGATCATCCAAAATAGCAGTCTTTTCCTCTTCATACTATTGTTCCATATCTGTTTCAAACTCATCATTTTATTGTTCAAAATATGAAATGTACTGACAATTCCCTTGTTCATATGTATGCATATTTTCAAAGCAATCCCGCATTCTGATCCACCTGGATACATGGATATTCTCTTCTACCTCGTGAGCATCTTCAAACAATTGTGTTAAGGATGAAGACTTCCTTTCTAACCGAAGAAGAACTAAATCTGAATGCTGATCCATAACATAATATATCATGGCAGTAATTTCTGTAGGTCGGATCTCCAAAGGCATGTCATGATACATGGAGTAAAACCTTCGATTGAAAATAGGAAAAGCTTCACTCTGCTCTCTCTTCAAAGCATAAAAATCAGTAAGGTATGAATCAAGTGATTTGTATTCTCCCCAGTACTTCAAAAAATCATTAGAAAACTCGATCCAAGAACCAATAGAATCGGCTCTCAGACCCTTAAACCATGCGGCAGCATCTCTGATCAAAGACTTGGAGAAAAATATCATAATCACATCTTCATGAACAATCTCAAATCGCTCAACAAAATCCTCAAAGGATTCCAAGTGCCTTTCCGCTGAAACTTTATTCTCTCCAGAAAAATAGGGAAGATATTTATAACAGTCAAGAGGATAAGGATGAAGGGGATAAGGCAGCCTCAAAGGCTTGAACATCTTCATCCTAATTTTGGTTTGAAAATCAGTGGGTTGCTCATGAGGGAAAACAGGTTTATTACATGGTTTAGCAGTAATAATAGTAGGTGCTGAAGTCTGAGTAGACTTGGAATCAATCTCAATCTCTACAAAATCAGAAGAGTGATCAAATGCAAGAGGAATTGGAATACAAAACTCATATTTAAGAACAGGTTGTGATGAGGATATTGCATCAACATCTATAATATAGGGCTGCAGGATTTCCTCTTCTTCTGAAGATGGATAAATGAAAGTAGGATGATAGTTTTCTGAATATACAAAACAGAAAATGATTCTCTTTACATGCAGAGGGAACAACATGAAAGAGTTGATAAAAATAACAACACTTCATGAAGTAGGCTAATAAACTGATACCTAAATTTGGAGTTCAACCTCTTCATCTTCTATCAATCGGATCCTCCCCAGTGGAGTCTTATTATACTCAGATGAATCATGGAAATAAAAAGGCTTTGTAAATCTGCCCTAGCAACAGGGCTAGATCATTTTCTTCTCCTTTTGCAAACAAATCTTGGAGAACAGATTCTACTATAGGCAAACTGGTATGAGTATAAGAATAGAGTTTTCTTGTTTTGTTTGCAAAGATTTTAGAGAAGAGGAACAGTCCTCTTCAAGGGAAGATTGTTCAACTACTTTCCCTAACCTATGTACAGAAAAATTCTCAAGAAAAGGATTTATAACAATAGAATCTAATGAAGGCACGTCACCCTTTGGATTCCTTGATTCAACTACAGTTTTCTGAGAACAATAAGCTTCAACAAAAGTAGACTTAATGGAAGGTGTTCTAGGTATAGATAAAGAAACAGTACCTCTTGAGATACATGATCTAGATGTCCTTGCTGCTATGGAAGTTTGCCTTTGTAGAAATCTTCCACTTCTTATAATCTTCTTTGGGTCTGCAACAGGTGTTGTTGGTGGCCTCTCTTGATTTGCTCTGGTATGAGCCCTTCTCGGAGCCACAGTTCTTCAATGGAGTCGCCAGATAGAAAATTTCAACCAATAAAGTGTCCAAGCTTTGTCTATCATCAAAGCTGGATCTATGTCATCTCCCAAGGAAGCTGAGCGTCAATCTCCTCTCCCCGGCAACGGCGCCAATTTGTTATCACTCCAGGAAGCTCTCCTAGGTTGTATTTCAGAGATGCCTGGTAACTTAAAATTATCTTGAAAGAAGGGGTTTATTTGGATCAAGTTGGATGACAAAGATCAAAATTTACATGCTCAAAACATACATAGAGATGTTCAGACATGCAAGGATTTGACTACGGCTATTCAGAGGGTTGATAAAAGATAAAGGGAGTGAATCCTTATCGTGTTTAGCAGACTCATACACAGAAGTATGTATATAAATGGCCAAGCAGCACAAATAAATGACATATATGTTCAGTTCTCAAATACAAAGGCAGGATTACAGCTCTCTAGCATAGACAAATGAACATACATGAAATAAACCATCCATAGCGAGTATAGAAATATGAGGAAAAGAAATATGAAAGCAAATAGTAAAAGAAGCTTATATATCTGAGAAGTCACTAAAAGTATGAGAATACAAATATTAATAAGTCTCTCCAAAATCGAACCCTTGTTCTACATGAGTTCCAGGATTTATAGCCTTTACAACATCTCCCCAGATCCTAAGAATCTAGGTCGAATTTACCCCAGATGGAAAATCCAAAATGTTTTTCAACAAACCAGGAAAAATCATTTTTAATTGGCCAGACTGCTGAAAAATGGGGCTCAGAGATGCATTCGATTCTCCAGCTATGTGACACCTATGTATAAACTGAAATAGGTTATTGTGCATTGATTTTTTGTGAGAAAAATCCTCTCTCAGATCTTTGAAACTCATTTTGGCTTTCCCGAGATCTGCATTTCAAAAACATGTGTCAAACAGGTAGATTCTAGGATCCGAAAATTGGGGCTCAGTGACGGATTTGATTCTCTCAATATGAAACACCTGTAGGAAAATAGGGAGAGTTTATTTTTCTATGACATGTTAGGAACAAAAACCTCTAAGTTTTTTGCAAAACGATTCTCCAGACGCTCAGAATCGTCATTTGAAAATGATGACTCGGGATAGTAAAAAACGCCACATTTCTTCATTATTTCCATCTTGTTGGTACCTTCGAAACTGGAACAGCACATTGAAACAGATCCTATTAATTAAAACCTTCACTTAGAAACCATCCTCATGCCCTTTAGAATGACAAAACTTGGATCTGTGCGAAAATGACAATTTCCAGTGATTTTTAGGCTTTCGGTAGCTAGTAGGTCTGAGCTTGATTTCTGTTAGCTACCGAAAGCTCTGTTTCGGTGGCTAATGAATCAATCTGACATGTTCTCCTAAGTCACCGAAACTGCAAAAACTAACCTTCCCTTAGCTTGAAGGATTTTTCTTATGAAATAAGATGCCGAAAATTGGGTTTTTTGGTAGCTAATGAACAATCAATATGTTCGCCCAAGCTACCGAAAACTATGTTTGATATCAACCTGCAAAATTTAACAAAACTATGTTTTTTGGTTTCTATTTAATTCTCCTTCTGCTACTTTCCCTCGTCCTGGGATGAATCCAGACTATTAGCTATGCTAATTGCTGATGCTGCCAGGGTTTCAAGCTTGGACTGTTTCTGAGTTTTAGGAAAGGTCCTCCTATCTCTTAGTATCTCAATTTGTCTAGTTAACTTGATGTTTTTAGTGGATCTGGGATCAATTCATCATTGCACTGAATGCTTAATCAGCTCGCGATCCATTGCACTTTGTTCTTTTCGGAGGTTAGGGAATGATGAATCCCCTTTAGATTTCACATCTGATCCCTTGATTAGACATCTCCACCATTTGAAACCAACTTAATTTTTGTAGCCGATGATTTCAGCTTTGACCACGTAAGCTGCCGGAAAGTATTGAGAATGCCTCTGCTTTCAGTAGCTTCGAACAATTTTTCTTTTGACTTGTAAGCTGCCAAAACTTACCTTTCGGTGGCTAATGAACACCATCGTATTCGCCCAAGCCACCGAAAACTTCCCACTGACTCACGATGTATGTCCTTTCACTTTCGGTAGCTAGGAGATCCTCGAAAATTTTGTTTAAGCTGTCGAGCTTAGGGACCGTTTTAAATAAGCGCTTAGCTACCGAAACCTGTCTTTCGAAATTTCTGAAATGAAAACCCAATCAAATGTTTTTCAAACTTTATTGCATGCATAAAGATATCAAAAATGAGCCTTAAAAATTTACAAATGAATTTTCAAATGACCTCCCATCATCTAAAATTGATCAACTCGACGAAATTATTTGGGGAGATAACACATTACTTCCTAGGTCTTGAAGTTTAGAGAAAAGAAGACCAAACTTTTGTTTTTCAAAGTAAGTATGTCAGAGAAGTACTTAAGAGATTTAAAATGGATCAGTGTAAATATTCTAATGTTCCCATGCAGCAGAATGTGAAACTTTTGTGATGATGGTTCGAAGGAGGTGAATGGTACTATGTATAGACAAATGGTGGGTAGTTTGAATTATATCACCATAACCAGACCTGATATTGCATACTCCGTGAGTGTGTTAAGTAAGTTTATGGCAAAACCTCAAGAAAGCCATTGGAATGCAGCAAAGGAGGTACTCAAGTATCTAAAAGGAACACTTGATTATGGTATTAAATATACTGATGCCTTTGATGTTGAGTTGACAGGTTACTCAGATTTTGATTGGGCTGGAAATCCAGATGATCAAAGATCTACCACAAGTTATGCATTTGGCACAGGATCCAGGATTGTTTCATGGAGCAGTAGAAATCAGCCTACTGTATCTTTGTCTTCCACTGAAGCAAAATATAAAGCCTTGTGTGCAGCAACTTGGGAAGTTGTTTGGTTGAGAAGACTTCTTCAAGATGTTGGGGAAGAACAAAAGGAACCTACAATGATCAAGTGTGATAACCAAAGTTCAATCAAGCTAGCGAATAATCCAATTTATCATTCAAGGACAAAGCATGTTGATGCTCCGTTTCATTTTGTTAGAGAAAAGATGCAATCCAATGAAATTGCTCTTATGTATTGTAATACTAGTGAAAATGGTGCTGATATTTTCACTAAGACTCTTGGAAAGACTAAGTTTGAGTTGTTTAGGGAGATGTTAGGTGTAGAAGTCAATCTATTCTCCATTAAATGGGGGACTTAGAAATAATGGAGCACTATTCAGTTAGCGTAGTCTGTCTCTATATTTAGAATGTAGATCCTATTTTTCTGGTTGTTTGTTGTAACCTCCTAAACAGAGGAACCCTATATTATCTTGTAATCTAGTCTTGATTTAATAAGAGATTGCGTGAGCCATATTGGTCTTTTTTGGTTCATTGCTTTATCCTCTATTTCTGAGTATATTAAGGTAGGTATCTGTCATTATGATAAGAATTTTGGTGTCCATTCTCTTTACTCTGAGGTAGTGGACGAGGGTCGCTTGGGTGTGTTTGATAGCATCCTCATACACCCTGCTTCATTTATATAAATATTAATTTCTTATCAAACCTGTGGCACAAATTATAACCATAGCAGGAAGCAGAATTGGGATATCGGTAGTCATAAGCATTTTGACAGTGGTAAAGAGTATCAGTTTGGAGGCCTGACTGTCTAACGGGAGAAACAGGATGAATACATTACCCACTTCTCTCCACTGATATGTATTAAGGGTAATTTTGAATTTTCTTTTTTTGAACGGGATGGTATTAATCAAGTTCCTCTTTTTTTTGTCAATATTTGGAAGAAAGGTAAAGAAATAATGGAAATTAAAGAACCCAAGATTGACAACAATGAACAATAGGGAATTTTTTATAGCAGGGAAGAAATTTTTAAGATCCTAGTGAAGAGATTAAAGAAATGGGAACAACCATATGATAGGGATCAATTACATCACCATAATACTTATGACTTTCATGAAATGCAACACAAGCAAAAGAGAAGGTGTATGTTAAATGCTGAGATTGAAATTGAATTCTAGAAGATGAAATATATGAAACTGGAGCCAGATATTATTAATTTGCAAAGTAAAATTCAAGAATTTGATAGCTCCAAGGAATTCACTGTTGATCATCTGAATGTTTAAACTTCTGAGGAAAATACGAAAATTAATGCAGAGGATCCTTCTTTCATCTCTGCTCTTTTGAAGACTAATTAACTCTTTGGAACTATTGTAACAAGGTTATGGGGCTAGCTCTTATTTTTCTTTTGCAAATATAAATGCATTATGGTTTTAGGTATTTGTTTTTTATACCAGTAGATCTACATTTTTGGTTGGAACATTAAGAAATGTTTGTATATTCTAGAAAAAACAGGTTTAAGCATGAGAGAATTGCCGAAACTTTCTTTGTTGATTTTCTGTAGAGAAATTTTTGTAACCAAAGGTCTTTCCATCTGAAAGACTTTTTTTTAAGTACTTGTTTATGTTTAAAAAAAGAGAAAATGATTTCCTTAGCTACATTGTATTTGAAATAAAACCCTATCAATGGTATCAATGGGTAGTTACAAGGAATCTTCCGATACTTGGAGTCTATTTAGAAGAGACCTAGAAGCTATATATGTTAAAGTTTGGGAACGATATTACTTTAATCAATTGACAAGAATCAAGCACTTAGGTGATGTGGAAGATTACAATTCAAATTTTCAAGTATATCCATAAGGATAAATAACATAAGTGACCAACATTTGTTAGAAGCTTAGATGTGTGGATTAAAGTAAGACATTGAATATGAGATTTTCTTAAAATAGCTTGAAAATGTTATGAAATCTGTGCAATATATTCTCACCATATTCAAGAAAAAAATAAGTCTACACTAAAGTCTACAAGTGGAACATATGTAGGAAGCAAAGATAGAATTTTTCATCATTGGTAAACACTACCTCAACCTACTCGAATATCACAAAAGGAAATAAATGGATGAAAGATGAGCAAATCAATAATTTTTGGTTGTAATAGAAAATGGTTTAAAGGGCATAAACGTCAAGAAACAAAATTGTTCACTTTGGAGAATAATGATGAGGAAATAGATGCATCAGCAAAAATTGGAGAGGAAGCACTTATGAACAAAAAAAAGGAAGGAACATATGTAGAACTTATGCACAACATTGATCCAAACCAATGTGAAATATTAGTTCATGCCTTGGAAGTTGTGTCAGCATCCCAAACCTTCAAGATTGCAAGTTACATTAAGAAGCAAAGGGTCATAGTACTAATTGATTTAGGAAGTACACATAATTTCATTGATAAAAAATTAGAAGAGTTCCTCAATTAGTTTGTCTATCTAGCGATAATTTTTCAAGTATTGGTTGCTAACAGGGAACTATTGATTGTGGATGGAAATTCCATAACATTAAACTTAGTATGGGAAACTATAATCTATCAAGACCCAGGTTTGTTATTCCCAGTGGAGGAGTAGATGTTGTTCTATAGATTCAATGCTTGAGAACCTTAGGTACAATTTCTACAAACTATAATGAATTATTTATGAGAGTTGAATTGGAAGGAATTCAATATGAACTCAAAGGGTTAAAATCTCCATCTTCTCAGGCCATCAACTCTCATAGAATGGAAAATATCATAAAAAAAGGTTACAATGGAGTTATTGCTAGAATTTACTTCATGGAAGTGAAGCATGAAGATGAATATATTCCAGATGACTTAAAATGTATCTTAGAAAAGCACCATAGAGTATTCTAATATATTCCAAAAATACTATCTCCGTATAGATATCATGAAAATCAAATTGAACTCTTCCTAGAAGTACTCCTCCTAATGGAATCCTCCAACTTATATTCCATGGAATCTTCAATTCCCGTGTGGTTGGAAGAAGCCCTCCATGAATGGAAATAAGATAATAATACTAGAAAGACAATATAATGTCTAAAAGAAGAGAATATCTTTATAGAATGGTTGTGGCCACAAAAACCTCCCCTACTTTTCTACACCCAGGAAGAGAAAAGGAAGGGGCACCATACTAAATTTAGGATTTCCAAGTGTGACTTGGATTGATTTGTAAATGATGAATGATTCAATGGCTTTGTTGATGATATTGGATGATGTTTTTGGCACCCTTGAATGACTCATTCAAGCTCTTTTAGTTTTACTGCTCCCCCCATCATTATTGACTTGGATGCTCTAAGTATCATTTTCATGGTCCTTCATGTTGTTTTTAGTCTCACATTCTTGGTTTCTAGTTGACATATTCAAATCCCTTTTTCGCTTTCTTTGTGTTTTATTAATTTGGTGATCAACAGGGGTTGAGTACATTATGTAGAATAACAAGCAATGGCTAGTGCATTTGGTTATTGGCTTGCTTTTATCGATTGCATATTTAGTGACGTTGTTATATTGATTTTTGAAGACACGCATGACCAAGTCAATTTACACTGCAAGTTCATCAAGTATGTGTTTGTCGGGTTACATGCATCACAATCCTTGCCTCGACATTTATGGAGTAAATAAATGTACTTTGTATGAAAGGATTCTCTCCCCCCTTGTTAGCTCTCTTTAGCATCCATAGGTCACTAGCTAACTCAAAACTGGGTTTCAAAGATGAATCGACCTCTTGCTAAATGTTGGGCATAAAGTTCACTTGTTGGAATAGTCTCACCATCACATCTTGGCTTTGCATGCACTGCATGCATCCAGTCAACAGCAGTGGAGTCTCCTAGCACCTAGTCCCTATTCTGGGCCCCATGGAGCTTGTTTTTGGTCATTATTAGCCCTCCTAGCCACTCATGTGCCCTTGTTTTCATCACTAGATTTACAAGTGCATCCTCCTCCACATATTTAGGAGATCTATCAGTCAGTTCCATGATTTGGGGAACCTTGTGCCCTTGATTGTTTAGTTAACTGACTATATCTCTTAGATTGACTTCCACTGAGTGTGGGAGTGCCCTCCTTGACCACTGATAGCTAATATGCACCCTCCTTGGAGTCTCCTTCCCTATTATTGTTCTCACATGGTTCAGGTATGCTCAGTTCTACTCTTGTTGACTGATCATTAACCATCGATGGCCACTAGACCTTATCGGGAGCTGGTTCCAATGAAAACTAAGCCATGACTTGAGGAGAATTCGAACTCTCCTAGGGGTATCAAATTCATTCTATTGTATTGACATATTTTTTCCAGCTTACAACTAATGAATGTATCAACAACAGTTTCTCACATCTTTTGAGTTTTATGTGTGAATTTGATCATACTTCTTGCTAATTCTTCTCTGCAATTAACAAAGTGAAATTGTGAGGTTTGTTCAAGCTTAGTGATCTACCCCTGTGGAATTTCACATAGTATCATAGCTTGTGAGAGATTTTGAAGTTGCAGCAGTTGCAATAGCTTATTGAGTAGTTATTTTTCAGTAGGGCACCATAAGCCTCTGGATTTCCACAGCAAATCCCGCTGCTATTACCTTGAATTCATTGGACCAATCCAATGAGTTCTATACAGGTGTGAAGGATCCGGATAAAAGTTCCTATTATCTTAAAGCAGTTTTTAATAGAATCTATAACAATCCTCTAGATAAATTTCATTATTTATTGCAGGTTATTCAAAGTTTTTCTGTAGTTGCAGCAGTTTTCTGTAGTTGTAGCATTTTTCTGTAGTACCAGCAATAGATATTCTCCATTTTTCTTGTAGCTATTCTACAACAACTTCCATGAATCTAAAATCAATTCCTCCTCTCTCTCCATTCAACTATGATGAGTGGAAACCAAATATGATAGCATATCTGAAGAGACAAGGTCTTTTTGATATGTGTATTGGTGTTATGAGATATTTTGCTTCCTATGAATAGGAGAATGATTGGCTAAATGATTTTGATATAGCCTTAGGAGAAATATGTATTGCTATGTCTCCTAGTATTCCCTACCTCATTAATACTACTGAACATCCAAGTGATATCTGGACCATATTGGATAGAGAATTTGGAAAGCAGAAGGAAGAGGATCATGCTAGCCATTTTGAGAACAAGCCCAGTGATACCTCCTTAAGTGTTCTCTCTAATTATGTTTCGAACTCAATCATATCACATGATGAAGTTGTTTAAGATGAAGAAAAAGCTCATATTCAACACATAAAATTCATGTTGAAGACATTCCTTCCTCTGTTGCTCTAGAAGTTGAAGACAGTTTCAAATTGTCCCCTTCCCATGTAGCTGATGCAGATGAAAGTGACACAACTGATGAAGTTGATCCTTTTGGAGATATTATCCATTCCTCACTCATGTTCTCAATATATTCTATTTCAAATTCCGAGCAAGATTTGTTAGTTACTACTCTAGAATTTGAAAAGAGATTCGGAATCTCTACTTCCCATGAGCCCACTGATGTGCAGAATGATGATCTACTGAATGTTTTGGAAGTTAAACCAGAGTTTGGAGGTGATGCATTCTCCCTCCTTGATCACATGTTTCCTATGAACTTCTATTTTATCATTGGAACATGTTCTCAAACTTTCATTGAAGATGGAGGACACTACCATTCGCTTGGGTTCAAGTCTCATACACATTTTTGTGATTTTGGTTTTTCTCTCACCCATGTTGGTTCAAAGGAGATCACAATAAACCATCTATCAATTCTTGGAGCTGATTTAAGTTCCATTGATCAGAAGTTAAAGTTTCAAGAGAAATTATATCTGATTGGATTTGATCCTACCTCAGTTGGTCTGAATCACAAGTTCTAGAATGATATTCATATTTTTGGATTTGTTCTCACCATATTTGGTCTGAAGATCAAGTTCAGGAAGCCTCCAGATTCGCTTGCATCCACTGAAGGAGAAATCAAGCACATTTTTTGGGGTCATGATCCACTTCTTCCCAAGAGGAAGATACCTCCTTTTGAAGCATGGATGGGATACAAACCAGATGTATTTCATCTAAGATTATTTGGATCCAAATATTGGGCAAGGGTTCCATCCGAGAAGAGGAGAGATTTAGAGCCACAAAGTAAAGAGTGCATACCAGCTGGTTATGCACTGAGTGCAAAGGCCTACAAAATGTTAGATCTATCTACCATGCATACATTTCTTGAGAGAAGTGTGCAGTTTGATTAATGGCCATTGCATGATTCCCACCATGTCGATGAATATAGCTTTCCAACTACTCCACCACAGCCTATTGAGAAATATAGCGAATCATCCTCTCATGAAAGTTCAGATTCTGACTCCGAAAGTGAAGATGAGTGAATGCTAGATCCAGATCCACAAGAACCTAGAGATCTAGCACCTGAATATCCAACTCCTCTTCCAAGATGGGCTTCCATAACTCTTGAATCTGCCAGTGATATTGTTGGAGATCCATAAGAACCAAGAAGAACTAGATCTAAGTTTCAAAATGCAAGGTGTGCACTATCTCATACAGATCCATGTCTTGCTGACAGATGCTTTCTTATGACTAGATCAGATCCAAAAATTTTCTTTGATGTGTCCCAAGATCCGAGATGGATAGAAGCTATGGATGAAGAGTACCAATCTCTTCAAAGAAATGAGACTTGGGAGCTTGTTTATCTTCCTCCTGGTAGGAAGCTTATTCAATGAAAGTTGGTATACATAACAAATATGGACTTAGATGGAGTCACAAGCAATAACAAGGCTCATTTGATTTCTAAAGGTTTCTCCCAAGTTCATGGGATTGACTATTCAGATACCTTCGCTCATGTTGCAAAGATGGATTCCATTCGTCTTGTTCTAGCTCTTGTTGCATCCAAGCACTGGTAAGTGCATCATATGGATGTCAAGAGTTCCTTTCTTCATGGAGATCTAGAGGAGGATATCTACATGAAGCAACCTGAAGGATACACTAATGATCCTTCACTAGTATGAATGTTGAGGAAGTCCTTGTATGGGCTCAAGGAGACTCCTTGAGCATTGTATGCTAAAATGGACTCCTTCTTATTGCCACAATATTTTTAGAGATGCAAGTCTGATTCAAATGTCTACATGAGACATGATGGTAACTCTCTCCTCCTTATTGTCCTTTATGTTTATGATTTATTGATTACGGGGAGTCTCTCTTCATGTCTTAGATCTATCAAAACAACTTTGCACAACTCCTTCACTATGTCAGATATGGGACTGCTAAAGCAGTTTCTTGGTCTTGAAGTCTCTCAGAGTGACTCGGGAATCAAGGTTGCACAGTCATAATATGCATTAGATCTACTTTACAGGTTTCATATGACAGAATGCAAACCAACAGCATTTCCTTTTCTTTCAGGGATCAGCCTGGAGGATGGTTCTTCTTCACTTTTGGTGGATAGTAATTTTTATCGGCAGTTGATCGGGAATATTTTGTTTCTTACACATACTCTCCCTGATCTATCCTATGCAGTTAGTGTTGTCTCCAGATACATGTAGGAGCCTCATGAGATTCACTGGAAGGCAGCGAAAAGGATCTTGCATTATGTGCAAGGGATGAACACCTATGGTATTCACTATGAATCTGGGTATCCATTGAACCTGGTTGGGTATACAGATTCAGATTGGGATGGAGAAAGATCAGATCGGAAGTCTACATCCAGTTTTGTTTTTTATGATTAGATCTAGTCCTATATGTTGGTCGAGAAAAAAATAGATTGCTTTATCTCTTTCATCAGCTAAGGCTGAGTACAAAGGTGCAGTGAATGCAACAACACAGTGCATTTGGTTGTGGGGCATCTTGTCAGAGTTTGGGATTTGCTACAGTACTCCACCAGTCATCTATTGTGACAATCAGAGTGCTATCAGGATTTCTACAGATTCCGTTCTAAGACAAAGAACCAAACATATTGAGATACAAATGCATTACATCCTAGGATTGGTGCATGATCGTACCATCACAATGCTCTATTGTCCTACAGAAGAGCAGATTGTGGATATTTTCACCAAGACCTTTTCGGTGAAGAATTTCACTTACCTCTGATCCCTTCTTGGGGTGGAATACCCCTATTTTGACCCTTATGGTTTATTGGCTTCAATGTAAATATTGTATACATGCTATGTGTGTGTTTTCCCTAGTGTGTAGCTCAAGTTCAAGGCCCCACTAGTGGATGTTCAGGTTTTAATTGCATAGGCAAGTATTTGATAGTTTGATTATCCATGTGATGTTAAGCCATGAAGATTTGTAAATTATGTAATTATTAATTATTGCAATAAAATATTCAAGAAGCTGTCTAAGGAGGAAACCAATGAAAAGGAGCCATGTGTATACACTAGGGAGAGGTGAGGGGGTTATGGGATTGGTACCCATGCTGACACATGTCCAATTGTGAACCCATTTGATTCACCATGCTGACATTAATGCAACTGTAAGAGAGTGGTTGAGAAAACCAGACCCATGAATTCGATGGAGTATGAGGAAACCTGCGAATCCGTATGCTAGGGTATGGCCCTGTGATTTTCCTGTCCCTTAAGCCACTCCACACCTAGGAATTCAATCATTCTGATCACTAACCATTGTTGACCAACAACCCAAGTCATTTATTCACGCATCTGCAGAGCTCATCCGGGAAGAGAACAAGACAAAACATGATTTCTGTGTGAGCCGAATATACAAAGCTGAATGTGTAAGGAAAACCCCGTGTAAGAGTGAACTCGGTTGGGGGCAGCCATAGATTTGTTTGTGGGGTGAATTGCATATTTTGAGCGGCCTAGAGAACCTATAAGAACCCTTAGATCGATTGCAGAAGACCGAATTTGCAGCGCAAAGTTTAGGGCGCGGCCCTGTGGAGAATTCGCTTGTATAATAGAGAGGAAGGTCAATTTAGGGTTGGATCTACTTGATAAACCTAGTGAAGATTGTACTCTCATGAAGAACAACAGCTGGAACTTTCTATTCCCACCCTGAATAGCACTGGAGGGAAGGGGCCTTGAGGGACTGTGCAACAGAGAAGAGGGCCTTCCTTGTGTTGGGTGAGGTAGGTAATGTGGGTGCCATGCTTGCTGAGTGATTTGGGTAAATGTGAAAACTTAGTCCAACAAGTGATACCTACCTCATCGAGGCCTGACATTGAAAATCTACTTGAAAAGGCATATGCGTTATTCGAGAGTGTTGTGTCGACTCTCCAAGAAAAGTTGGCTAAGGAACGACAGGATCAAGCAGAGAAACATCCATCATCATGACAAACAAGTATACAGCCTTCACAAAAGTGCATAGTCTGTTAGTACAATATGCCAAGGAAGCTTCCACAACTACAGAAGTATTGCGAAACTGGTATTAACATTATGGCAATGTGTTTGTTGAAATGTAGAAAACACGAGATCTTATTAACACTCTCCAACATAAATGACCGACTAATGATGAAGCCTTATCACAAATCCTTGACGACCAAATTAGTATGGATCACATGAAGCTAGAAAAGTTGGAGAAGAAATAAGATCAATGGATCACACAAGCTCGAGTAAGTCTGTCAAAAGTGGACAAGATCCCCCCACATCTTCATCGACTGGTCTCCACTGTCGAAAACAAAACACTCATACTAGGACAAGACATTATCAATATTCGAGACCAACCGGTTCACAACAAAATAGAGAGCCTCTCTAGCCTCACTTCTCTTACTATTTATATTCAGAATGCACTTCATGCATTGGAGGATTTTTAGCATCACATGTCAGTAGCTGCAGAGGCCATTGTCGAAGTCTACGTTAAACAACAACTGTCCACTAGCACCAGTCAGTCCCAGCGGTAACGACAATGTTTTCTCATTACTCAGTCATCCACAGTTTTGTCATTTCTCTCTAGTTCATCCTTCTCTCTCTATTTCTTTGGGACGAAGAAAGGTTTTGTTGGTGGGGGAGATGTTGGAGGAGCCTAAGTCGGCTTCCCGACTAGGTCCTCTATTTGACCACTTTGTAAAACATGTCGAACAATTGTGTCGGTCATTACATGTTGAGTCGGTTAGTTGAACCAGTAGGTAGTTATGTAACTGTCTTTAAATTGTATAAATAGGATGGAGAGTCAGATATATGAGATGTTGTGTGACATATTGTACATATTCTGCTGAGTAATAGAAAGACTTGTTGACTCTATCTCCATTATTTATCTTTTGTTCATATCTATATACTTGCTTGTTTATTGTATAACATGTATCACTGATAACTATGCAATCCACTCAACTACAACAATGAGTAAATGAGTCCTGGAAATGATGATGTTGATGCCAAAGAAGTGGAACTTCTAATGATGATGAACATCCCACTAGGGTGGAGAATATAAATAATGATGAAGTTTCTACATTGGGAACTTCAGTATATCAGATGTGCTACTGCAATGAATCATAAATGTGAACACTGCTACCATTGGAACATGCAACTCCCCTTGATGCGACATACTTGTTGGCATCAAGCATATGGGATACCATTGAGTTTGGGAGTGTTGGAGGAGCCTAAGTCGGCCTGTCAACTAGGCTTCCCGCCCGACCTGTTGTAATGTATGTCGACAGTTGTGTCGACCAGTCGGGTTGTGTCGAACGGTTGAACCGACAAGACAGTTACATAACTGAATGTAAAATCATATATATAGGTTGTTGAGCCGATGCACTGGGTCAAGTTCGATCTGTTATGTGTAATGTTCTGCATATTGCTGAATAATAAAGGATTTTACTTATCTCCATATCTTGTCTACTTGTATCTCTGCCATGTGCATGCTTGTATAATATATTATGTATCACTGGTAAAAATGAAACCCCCTCAACTACAACATTGGTTCCATTGTCAGTAGTGCATATACCAAAAGAATAGCGAGCATGTTCAATGATACCAGAGCAAGAGATCAAAAAATGGTGGGAGAAGAAGATTGCTAACTATATGAAAAACTATGCAAGGAGAAACAAGTTAGCGATTGCTCAAGCAAGGGATAAGTTCTTTACCGAGACCCATGAAAAATTTATAGAATATGTGCCATTCGCACTGAAGAAGTTGTTGGATGAAAAGACCAGCAGATGAAGAAGAGCAAAAGTTGATTTTGAAGCTAATTAACAGAGGTCGTACAAATATGTCTGAATGGTGCGAGAAGATTGCTAACGAGTTCTATGAAGAACGGGCAATTTAAGAGCGAGTCTCTGTCGACGAAGTAAGGAAAAGTTTCTTCACCGACCTTACCAACCATTTCTTGTGTTCCTTGCCAATTATTTTGTTCAATTTTTTTATCGACAAAGGTGTTGTGCACATTGTCGATACATGACCATTATCGCTCCCGCCCCTTCCAAATTCAAATTGGGAGGAAAAAGAACGACAGTGGGAAAAATTTGTACGTGAGCACGAATGGGGGTATTTTCTGAACAAATGACGCCCTACATTTCCCCAGTATCCTAGAGAACTTTGGGTCGGCATTGGGGGGGTGATGAAACATGTTCTGATGGAGTATAGAATTGATGAAAGTCGACTTATAAAAAGGCGATATGACCAGCAGTGAGAGATCTGATAAATTCGACAGAACGATGAGCCATAAAATCACTCTGGATATCCATAAAATTGAAAGAGAAAAAAGGAAGAAGCGGTGTGATGAGTTGAGAGAGAAAGCTAATGCTCTTTGGAAGAAGCGAGGACCGGGTATCATGACAGATGCAAAAGGCAATATGCCAAAGTCGAGTCGAGCCCACAAAGAAAGGGGCGTCGACGGTGACCTGTCACCGATGGATGAGGACTTGTGGATAGAGAGAGGTAGTGTTCTCCAAGTTCGGATACTCGAGGTACGAACACCCCCTTCCCTGTTGGAGTTAACGCAGAGTGTTGGAGTGAAATACATAGTCGAAGAAGATCTAGGACTCCACGCTGGCCAGTCAGGAATTTGGATTTGACGCAGTAATGAAGGTGATGAAGTCGACAGACTGTTGATTCATCGACCTGAAGAAGGAAACCGGGTGACCTTTCAACCCAAGTTCTCCAATGGAAGTTTTCACTTACTCTATTCGGATCATGTAGAATCACCCCCCCCCCCGCCACTACCAACATTAAGCGAGTCGTTGAGTACTTAGGAAAGTCGGAAAAGTAGTGAAACCCAAATAGCAGAGAATTTTTCCTAGATTTTGCTTGGATCAGTCGAAGAAAATAGATTTCCAAGAACCAGCGAAGAAGAAGAATTTCTAGATACTGGCGTTTAAAGAAAGGAACCCGCTCTTGAGAGTCAGTTGACTATAATACCCATCGAGTGTTGTGGGGAAAAATGCACCTATAGTTCAGGGGAGAAACTACCAACTTACGGTGATAAAGATAGACTTACAAGCATTCTGCAAGTACAACAAATAAATGAAGAGATTAGGGTTTAGAGATGTAGGCACCTCATTCAGAAGGTTGATCCTAGCTTTTCCTCCCTCGCTCTTCAATGCTTATCCAGTGTCGCAATGCCCAGACCTGCAAAACAACTTGATACCTTTCTCAAACACATCTAACTACATATATAAGACTGATATCCATAATATAAAGAGACATCAAACTATAATCAAACAGTAATCAAATCTAAGACACATTAATAGGTCATATTTGGAAAGGAAAGAATGTCTGATCTTTATTGATGATTGAAAGCAAGTACATAAAGTTATACCTTCCTTCAAGCTTGGCACTTCACGAAACCTAGATTCAAGGTCTCTTGCTTCCGTTCTCCAAGGATCCCAGCCTCTAAGCAACTGTACTAGGGTTTACCAAAACTGAAGCACAAGAGAGGGGGATGAGGGTCTCCATTCCTCCAGCATAACTTTGTAATTGGAATTAGTCCTTTCACATGACCCTTCTACCCTCCTTATATAGTCAGTGAGGAAGAGGAAAAGAAGTTATAACCGCTCAAGAGGTTTCCCAACCAACTTAACTTACTCGAATTTCAAGATTTTGACCAAAACAGGGGTGTACGCTACTCTACAGTAGACAAAGTCGCGTACACACGCTACTATTTCAACAGTGGATTCGCACTCAGTAGGGTATACACGCTACTATCATGCCTGTGTACCAGCGCTCATGTTAAAAAATGGCCAAAAACAGGCTTTTCTGCTCATTTTCAGGAGATGGTTTGGTCTGGAAAAATGTTCCTAAGGGTCATACACATCAAATGGGTCAAGAATGAGGTAATTTCAACCATGTTTAGTGTCCCAAATGACTCCTCCATCCACAAATGTCCTGTTGTGTGACTGAAACTTGATCTCAAGAAGTGTCGTCATGCGACCAAGGGAAGCAAGTGTCATCACGGACAGAGAGGTGTCATTTCAAGCTATAACAGATGCCCCCTAATGTATGAGGTCAAAGAGAGTGTGGGAAACGATGGCCGAAATACATTATAAATAACAAAGAGTTTAATCATGGAGGAATGGAGAAACCAAGAATCATAGGCTCAAATGAAGAACCTGAAAGCAAAGACAATGTCAGACAAACTTATTTTTGGGGTAACTGTCCATGTTCAAATGGTGGAACGTGACCTCAAAGAGGATACAATAATGATCCAAAATACTGATGCATATATCATGGCCACTAGAATACAAGCGTGGATCCATGAGGAACATAAGTGTAAACATAGCCACATAAATACAAGGTGGATCTATGTCAAAACTAGAGAACATAGCCATAGAGAACAAGCTAGATCTATGTCTCATCAAGAGCCAAAAAGAGTGTGGCTTAGTCTTGCGCAACTTGGGCGATAAAATAAATGAGGTGATGCTATCAAGGATCCCAAGGTCTTCATCCAAAAACAATCCAAGGTACAAACCTATCCATGCGAATAAATGAGTTGTTGTCGAACATGGGAGGTATCGTTTGATTACCGGTCATTGATGTATACCATTAACAAACGTGAGGGTGTCCACCAATAATGAAAATGGAACCTAAGGTACCTAGTACATTCAAGCAAGTTCGAATAAGTAGTCTTTCCGTCGAACACTTGAAGAATCCATCGGATAGGAGACATTGATGTATTCCCATCTATCCAATAGCGAGGGAAACTGCCACTAATGACTGCAATCCCCAAGGTACTAACCGAAACTCTAAAATTCATTCCCAGAGCACAATGAGTTGAAGTCAATGGGAAGAAGTCTATTGGAAGGGAGGCCTTAATGATCCTCCATCATCCAACATGAGGGACACTCAACAGGTATAAGCTGATTTGGAGTAGGACTGAACACATGATGAAACATATTGACACCAAGGAATGGCTGACACATGAGTTCAAGGCAATTGAAGAATGGACGACACAGGCTATATCCTTGAACAATGAGCACGACACAAGAGTGACTTAGGCAGCTTTGAACACAAAGGAACCACGACGCAAGTCTGCAATGTAGGAGACATTAACAGATTCTCCATATGATTGTAATACTAACCAAACGAAGGAGTAGGAACTCTGAGATCAGGTTTATCCTAAGGCCAACGCTAGAACCCAACTTGTTTGATAGACTCGAAACAGGTGCTTTGTTCAAGAAGATAGTTGACTTGCTGCCATCATATTGAAAGATATTTTGACATTCTTCCCTTCCCTTTCCTTTTTCATTTTTTAACGAGCTTGATAAAGAACTAAAGCATGCTCGACGGTATTTTCATATTTAAGGAGTCTGAAAAACCTAGAAGAAAACTCCATACACCTATCCGTGGATTTTATATCGAGCCCGGATTGGTCTGTGCTCGGTGGTGTTTTCTTGTTTATAGAAATGAAAAACTTAAACAGTCCTCTATACACCTATCCATGGATTTTATATCGAGCCCGGATCGGTATGTGCTCGCTTGGTGTTTTCACATTTCGAGAGTCTGAAAACCCTAAAGATGACTCCAAAGGTCCTTTTTCGTAAAGTTAGTCTCCTTCCCCGAAAAAGTGTAAAATGATGGAAGAAGAACTCTTCTAGCGCATACAAGAGTATACCTAGAGTATACCTTTTCCGTAAATTATCCACCAAGGCCCGGAAAAGGGGTAATTCTATACCTAAGTGGATGTCGGTTCAGTTATTTTAACGAGCCCGAAAAGACAACTATGCTCGGAAAACTTTTCCTATTTAAGGAGTCTAAAAGGGCTTAAAAGAACTCCATAGGGATCTTTTCCGTAAAGGTTTAACGAGTCTGGAAAAGTAAACTCATGACCTCCTTACTGTTTTTAACGAGCTCAAAGGAGATATAGAAAATCCTCACAACTTCCTTACTGTTTTTAATGAGCTCGAAGTGAAGATAAAAGAAATGCTCATAGCCTCCTTACTGTTTTTAATGAGCTCGAAGGAAAGGTGGAAGACTGCTCATAACCTACTTACTGTTTTTAACGAGCTCGAAGTAAAGGTAGAAGAATGCTCGAAACCTACTTATTGTTTTTAACGAGCTCGAAGTGAAGGCAGAAGAATGCTCGTAACCTACTTACTGTTTTTAACGAGCTCGAAGTAAAAGAAGAATGCTCGAAACCTACTTACTGTTTTTAACGAGCTCGAAGTAAAAGAAGAATGCTCGAAACCTACTTATTGTTTTTAACGAGCTCGAAGTAAAAGAAGAATGCTCGAAATGGGAGGAGACGAGTGTCAGGGACATGCAAAACTAGCTCCAAGCGCATGGAACAAAGCTATGCCTAATGCAAGGAACATGAGCAAGATAAGGACACTCAGGGTGTGTCTCCTCCAGGTAAAAGGTGTCAAATTTAAAAGGCAAAATGATACAGGGCTTAGCGGAAATGAGATCAGAGATGGAGACTTATACAACGGGATAAAAGCGTGGAAGCCGGCATCAAGCTCATTAGCGCAAGCGAGATCATAACAGATGCACATACAACTTGAACATAAAGATGGGAGCCTTATCAGGGATGGCCAGAAATAGATGAGGAAGAAAGATATGAGGCTTCTTCTCAAAGTCATGGTAAATCTAAAAAGGCTCCCAAGCCTATGAGAAAAACTCAGCATGGGTACCAAAATGGCATAAGGGTGCTGCCTAGGATGACCCATGTTAGGTAGGCTCTGCTGTCGGACTGGTGCACGATGCATAAAGAGATGGCTAACACACCAATATCCAACAGGTTCGACCCTATGGCGAATTCGGATGGCAAAAGGTTCAAATGCAACATAACAGTGGGGAAGCCTAAACCTATATGCAAGGTTCCAAATATACCTGACATGGTCGCACAAGGTGTCGAAAAGGACCAGTAAGCAAGTATACATCCAGCTAAGAATCCTATCTCCAAGAAACATTAGTACCAGGATCATATCTAAAACATATGTAAGGAAAGACCCGATACAAGTCACTGTGGTAGAAATACTTTCAACTTCACTATCATCAACAATAGGCATAAACAAGGCAGAGTTTTCAAATGAAGACTCTATGGTACCCAAGCCTGAGGACTTACAATCAACAAGAGCAATTTCAGGATGAAGATCAAAGTTGAAGGACATGATGGAATCTGCAGAAACAAATTCATCATCACGGGAGTTGAAAATTCTAGAAGCATAATCAAACTCAGCAGGAACACCGATTTGCGGATCTATAGGAGAGTCCAAAGACTCAACAGTAGGAAGATCAGACTTTAAGTTCAAACCGGGGCTGGACATAACTGCGACTGGATCAACATCCAAATGAATGGAAGACTGTACTATGGACTCTAGGAAAACTTCATCAGAAGGAAGTATATCATCCCAGATAGAACACATATCTAAACATTCAGATGGAGGTGTCAGTTGGTCAAAAGCTGGGACCAAGTCCCGAGAAGGTAAGCATGAATTCAGAGACTTCTTCTCAGTAGCATTTGAACTCAAGGAACAATATGCCACAACATTCCCATGTGACATAGTAGTGCCTAATGACGATTGATCAGACTGGTCTACAGTTGGGTAATAAGGAGGATCAACGAATGCAAGTTGGTCGATGGTGACAATGTTTTCGTTATGAGGGAAATGCATCACACGAAAAAACGTAGACACCACAACATGCATAGCATAAACGTAATCACGCCCGAGGATCATATCAAAGTCCATAGGGTCCTTTAAAACCATAAAATCAACTAAGACTGTTTTTCCACCCAAAGTAACAGGTGCTTGACGGAGGAATCCAAACGGTTCACTAGGTCTTTTATCGAAGTTCAATGGCCAATTAACAGCTGGAATAACATTAGGGAAACCCAAATCTCTCCAAGCATAAGCGGATAAGATACTAATAGAAGCACCTTCATCAACAATGCATCGATCAACCGTATGGTTCCCGATATCAACCTTTATCTGGAAAGGTGTCAAAGAAGGAAGACGAGGCTCGGCTAGACTATTCCAATCAAAGGAAACAATCCTAGGGCTTGGTAGGGGTTCACATGGCACAGATGAAGTGCCCCCTTTTTCAGGAATATCCAAACTGGTAATCCATAAGACTTCAGCAGTAGGCGCATCAATTTCTGAAGGACTGATGGGATCGGTCGAAGATTGCATCGATTCGATCACTTCACTCTCCGAAGGAAGAGTGGGGTCGACCAAAGATTGCATTGGTTCAACCACTTTATCAACCAAAGGTTGATCTGACTGCAAGGAATCTATAGACAACTCAGGAACAGAGGTTCCTTCAGACATGTACCACACTCTTTGTGCCTCTGGAATGGCAGGGCATCGGCGAGTAAGGTGATCTCCCTTACAAAGTTTACAAGGGAAATTTGGTTTCCGTCCTATAGGTTTAGACTCCTTTACAACGTCAGTACTCTCAGCATGACTAGCATTGGCTGATAGATTGTCCCCAGCATGACTCACAGAGGCCAGTTGCTCAGAAGCATCAGACTTTTGAACTAAGGACCACACTTTTTGCACTTCTGGAAGTACAGGGCACAAGTAAGTAAGGTGATCTCCCTCGCAAAACTTACAAGGGAACTTAAGCTTCTGTTTGTTTGGTTTGTCGGCAATGTCAACTCCCTAAGCATGACTTGCAGTGGCTGATCTGGTGTCTCCAATATGACTCACAGGAACTGGTGACTTGTCATTAATATGACTAGCAGTGATCAATGATGTGTCCTCAACATGACTGACAGTGGTTGAAGACAAACTTTGAGTATGATTTTCAGTGACTAAAAGTTTTCTCCCAGCATGACCTCCATAGGCTGGGTAGGTGCCCCCTGCATGACTTGTAGAGGCAGGGTGCTTGGCCCCAGCATGACTTAGAGAGGCAGGGTTGCTGCCCCCTTGTTTTGGCATCTTCTTCCTATTCTTCCCCTGTCTATTCCTTTTAGACTGCTAGTTACTAGTATTGCTACTTTCTCCACATGAGGTAGAAGGAGGAGGAGAAGATGTTACTGACAAAGGAGGCACAAGGTTATGATGCTCTTGATTTGAGGTGGTCACAAAAGAAGCGTCAGGAGCATGCAAGGCATTCAGAGTGGAAAACAACCAAACCGGCAGCCCTATAGTGAATCCAGGAAGATTCAGAGTATCCATTAAGGGAGTACCAATGTTTCCAATGAATGGAACAACACAAGGATCCCCCGAAATAGGTGTACCTTGATTGGCACTCGCCGGAATGGTAGACATAGTTTCCTGCTCAAATGAGCAAGAAGTTCTCTAAGGCAAACTAAATCAAGTAGCACAAAGAGCACACCACTAAAAAAGGTCCTAGGTAAATCAAACCAGGAAAACAGATGCCTTCCGGAGAAGAGTCTGGGATGATGAGAGCCCAGAACATATCAACGAAGGATGAAGAACAGTTACCCGGGGTCCACAATACAATGACTAAGGGTGCAAGCGCTGGAATCACCCAACCGCCCTCCCAAAGACCTGCAAGGGATTTCCTCCCACGTCTGTCCTAGGTACAGCAGATATACCCTCCGTTGTCACCTGTGTATGAACCTATGGTCAGATACTAAGGATACCACAACACCGAAAACTCCTAGGGGAACAGTCGCTGGTCGAATCAGAAGGCGTGGGCAGGGTAACTGAGCCCGAAACTCAAAAGAGTCCCCAAACGCGATCCAATCCTGGTATATGCTCGAAACAGAAAGTAGGAGGAGTATTCCCAACAATCTGATCTCACAAGACCTACTGCATATATCCCAGGCAAGCTTTGAATGAAGTGGGTTTACCTGTGATAGTCAAACTATGATTTTTGCGTAATGTGTGATCTTGGGTGGTTTAAGGTGTTTTAAACCCAAGATCCTAACCAATACTATTTGGTGTAGTGTAACATAGAAAAGAAAATGTTGCTAGTACATTTTATTAAAGTTCATTTTAAAGGTTACTTGCTTACTCAAAAAGGTAGTGGGTGTGTGAGAGTGGTTATAATAGAGATAGAGTACTGAAAATGAAATATTTACCACCAAACAAATCTTTTTCTTTTCAATGCAAGTCTTAAAATTCTGATCTAGAATGCATATGCAAATGCAATTTTTAATATTTCGAATGCAAAAAAGGTAAAAATAAAGTCTAAATGTACAAAATTAAACTAAAAACCTAAGAATGCAGCTACTCAAGCAAATAGGTATGCAAAAGAAAACTTGTTCTTTTTTATGCAAAGCACTCTAAAATGTTTTAAGCCACTTGCAAGGTACTCTATTCAGAAAATGAATCAAAATTCTTTATGCTTTCAAAGGTAAGAAACAAAACTGAAACTAACCTATTATCAAAGCAAAGCAAAGAAACTTTCAGGTTCTCTTTATTGAAGCAGTAAAAGCTTCCAAATATGACTTTCAAATTCTTATATATGTAAGCATGCCAACCATTGGGAAAAGAGTACAAAAACTACTTTTAGACCCAAACGAAGCAAATGACCTACAAAGAAGTATGGTTTGGTAAAGTCAGTTCTGCACATAAACAATGCAAACAAGGTCTTGAACAATAGCCAAAACACTTGAGCTTTCACTACAAAAGAAAACCTAAAAGCATAAGGGAGGATAAGAAACCAACCTAAAAGAGAAATTTCACTCAAATAGATACAAATAGGGTCAAGAAGACTCAAGAGGTTTCAAATCCAGTGGAAATGGGGCAAGCAAGTTCAGTCAGACTCAAATTAGGGTACAAAACACCAAACAGGTCCACAACCCCCCAACTTGGGTCAACAAACCCCAAAACTTTCCAAACAAGCCCAAATTGCTCAAAAGAGGTTCAAATGATGAATGTAAGATCAGTACAAGGATGGGATACCACTTACAGGGCTTTAACTCAGACCTAGGGTCATCAGGGACCCCAAAAAATGCAGCCACAGCCCCCAGATTTGGGTCCACAACCCAAAAACTCAAAAACATCAAACCCAGATTTTGAGCGCTACTGTGTATGAAGGAAACTAGTGCCCACAGCAGGATGGGCGCTACTGTGTAGAGGAATAGTAGCGTATGGGAGCTACTGTGTGGTACAAACAGTAGTGTACAGGTAGAAAAAGTTGGAAAAATGGGGTTAAAACCACCACACCTGGGTCCACAAGGGTTTGCAAGGGCAGGGAAGGGTCTGTAAGAGCCAAGGAGGGTCAAACAGAGCCTACTAACTGATCCTAATCAATAAAATGAACAAATACCATCAAACAAAACTGAAGAAATGACCTTGGATACCCCTAAGCAGTTAGGATTTCCCAAGCGGAGTCGCCATTCTGTTGTGGGGAAAAATGCACCTATAGTTCAGAGGAGAAACTACCAACTTACGGTGATAAAGATAGACTTACAAGCATTCTGCAAGTACAACAAATAAATGAAGAGATTAGGGTTTAGAGATGTAGGCACCTCATTCAGAAGGTTGATCCTAGCTTTGCCTCCCTCGCTCTTCAATGCTTATCCAGTGTCGCAATGCCCAGACCTGGAAAACAACTTGATACCTTTCTCAAACACATCTGACTACATATATAAGACTGATATCCATAATATAAAGAGACATCAAACTATAATCAAACAGTAATCAAATCTAAGACACATTAATATGTCATATTTGGAAAGGAAAGAACACCTGATCTTTATTGATGAATGAAAGCAAGTACATAAAGTTATACCTTCCTTCAAGGTTGGCACTTCACGAAACCTAGATTCAAGGTCTCCTGCTTCCGTTCTCCAAGGATCCCAGCCTCTAAGCAACTGTACTAGGGTTTACCAAAACTGAAGCACAAGAGAGGGGGATGAGGGTCTCCATTCCTCCAGCATAACTTTGTAATTGGGCTTAGTCCTTTCACATGACCCTTCTACCCTCCTTATATAGTCAGTGAGGAAGAGGAAAAGAAGTTATAACCGCTCAAGAGGTTTCCCAACCAACTTAACTTACTCGAATTTCAAGATTTTGACCAAAACAGGGGTGTACGCTACTCTACAGTAGACAAAGTTGCATACACACGCTACTATTTCAACAGTGGAGTCGCACTCAGTAGGGTATACACGCTACTATCATGCCTGTGTACCAGCGCTCATGTTAAAAAATGGCCAAAAACGGGCTTTTCTGCTCATTTTCAGGAGATGGTTTGGTCTGGAAAAATGTTCCTAAGGGTCATATACATCAAATGGGTCAAGAATGAGGTAATTTCAACCATTTTTAGTGTCCCAAATGACTCCTCCATCCACAAATGTCCTGTTGTGTGACTGAAACTTGATCTCAAGAAGTGTCGTCATGCGACCAAGGGAAGCATGTGTCATCACGGACGGAGAGGTGTCATTTCAAGCTATAACATCGAGATCAAGCAAGGACATAATTTTGTCACCGGTCGTAACCCGCTAACACCACCAGATAATTCTGAGATCAAAATAGCAGCAAACATGTTGCATACGACATATCACCTTTTGTTCTATGAAAGAGATGAAGATCCAAGAAGACATTGGTTCGTTTGTGAATCAATTTGGACAGCCAACCAACTCGCTAGTGAAGAACGTCAGTTGGCTCAGTTTGATGGCTCTCTGAGAAAGAGAGCACTTACATGGTACATGGGGTACATCGACAAAACACCAAATGCAACGAAAGCACAAATTAAACAGCACTTCATGTCTTTCTTTAAGACTTCGGATGAAAAATACTTGGTTGCTGAAAATTTGAAGACAATAGTCCAGAGGCCGACGGAGACTGTAAAGGAATACGATAATATATGTAAATCTCTCTTGAGCCAGATTGACTACAAAATTGAAGAAAAACTTATAATCAAATGGTTCGTTGCTAGACTGATTAGAAAAATTAAAGTGCACGTCCGCTGGAAAAGTGTCAATTCATATGAAGATGCCTTGACAAGGGCTTTGGAGATTGAAATGGATAACGAGTATCCCTTAGTCCCCGTCGATAGACATATTGAAGAGCGGCTAGATAACATGCAGCAGTCTATCTGAGACATCAGTTTGAAAGGATCAGAAGTGTGGTGTACGAAATGCTCCACTGCAGGACATCACAAGGACTCTTGTCGTATGGGGGATCGATGACAAGATTTCAAATTTGTTCAATCAAGATGCTTTTGCAATATATGTCAAGACTATGAATTGCACAAGACAGACAACTACCCATATAATATTAAAAATAAACAAGCAAAGTGGTGTCAAATCTGTGAATTCGACACACATTTCTATCACAACATGTCATCTAAACCTGAAGAACAAACAAAACTATCATGCAGTGTACCAAACAAATTCTGTCGAGCAGCGACATGATAAGAATGATAGACACAACAGATATGATCGCAATGATATAAATGGAAGGAATGACCATTATGGCCGCAATGACAAAAATGACAAATACCTGCGATATGATGGACGAAGATATGATCAACGACATGATAACTATAATAGACACAGAGGATACTGAGGTCGAGGTCAAGGTCATAGAAATAACAGTTGATATTTCTGACCTCACTGATGTGGCCAATGTTTCACCTGTTTCAGCGAATATCACCGCCATGTGGAATGTTCGTATAAAGATAGAATTGAACTAAAATTTTGTACTAAATATGGATTAGGCGATCACTTTTAGAGGATTGTCCTAATATGATTGAAAAAATCACGAATAAAAATAATTTTAACGTCTTGTCTTGTGTACCGAAATGTGACATGATTCAAACTAAAATTTTGTACTAAATATGGATTAGGCGATCACTTTTAGAGGATTGTCCTAATATGATTGAAAAAATCACGAATAAAAATAATTTTAACGTCTTGTCTTATGTACCGAAATGTGACATGATTCGAACTAAAAATTTGTAAATTGTAACTAGGAAGGGTACTTATATTGGTCCAGATAAACCTCAAATAAGAAAAGTAGTAAGTAAAGAGGATTATCTAAATCATGTTAAGTAAAAATCTTTGTATAAAAATGCATCTGAAATATTCTCTGATTTGGCAGCACAGGAAGACAATGAAGAAAGTCAACACGAAGCAATTAACAAATTGGTTAATTTAATTTCTAGAGATGAAGCTATGGGAAAACTAATTGACTTGTTGCATAAAATAAAAAATAAACCTATTGTGGAAAGACAAGCCAAAAACATTTGTTGACTTAATCAAAAAGAAAAAAACGATGCCGACCTACTCGTCGACCTCGAGATACATGGATATCATGTCCGACAGGTCATACTCAACTTTGGCTCCCAGGTTAATATCATGACTCGTGATACTTGGGATCAATTAGGTCGACCAGCACTGCAAGAATCAGTCATTTATCTAAAGCTTGCAGATCAAGGACTCATTGAGCCAATTAGAATCTGGAGAGAAGTGGAAACATCCATTAAGGGCTTAAAGACAAAATTTGATTTTGAAACCATAAATCCGAAGGATGGCGCAAGTTCCTTTCCATCCCTAGTTGGTCGGCCATGGGGCCGAAAGATGAAGGCTTCGATATCACTTGATAAGGGTAACATCAAATTAAAAGGAAACTGTCAGAAGTTAATGGTACCAATTTCCCCATCTTAGGGAGAACCTTGGTCTGAACCTATTGAGGACGATAATGAAATCAGACAACTTTATTGAATAGGTAACAATGCGGACTATATTGAACCAAATTATCATGGGGAACTCCTGTTAAGATTTAATATGCTAAGACAGAAAATAGCAGCATTACATTCCATTTCACAATAATAGCGTATACAGGATCACTGAAGAAACAACAAGCATAGCATAAACACAAGAGACACAGATTTATCCTGGGAAACCCTCATGGGGTAGAAAACCCAGTAAAGCTTCCTCAATATAGATGACCAGCAATATACAAAGATGCAAACCAAAGATATGATCTCCTCCACCACCATAGCAGACCTCTCCTCCACAAGTGTGCCTCTCTCTCTCAAGTGAGTGTGTGTGTCAAATGAGGAACACACCTCCTATATTTATACACTACTCTGACATATCTTTTACACAAGTACACGTAGGCTCGTATTTAACCAATGGATTAAATACCCCACTACAACTGACTGGGCTGACCCCTCTAGGGTGGTCTAATAACACTTTGACCCACATAACAGATACAGGGCCGACCCCCACTAGGGAAGTCTAATAACCCGAGTTACCACATTCCGACGGAGGAATAACCATCTCCGGATATACAATAAGATCTTCACGGAGGAATGAAACATCTCCGAAATAATAAAGTACAAATATAATATTCTTTGAAGTTACAATATCTCAACACTCCCCCTTAACGAGAAGGATATTATAACAGCATCTGCACGAGCAAGGAGTCATCAACATCATACATGATACATCTATAAATCATTGGAAGCTTTCTCAACATCATCAGTAACTCAAGCAGTTACTAGAATATCTTCAATACTGGAGCATCAACATCTTCAGTACTGAGTCTTTATCTTCTGCAGCACTCGAACAGCTACAACACCATCAACATCTGGATCCTCACGATCATCAGCATCGTCATCATATGATTATCAGCATCAGAATCATCTCGATCTACAGCATCTGGATCATCTCGATCTACAACATCTGGATCATCTCGATCTACAGCATCTGGATCATCACGATCTACAGCATCTGGATCATCTCTATCTACAGCATCTGGATCATCTCGATCTACATCATCTGGATCATCTATATTAGTATCCACACCAATACATCTATCATCAAAACATGTATTCTTACTAATACATATATCATCAAAAACATGTATTCTCACTAATACATCTATTATCAAAAGCATGTATTCTCAATAATACATCTATCATCAAAAGAATGTATTCTCACTAATACATCCATCATCAAAAGCATGTATTCTCACTAATACATCCATCATCAAAAGCATGTATTCTCACTAATACATAGCAGCATATCCTGCAACACACACGATCATATTACAGGATGATCAATCCCGCTCTCTTTAGGACATAGGTCCATGGATGATACAATCCAGTCATGTACCTTTTGAACCGAAGTCCAGGGACGATCTAGTCCTATCATGTACCTTTTGAACCGAAGTCCAGGGATGATCCAGTCCTAACATGTACCTTTTGAACCGAAGTCCAGGGACGATCCAGTCCTAACATGTACCTTTTGAACCGAAGTCCAGGGACGATCCAGTCCTATCAATTCTCGGAGACCTCATGTCTACGGCTCAGTTCACAGACCAAAGTCCAAGGATGATCCAATCCTTACCGTACATTTAGGACCACTTCCAAGGATGACTTAATCCTCAACCGTACATTTAGGACCACGTCCAAGGATGACTTAATCCTCCACCGTACATTTAGGACCACGTCCAAGGATGACTTAATCCTCCACCGTACGTTTAGGACCACGTCCAAGGATGACTTAATCCTCCACCGTACGTTTAGGACCACGTCCAAGGATGACTTAATCCTCCACCGTACGTTTAGGACCACGTCCAAGGATGACTTAATCCTCAACCGCACATTTAGGACTACGTCCAAGGATGACTTAATCCTCCACCGTACATTTAGGACCATGTCCAATGATGACTTAATCCTCAACCGTACATTTAGGACCACGTCCAAGGATGACTTAATCCTCAACCGCACATTTAGGACCACGTCCAAGGATGACTTAATCCTCCACCGTACGTTTAGGACCACGTCCAAGGATGACTTAATCCTCCACCGTACATTTAGGACCACGTCCAAGGATGACTTAATCCTCCACCGTACATTTAGGACCTACGTCCAAGGATGACTTAATCCTCAATCGTCCACCAAGGACTTCATTCTCGAAGACATACGTCTACGTCTCTTCTTTAGGACTAAAGTCCAGGGATGATCCAATCCCCTCACATGTTCACCAAAAACTTCATTCTCGAAGACATACGTCTATGGCTCTTCTTTAGGACTGAAGTCCAGGGATGATCCAATCCCCTCACATGTTCACCAAGAACTTCATTCTCGAAGACATACGTCTACGGCTCTTCTTTAGGACTGAATTCCAGGGATGATCCAATCCCCTCACATGTTCACCAAAAAATTCATTCTCGAAGACATACGTCTACGGCTCTTCTTTAGGACTGAAGTCCAGGGATGATCCAATCCCCTCACATGTTCACCAAGAACTTCATTCTCGAAGACATACATCTACGGCTCTTCTTTAGGACTGAAGTCCAGGGATGATCCAATCCCCTCACATGTTCACCAAGAACTTCATTCTCGAAGAAATACGTCTACGGCTCTTCTTTAGGACTGAAGTCCAGGGATGATCCAATCCCCTCACATGTTCACCAAGAACTTCATTCTCGAAGACATACATCTACGGCTCTCTTGAGGATGATGCAATCCTATCATGTCCACCAAGGACTTCATTCTCGAAGACATATGTCTACGGCTCTCTTTAGAACATATGTTCAAGGATGATGCAATCCCCTTGTCACTTTTGACCCTGTCTAAGGACCATCCACCAACCTCTCTATCGGCATCACTAATATAGGTATCCTCATCATCGACCTCACTGTCGATGCAGGCAATCTCATCATGAGTTATCACATCACTCCCCCTTTCGAGGAGGGTCCTTCTGAACTATATTAAGTTTGTCTCGGAAAACTTTATTTGAGGTAGAGGTTTGGTTAGTACATCGGATCGATATAAGTTTGGTTAGTACATTGGTAACTTGTTACAAATTCAAACTTTTGGTTCCTTTCTACACCATATCTTGGAACACTAGATTCTTTGCCATCTTGATACAACTCTGTTTGTCACATAGGATCATAGTTGGGTCTATCTCTAAGTCAAACAATCCTAAAGCCATATTGTTTCATAACTTAGCAATGCAAGAAGCCATATATTCTGCTTGTGCTAAGAGCCACACTATATTGCTTCCTTCTAAACCATGAGATCATGGCTGATCCCAGACAGTAACATCCTCTCGATGTGCTCTTCCTGTCTGATACAATTTCTGCCCAATCAACATCTGTGTAGCCATCTGAAGTCATGATCTCTAAGATAACATAGATCAAAATCTATCGTATCCTTTAGGTATTTCAACACATGCTTTGCAACTAACAGGTGAACACATCTAGTTTTCCACTAGATATTGACACAAGGTGTTCACAGCAAAGCATATAGCTGACCTAGTATTTGTTAGACACATCAATGACTCAATATTTTGTCTGTACAGAGTTCTATCCACTGACTCTGATGAGTCATCTGATAACAACTTCAAGAGTGGCCATTCCAACACATCAAGTCCTTTTAATATTTTTCAGCATGCTTTCCCTGGTTGAGAAAGATTCCTTCTAAGCCTTGCCATACTTCCAGACCTAGGAAGTAATACATTAATCTGAGATCTTTCATTTTCTTTTATGCAGCCATCTATCTGTGCCATCACCCGTTAGATGGGTCTACTGATATGAACCTCAACATCATTCGAACTCTGAGGTGAGTTCCTTCTTGTATCCATGTCATCTGTGCATAGAAGCCATATTCAATCTTGTAGCAAAGGTTGAGATCCACATCACCCATGATGATCATTAAGCTCATCAATTGATTATCGATCCTGGGTACCCATACAGAACCTGATTCACACTTCTTCTTTAATTACACCATTAAGAGAATGGTCTTATCTATCCACTTGGAGCAAACATCTTGTTATGATTCTCTTCCTCTTTCTAAGAGAATCTTCTAGCCATGAGCCTTCTATATTTTGTTTGATTTGTAAATCTTCTTGTTGAACATCCATCACTTGTTCGGTGTTCATTATTCTTCATGATCTTTCCTACAAAAGAAAATGAAGTACATGATTAGTAATACTTCATAATCATGAAATCATGTTGACATGATAACCTATTATGCATACATATATCATTTACATAGTTATGCAACTATCTTGACCAATACTTTGGCACAACACTTTCCCATATCCTGTATGCATACAGTGGCTATCTAGATGCCTTCCATCTCTACCAGAACATACTATCGAGAGTGTGCACAGCTCTCAGCATGTCAGCAAAGAGGTTTCATTCTAGACAAGCAACAATGGAATGTTTGTCCAACTTACCAATCATATGCATATTAGTAGTTTACTGTTCAATGCTCTATGAATGTTTGCACTCAGCGTGATATGTTCTAGGAATACAAATATGCATACAAGAAATATCATTTACTATTTCAAATAACAACTCAAATACTTATCTTTTATGTTTGTGTGGTTGCCTCCCGCTTGATCTTCTATATGTCTTTTGAACTTCTATTCATTCTGTACCACTGTGCATGCTCAAGTGTGCACTAGTGTCATCCTCATGATCTCATACACAAACATTCATTCATTAGTATATTCTCAAAACATTCTAATTCTAAATAATCTTGAATATGTATAGTCATGATTATTAGTATTCAGGGTTTCAAGTAAGTCTTCTTTTACTCATGCATATTCTTGTTTGATCATAGTACTCTTCTGGTTAATTAAATCATGCATAAACCCTTGATTACTAACTTTATGAATAAGCATAACCAATCATATCAAGTATACTTATATAAGGGATCCTAACACAAGGTAAGATTCTAACTTGACATAAGAAAACATACCTGGATTAGTATACCTACTTAGTTATGTACAACATACCTAAACAATCTCTTCAATGATTTAGAGATCCTGAGCTAGAACCTGCATGTCTCATAGGTTAAGCATAATATAACAAGGTCATACATACCTCGTAACTAGAACAAAGATTATGGATGAGTCTTTGTCTTCATGATGTCATGGTCATGGAGCTTGATTTGTCTTTTGTGATGTACCTGTATCTTGTTAGCAGACAACATCAACCTCACACAACACCATAATGCATAAGTACAATTGTAGCTAGGGTTTTACCCCTAGCTTGTGCAAATGAGCACCTACTAAGGAGAATGGACTCCTTAGTAGCAGTTCAGTAAATGGAAATTATTATGCTAAAACTGAAATGTAAACTACTCTAAAACATGTGCATGAAACATAAACAACAAAATGTACATAATGGTTTTTGTATTAATTTTACCTCCAATGTGAAGGTTGGTGAAGCTCTTGCAATGTCCAAGAGGGTTGCTCCAAGCTCCAATGTGCTCCTTCTCTTTCTCCAATGGTGGGAATGGGCCAAAAGGGGCTCTCAAGGTGAAAGTGGCTCAATGGTGAGCTAGGGTTTCAAGAGAGATTTTGGCAGAGTAAGGGTATACTTGATTGTGGATGTGGAATAAGGGGTCTCCATCACCTATTTATAGTTTTTTGGTGGTGGAGTGCTGGCCCATGGTTTTGGGAACCATATGGTTTAGGGCAGCTGTATAGGGTTTTTTCCTCTTTTTCCTCATTATTTTATATTTTATATTCCCTTTTTAGAGGGATTTTGCTATTTTTGGAGGAAAAGGGGGTTTTTTTAGCCTTTTTGAGGCTTTTTTGATGGTTTTGTGGCCTTTTAGAGGCATTTTAGGCCTTTTGGAAGCTTTTTAGTGGGATTTTTAGGGTTTTTAAGGGAAATATGGTAGGAAAATGGACAAATGAGCCATGTAATGGGGTAGATGAGGTAGTGAACACTTTTTGGGTGTTAACAGATTGCCCCCTGATGTGTGAGGGCAGGAGCTCATCGTATGTCCGATGGACATCATAAGTCATATATGGTTTTCCTGGGGTATGGAGAAGAGAAGAAACAAACTGAAGCCCGGAACAATGATCCCGAACAAACTGCAAGAACTAAAAGTGCATAACCTCAATAATGGATGAGGAATCATCTGATCATATGGACGAGGCGGGCATTCCCATGCTCGTATCAGGATATAACATAACAATAACAATGGGGTCCAAAAAATGGGGACCTGAAATATACATGACCTCAAATACTGAATGAGGCAGAATCTCAATATATGTACGAGGCGGGCATACCCATGCTCGTATCAAGATACATAAAAAGAACTGTGAGGCCCGAAAAGAGGGACCTGTAAGATACATAGAGAACCACTGTGTACAGCAGAAGGGTCCAGAGAGGACACAAATATGGGACATACTGTTGGGCTGACCATGTTTGAGCTGAAATACTGATACACTGGAATGACAACAATGCTACTGAATGTGGTACCAAAGGAACTGATGAGCTGCTGGATCAGAGTGACAAGGGGTACACTCGCAATGGTACACTGGACTGGAACTGATCTGGGACTGAACTAAGTACTCAAGGAAGCATGTAACTGGATGGCTTCCGAATACAATCACCAACGCAGCCCGGACATCCACGGGAACATATAACTGGGTGTTCCAAAGGGACTCACAAATGTGCTAGAGTCGGGGGAAATCTGGGGTCTTCGACAAATATTGGTAGGTATGTAAATCCTGCGCGATTCTCAACGATGCGATCAGGGTGCTGAAGTCGAGCATGTGAGAAACAACCATTCGGAGAGGCAATGATGATTCCTCTCAAAATGGTCCGTAGGCACTCACCACAGATGGTGATGGGTCCAAGGCGCAGGGGCCTCTGGGTCTATCCTCTGGAATAGAGGGGCTGTCGTCGATAGAGGGAAACCTGCAACTGTCAAGGCAATGATGTTTCCTTGACAGGAGCACGAGGTGGAGAACCGAAATGTGATAGTACTGATGGCAAGACTGACAAACTGGGGGGAATAACTGGGCAAGTAGAGTGGGTGGACTCAAACTTCCTTTGTTCATATTATGATGGCGGGGATGATCGGGCAGCATATGAAACTGACTGAGGGGAAAGGGATCATAGCTGTATTCGATCTGGGAGGGGGTCTGGGCTGAGGGAGACTCAAGCTGGGGTAAAATGGCAGGAGACTGCAGACTACTCTGAACAAAGGCGACCTGATTGGGGGTGCTGCCGAGATGATCGATCATAGTGCCAGGAAGCGTGGGGGGACTTCTTCATGGGTTAAGGAACTAGAAGAAGTGAGTGTAAAATGGTACTGTCGTGTGGATTTATACGAGCCCAGGACAGTTCATGCTCGTGATTGCTTTCAATTTTAAGGAGTCTGCAAGCGATAAGAAGACTCTGAAATGGTGGAATGGCACTGTCATGTGGATTTTACGAGCCCGGGACAGTTGATGCTTGTGGTTGCTTTCAATTTTAGAGAGTCTGAAAGAAAATAAGAAGACTCCAGGGGGTTGCTTTTTCGTGTGTTAGTCTCCAAGGCCCAAAGAAGCATAAAAGGATGCAATGAAGAACTCTTCTAGCCGGTGTGACTAGAGTATTCCTTTTTCGTATATAGTCTACCAGGTCCGGAAAAGGGTTAAACTTATACCAGATAGACGCCCTTTCAGGTACTTTAACGAGCATGAAAGGAAGAAAGATTGCTCGACGATCTTTTCATTGTTTTAGGAGTCAGAAAAGAGCTTAACAGACACTCCCTAAGTGCCTTTTTCGTAAAGGACTTGTCGGGCCCCAAAAAGGGATAAAATTATACCGAACAAAAGGAATGGCCAGGCAAGGAGGAAGTGTTCAGTCAAGGAACATGTATGATGACCAAGAAAAAGGGTGGGGGGGAACACCGGTGGTCCTCCTTGCGGGGTGAATGAAATGGTGGAAAAATAACGAAACATTTGCAGTATGACAGGAGTGAATGGCTCATGCAAAAGTGTGGAACAATCCGATGGCGGCCGAGGTGGCACGCAAACCTAGCTAACAAGGTGTCGGGACATAATGTTGAAACTGTACCGGGTGAGAGTTAGAAATGATCTCAAGCATCATCACAAGCACGGAACTATGAATCCAGCGGTGCAAATGGTGCGAAAAATGGAGGTCATAAGGATTCCGGAATGGTCAAAGGAACTAACTAGGTTAAAAAATGGTTGCAAATAAAGGTGAGCCCACCAAGCCAAGGATGCAGTGGTGGGGAGAAATGATGACCCGTGGGGGAAGAATACTAGGTGTATCAAATCAAATCAAATCTACAAGTGATATGTGACCTCAAAAATGGTTGAGATCACAGGTGTGAAAAAGTGAGCAGGGTTAATGACTTTCCCCCATGCTATGTGCATGGGGTTTGTGATTATGGATCACATATGTGTGGGTTTGAACAAGGGGGTCATTGACGTGCTGAGATAGATGTGATGGGGAAGGTTCAAAATGATTGATCATGCCCCCTATCCCAAGGTCGAGGGAATCTATTATGCCCCTTGACTCAGAGGTGTCAAGGTGGTGCTCTATGATGGCGGGGTCAATACCGGGCACTTCGGTATAGGACCAGGCAAAGACATCATGGAATTCTTGGAAGAGTTTTTTGTACTCCTCAATCTCAGACTCGCTGCAAGAGGCTCCTAAAGTGATGAGTTCAGGGGCACCTCCGGGGGTAGAGATATCTATATGGATAACAGGAGAAATGTTGGCCATGTTACCTTCCTCAAAGGCATCAGGAGCAGGAATAGGATCCTTAAACCAGCCGACTTTAGTGGGAAGGAAATCTTTGGATTCAACCGCAAATTGAGTAGCGGTGCTAGAGGAAGATGCTTCTGGGAGCAAATACGAACGATGGTGCATGTCATCCCAGGGATACTCCAGGGTAGTGAGTGCCTCAAGAATCTCCACATCAGTACGGAAAGTTTGGGTCGTCAAATCGGTTGATGAGGGAATGGTAGTTGAAGAGATCATGTAAATGGTGTTGACCTCCCCTGATGGGGGTGAAATCGGGGGGTGAATCTCTTCAATAGTGGTTGGTGCCGTCTCAAGATCCAGATTGTTTATCTCATAGAGAGCTGCTCTGTAATCGGGGAGATCGGGACAATGATGTGAGTAATGCCCGTAAACACCGCATATGGCACAGGGGTGGTTAGTGCGCAGGGATTTGTCGAGAGGCTTAGGCGTGGGGTCTAGTTTGAAAACCGAGATATTGGGGTCATCGTCAAGCATCTGCATGTGTTCCTGTAATGCCGGTAACTATGGACATTGATGAGTCGCATGGCCTAACTCATCGCACAACGAGCATTTGGGAGGAGCACGAAACACGGGAGGGTTTTTCACTGTCTTGGGAGGTGGTACAGCAGTGTAAGGTTGGGGGCCTCTACCCCTAGTGGATTTGGGAGGAGGAGGGGGATTCTTGGAGGGTGAAGGGGGTAGCGACACCGGGGGGTGGCTGAGTGGTAGTAGCCATGGGTTGCACCGGTTGGAGGACGACGCTTGGTGTCAGCGGGGGAACGGGAGGCGAAAGATACCAGACGGGTAATCCCAAGGTTAACCCAGGGAGGCTAAGGGTAGCCATGATCGGGGCGCTTACTACTCCCAATGGAGGGACTAGGAAAGGGATTGTGTGGATAGGTGTAACACCAATGTGGCTAGGTACCAGTGGAGGTTTAGGCAACAAGGGTGGCTGATTATTAGGTGTTTGGTTATCGTGGGACAGGGTACATAAGTCAGACACTTCGGGCGTAGATGACAGGGGAGGAATGGATTGGAAGGTGGATGTCATCGGGGGGTCTGAGTAAACTCCAGGTCCCAAGGAGGAAACAAACGAGGTAGCGACACCATTAACAGGTTGTTCAACCATGGGGAGAACATTTTCGGGTGCAGCGGGGGCATTTGGATCATAGTAAGTAAGTTGGTCGATCTTGACCACACGTCCGTCATGGGGGAACATCATGGTACGAAATACGGAGGAAGCGACCGCCCGCATAGCATACATGTAGCTGCGACCGAGTAAGAGGTTGTAATCAAGCTGGGTGTTGATGACCTCGATATCAATGAGGACGGTTTTACCACCTAACTGGACAGGGACATTGGCTAGGAGACCTTGGGGCTGAGCCGAACGACCGTCGTAGGCGCGTAATGCAGTGGTGGACTACTGAAGGGTAGGGGATCCCAACTTCTGCCATACGAATGTAGACATAACGCATGTGGAGGCACCTTCATCGATGATGCATCGATGGATGACAAGATTCCGAACGGAAACAGAAACTTGGAATGCTAAGGTGGAAGGCAGGCGTGGTTCGGACTGGTCCAAATCAAATGCCATCAAATTCGAATCATTTGGGTCAATAGCCCCAATGGCTGAGAGTAAAGTCTTGCGCTGGGAGGGGCAGTTCTTCAAGACTTCTAACGCAGACATGGTTGCGGGGGATTGGGCTAAGTCGTCTACGATGTTGTAGTTTGACGCAGCGTGCGCATTGGGGTTGTTGTTGATATGGCGAAGTGGGAAACGAGGTGCTTTGGAAGCGCCATCTATTGGAGGTGGAGGGATACGTAACGCCTGATCAGTGGGGTTAGCGTTAGTGGATTTATCAGTGGGAGGGGCTTCAGAGGTGGAGCCATATTGGTTCCGGCGAGTCTGAAGGTTGACATCAGCGGAAGACATCATCAACAAGTGGTGGGTACCTGAGTCAAACATGGGTTGATCAGGAGCGGCGTAAGTGATTTGTTGTTGAGGTTGCGCATTGGCTTGAGGTGGGGCCAACGGCTGATTATTTACTACGCCTTGAGTTGGTAAGGGGTTTTGCAGCACCAAAGGTGGCTACTGAGGTTGCGGGGGGTTGGGCGGTGCTTGAGGAGCCGCATGCCCTTGGCGATGGGTTTCATCAACCCAAAGTTTCTGAGCTCGCTCCAAATGTGGGAAAGCATGTGTGTAGTGGCCATAGACCCCGCAGATAGAACAAGGATGGTTCGTTCGCAAATTAGGTTTTTTAGCCTATTTGGGTGGGCGATCAGGGTTTTGGTTAGCGGGGGCCGTGTTGTTGTTGTCTGGGGGATTAGGCGGTTGACCACCTTGGTCTGTAGGTTGGTTGTTCCCATGATTACGGCCCTTGCCGCGGTTTTGTTGGCCCTGGTTGCGCTGGTTATTCTGGTTTTACTGCTGATTTTGTTGGGCGTACACTTGCCCTTGGGTAGCAGGTGGGTTTTGAGGTTATGCAGGTGCAGGAGTAGGCTGCGGTGGATGATAGGTAGGTGGAGGCTACGCAGGTGCGAAACCTTGAGGAGGTTGCTGATATGTCTGCGGAGCAGGTTGTGGGTTTGCCGCAGGGGCTACCTGTGGCGGATAATAAGATGGTTGGGCTTGGGAAGGCACAGGAGCTGGTGCAGCCTGCTGGTGGTAATAAGCGGGTTGAGCCTGAGAAGGCGCAGGAGCTGGTGCAGCCTGCTGGTGGTAATAAGAGGGTTGAGCCTGAGAAGGCGCAGGAGCTGGTGCAGCCTGCTGGTGGTAATAGGGCTGAGGTGCGACCGGGGGGTTATAAGCAGGGGGCGCATGACCGAAGCACTGAGGTGGACAAGTGGGTCCATGGGAATGATGGTGATGTGTCATAGGAGCATACGAGTTGGTAGCCCCAAACTGTGAGGTAGCCCGCGAAAGGTCGGGGCCCAGGGTAGGACGTGCTATGGGAAAGGGTTGGGGATGCGTAGAAACACGGCCAATGATGTCATCTGCAGCATGGGATGCCCCCGGCGCATCATGCTAGGAGGAATCGCCGCGAGGGGTGTCAGGTATAATGGTATACAGGTAACCCGACTGGGCATAAATGAGGTCGAACTGTTGTGCCTTAAGGATGGCCTCTTCTTCATACTGGGGTCTTTCGGAAGCTACATCCTTAGCAATGACGGGAAGAAGGGACTTGAGGAACCAATCTAGGAAGATGCAGTCGTCTAATTTGATCTTGCATAAGCTACAGCGTCTACGCCACTCATGAATGTGGTCCGTGATGTGGGTATCCATGTTTTGTCTGCAAGAGAGGAGGATCTCAACACCCGCGTCATAGCAGACATGTAACTGGAAGAACTGCAGGAAGGTCGAGGCAAGTGAAGTAAATGTGGCATGGGTCCTGTGGGGCTGCTCGATATACCACTTGGCTGTAGAGCCAGTGAAGGTGCGCTGTAACAGACAGAGGCGAATAGAGTCATCCACTATGGAGTTGGAGGAACACCATAGATGGAAGGACATGATATGGTTTTGTGGGTCCTCACCTGCCTTGCCCTCGAATTTAGGGATGTCAGAGGGGAGCTTGGTGGGCATGTGAGGCCACGCAGGGTCGTGTCGGATAGGGTCGTTGGTAAGTCTGGCTAGGTCAGGTAGGTTGAGGCTAGCCATGAATGGCAGACTGGAAAAAGGATGTGACACAGTAGTGGGTTGGACCAAGTTGGGGCCAATGCCCCCAAGTGGAGGGACAAGGTGTGGGATGTTGCCCCCAAGTGGGGGGACTAAGGTGGTATAGGATGGTCCTGCACCACCATGGGTAGTGTGAGTCACTGGTGGAGTGGTGATAGGTGTGCTAGCCACTGGAATGGGGATGGTGACCGAGATGGTGGACGTGGCCCCCATCGAGGGCATTCCCAGAGCAGGTGTGGTAACTAGTGCAGTGGTGGATGTGCCACCAATGGTCCCTACAACAAAAGGAGTGGAAGTCACGTCAGCCATGGGGCTAGTAGGGGCAGTGTAAATAGGGTTCTCAGACTCTTCTTCAGAATCGGAAGTAAAGTAAGGGGCGTCAATATCTGGTGACGGAGTCCTATGTCGTTGACGAGTGGAGTCAAGTGACAAGGCTCTAGATTTGTGATAAGTGGTATCAAGTGATGATGATCTGTGGCGATGACGGGTGGTGTCAAGTGAACCGTGCTGTGGGGGCTCGCCCCTGAGGCGTCGAGAATGTCTCGGGGAATCAATGGTGACAGATGGTGTCGAATCTCTGTGGGTTGAGGTGAGTAAAAAATAGCTCAAAAACCCTAATGCAACCGAGTGTGCAGAAGGAGAGCTCAAAAAACAAGGCACTCAGGCCAACAACCAACTCAAAACACCCACTGTAACAGCTGTGCTACAATAGGTGGAGTGTCAACAGAAATGGTCAGAATACCAACAAGCAGCATGTTTCCTAAAAATATAAAATGGTGGACTCACTAGACTAGAAGGAGGTAAGGGAGCATGCAAACACCTAACTAAAAAGTATTCTGACTCAACTAGACATATCCTCTGCAAGGTGATGAAATCCAAGTCAGACAATATGAATAGGAAAGCCAAGTGGCTAAGATGTCCCCCTACCGGGAGGGACACCGGGTAGTCAATCCTAGAAGAATGGCAACTAAGATACCCCGTTCATGACACGTCTAGAAAGGTGAATCTGCCGTTTGGTCCTTTTACCGCAATACCCCAATACAGGGATATCCCGAGAACTATGAAAGGTAGCCCTTCAGTTACTGAATGGAGTGCGGTATTCCACTCAGGCCTCCGGAACCAGTCTCACGACTTCAACCCTCCTAGGGGAGAGGCCCTCTGGTAAACTGGTTGTGACCGTGCCAAAAAGTACTAGGGGATTTTGGTTCCCTAATTGGACAACATCTATGTCTCAAGTGTAAGTAACCGAGGGATGTTATTGGAAGCCTATCCCCCGATCCTACCTAACTACAAAGATTCTTTTATGTTCCCCAAGTGGGGTTAGAATATTGGTTGAGTTAGATAGTTTTTAAGGCTCACTTGAATTATGTGACAGAGTGTGTGCTCGTGAGATGATGATGAACCCAAGTAGAAAGTGCCACTAGGGAGGGAAACTTTCTATCTAGCAATAACAATACAGAAATGAACTTTTAAAATGCACAATTTTCTTTTTCCAATGTAAAGTGCTGGAAATGTAAAAACGATTCTGTAAATGAAACAGAAATAAAAACTGCAGAAAAATGTTGTAAGGAAGGGTGGATGCAAGTAGGACACATGGTTGTGCTAGTGCAGAAAATAGTGAAACAAAGTTCTGGAATCAAAACAGGGAAAAATTTGCAGAAATCAGACCGCGGGTCTATGGAAAAACTGAGCAGTCGGACCGCGGGTTTGAGGGAAACAGGCACGGACAAGATGCGGGTTTTTGGATGACAAACGCAGTCGGGACGCAGCAAAGGGGCTGAAAGTCAAAGTCAGGACGCGGGAAAAATGCTGAAAGGCGCCGGCGGGTTGCGGAAAACTGGCCGAATGCCGTAGGCGGGACGAAGGAAAAACGCCAAAAAGCGCAGGCGGGTTGCGGGAAACTGGCCGAAAGCCACAGGAGGGACGCAGAAAAGAGGGTAATAGCCGCAGTCACACCGTCCCAAACAGGCTAATAGCCGCGGCCGGATCACAGGTAACAGACTGAAAGCGGACGGCAGGTCACCGGAAACAGTCTGAGAGCCACGGTCGGGTCACAGGTAAGTGCCTGAAAGACGCGGTCGGGACGCGAATGTTAGGGGAAAAAACGCGGTATACGGCGGCCGAAAGGGACAGCCGAACAGAAAAAAGATTTAAAAATTGTAACCAGAAATTCACACCTAGGGGAGTCGCCAAAACTGTAGCTAGGGTTTTACCCCTAGCTTGTGCAAATGAGCACCTACTAAGGAGAATGGACTCCTTAGTAGCAGTTCAGTAAATGGAAATTATTATGCTAAAACTGAAATGTAAACTACTCTAAAACATGTGCATGAAACATAAACAACAAAATGTAAATAATGGTTTTTGTATTAATTTTACCTCCAATGTGAAGGTTGGTGAAGCTCTTGCAATGTCCAAGAGGGTTGCTCCAGGCTCCAATGTGCTCCTTCTCTTTCTCCAATGGTGGGAATGGGCCAAAAGGGGCTCTCAAGGTGAAAGTGGCTCAATGGTGAGCTAGGGTTTCAAGAGAGATTTTGGCAGAGTAAGGGTATACTTGATTGTGGATGTGGAATAAGGGGTCTCCATCACCTATTTATAGTTTTTTGGTGGTGGAGTGCTGGCCCATGGTTCTGGGAACCATATGGTTTAGGGCAGCTGTATAGGGTTTTTTCCTCTTTTTCCTCATTATTTTATATTTTATATTCCCTTTTTAGAGGGATTTTGCTATTTTTGGAGGAAAAAGGGGTTTTTTAGCCTTTTTGAGGCTTTTTTTATGGTTTTGTGGCCTTTTGGAGGCTTTTTAGTGGGATTTTTAGGGTTTTTAAGGGAAATATGGTAGGAAAATGGACAAATTAGCCATGTAATGGGGTAGATGAGGTAGTGAACACTTGTTGGGTGTTAACAACAATCATATAGCCCTAATCAATGAATGTCTTCGATCATTCGCATGCGTTCATACTGTTGCTAGGGTGATAAGACAATTCCAACATTAATCAAGATTGTACTAATAAATAACATGAAGACAAACACATTATGAACTTAATCAAGAATCAGATTTCAAGACATACATGAACCTCCTTAAGTCATACCTGTCAAGACTTCTTGTAGTCTTCTTATGTAAGGCCTTAGCCTCAACTCCCCCTGAAACTTGATCTGGAGCTTGATTAGGGTTTTCTAGAGAAACCCTAAAAATTCAATCTTTGACTTTCATACTTCTGAATGGATGGAAGGATGTGTCTTGCTGAGCTGATCAAACTAACATACTTTAATTTTGAAATCTCCAAAATTTGACCCCTCAAAATTGCCTTCGAAACTTCTGGATCTTCTGAACAGGAACCCGAACTAGGGTTTGATGAAGCCCACCCTTCTGTCCAATCAAAAGGTTCGATCCAAGGCTCTAAAATCTTATTTTTCTGAGGAGCTTCCAGCCGCGGTTACAGACTTCAAAAATTCCAACTTTTGCTGAAGCCCTAATTTTCCATCTTTCTGATCAAAATCCCGAACTAGGGTTTGATCAAGCCCGGTCTTCTACTCAACCAAAAAATTCGATCTTGGTCTCTAAATTTTGATTTTCCTGAGTAGCATTCAGCCGTGGACTCCGATTCCAAAAATTCCAACTTTCTCCGAAACCCTAAATTCCAGAAGCCATGAATGAATGTGCTCAAAAAAAATAATTATGTTTTGACAGAAATATGTACCTGATTGTTTCTGCTATAACTCTGAAATTTTCGATCCACAGGGTCTGAAAACGTTTCCTGAGATATCTTGACCTGTCATATTTCCATCCTGATAGGTCTGACCTCAATTAGATTTTCTGAGAGAGAGTTATGCCAAATGTCGCAACGTGACCTGTTTTAGGATAATACAGGAGAGCAAACTTGTACGGCGTGCCACGTGTCACTGTTTTAACTTCGGCCTCTGAAAACGTTTCCTAAGATATCTCGCCCTATTATCATTCCATCCTAACAGGTATGAACTCAATTGGACTCTCTGAGAGAGAGTTATGCCAAGTGTCGCAACGTGACCTGTTTATGGGATAAAACAGGAGAGTGAACTTGTACGGCGTGCCACGTGTCACTTGTTCAGCTTCGGCCTCTGAAAAAGCTTCCTGAGATAGTACAGTCTGTGTACTACCTGTCACTTTTTACAAAATTTCATTTGGAGCTTCCTAGACCAAGTAATGACCTTTTTTCCTTGGTCACCTGATTTTTACTGATATCTGGAAGAGGCAGAAACCCTAACTTGTACTGATCATAACGTACAAAGTACAACGAATCTGAGGGTTCCCTTTGGACACACGATACCTGGAGATGTTATCTACGACCTGTAAAGGTTTCAGATCCTGAAACTTCTCCAAATTGGATTTATAGCGAAAGTTCCACGATGACTGGTTTTTTCTATGTAAAACCCTAACCTTCAAATTGTCGTAAGAGAAGCAAGTGTCGTAAGTGCCATACCTTTCCTTCCTTCAGGTTAGCTCTGATACCATGTTAATATTTAATATGCTAAGACAGAAAATAGCAGCATTACATTCCATTTCACAATAATAGCGTATACAGGATCACTGAAGAAACAACAAGCATAGCATAAACACAAGAGACACAGATTTATCTTGGGAAACCCTCATGGGGTAGAAAACCCAGTAAAGCTTCCTCAATATAGATGACCAGCAATATACAAAGATGCAAATCAAAGATATGATCTCCTCCACCACCATAGCAGACCTCTCCTCCACAAGTGCGCCTCTCTCTCAAGTGAGTGTGTGTGTCAAATGAGGAACACACCTCCTCTATTTATACACTACTCTGACATATCTTTTACACAAGTACACGTAGGCTCGTATTTAACCAATGGATTAAATACCACACTACAACTGACTGGGCCGACCCCTCTAGGGTGGTCTAATAACCCTTTGACCCACATAACACATACAGGGCCGACCCCCACTAGGGAAGTCTAATAACCCGAGTTACCACATTCCGACGGAGGAATAACCATCTCCGGATATACAATAAGATCTTCACGGAGGAATGAAACATCTCCGGAATAATAAATTACAAATATAATATTCTTTGAAGCTACAATATCTCAACAACTCCATCTGGGAGATCCTACTTCAGTCGGATAGAATCCCTACACTGAACTTTATGATTGGAAAATGGAAAACTATGATCTTCACGCAAAAGAATGTTGGAGACTGGAAGCCATCTCGAAAAATCAACTCAAGAAGTGTTTCTCAGTCTCGACCATCCCAAAAATATTTGAACGGAAAATCGTGAATATCCGACTCTTGCACCAGTGAAGATTGAACCTGCATATCATCCTGCACTCCAATATAAAGAACGTCAATCATCGACAACACATGTCGAGGAAGTTTCAAAACATGTCGGTGAACAAGGAAGACTGCAGATTCTGGTCGAGACTTTCACAGGATAGGTCACGAGATGGTGGGATACTCATCAATCACAAATCCAAACATGGACCATCCCGTTGACATATTTTTTTGAACGGTTTGGAGGCAAGAAGTTAATAACTCAAGCAGATATCCCAACTTTCACTCAAGGACAAGATCCGGAGGCACATGTCGACAGATGCGAAAAAGAATGGTGAAGACTGGGATACAAGGATGAAAGGGCTTGGTCGCACCTTTTTCCAAGCACACTTGCTATCTTGCTGAATAAATGGTATAAAATGGAGGAAGAAAGAGGAGAGATGTTCGAGTGGAAAGAACTTAAAGAAAACTTCATTAATCACTTCTAGTTTTCCTTGAAGAAGGAGCAGCTGGTAGAAGCAAGCAACCAAATTAAAGAATTTTTACAGCCAACAGAAAATGTACCTGCAGAAAAGAAGCAAATTGTTTGACAAATAGTTGCTTGCCATAATATTCAATCGAAGGAGATCCAGCATTCAACATGACTGCGCTTAGATACGAAAAATTCAGTCGGAAAAAGCTTTCAATGGAGCGGATATCACCCTGCTACATCAAAGCCTGTCAAAACAGCTTTCAACATGGAGATCACAGAAATTATATGAACCAGCAAGACTATCAAAAAAATATTTTCCGCCACAATTCATGCAGATGAAGGAAGGCGAGAGACCAATCAATGATAGTTGTGCCTTGGAATGGATGGACGCAAAGATTAAAATCAAATAAGTTGATATTTCAAATGACGGCAGACCTAAGATGGAAAAAATTGGTGACTACTGGAATGAGGAGTAGACTGCAGAAATCACCATCCTCCTTATAGAGTTTCAGGATGTATTTGCACGTGACTATAAAGAGCTGAAAGGACTTGTGCAGGAGATGGTTGAAATGAAGATTGGCATCTGACCAGACGCCAAACCAGTGAAGAAAATACCATATAAAATTGCGCATAAATACAAATACATTGTGAAGAAGGAGATGGACAGTATGCTTGAAGCTGGAATTATATACCCCATTGATCAATCAGAATGGGCGAGTCCAATGGTGGTTCAGTCGAAGAAGCATGACCCGACACGACTGAGAATTTGTGTTGATATTCACAAACTCAAAAAATTAACACTCTCTGACCCATTCCCCACACCATTTGCCAACAAAATCATAAATGAAGTTGCAGAACATGAGTGTTATTCATTCACGGATGGATTTTTTGGGTACAACCAAGTACCTATAGCCAAAGAAGATCAAAAGAATACCGCATTCGTGTGTGAATTTGGTTCATTCTCTTATAGAGTCATTCCATTTGGTCTAAAAAATGCACCAGTGGTATTTTCTGATATTGTCGTCAAATCCTTCCAAGAGTACATCTACAAAACGATGGTTGTTTATTTTGATGATTTGACAATTTAATCTATGTTGAGAGACCATTGTAAATGGCTACTATTAATACTCGAACATTGTCGACAGATCTAGTTGTCACTAAACATAAAGAAGTGTATATTTGCGACTCCTATCGGAATACTACTGGGCCATGTAGTTTGCAAAGAAGGCATCAAGGTCGACTATGCCAAAATAAAAATCATTCTCGACTGGAAGCCCCCAGTTAATCCCAAACAAGTGTGAATCCTGTTGGGTTATACGGGATATTACAGAACATTTATCAGACACTATTCCAACATGACATATCCTCTGGAAGAATTGTTGAAAGAAAATCAGGTGTACAAGTGGACTGATGAATGCAATACATCATTCGACATATTAAAGAGAAAACTTGTCGAAGCAACCATCCTACATTTTCCAAACTGGTCGGTTAAGTTCCATGTCCATATTGATGCATCTGGAATAGCAGTCGGTGCTATCTTAACACAACCTGTAGATGATGGAATGGACTACCCTAATTCCTTCTGTAGTAGGAATATGAACAAAGAAGATAGGAACTATTCTACCACAGAAAGAGAAGCATTAGGAATGGTATTTGCACTGCAGAAATACCGACATTACTTATTGGATAATCCTTTTGTATTCTACACAGACCATCAAGCCTTGAAGTATTTAGTCAATAAACCATTACATAATGGGATATTATGTCGTTGGCTATTACTATTCCAGAAGTTTGAATTTGAATTAATAGTCTTGACCAGGGAAGGTGAATGTTGGACCAGACCATTTTTCAATAATTGACACCGGAGAGGAGCCAACAAGTATAGAAGATGATCTACAAGACACACATCTATTTAGAATCGAAGTTGTCCCCTCGAAACTTGCATAGATCGCACAATTCCTCGAGGATGGACAAGCTCCAGAAGGAATGCCAGAGAAGAAGAATAAGATTCTTGCAATGAAAGCTACACCTTATACTCCCATCAATGGATTCAGGTACAAACTTGGCCTAGATTATGTATTGCGTCGTTGTGCACTTGAACATGAGCAACAGAGCATAATTTAAAAATCACACTACGGACTGGTAGGAGGACACTACCATGCTGATATAACAGTGAGAAAGATTCTGCAGGCTGGACTTTGGTGGCCGACAGTTCACAAAGACTATCGAGAGTTCGTAAACAAGTGTGATAAATGTCGACACATGGGTCGACCTCTGCCAAGTGTTGGGTCCAGGAAATGCCCCTTTTTGGATACCTCTATTACACCTTTCTTCCCTAATTCCATCCTATTTTCATGAGCTATATTCATGTCTTTCCAGATCAATCTATAACATTGACAGGTATAATTTGTTATTACTTTATTTGTTTTTATGCCTAAGACTGTTAAAGATTATGGATCTTAGTCCTTGGTTTATACTAATTTATGTGATTTTACTTAGCCAAGGTCTAAAAGCGCAGGTGCATCATCCCAACAATGTTAGATGTGACTCTTCAACGTCAGCTCCTCATACTCTAAGGGACAGCACATCCTCCATGCGAACTGTAACAGATTTCCACTACAACAGGTCTCATTGAATAAGAGCTTAGCTGCAACAGACAGGTGGCATTCCAGCTGTTAATTTTGTTGATCCAATTGACATCGGGACAGCAACATCCTTCTGTATTAACAGCACTATTCAACACGCTGTATCAGTTAGCTGTAACTGCGCAGCATGAAGATCATAGATCTTCATTGCTGCGCTATTTTTGTGGATCTTAAACTGTCTTTCTTTTTGTATAAATCCCAAAAGGCTCTCGTAGCCTGGGGTTGGACAATCATTACTGGTGTAAGCTGTAACAGAGCATTGAAGCTCATGATCTTCCATTAATAATATGAGAGCAGAATTCTTCACTTATGAGTTTTAATTAGCTGTGACTCTGTTATAGGTTAAAATTGCACCTCTCTGTCCGTGATCACCTTGAACTGCTGATCACACAAAAGGACAACTTGGATGGAGGAGCATGTTAACCTTAGATGATACTTTGAACTCACTCCATTTCCTGACATTACTGGAAAAACCCAAAAAATATATTATTTTGAGATATGAGCGCTACTCTACTCAAAGAGACTAGCGCCCATACGCTACTCCAGTGTATAATAGTAGCGCCCATACTCTAATATACGCTACTCCTTCTCAGCATAGTAGCGCTCACCATTTGAAATCGAATGAGCGCTAGTTGATAAGCACTAAAGTAGCGCCCTATACGCTACTTCATTGAACAAGAGTCGCGTACATCTTAAAAGATGATTAAAAAATAAATTAATTTCTCGAGGAGGATTAGTTGCTGGTAGTTTCCCAACTCCCCCAACTTCCTCCATAACTATACATCGACCTGAACTATTTCTCTAATCTTATAAATACAAAGAATATTAAAGGAGAATGGTTAGCTAGAGAACCTAGATGATGAGATGAATTAATGGAGAAACTTTGAGACATAAAAGGAAGCTTGCATTGGAGGAGTTGATGTTGAAGACATCCAAGCCAGAGAAGAGCAAGAGCCCAGAATCAAGTTGCAGGAGCCTGCTACATTATCAAGTATACTTGTACTTCATTTTACTTTTGACAAATAAAGGTTGAAGTGTCTTTCTTGTTCCAATTAAAATGTGTTTTGAAATGGCATATTAATGCGGATCTATTTTGGTCAATTTTGAATGTTAAACATTGTTTTTGTTTCTTTCAAACTTTATATATTACCCAAAATGCTTTGAGAAAGGTATTATTATTGCAGGTTTACAAAAAGGAAAGTGGATCGGAAGGTTGAGCACAAGATCAAGTCAAGGCTAGGATCAAACTTCGATTGAAAGGTGTGTTCTCAAGATTCACAACTTATTTCTTTTCGTAAATATCTCTGTAGTATCATCAATACACTTACCTGTCACCCCAACCAAGTTGATAGCATTAGTTTCCTTGCTATAGGGTAGATTTGCCCGCCAACAGACTGGCGACTCCACTGGGGAAAGTTGAGTTTTGTCTCTAGGAAACCTTGTTCTTGTTTGTCTTCCCATATTGTTTTGACTTCTTTGATGTGTTAAGAAACCCTGTAGGTATCCCTGACTGTTTCTTACTGCTTTCATCAGTCTTTTGGTTTATTTAAAAGTCAGTTTTTTAAGCTTTTGAGATATGAGCGCTACCCTAGTGTATATACAGTAGCGCCCATACGCTACTGTGCCATACATACAGTAGCGCCCATCTCTGTAAGGGCACGAGTTTCCCTACTGCACAATAGGGTACACTTTCTGAAGCATTCTATTTTTTGGTTTGCTTGATTATTAGCCTTTTGGTGGTTTGCTGACTTTGTTGTGGGATCTTTTTGACTGTTGTATGAGGTTTTTAACTTTTGGTTAAGTCATAGAACCTTCTCTTTGGGTTTTCCATCTTTTGAACCACTTGTTGACCTTTGGAACATTTGGACTGTTTGTGACTTTTTGGAAGACTAGGTTGTGTTTGGTGTTGAGCACTTCCACTTTTTTAGGCCCTGACTACCTGTTGCTAGCTTACAAACCTGCATACTATTGTATTCGCTATTTGTGGCGACGTTTGTCTGCTTTTTACTCATCCTACCCTTTGTTCTAGGGTTTGGTCCGTTTTAAAGCTTCTAGGGTGTCTTCCATTTTGGTTCATTTCCATTCTCCCTAGACTTATTGTCTTTTGCTGGTTGCAAGTGCGTTTGAACAGCTGTAGGCTGATTCATTTCCCAGTTTCTTTGTGTTAGTAATTGGCAGCTTGCTTGTCTACTTTTGCTTGGCATAGTGGTCTTGCTAGGGCTAGATACTTTAGGTCAGTCCTTTTGTATATTTCTCCTTTGTTTTCTTCCACTTTGTCTCCAAGTTTAGAGGCTTTTTTCTTTGCAAAAAACCTGTAGATCAAGTCTTTTTCGAGCTAGGGTTTCGAAAGCTATAAGCTTAAGAAATTTTTAGCCATACTTACACACATTGCACATAAGTTTTGTTTTGCTTACCATTTTTATAAGTTCTTTTTCGTTTACAGAAAAAGCAAAAAAAAAAATTGGTATTTTAAGTTTAAATAAAACTTATTTTTATTGTTGCAAGATAGCATAATATATTTTGTACAATTTCAAAAAAGAAAACAAAAAAATTTCAAGTAGGTTTGCTTAGATTTTCAATTTTGGAAAGAAGTAAATGAAAAAATGAAAAGAGATTTGTTGTAGAAAGTTTTAATGCACTTTTGTTTTCTTGTTATAACCACGCCACACAAAAGCACTACCCTTTTTGAGTAATAACAGCCCTAAAATTTGTTAATAAAATGAACTAGAAACATTTTTTCTTTTTAGGGATACACTACACCAACTAGTTTTGGTTAGGATCTTAAGTTTAAATCACCTTAAACCACTCAAGATCACACATTGCGCAAAAATCGTAGTAAGACTATCACAGATAAACCCTCCTCACTCAAAACTTGCCTGGGATCTATGCAGTAGGTCATTGCAAGATCAGATTGTTAGGAATACCCCTCCTACTTTCTATTCAAGCATACCCCAGGATCGGATTGCGTATTGGGGACTGTTTCAATTTTCGGGCTTAGCTACCCTCCCCATGCTTTCTGATTCGACCGGTGACTGTTCCCCCAGGAGTTTTCGGTGTTCTGGTATCCTTAGTATCTGACTCTAGGTTCATACAAAGGTGACAGCAGAGGGTATATCTGTTGTACCTAAGACAGACGTGGGAGGAAATCCCTTGCAGGTCTTTGGGAGGGCGGTTGGTTGATTCCAACGCTTGCACCCTTAGTCATTGTATTGTGGACCCCGGGTAACTGTCTTTCTTACTTCGTTGATCTGTTCTGGGCCCTCATCATCCCAGACTCTTCTCTGGAAGGCATCTTTGTTTGCCTGGTTTGTATACTTAGGACTTTTTTTTTTAGTTGGCGTCCTGTTTTCCCCCTAGTTGTAGTGGCCACTAGGTTCTAGTTTGTTATTTTATATTTATAATCATGGAGAATCAAGAGCTTAGTAGATCGAGGAGGTTCCAAAACCTTCCACCCCTTAGAACAGAGCCTTTACAGCCAGCTAGACGACAGCGGGTAAACCCCGGTATTTCTTCAGAAATTACTCCTGAAACTGAATTTCCTGAAGAAATCCTTGTAACAGAAAACCTTGAAATTGAGGTTCCTGAGGAACCACTACCAGGTACCACAGATCAGCAACACTTTAGTACAGTTGAGGTGGAAGATCTTACTTCTGCGGAGTATAGCACTCCTTTCAATCCTCCTTTAACCAATACTAGAATTCCGCTTCTGTCACCTGTTGGTTTCCAGCAACCCCATTTCAGTGCAGATAATTCCTTACCTTGGCATCTGATGTCTAACTTAGGAGGTGAATAGGGAGTTCCCCAAACTCCCACTTTAGGTATGAACACCAACACAGTAAATCCTTCTTTTACTGCTACACCAAGTCAGGCACAAACCACATCTGTGTCTACTCCATCTTTCAGTTTCAACACCGGTACATTAGGTATGCCTAGTTTGACAACGATGGCATCCATTCCTATACCTACTGTTGGACCCAGCAGTACAGCCAACTGTGCAGCACCTCCTGCTTCTCAACTGTTATATCAGATACCTAGTACTTGTATTTCCACACCTGTTGTAGGACCAAGTGCTTCTGCAAACATGCCAGTCATGGGCACCATGACTGCACTGTCCACATCAGCTTCTACTAGTTTCAATACCTTTGTAGGCCCTAACATGAATCAAGGTAGTATGCCTGCAAGTAATGTCCCTTTTTCCTTATTCTCAGGGGGAGGGGGTAATATTTTTAACCAGCAATATGGTGGGACTAATACCTAGCCACAGTGGACGAATCCACAGAGCACCAATCCACTTTCGTATGGGTGGGAAAATTTTAATAACTCTTTCGTACAACAACAGATGGCAGGGGGCAACCCCTACCAACAAATACCTGGGGGTAACCCCTACCAACAAGTAAGTGGGGCAAACCCCTATCAATAGATGGTAGGTGGAAACTCCTATCAACACATGGCTGGGGGAAACCCTTATCACCATATGGCTGGGGGCAACCCCTACCAACAATTCATGGGTCAAACGATGGGTGGTTCCCCTTATCAAGTACCATCTTACCGGCCTCGTCTACCATTTCTGGCAACTTTAAATTTTCCAGATCTTTCCAAACTGACAAACGATCCTGTGTGTCATAATGCTACATGGCCATCGGTTCCCACCAAGTTACCTTTGGACATTCCAAAGTTTGAAGGCAAAACAGGTGAAGACCCTGGTGACCATGTCACTACCTTCCACTTATGGTGTTCCTCCAATTCTTTAAACGAAGATTCCATCAGATTGAGATTGTTCCAAAGGACCTTAACCGGTGCTGCAGCCAAATGGTACATTGAGTTACCTGCAGCAACATTCTCTAGTTTCGGGGATCTCGCAACCGTCTTTTTGAATCACTTCTAGCTTCCTGTTCAGTATGATGCCGGAACAGAACTTTTGTCTACTTTTAGACTAAATAAAGCCACTCACTTATCTGACCACATTCAGGAGTGGCAAAGACGGAAGAGGCTCATTAAGGCCAACATACCTCCGGAGTTCCTTCTTGAGTGGTACTCGAAATCACTCCTTCCTTATATTTCTAAGGAAGTGTAATATCCCTTTTTCAAATTTTATTAAAATGCCCAATTTTCCACTTTTTTTCCCAATTTCGACCTTTGACTAGTTTTACTGTTTTGACATCCAAATCAACCCAAATGCTCCCAAATATTCTGTAGGAGTGTATGAATGGTATTTAGACTTGAATATCAGGTTCAGGGATGTTTTATGGCCCTCCAAATACTGCTGCAAACTTGATTTGTATTCTGATCAATATATGTAATTTTGACTAGTAATTTGTGCATCAAATCCCCCCGGGTAACACTGCAAATGGCCTTCCAAATGCCTCCAAACTCCCACAAATTTATGAACAGAGGTATATAATGTGTTAAGTATGTGATTAAGGTCTCATATGCACCATTAATTGATTTTTACTACTGTTATAACTCTCTCACATTCAACAACAAAAACCCCCAATTCGACCCTTGGGGAAATGGCACTATTTCACCTCCCAATACAACTAAACTGAGTAAAAATGCTTCAAATGCTCAAGTACAGTACATGAAACTTGTAGAAGACATCCATGGCAGTATATTGATCACAAATATATCAGAGAATCATTCATACATTCGAAATAATCAACATTATAGTTTCATACATCAATGCATTGGGGAAATGGACATTGTTTGCTCATTAATCAATAGTTTTGCATACAACCAGTGGGTATTTCGACCTGATACTTTCTGAATATAAATAACAGAGGATATGAAGCTATTACAATCAGAAATATATAATGAGAATCTCTCTCAAGAAGCACAAGTGCTCACCAAAAACGCCCTCCCTCAAGGAGCACGAATATGCCTTCAAAACTGGAAACGGTGGAGAGAAAGTGTTGCACTAAACCAAACCATGAAAATTCCTGTAGCTGCTACCTGAAAATACAAACTCCATTAAAGCACCATGAAAGACCTGAGTGGCCTCTCCAAACACCAACTTGGATGGGAATCTTTCACCCTCGAAATTGGCTAAGGCAAGAAACTAGTCATCCACTAGCTCTCTCTTAACAAATGCAATTTTTCTCAAATCATCAAAAGCCATTCTCATACTTGATTTCTACATTTTATAACCAACATTAGCCTTCAAGGGGTCGAAATCCTCTCAATAGATTCAATAATTTTCCATTTAGAAAATATTCCTCATTTGCCACTTGTCTCCTAGTTCCAACCTTCCATCTTCTCCCAAATTCAAATTTGATACTCTTTAGATTCCTCCAACTCCATGAACGCCTTCCTTGAGCCAGTTTTGGGGCTGACATTTCATAATGGTCAGGTGTAAGAAGTCAGGTCTGAATTTTGTCATAAATGTCATAGATGCTTCATTATGGTTGTCATAAAACTAGGGAATCTAGCCCAAGTGTCCACTAGTCTCCAATTTGACTCTTCCTCTCCCATGGAGGTTACTATTCCATCCCATTTCGAACTAAGATGCTCAATGCCATGTGTTATGACTTTCCAACTCACCCAAGAGTGTTCACCTTCCCATGAATTCGAATTGGCAAGAGAGAGCTGCCATGTGGCATTGAAAAATCAAGCTAGTGTGGGTCCCACCACCTCCATATGTCTCCAAAACCACTTGCCACCTAGAATTTCTCTTGAATTTATTTATTCATCATATTTATTAAATTCTTGAACCCTTCTAATGTCTAAATATCATTTATTAGCTTCCTTATTACCATCCCACATGTGCCCATCCAACCTAGGAAACTAGTAGGATTGATGGGATTGTCTTACTATGCACTTATTTGAATGGGGACATTACAGGAAGTAGCTACATCTGGAGTATCCAATGAGGAAGAAGCCATCTTACGGACTCAGTACTTAGACCTCGTGAATGCACAATCTGGGTTACTGTATGAGATCATACTCGGTGCACCGTGATCGAACACCGATCTGAGTAGACCGAAACCTGGACCACATGCTGACGTCATAGTGGGTTCAGTTGACTCTGCAGCCTTCGAAGCACTGACCAAACAGGTCCACGCCTTAGCTGTCAAACATTCGACTGCAGATATTTCTTCCGTCACAACCTCTCCTTCTACTTCTGAGCCTGTCAACCAGGTCCAGAACAATCAAAAGGGCTCTTGGCAGCCCAACAACAAAAAGAAGGGAAAGAAAGGAGAGGGGAACCAACAAAATCCCAAAAAAGACAATGCCGAAGAGGGTAACAAAGAGGAAAAGAAGGTAAAGTTCCCTTGTAAACTTTGCAATCAGAACCACCTTACTCACCAATGCCCTCTACTTGAAGAAGCCCAGAAGCTCTTAAGAGAAAAGAAGCTTGCCGTCCTAAAAGATCCATTCCCTAAAGGGCAGGGCTCAACTTCTGGCACCTCCAATACTGGGGGCACTTCACATGCTACGGTTGATCAAACATTTATAAACATGGTTAATTCGGATGCACTTTTGCAAACTAGAGCCAGGAACTATGCCTCGGATGCACAGAAAAAGGATAAGGAGATTCATGAATCCTCCACTCCACTCCACATACCTGTGGACCCAATGCCCAAGATCCCGAAAGGTGTCTTGAAATGGGCATCGCACAATCCCAACACACAGGCTGCTTCTAACTACAATGTGGTTGAAGATTTAGCCCAGGACCCTTGTGCCATGTCTACTTTAGAAGTCTTGCAGAGTTGTCCTTTACAACGAAATGCATTTTTGGCAGCTATTGGGAGTATGGAATCCTCTAACATGTCTACGCGATTTGATATGACTGATGTCAAATACTAGTTGCCCTATCATGTTGCCCTTCAGATTGAGGTCGTTCATGGTCCAATGACCATCAGACGAGTTGTAGTAGATGAGGGAGCGTCGACTTGCGTAATGTCAATTTCCTGTTGGAAAGCTCTAGGTTCTCCTGAGTTACCCCTTCTAACAGACTGCTTACTGCATTTGATGGAAGAACTTTCCGTCCACATGGAGTTTTGCCATCATTTGATGAAACTTTGGCCGGTAAGACAGTTGTTGTTGAAGTAGAAGTTCTGGACGCTCCACTCGATTACAAAATGTTATTGGGCAGGAGTTGGACGTATGCCATGCGAGCTATTGCATCGGCATTTTTTCGAGCGGTCATGTTCCCATTTGAAGGTAAGATCGTTACAGTCGATCAACTTTCTTTCACTCAGAGAAACAACCAAACTTCTTCGGAAACCACAGTTCCATTAATTGATCAAACCACCTCGGTTGGTAAGAGTTTAGGAGAAGGACTTTACGGATCACTAATTGGCACTTTTGACCTATCCGCTCCTACTTTATTTGTTGGTACTGAGGGATCTTCATCGCCTGAAACTTCCATGGTTAGTTTAACAATTGATGTTGAGTTTCTCCCAACTAGTACAAACCCCTCTGTGCCCACCCCTGGTGTAGAAGTTACTCACCTGGATTCTTATCAAACTACAACATAACATATATTGACTCCATTAGTGTCTGTCGAGTCAAACATAGATTGTGCCACTACTCAGACACCAGACCCGATCCGCTCTCTTGACAGTTTAGATACTACTTTACCTTCTGAAGAGGAAATGTTAGAAGCCATGACTGACCCAGATCTTCCTCGGGATCATATAGATCCTAGGTCCTTCTTGTTTCCTGTTCTTAACTTGATAGAGAGAGGTGAATTTTGTTCACCACCCGATGAAAATACCGATCTCACTTCTTCACAAGTTGGTATTGTTGAAGCAAATAGATTACATACCTCGCTGGTGAACATTTTCACTGGGGTCAATGGAAACATTTTTTTTGAAATGGGTTGTTATCTCGATGAGATCATTCCGTATACCAATCTTTTCCGTAATTTCCATAACAACTTTTCCCGGCCTCATAAGGAGGATCCAGGTATTGACCCTACCTGAAGAAGTACTACGCTTAGGCTGAAGTACTTTTTCTTATAACATACCTGTATATTTTTTGTAAAGCTAGTTTTGTTATGCTCGTTAGGTAATCTTATGTGTGTTTCATTTCGTGTACCAGATGTCAACCGAACACTTCTTAGGATTTGTTGATGGCGCCAGTCGCCACACCTATCAGTTGGCTGCAGCAGCTTGGGTCACTTATTCACCCGCTGGCCAACTTGTCTCTTCGGGGGGAGTTTGTTTGGATCCTACCACGAATAATGTGGTTGAATACAGTGCAGTTATAGAACTTCTCCGAGATGCTCTCAGTCATGGCATTTCACATTTGGAGGTAAGGCTTGACTCACAATTAATTGTATTTCAGTTAATAGGTGTCTATCAGATTAGGGATCCTGGATTGCTACGTCATTTTCTACGAGTTAGACTATTGGAAAGACAATTTCATTCTATTAGATATGAACATATTCCAAGAAGTTTAAACACATTAGATAATTCATTAGCAAATTATGTGTTAGACTGGCATTTGCATCATACATTGTCATAAACAGCATTGCACACATAAAATTTAAACACATACACATGTAAATAACCGATACTGTATCAAAAAAATATGAGTTTTGAGTCACAGGTCTATCAAGTCAAGTCATAAAAGTACAAAACTGGGCATAGTAGCCTCAAAAATATATACATAGAATGTATCCCTCTCCTATGGAGAAGGAGGGACCTCCTCATCATCTACTGCATTGCGATAGCAAATGACAAGCCTAGCTATTTTCCGCAACACCCTAAGCCATGCTGGGGGCACCCCAACAACATCTTCCTACATATCAATAGGTATCTAATCCATACGGCATGTAGGAACCTCGTGAGTCAACCGACCTATTTTTCTCTCCAGGGTCCCCAACAAAGCATCTGCTGAGGTAATATCAGTTGGCCTCACATGGATGGTAGGATGTCCCTCAGGACGAACAGGCCCAAGATCTGCATATGACACTTGATTAGAACTTCAAAATTCATTCATAAAAATCAAATACTTGAAAAATTTTGAAAAAATCAAATAATACTCAAAATTTAAACATACCAATATCTCCCCAGGCTCCACCTGGAGGAAGCACCAGCTCTGGATCATGACGGAAATCCAATCCAGCATATGGAAACTGCTCGAAAGCGGGCATTTGCCTCTCCCACCACCCCCAGAAATCATCAGTATGATAACAATAGTGACTTTCCCCACCACCCTGGTGGAGGAATATGTCACCCCAACGGCCTAGTCTAGGCTCATGGGGGTTAACCTGAGGTAGAGGCATCCCCAAACTGATAGCAGGCATCCTCTCAAAGAATAAAGTACATAAAATACTACCGTACCCAAAGTTCTTCATTGTGCCGGATTTGCAACCTGTCAATTGAGATTTCATGTTTGCCAGTAAACTAGTACTCCAATCATAGACATGACCGTGTAAGCATTGTACACCAATATGCATAGAGTGCCTGGAAGCTAAGTGTTGTGAAGCACTACCGGCTACTCAGTTGATCATGCTCACTGTCACTTTCAAAGGGAGACCGTCAATAGTTGAAATCAAGACTTGGCTTTTTCTCAGCTACGGCAACACAATATGTATTCACATATTCTTGCACTGATCTTACACCCACACGAGAAGACCCTTTCAGATTGCTTACATCTCCTCTTCGCGAGAGACCAGTAATAAAATATATGTCATCAACAGTAAGCTCCAGAGTTTGCCCATGGATGACAAAGGTATTAGTATCCACATCCCAATACTGAATAAGTCTTCGAAACAGTTTCTTTAAAGCCCTCATGTTTACGGTTCGGTAAAACTTCAACAAACCGCATCTTCGGAGAGCATGGAGGGTGGCCGGATATTGCATGGCCAACCTATCCATGTCCTCATGCTCCCTCTCCCTCCATTGAAGGACCATCCTGCACAAAAAACCAAAATTTTTTGGGTTTCGGCGCTTGTATGTAGGTTTTCAAAAGTGTGCGCTACTGTGTATACTACACAGTCGCGTATGGGCGCTACTCTGCTTCAGCACAGTAGCGCCCATCGCGTTTATACGCTACTGCTGTGGTTACACAGTAGCGCCCGCGCAGAAACACTTATGAACATTGCATTGCAAGCTATTTTTTGCTCAAAAATTGAAAAATAAACCATGAAAATGCAAGACAGGTAGATTTTAACTTACTTGGTGGAGGAAGATTGACGGTTGGATGCTCGGTTCAATCGCAATGGAGATTTGAAATTTGAAAAAGGTTGCCCCAATCCTTGCCCTACAAAATAGAATTGAAAATTGATTTTTTAAAATGAAATTATATATATAAATTGGATTTTGATTTTTACCCACATTTGTTCATTTTCTATAGTTTCAAAACTTTCAAAAAATCCCTAATTAATCATTGAAACACACAATATGGTATAATACTAATCCAAGCTCAATTTTCATTTAATTTTTGTCAGCTTCATCTCCTAAGGTTCAAAATTCTTGATGATAGACCTTGTCAACTAGCTAAATATTTCAAATTCACATATCATTCGAGATTTTTGCTGCATCGACTAATATTTTGTTGAAGACCTAGTTTTGGCAGAGTATGAAGATATGATCCTAGAAGCTGACCTTTAAGTCATTTTAAGCTCTTGTTTGGACTATCTAAACCTAAACAAGCTTGCCGAGCAAGCTTGTCCTCTTCGAGCTCGTTAAAGTAATCGAAGGCTCATCCACTCAGGTATAGAATTACCCATTTTCCAGGCCTAGGTGGATTAACTATGGAAAAGGTATACTCTAGGTATACTCCTGTATGCGCTAGAAGAGTTCTTCTTCCATTGTTTTATACTTTTTCGGGGGAGGAGACTAACTGTACGAAAAAGGACCTTTTGGAGCCTTTCTTTAGGGTTTTCAGGCTCTCTAAACATGAAAATCCCAAGCGAGCATTCACCTACTCAGGCTCGATGTGAAATCCATGAGAGGGTAAATAGAGGACTGTTTAAGTTTTTCAACTCTATAAACAAGAAAACACCGCCAAGCACAGACCAATCCGGGCTCGATATAAAATCCACGGATAGTTGAAAAGAGGATTGTTTAAGTTTTTCAGACTCTATAAACAGGAAAACACCGACAAGAATTAATCTGCTTGGGATCGATACTAAAATCCACGAGCAGATATATGGAGTTATTGTTTAAGTTTTTCAGACTCCTTAAAATTGAAAACACCGACGAGCAAGAATAGATCTCGGCTCGATATTAAAATCCAGAGATCAGTAAATATAGAGTAATCTTCTATCTCTTCTTCGAACTCTATAAATAATGAAGAAGGTACTGAGTCTTCCTCCCATGGGCTCGTTAAACTTTTACATGGTTGGATCTATTGAGTTTTCATTCTTTCTTGGACTCATTAAAACAACAAGAAGGGTATTCTTTTATCTAAAAAGAATAAGGAATGGGAAAGACATATCATATCTTCATTGTCAAAGGCAGTTCAGTCAAGTTCTATCCTTGAACACAGCACCTACTTGAGTCTATCTTGTCGGTTGGGTTTAGTTTTGGCCTCAGGGTGAACCTTTCCTCCGAGTTATTTACTCCCCCGGTTGGTTATTCTTCCAACCATATGGAGGGTCTGCTAATGTCTCTTACATTTCATACTTATTATTTACCCCATTATGTCAGAAACTGCCTAAGTCACTTTGTGTAGTGCTCAATGTTCAAGGATATACCCTGTGTCGGCCATTCTGCAGTTTACCTTGACCTCATGTGTCGGCCTTCCTAGTGTCAGTCTTGTTACATATTATTCCATATCATCTCTTACCAGTTGAGTGTTCCTCGAGTTGGATGATGTAGGATGCCTTAAGGCCTCCCTTCCAACGGACTTCTTCCCATCGACATCAACTCATTATTCTAGGATTGAAGTTTAGAGTTTTCGGTTAGTACCTTGGAGATTGCAGTCACCAGTGGCAATTTTCCTCGTTGTTGAATGATGAGAATACATCAATGTCTCTTCTTCGACAGGATTCCCAAGTGTTCGAATCCAAGTCCATCTATTCACATTTGGTGAATCGTACTTGGTACCTTGGACCTCATCCTCATTATCGGTGGAAGTCCTTGCATTTGTTAACGGTATACATCAATGATCGGTAATCAAACGATACCCCCCATGTTTGACTTTCAACTCATCTATTCACATGGTTAGGGTTTGTACCTAGAGTTGATTTGGATGAAGACCTTGGGATTTTGGATGACATTACCTCATTTTGTTATCACCCAGGTTGCGCAAGACTGAGCCTCACTTATATTCGGCTCTCCATGAGACATAGATCTAGTTTGTTGTTATGGCTATGATCTCTCAGTTTGACATGGATCCACGTTTGTATTTCAAGTGGCCATGCTTTATATACAACTCCTTGTTATGTATCGAAGATCATGTTATATCACACTGAACATCTATATGATGTCAAAATATGTAATTGCTAGCTGACCTTGATCTTTGTTGCAGGTGTTCTTGTGACTTGTTTTCTGCGGTCCTTTGCTCCTCCTCTGGCTTTGGATTATAATGTATTTCGGCCATCGTTTCCCTCTGACCTCACACATTAGGGGGCATCTGTTATAGGTTAAAATTGCACCTCTCCGTCCGTGATCACCTTGAACTGCTGATCACACAAAAGGACAACTTGGATGGAGGAGCATGTTAACCTTACATGATACTTTGAACTCACTCCATTTCCTGACATTACTGGAAAAACCCAAAAAATATATTATTTTGAGATATGAACGCTACTCTACTCAAAGAGACTAGCGCCCATACGCTACTCCAGTGGATAATAGTAGTGCCCATACTCTAATATACGCTACTCCTTCTCAGCATAGTAGCACTCACCATTTAAAATCGAATGAGCGCTAGTTGATAAGCACTAAAGTAGCGCCCTATACGCTACTTCATTGAACAAGAGTCGCGTACATATTAAAAGATGATTAAAAAATAAATTAATTTCTCAAGGAGGATTAAATGCTGGTAGTTTCCCAACTCCCCCAACTTCCTCCATAACTATACATCGACCTGAACTATTTCTCTAGTCTTATAAATACAAAGAAGATTAAAGGAGAATGGTTAGCTATAGAACCCAGATGATGAGATGAATTAATGGAGAAACTTTGAGACATAAAAGGAAGCTTGCATTGGAGGAGTTGATGTTGAAGACATCCAAGCCAGAGAAGAGCAAGAGCCCAAAATCAAGTTGCAGGAGCCTGCTACATTATCAGGTATACTTGTACTTCATTTTACTTTTGACAAATAAAGGTTGAAGTGTCTTTCTTGTTCCAATTAAAATGTGTTTTGAAATGGCATATTAATGTGGATCTATTTTGGTCAATTTTGAATGTTAAACATTGTTTTTGTTTCTTTCAAACTTTATATATTTCCCAAAATGCTTTGAGAAAGGTATTGTTATTGCAGGTTTAAAGAAAGGAAAGTGGATCGGAAGGTTGAGCACAAGATCAAGTCAAGGCTAGGATCAAACTTCGATTGAAAGGTGTGTTCTCAAGATTCACAACTTATTTATTTTCGTAAATATCACTGTAGTATCATCAATACACTTACCTGTAACCCCAACCAAGTTGATAGCATTAGTTTCCTTGCTATAGGGTAGATTTGCCCGCCAACAGACTCTCAGCATCTCTGTTAGAAGGCCAGGGCCCGCATTCTCACAGAGATAGTCGATTTAAGTACGTATAATAGTTTAAATTCATTTCTATTGTGTGGTGTGGAAAGTTGCAAACATTGCTAATAGCTGTAACAGAGAATAATTTAAATTCATTTCTGTTGTGTGGTGTGGAATGTTGCAGACATTGTTGATAGCTGTAACAGAGATTAGCTTCCTTGCTGGTAGTTTACAATTGCATCTTGAATAGATGTAGCAGAGTGGTGTGACAGTCGACTGTGTAGAATAATTAAATTAAGTGCATGTGTGTTTTAATCAACTGTAATAGCCAAGCTCGATCCCAATCAATTGGTAGTTATTTATGCTTTCTAGGACACGCAGTAATCATCAGTAGAGTTCAAGCTTGTATTAAAATTCTGGTTGTTGTTGTATCTTTAATTGCATACATAAATTAGACAGATAATGTTGGAGTTACAGTAGTCACTGGATAGATCATTTTGGTAAAGGTTGAATGATGTAGTTTGATGATCATAAGGATTTAACTTCTTGCAAAAGTAATGTCATTTCATTTCATTATTAGATCATTAACTTTCTTGATTGATTCTGTAAGAAGGATTGTTTCAATTGGGATTTGTAGATGTGTGAATTAGATTAGTTGTATAGGGAATGAGCTGGCTGAGCATCTAGGTAGGATCATTACTTACATTCATTAATCAACTGCTTAATCTATTTATGCATAGATTGTGCTTATTACCTTTGAAATAAAATACCTTCCTAGGTTTGACAATTTATATTGATCATTCTGTGTGTTAGATTTAATTAGCTGACATATAGAGTGCCCAAAATTTTGGCGTTGTTGCCGGGGATGGTAAGAGATAGACAGAGTTAGTAGTTGGTTTCATTTGATTTTACTTTAGTTCAATATTTTTTACAGCGCGCATGAATACAAGAAAAAAAAATCGGGAACCCCCTTTGAATACTAACATCGCAGGTGGAAGAGGTCGAGGTCGTAATGCAGGCCAGGGGAGACACACTTATATTTATGAGATAATTGCTAGAGATGATTCTTCCACTAGACCACAACAGAACTCTACAGGAAGGGGAAATTATGTTCCTCCTAATCTTGAACATTCAACATCCACAGTGGAGAATACAATGGGACCTTCAACTCCTGTTGTAGAAAGTAAACCTCCTGAAGATAAGGGAAGTGTTGTAAGTGCACCAGATAGCGAGGAGATTTATCATATTGACGGAACCAGAGTTACTAAAGAGGTGTGGTTGGAGACTAGCAGAATAGCAGAAGAAGAAAGAAGGCAAAAAGAAGAGAGGAGAAAAGAGGAAGAAGCTAAAGAAGAGGAAGAACGCATAAAAGAGACTATTGAATTTTGGACCAAAACCATGGCTGGTAGAGAACAGGGGGGTGAGAATGAACATGAGGACCGCAGGGAGGAAGAAGTAGAAAATAATCATCCTGGTAATACTATGGCTACATTAGAATTCCCTATCCTTCAGACACCTGGAGCAGCTCCTATGAAGAATATCTCACCATCAGTCCTCCCTAATTTCCATGGTAAGTCCTCTGAGGATCCTGATGAGTTTCTTTTTGAGTTTGATATTCTCTGTCGCAGCTATGATTACACCTCCATTACTCAAAAGCTGAACTTATTCCCAACCACCTTGAAAAGAAATGCTCTGCGTTGGTTCATGAGATTAGGTCGTGAGACCATTACTACTTGGGACCAAATGAAGAACACCTTCCTTTCTAAATATCAAGAATATTGCAGAACTAGAGATAGAAAGGAAGAGTTGTTCAAAATGGTTCAAAAGGATGAAGAGAGTTTGGAAGACTTTGTGGAGAGATTACTGTACAATTTGCAAAGATCTGGTCATGCTGAGATTGGCAAGGATGTGCTCAAGATCATCTTGCTAAGAGGAATCAGGGAAGATTGCCTTAACATGTTGAATCTTCTTGGTAAAGGGGATATCTCAAAGGAACCTTTTGAAAAAATTGTTGAATTATGCCAAAGGTACTCCAGGGGATCTTCCAAAACCAGCAAACGAGACAAGGATCGAGATCAGGATGTTTTCACTAGGACTCAGAAGTCAGCTAGTGGAGGTGCCACTCGAGCAGAAATAGGAAACCTACTGGAGAACTTTAAAATAGATATGATGAGTTCCCAGTCCTCAGAGCTGGATGCCATGAAGGCAAAATAGAAACAAGTAATAGAAGATCTTACACTTGGAGTATTCTGTCCCAAATGTAGAAAGAAGCATCCACTGAAGGAGTGCCCGTTGGACAAAGCAAAGGTATGTAGGATATGTGAACTCGAGCATGAAACTAAAGAGTGTCCTTCATTACCTAAGGTTAAAGAAGTCCTCCAGGCATCTATTCCTGATGTAGAGCCAGCATACTTTATGGCATAGAAGAAACCATGGCATCCTAGAAACCAAGGTATGAATCCATATCCAGCATTTTTTCTGCATAATATGAATGGAATGAACAACATGCATAATATGAATACACAATTCCCTTCACATTTTTCCAACAACCAGTGGCATCCATCTCAGAACCCAATGCAAAATCCTAATTCATGGACACCTTAGCCACAGCAGTCAAACCAAGCTCCTTGGAATTCCAACTGGAGGAACCCTTACCAAGGAAATAACTTTCCCCATCACCAGAATCAGTATCAACAATACCCTCCTCAACAGTATCAGCACTAGCAATATCAGCAACCACAACTCCCTTTCCAGAACAATGCCGCACCCATGAATGCACCACTTCGACCCAGCTACCTGCACAACCTAACCCGAACCCAAACAATAAAGCAGTCCATCATTTTGAGATTGCCAACATGCCTGCTTACTCCATTAATCAGATTCCCTGGAATGATATACAATTACGATCAGGGAGGGTAGTGGAGCCTATTATCACTGAGGATTTGTCATCCCCAGTGACTGAAACTGTAGTAAATCAGCACTATTCAGCAAGCCCCATTATTGAGGATGTTGGTACTCCTACTAAAGCAGTATCTAAGACTCAGGAAGCAACACAGAATCTGCCACAGCCTACACAGTTGAACAGAGAACCACCATATCCTGAACGATTGCAGCTGCAGAAGACAGTGGAACAGCCCCGATTTGATCTCGTGGGAGATTTGAAGAATTTATATGTTAAAATTCCACTGTTACAGGCCCTTCATGATGTGCCTATTTATGCTAAGACAGTTAAATATTTGTGTGTTAAGAAACCAGGAGGAAGGACCAGGGATCCTCCCACTGTCCACGTGCTGGGAAAATTGTCAGAATTAATAATGGGAAAGGCCCCTGTGGCAAAGTATGATGACCCTGGGAACCCGACTTTTACAGTTCACATAGGGAACACACGGATTCCAAATGTCTTGGTGGATTTGGGAACAGCTATTAATGTTATGACCATAAAAACTGTGAATGAATTGGGACTCACCAATCTTCGGCCAAGCCCTACTATTTTGGAACTTGCTGATAGATCAACGATCAAGCCTGAAGGAATTTTAGATGATCTTGTAATCTCAGTGGACTCGTGGGAATACACTGCAGAATTTTTGGTGTTACAACCAAAATATCAGTTGGGGGGACACCCACTGATCCTGGGAAGACCATGGTTGGCCACGGCTGATGCCTGTATCAGCTTTCGGTTAGGTTCTATGACCATTTCAGATGGGACTGAGATCAAGAATCTAACCCTATACCCTCTAGCTCGACCAAGCACAGAAGCTGATACTCCATTATGAGTATATTTGGAGGAGGAAGAGGGAGTTCAGCCACTATTAACCATTGAGAGAGCCTTGAAATTTAAAGATGAAACAGAGGATGATGCCATTAATAGTTTCATCAGTGAGCCCACGTCAGTCAATAAGAATGTTTATCAGATCTTTGATAGTACTTTAGCTGCAACTGAACAACAAAACCTTACAGAAGAAACTCTGATCGGCGATGACAATGTAATTCCAGTACTTAAGAATTCGAAGAGTGTTCCAGTGGAGGTTGAGCCAGGAAAAACATTGAATATTAATCCTAATCTGGCACCTAGCGAGCTGGAACAGCTAGTCACTCTGCTGAAACAGCGTAGGGGAGCTTTTGCTTGGGAGTACACAGATATGAAGGGAATTCCCTCTCATCTGTGCACTCATCATATCTATATTAAAAGTGACTCCAGCACTGTATGCCAACCCCAACGAAGGATGAACCCAAAACTGAGAGACATAGTGAAAGAGGAAATCTAGAAACTGTTGGAAGCTGGATTCATATAACCAATTTCAGACAGTGAGTGGGTTTCTCCACTTGTGATCGTGCCAAAGAAAAATGGGAAATGGAGGGTCTGTGTGGATTACAAAGAATTGAACAAGGCAACGCAGAAATACCATTTCCCCTTACCTTTCATCGATCAGGTCCCTGATACCTTGTCTGGGAAAAAGTATTTCTCTTTTCTGGATGGCTTTAGTGGCTACAACCAGATTCAGATTGCTCCAAAAGATCAGGACAAAACCACTTTCACTTGTCTCTGGGGGACTTTTGCATACCAAGTACTTCCTTTTGGGTTGTGCAACGCACCAGCTACATTTCAGAGGGCAGTGATTGGAATCTTTTCAGAAATGGTGAATGATTGCATGGAAATATTTATGGATGACTTTACTCCATATGGTGACAGCTATGAAGAAGCATTGAAGAACTTAGAAAAGGTGTTGAAACGCTGTGAACAAAGTCAGCTCTCTTTGAGCACTGAAAAGTGCCACATGATGATGAGTGAAGGCATAGTGCTAGGGCACTCCATCTCTTCTGCTTGTATCCAGGTAGTCTGCTTGTATCCAGGTAGACCCATCTAAAATCAAGGTAATTAAAAACAAACCAACTCCTGGAACTCAGAAGGATGTGCGTAGCTTCTTGGGGCATGTTGGTTATTACAGAAGATTCATAGAAAAATTTTCCAAACTGGCTTCTCCTTTGTTCACTTTGTTAATGAAGGATGCACGGTTTATCTGGAATGATGCATGCCAAACAGCATTCACTGAGCTAAAAAAGAGGCTATCCACAGCACCCATCTTGAGAGGACCCAATTGGGCTCTGCCTTTCCATATTTCTTCAGATGCTTCAGACACTGCCATTGGAGCATTTTTGGGACAGGGGAAAGGTAATGCTCCTTATGCTATTTATTATATTAGTAAAAATCTGTCTCCTGCTAAACTAAATTATACTGTCACAGAAAACGAATTCCTTGCCATTGTTTATGCCATCAATAAGTTTAGGCATTATATTACTGGATATTCTACTTTGGTTCACACTGATCATTCTACCATCAAGTATTTAATGAATAAAGCAATCACAAATGATAGAGTTACTAGATGGTTGTTACTACTACAGGAATTTGATATCACAATTATTGATAGACTAGGAAAGGAAAATGTTGTTGCAGATTTCTTATCTCGACTTACTAACATTGATGACAATTTACCAGACGAATATTCCTTCCCTGGCGAACATTTGTTCGCAGTATCAGCTTATTCCCCATGGTATGCAGATATTGCTAATTTTTTGGCTACAGGTAAGCTTCCAGCACATCTGTCGAAGAGAGAAAGAAAGAAAATCATACAGCATAGTGCTAGGTAATGCTGGATTGATGGCCATCTTTTCTACACTGGGCTTGATTTAGAAATCAGAAGATGTGTTAGAGAGGATGAAATCTTCAGCATTCTTAAAGCTTTCCATGATGAGCCTGTTGATGTATATGTAACTTCGGAATGTATTTCATCTATGTATTTCATATATATTTATTGTACCCTTATTAGAGATGTGTTATTCCTCTATAAGGAAGTGTCGTCATGTGGATTGTCAAGTGTCGCAAGTGTGTGTACTTGTCGATGGGTTATTAGACCACCATGTGTGGGGTCGGCCCTGAAATATATATTATATTTTGGATGTACCTAGCTAGACAAGTCGGCCCCATAAGGTCACTGGATAAACAAGTTAGTATAAATAGAGATCAGGAGATCTCTATTTACATCATTCAGAAATTCACATCTCTCTCACTCAGAAAGTGGCGCACTAGTGAGGAGGAGGATCATCTGCTACTAGGAGACTATCTTAAGTGTATTTTGGTTGTACTTTGGTTGAGCCATTGCTCTCTCTATCTCTGAGGAAGTTGTGGGGTTTTTCACCTTAGGGTTTTCCCCACGGAAACACTGTGTCTCTTGTCTCTCATGATTTTGATTCTTGTGATGTTTGTCATGCATATTGTGATTGTTATGCATTGATATACTGTACATGTTATTCTCTCAGTAAATATCCAAGAGTATTGTGAATTAATGCTCAAAATTTAACATGGTATCAAAGCTAACCTGAGAAGAAGACATTTTGCAGTGATGGAAACTTGAGTTTCTTATTTATTGGGTTTCTCTCCACATATTTTGGAAAAGCAGTATAGTAGATTGACTCTACGCATCAAGGAGAATCCATCTGTCCAATCAGAGTTCAATTTTGAGCATTTTCAGATTTGGCCCTAAAAATTAGGGTTTCCACAAAAATAGGAATTTCTGAAATCTGAAGATATAGATGTAAGATCCTTGCAAAAATCGAAGTTTAGAGCTTTGGATCAAGATTTTTGGCTGGTTAGATCTCCGGGAAACTCAAACCCTAATTCAAGGCTCTTCCTAGTGAACCCGGGAGGACAAAAAGGCGAATCTGAAGGGTAAAGCTTTGCTGATCTCAAATTCTGAATACACCAGGCCGATCATCTCATCAAGGCACATCTTTCTATCCTTTCAGAAAATTGAAATTCACATTTTGAATTTTTAGGGTTTTTTCGACAAACTTTAATCCGAGACCAAATCCAGTTTTCAGCATTTCAAGTGGTAAGACCTAAATATTTTCTATTTCCATTTGATGTACTCTTTAAGATGTCTCACCACACCAATATTGAGGATAAGCTTGAAGGAGCTGATAACTTCCGAGCTTGGAAGTATAGTATTGGGTTAATCCTGGAAGAGAATGAGTTGGACTCATATGTAAAAGAAGACATCCCTATCCCAGAGGATAAAGAGGCTAAAGTATTGCATAAGAAGAACTTGGTCAAGGCAAAGAGAATCATTGCTAATTCTATCAAATACCATCTCATACCCCATGTGTCTTCTCTAAAGACACCCAAGGTGATGTTTGACTCTTTGACCAAGCTGTTTGAAGGGAAGAACATAAATCGGAAGATGACCCTGCGGAACCAATTGAAAGGAGTAAATTTTCAGAATGGAGAAACCATTCAATATTATTTTTCAAGGGTCTCCTAGATCAAGGAACAACTAGAAGCAGTGGATGAAATGGTGGAGAATGGTGAAGTGGTGATGACCACTCTAAATGGCCTACCTAGGTCATGGGATTCCTTTATTTAAGGAATTTGTGCAAGGAAGAAGTTGATCTCCTTCAACAGATTGCGGGAAGAATGCTCTCAAGAAGAAGCTAGGCTTGTGGCCCGAGAAGAAAATATGGGAAATGAAGATCAAGCTCTCACAGCACATGCCAGGAAAGGAAAGTCCAAAAAGGAATCATCTCATAACAGGAGATTCTCACACCACCATTATCATAAAGATAAGAAAGATCTCAGATGCTTCAATTGCAATGAGAAGGGACACTTTGCTTCAGATTGTCCCAAGAAGAAGAAAGAAAACAACAACAACTTCAATAAGAAGAAGAAGAATAACAAAAGAAGATATCATTCTCATGCTGCCGAAGATGATGAACCCCAAATTAGAAGGCTAGGGCAGAAAGTGATAGTGATGATGACTCATCAAGTGAAGAAGAATATGTTCTAATTTCTGCTCTCATAGGTACTATCTCCCATGGTTGTAATGATTGGTTGATTGATAGTGGGGATTCCAAACACATGACTGGGTGTAAGGAATCTTTTGTGAATATATCTGAACATGAATCACCCCATAAGGTGAAACTTGGGGATGATTATCAATACCCAATCAAAGGAAGTGGTGAAGCCTCCTACAACCTAGATTCTGGAAAATCTTTGAAGATGAAAGAAGTCCTTTATGTACCTGGGCTCAAGAAGAACTTACTCTCCATCTCTGCATTGGATGCAAAAGGTATGAGGGTTGCATTTGTGGATGGCCAAGTCCTAATGTGGCCAAAGGGGAAGAACATAGATGATGCAGTAGTGATTGGAGAGCAAGAGGGAGGTTTGTATAAATTTAAGGGACAACCTGAACATGCCATGGTACATGACACCATGGAGCCAAGTGAACTTTGGCATAGAATACTTGCTCATATGCACTATAGGGCACTTCCAATTGCAAGCAAGGCTGTAGAGGGTCTTCCTGAAATCAAGACCAAACATGAAGGTGTTTGCAAAGGATGTGCAAAAGGTAAGAACATTAAGAAGGCTTTCCCAAGCAGTGAAAGCAAGGCAAAAGACATCCTGGAAATCATCCACTCATATGTATGTGGTCCTATGTCATCCAGTTCTCTGAGTGGGTATGTTTACTATGTCTCATTTATTGATGACTTCTCCAGGAAGACTTGGGTATACTTCTTGAAGAACAAAGATGAGGTGTTTGATAAATTCAAGGAATTCAAAACCTTGATAGAGAATCAAATTGACAAGAAGATCAAAACATTCAGATCCGACAATGGTGGAGAATTCACCTCATGTGACTTCAAGAAGCTTTGTAGTGATTCAAGGATTAAGAGGGAATTGACTGCTCCTTATAATCCTCAACAAAATGGAGTTGCGGAAAGGAAGAACAGAACAATCATGGAAGCAGCAAGGGCAATGCTGCATGACCAGGATCTACCTATGCATCTATGGGCAGAAGCAGCTAGAACAGATGTATATGTGCAGAACAGAACACCCCACAAGATATTGGACAACAAGACACCAGAAGAGGTCTTTTCTGGTAAGAAACCTAAAGTCATCCATCTCAGAATATTTGGTTGTCCAGTATACACTCATGTCCCAAAGGAAAAGAGGACTAAACTAGATCCTTCAGGAAAGAAGGGTATCTTTGTGGGTTACAGTGAAAGCTAGAAGGCTTACAGAATATACTTTCCAGGGTTCAAGAAGATTGATGTCAGCAGGGATGTAACATTTGATGAAAACTCAGCATTCATCAAATCAAGGAAGGCACCTATCGAAGTTTATGAAGAACCTAAGGAAACTGGATTTCAAGACACTACCATGACTGAAGCAGTTCCAGAAGTTGTTCGTGAGTTTGAAGATCTGTAAGAACCCGTAGATCCACCCTGTGAGGATAACTCTCACAAGAGGAAACTTGCATGGGCTAGAGAGCTCATTCAAGATGCAGAAAGATTTGGCATTCCAGAAGAAGAACACAGAGCAAAGAAGAGAACCAGATCACATACCAGCTATGTTGCTTTATTCTGTGACATTATGAACAAAGAGCCTTCCAGTTATGAAGAAGCAGCGGAAAAGAAAGAATGGAAAGATGCCATGGTTGAGGAATACCAATCAATAATGAAGAATGATGTTTGGGATGTTGTACCAAGACCTAAAGAGAAGTCTGTTGTGACTTCTAAATGGATCTACAAAATCAAGCATGCTACAGATGGCAGTGTAGAGAAATACAAAGCAATATTCGTAGCTCGTGGATTCTCTCAGAAAGAGGGAATAGATTATGAAGAAACTTTTGCACCTGTAGCCAGGTATACTTCCATCAGAACAGTACTTGCCCTGGCTGCAGCGATGAAATGGAAAATACACCAAATGGATGTCAAGACTGCTTTCTTGAATGGTGTAGTTGAAGAGGAAGTATATGTGGAGCAGCCACTCGGTTTCGAAATACATGACAGGGAGTCATATGTGTGCAGATTGAAGAAAGCCTTGTATGGCTTGAAACAAGCTCCCAGAACTTGGCATGGTAGGATGGTCAGTTTCCTATCTAGTTGGGGCTTTACCAAGAGTAAAGTGGATTCCAACCTTTATTACAAGGTTGAGGAAGGGAATCCTGTGATTCTACTCCTGTATGTGGATGACTTATTTGTAACAGGAGATGATAGATTGATTGCAGATACTAAGAGAAATCTTGCTGCCGAGTTCAATATGAAAGATTTGGGAATGATTCATTATTTCCTAGGTATGGAGGTGTGGCAGAGTGCAGGTGGGATCTTCCTTGGTCAAGGGAAGTACACAGTAGATATCCCGAAGAGATTCGGGATGATGGATTGCAAGGCCATGGCCACACCTATGGAATCTAATCTGAAGCTTCTATTTGATGCTTCATCTGAGCCAGTTGATGTCTCTATGTATCATCAGATGATTGGGTCCTTGATGTACTTGACGAACACGAGACCAGTTATTTTTTTTGCGGTGAACAGATTGAGCCAGTTCTTGACGGAACAGGGGAGTGTTCACCTAGTTATTGTAAAGCATGTTCTGAGGTACCTGAAGGGTACAGTGGATTATGGTATGAAGCGAATCAAAAGTTTAACCTGCAGGGTTATGTTGATTCAGATTGGACTGGCAGTGCTGCAGATAGGAAGAGCACATCTGGGTGCTAATTCAGTATGGGATCAAGTGTAATCTCTTGGTTTAGCAAGAAGCAGTCCTGTGTAGCACTGAGTATAGCTGAGGCAGAGTATGTTGCATCCTGTTCAGCTAGTTGTGAGGAAGTATGGCTATGGAAGCTACTGTCCGAATTATTTGATCTCCTATTGGATGCTACTGGTATCTTCTGTGATAACCAGAGTTGTGTGAAGCTGTCCGAGAACCAAGTGTTTCATGAAAGGTCGAAACACATAGAGATCAAATATCACTATATCATGGATATGGTGTAGAGAGGAGCTGTGAAGCTCCTATATGTTGCGACGGACGAGTAGATTGCAGATGTGCTGACGAAGCCACTAGCCAAGGTGAAGTTCGAGTACTTCAGAGAGAGGCTTGGTGTTCTTCGGATTGATGACACTTCGAGGAAGAAGTGATGGACACATTTGTTGAAGCCATTCCAAGCATGTTGGAAGGAGTGTTAAAATTCAATATGCTAAGACAGAAAATAGCAGCATTACATTCCATTTCACAATAATAGCATATACAGGATCACTGAAGAAACAACAAGCATAGCATAAACACAAGAGACACAAATTTATCCTGGGAAACCCTCATGGGGTAGAAAACCCAGCAAAGCTTCCTCAATATAGATGACCAGCAATATACAAAGATGCAAACCAAAGACATGATCTCCTCCTCCACCATAGCAGACCTCTCCTCCATAAGTGCGCCTCTCTCAACTGAGTGTGTGTATCAAATGAGGAACATATCTCCTCTATTTATACACTACACTGACATGTATTTTACACAAGTACATGTAGTCTCGTATTTAACAATTAGGTTAAATACCCTATTATAATTGACTGGGCCGACCCCCACATGGTGGGTCTAATAAACCTAGTTACCACAACCAATTCGGAGGAATAAACATCTCCGGATTCATAGTATAATCACATCGGAGGTATGGAACATCTCCGGAATAAATAATATACAAATATAATATTCTTAGAAGTTACAATATTCAACACTCCCCCTTAACGAGAAGGATATTATAACAACATCCGCAGGAGCAACGAGTCATACATCATACATGATACATCTATAAATCATTGGAAGCTTTCTCAACATCATCAGTAACTCAACCAGTTACTGGAACATCAACATCTTCAGTACTGAGTCTTTATCTTCTGCAGCACTCGAACAACTATAGCAACATCAACATCTGGATCCTCACGATCATCAACATCGTCATCTAGACCATCACGATCAGCATCATCGTCATCATACGATCATCAACATTGTCATCACACGATCATCAGCATCATCATCTAGACCATCACGATCAGCAGCATCGTCATCATATGATCATCAGCATCGTCATCACACGATCATCAGCATCGTCATCTCACGATCATCAGCATCATCATCGAACGATCATCAGTATTGTCATCTCACGATCATCAACATCATCATCGCACTATCAGCATCGTCATCACACGATCATCAACACGATCATCACACGATCATCAGCATCGTCATCACACGATAATATTACAGGATGATTAATCCTGCTCTCTTTAGGACATAGGTCCATGGATGATGCAATCCAGATCAAGTTCCAGGATGATCAATCCTTATCTCTTTAAGACAAGTCTCATGACTAGGGACGATCCAATCCCGACCACAGTGCCAGTCCTTTTTCATACTGGGTGTGACCTAGATCAAATCTAGGATTTACCGCCACAGAGCCAGTCCTCTTTCATACTGGATGTGTCACATCTACAGAGCCAGCCCTGTTTCATGCTGGATGTATCACATCTACAGAGCCATCCCTATTTCATGCTGGATGTATCACAACTATAGAGCCAGCCCTGTTTCATGCTGGATGTATCACATCTACAGAGCCAGCCCTGTTTCATGCTGGATGTATCACATCTACAGAGCCAGCCCTGTTTCATGCTGGATGTATCACAACTACAGAGCCATCCCTATTTCATGCTGGATGTATCACATCTACAGAGCCAGCCCTGTTTCATGCTGGATGTATCACAACTACAGAGCCAGCCCTGTTTCATGCTGGATGTATCACATCTACAAAGCCAGCCTTGTTTCATGTTGGATGTATCACATCTACAGAGCCAGCCCTGTTTCATGCTGGATGTATCACAACTACAGAGCCAGCCCTGTTTCATGCTGGATGTATCACATCTACAGAGCCAGCCCTGTTTCATGCTAGATGTATCACATCTACAGAGCCAGCCCTGTTTCATGCTGGATGTATCACAACTACAGATCCAGCCCTGTTTCATGCTGGATGTAACCTAGAACAATTCTAGGATTTGTCACGTACATTTTGAACCGAGGTCCAGGGACGATCCAGTCCTATCATGTACCTTTTGAACAGAAGTCCAAGGACGATCCAGTCCTATCATGTACATTTTGAACCGAAGTCCAGGGACGATCCAGTCCTATCATGTACCTTTTGAACCGAAGTCCAAGGACAATCCAGTCCTATCATTCAATTCTCGGAGACCTCATGTCTACGGCTCAATTCAAAGGACTAAAGTCCGAGGACGATCCAATCCCCTTACCTGTTCATTCAGGATTTAGTTCTCGGAGACATCATGTCTATGGCTCAATTCAAAGGACTAAAGTCCGAGGACGATCCAATCCCCTTACATGTTCATTCAGGATTTAGTTCTCGGAGACATCATGTCTACGGCTCTCTTTAGGACTGAAGTCCAGGGATGATCCAATCCCCTCAAGTCCACCAAGGACTTCATTCTCGAATACATACGTCTACGGCTCTCTTTAGGACTGAAGTCCAGGGATGATCCAATCCCCTCAAATTTCAATCATGGGTACAAGTATCTTCATCCATACAAGTACATCAAGGCATCATGTATCCTCATCATCAAAACATGTATCCTCATCATCAAAACATGTATATCAAAACATGTATCCTCATCAACAAGACATGTATATCAAAACATGTATCCTCATCATCAAAACATGTATATCAAAGCATGTATCCTCATCATCAAAACATGTATCCTCATCAATAGCATCAATGCATATATCATTAAAAGCATGTATACATCTATCAAAAAACATGTATACATCTATCATCAAAAGCATGTATTCTCACTAATACATCTATCATCAAAAGTAAAAATATAAGATTCCTAAATCTAAATAATTCTAAGTAACTAGGTGCAGTAAATAGGTAACCTCATCATTGATGAGACAGACTTGTTATCAGATACTATGCTACTCCCCCTTTCGAGGAGGGTCCTTTTGAACTATACCAATCTTGTCTCGAAAGTATTCAAACTTTACTCGAGACAGAGGTTTAGTCAAGATATCAGCAATCTGATCCTCAGTGCTTATATATAAATTTGATAACTCCTCTTTGCACCATATCTCGTATATAGAAGTATCGGATCTCTATGTGTTTTGACTTATTGTGGAACACAGGATTTTCAGTCATCTTAATGCAGCTTTGATTGTCACACATAATCACAATGGGATCCATTTCTAAGTCAAACACTCCTTATAAAAGCTTCTGAATCCATACTGCTTCACAGCTGGTAGAGCAGACATCCATAAATTCTGCTTCAGCAGTACTGAGAGCCACACTAGATTGTTTCTTGCTAAACCATGAGATCATGGCAGATTCAAGACTATAACATCCACCTGATGTACTCTTTCCGTCTGATCAACTTTCTGCCCAATCAGAATCTGAGTAACCATGTAAACGGAGTTCATGACCTCCAAGATAAAATAGACCAAAAATCTAATGTACCTTTTAGGTACCTCACTACATGCTTTGTAGCTATTAAGTGCACCTTTCTAGGTTCTACTAGATACTGACTTAGGGTATTTACAGCAAAGCATATATCTTGGCCTAGTATTTGTTAAATACATCAATGACCCAATGATTTTTCTATATAGGGTTAGGTCCACTAAATACAATGAGTCATTAACTAACAACTTCAAGTTGGAGTCCATGGGAGTGGCCATGGCTTTATACTCCAACATATCAAATCTTTTTAGAAACTTCACAGCATACTTACCTTGATTTAAAAGATTCATTTTGGATATTGCCATACTTCTAGACCTAAGAAGTAGTGCATTAATCCGAGATCTTTTATTTTCATTTCTGCAGCCATTTTCATGACCTGTTTCTCATTCCTTGTCAGAAAGAGATCATCGTCATACAATAACGGTATGATAGGTTCATCATCCACAACCTTAAGGTAAAGGTTAGGAACAGCTTTACTTCTGGTAAAGCCCAAGCTTTGTCATGAAGCTGTCAATTGTCCATTATTCACACTCAGCATTGAGTGATCTTCTGCATATCTATCTGTGCCATCTCTCGTCAGATGGGTCTACTAATATGAGCCTCAAAATCATTCGAACTCTGTGGTGAGTTCCTTCTTGCATCCATGTTGTTAACACCTAAAAAGTGCTCACTAGCTCATTTCCCTATTCACATGACCCATTTGTCCACTTTTTCACCATCGGAGCCTCTGAAACCAACAAAAGGTCACCAAAAGACCTGAGTACACCCCTTTTTCCATTAAAAAATATTATTTTTCCTGAAAAGCATAAAAAACCCTCAAAAAGGGTCCAAATTCCCAAAAATATTAAAAAGGGAATTAAAATATTATTTTTATTCAAAAAAGGAAAAAGGAGGGAAAAGTACCTAAACCATGTTGGTCAATACCATTTGGTTTCCACAAAACCACAAATGGTATTCCCCACCACCAAAACCTATAAAAAGGTGGTAGGGGCTCCTCATTTCAGATCCATCCATTATCTCATCCTTATGCTGCTGAAATCTCCCTTGAGCATTTTAGCCATTAAAGCAACCTTGGAGAAGGAGACCTCTTGGAGTTTGGAGCTACTCATCTTGGGAGTTGCTCAACATCAACCTTCACCATTGAAGGTATTATGGCAAGCACTTGCTTCCCCCCCCCCCATTTTTCAATACAAATTCATTCTTTAATATTTTCTTGTTCTTGTTTTTTAAATGTTTACATTATTTGCTTAGATTCTTGCATAGATCCATGATTAGTTTTGTTTAGATTAGTTTCTTGTTTAATTCTATTGAAACTGCTGCTACTAGTTAGCAGGTGCCCATAGCACTAAGCCTGGTTGCAAAACCGGGCGAACACATGTCATATGTGTTTAGAACCCATATTCAACCTTGTAGCAAAGGTTGAGATCCACATCACCCATGATGATCATTAAGCTCATCAATTGACTACCGATCCTAGGAACCCATACAGAACCTGATTACATTATTAAGAGAATGGTCTTATCTAGTCCCTTGGAGCAAAACATCTCATCATGATTCTCTTCCTCTTTCTAAGAGAATCTCTTAACCACAAGCTTTCTATAGTGTGTTTGATTTGTAAATCTTTTGTTGAACATCCATCGCTTGTTCAGAGTTCATCATTCATCATGATCTTTCCTACAAATCAAAATTAAGTACATGATTAGTAATACTTCATAATCATCAAATCATATTGACATGATAACCTATTATGCATACATATATCATTTACATAGTTATGCAACTATTTTGACCAATACTTTGGCACAACACTTTCCCATATTCTGTATGCATACAGTGGCTATCTAGATGCCTTCCATCTCTACCAGAACATACTATCAAGAGTGTGCACAGCTCTCAGCATGTCAGCAAAGAGGTTTCATTCTAGACAAGCAACAATGGAATGTTTGTCCAATTTACCAATCATATGCATATTAGTAGTATACTGTTTAATGCTTTATGAATGTTTATACTCAGCATGATATATTCTAGGAATACAAATATGCATACAAGCAATATCATTTACTATTTCTAATAACAACCCAAATACTTATCTTTTATGTTTGTGTGGTTGCCTCCCGCTTGATCTTCTGTATGTCTTCTGAACTTCTATTCATTCTGTACCACTGTGCATGCTCAAGTGTACACTAGTGTCATTCTCATGATCTCATACACAAACATACATTCATTAGTATATTCTCAATATTATCAAAACATTCTAATTCTAAATAATCTTGAATATGTACAATCATGATCATTAGTATTCAGGGTTTCAAGGAAGTCTTCTTTTACTCATGCATATTCTTGTTTGATCTAGTTAGTTAAATCATCAACCAAGATAAGAGACATAATATGCATAAACCCTTGATTACTAACCAATCATACCAAGTATACTTACACAAGGTAAGATTCTAACATGACACAGGAAAACATACCTGGATTAGTATACCTACTTAGTTATGTACAACATACCTAAACAATCTCTTCAATGATTTAGAGATCCTGAGCTAGAACCTGCATGTCTCGTAGGTTAAACATGATATAACAAAGTCATACATACCTCGTGAGTCTTTGTCTTCATGTTGTCATGGTCATGGAGCTTGATTTGTCTTTTGTGATGTACCTGTGTCTTGTTAGCAGACAACATCAACCTCACACAACACCATAATGCATAAGTACAATCATATAGCCCTAATCAATGAATGTCTTCGATCATTCACATGCATTCATATTGTTACTAGGGTGATAAGATAATTAATAACATTAATCAAGATTGTACTAATAAATAACATGAAGACAAACACATTATGAACTTAATCAAGAATCAGATTTCAAGGCATACCTGAACCTCCTTAAGTCATACCTGTCGAGACTTTTTGTAGTCTTCTTATGTAAGGCCTTAGCCTCAACTCCCCCTGAAACTTGATCTGGAGCTTGATTAGGGTTTGCTAGAGAAACCCTAAAAATTCAATTTTTGACTTTCACACTTCTGAATGGATGGAAGAATGTGTCTTGTTGAGTTGACCAACCTAGCATTCTTCAATTTTTGAAATCTCCAAAATTTGACCCCTCAAAATTGCCTTCGAAACTTCTGGATCTTCTGGACAGGAACCCGAACTAGGGTTTGATGAAGCCCACCCTTCTGTCCAATCAAAAGGTTTGATCCAAGGATCTAAAGTCTTATTTTTCTGAGGAGCTTCTAGCCGTGGACTCCGATTCCAAAAATTCTAACTTTCTCCGAAACCCTAAATTCCGGAAGCCATGAATAAAGGTGCTCCAAAAATAATTTTGTTTTGACAGAAATATGCAACTGATTGTTTCTGCTATAACTCTGAAATTTCTACTCCACAGGGTCTGAAAACATTTTCTGCAGTAGCCTGACCTGTCATCTTTCCATCCTGATAGGTCTGACCTCAATTGGATTTTCTGAGAGAGAGTTATGCCAAGTGTCGCAATGTGACCTGTTTATGGGATAAAACAGGAGAGCGAACTTGTACGGAGTGCCACGTGTCACTATTTGCACTTTGGCCTCTTAAACATTTTCCTGAGATAGCTCGCCCTGTTATCTTTACATCCTGATAGGTCTGACCTCAATTGGACTCTCTGAGAGAGAGTTATGCCAAGTGTCGCAATGTGACCTATTTATGGGATAAAATAGGAGAGCGAACTTGTACGGTGTGCCATGTGTCACTGGTTCAACTTCGGCCTCTGAAAACGTTTCCTGAGATAGTACAGTCTGTGTAATACCTATCATGTTTTATGAAATTTCATTTGGAGCTTCCTAGCCCAAGTTATGACCTTTTTTCCAAGGTCACCTGAGTTTGACTGAGATCTGGAAGAGGCAAAAACCCTAACTTGTGCTGATCATAACTCATAAAGTACAACGAATCTGAGGGTTCCCTTTGGACACAAGGTACCTGGGGATGTTATCTACTACCTGTAAATGTTTCAGATCCTGAAACTTTGCATAAATGGATTTATAGCGAAAGTTCCACGATGACTGGTTGTTTCTATATAAAACCCTAACCTTCAAATTGTCGCAAAAAAAGCAAGTGTCGTAAGTGCCATACATTGCCTTCCTTCAAGTTAGCTCTGATACCATGTTAAAATTCAATATGCTAAGATAGAAAATAGCAGCATTACATTCCATTTCACAATAATAGCATATACAGGATCACTGAAGAAACAACAAGCATAGCATAAACACAAGAGACACAAATTTATCCTGGGAAACCCTCATGGGGTAGAGAACCCAACAAAGCTTCCTCAATATAGATGACCAGCAATATACAAAGATGCAAACCAAAGACATGATCTCCTCCTCCACCATAGCAGACCTCTCCTCCACAAGTGCGCCTCTCTCAACTGAGTGTGTGTATCAAATGAGGAACATACCTCCTCTATTTATACACTACACTGACATGTATTTTACACAAGTACATGTAGGCTCGTATTTAACCATTAGGTTAAATACCCTATTATAATTGACTGGGCCGACCCCCACATGGTGGGTCTAATAACCTTAGTTACCACAACCAATTCGGAGGAATAAAAATCTCCGGATTCATAGTATAATCACATCGGAGGTATGGAACATCTCCGGAATAAATAATATACAAATATAATATTCTTAGAAGTTACAATATGCAACAAGGAGGATCCTTCACATGGCTGTGGATGTAAGCGCTGGATGATGAGCATCAGGATGATGTTCTAGTTCTGCTTTGTATGATCAGTTGGATCATTTTTATATGTATGTATGTATGCATCATGTTGGATGCTAGATATGATCAGTTGGATCATTTATATGTATATGTATGTACGCATCATGTTGGATGCTTGGAACATATATCTGTATATCTATCACGTGGATACATTGTATGATCAGGTAGATCATGTATGTTGATATGTATCATGTATTTATATTTGTATCAGGTGGATTATGTATGATGATATGTATCAGGTAGATACTTGGTATGCATTAGGTAGATGCATTGTATGATCATGTGTACATCAGGATGATGTATGGTGAGTATCAGGTTGATACTCTGTGGTCGTGGAACAGGTTGTGTAGATAAGCATGTAATTTGTGCCCTGGGAGATTTGCAGATAGTCTTTCGAGGTTTTGCCTACGGCATGTAATTTGTACCCTGGGACATCTGGCAAATGCTCTTTCGAGGTTTTGCTTGGGAGGACATATAATTTGTGTCCTGGGAGATCTACAGATAGTCTTTCGAGGTTTTTCCTATGGCATGTAATTTGTGCCCTGGGATATCTGGCAAATGCTCTTTCGAGGTTTTGTCCTATGGCATGTAATTTGTGCCCTGGGAGATCCGATAGGTTGAGCCGTGTGCTCGTAATCTGTCTTGGGATGCTCTTTCGAGGTTTTGCCATGACCACATGTAATTTGTGCCCTGGGAGATCTGATAGGTTGAGCCTTGTGCTCATAATCAGTCCTGGGATGCTCTTTCAAGGTTTTGTGGTGACCACATGTAATTTTTTTCCCTGGGAGATCCAATAGGTTGAGCCTTGTGCTCGTAATCAGTCCTGGGATTCTCTTTCGATTTTTTGTGGTGGGGTCACATGTAATAAGTCCTGGAGATCTGGACAGGATGAAAAAGGCCTCAGATGCTCTTTAGGGTTCTTGCTAGTCAAGAGACTCTTTTAAGGTTTTGTGATGCACGTAATAAGTCCTGAGATTTCCATAGTATGGCCAGTGATGATGAAGACCTGCAGATGGTGGGCCTACATCCAGTATGAAAAAGGACTGGCTCTATAGAACTTCCTATGACAAGTAGAGTCAAAGATTGGTTGAGATAGCTGCAACAGTGATGATGATGATGACGATGATCCTGAGAAGAAGACTTGTCTAGCAGATCTGTGTCGAGAAATACCTTCCTAGTTAAGAGGGAGTGTTGATGTATATGTAACTTTGGAATGTATTTCATATATATTTATTGTACCCTTATTAGATATGTGTTATTCCTCTATAAGGAAGTGTCGTCATGTGGATTGACAAGTGTTGCAAGTGTGTGTACTTGCCGATGGGTTATTAGACCACCATGTGTGGGGTCGGCCCTAAAATATATATTATATTGTGGATGTACCTAGCTAGACAAGTCGGCCCCATAAGGTCACTGGGAAAATAGGTTAGTATAAATAGAGATCAGGAGATCTCTATTTAGCTCATTCAGAAAGTCACATCTCTCTCACTCAGAAAGTGGCGCACTAGTGAGGAGGAGGATCATCTACTACTAGGAGACTATCTCAAGTGTATTTTGGTTGTACTTTGGTTGAGCCATTGCTCTCTCTATCTCTGAGGAAGTTGTGAGGTTTTTCACCTTAGGGTTTTCCCCACGGAAACTCTGTGTCTCTTGTCTCTCGTGCTTTTGATTCTTGTGATGCTTGTCATGCTTGTTGTGATTATTATGCATTGATATACTGTACATGTTATTCTCTCAGTAAAGATCCAAGAGTATTGTGAATTAATGCTCAAAATTTAGCAGAGCCCTGTGGGGGACATTTTGCTGACAAGAGAACAGGTCATAAAGTTTTGAGAATGGGCTATTTCTGGCCTACATTATTCAGGGATGCGAAGAAGTATGTTCAGGCATGTGATAGATGCCAGAGGATGGGCCAACCCAACAGATTATATGAGATTCCTTTACAGCCACAGCTTGTGGTTGAACCATTTGATAGTTGGGCTCTAGATTTTGTAGGGCCTATCAACCCTCCCTCAAAGCAGAAAGTTCATATCTTGGTTTGCACACACTATATGACTAAATGGGTGGACGTTGTAGCCTTGCTTAAGGCCAATGATCAGGCTGTGATTGATTTCCTGTATGAAGGAATTTTTACTCGCTTTGGAGTACCTAAGGAGATCATTACAGACGGTGGACCACAGTTTGTATCTCACAAGATGGAAGCACTGTTGCATAAATTTCATATTCAACACAGAATAACCTCACCATATCATCCACAGGCCAATGGGCAGGTGGAGAGCACAAAGAAGGTTATCGAGGCTATTTTGACAAAAACAATGAAGAGCCATCGTAAAGATTGGGCTGAAAGACTTCCAGAGGCACTATGGGCCTATCGTACTACTTGGTGTAACACCACTGGTTTTTCCCCATATGAGCTAGTATATGGCAAGAACGATGTTTCCCCAATTGAATTTGAAATCAGAACTTTGAAAACAGTTGTTGAAGCAAATCTGGATTTATCAGAGGCTTAGAGGAATCGACTGAATCAACTCAATGAATTGGATGAGAAATGCACAGCTGCAGTGCATCATACAGTTGTAATCCAACAACAGCGCTCTAGCTGGCATGACAGATTTATAAAGAAAAGAGTCTTCCAGGAAGGAGACTGGGCCCTATTGTATGATTCACAGTTTAAGAGGGATTTTAAAGGAAAATTGCGCACAAGTTGGTTGGGACCCTATCAGATAGATTGGGTATTTGATAATGGAACGGTCTGATTGATCACCATTGATGAGAACAAAGCACCATTATTCGCAAATGGTCATCGGTTGCGACTGTATCACAGGCCGATCTCAAGGGAGGATTTTACTTCACAAGTTGCATCTGATCCAAAGTATCAGTTAACGTCAAGACAGGTATTTTTAAACCCTGTGAATTCCTAAAGTTGCAGTTTCCACATATATTTTTGTATATAAATAATCGGTTTTTCTTTCATTCTATATTTTATCTATTTTTAATTTTTCTTGCACTTGATCGGTTTGTTTTTAAGAACTGTGTGTAGGAACTTATTGGAGGAGCAGCAGCCATGACTGGGCCAGATGATTGCAGACACCCCATATTTGTTCCTGATCTAATAAAGCTCTTTGAAGAAGATGGATATTTCATGGACTTTCACAAACAAAATTTGCTTATACTACAGTTGGACGCAGCTGCGACTCCGCCATATTTGCCCATTCTGCCAAATTCGTAGCTGCGACTCCGCTACATTTGTCCATTCTGCCAAATTCGCAGCTGCGACTTTGCTACATTTTCCCATTTTGCCAAATTCGCAGCTGCTACTCCACTACATTTTCCCATTCTACCAAATTCGCGGCTACGACTCCGCTACATTTGCCTATTCTGCCAAATTCACAGCTGCGACTCCGCCACATTTGCCCATTTTTCCAAATTCGCAGCTGCAACTCCGCCACATTTTACCGTTCTGCCAAAATTCACAGCTGCGACTCCACCACTTTTGTCCATTCCGTTAAATATAATAGTTAAGACTCCACGACCTTTGTTCGTTCTGCTAAATCTAGCACCACGGCTCCATTCCTTCCACTTCATTATAGCTCCTTCCGTACAGCTGTGACTCCGCCATTTTTCGTTTATTTCGCTAGATTTCGCAGCTGATACTCTGCCAGTTTATCTACTCTTCGATTAATGATGCCAATAACGATGTGACTAGGCGTCAGTTTTGGTGCTTGCTCCACATGGTTCAACCATGATCCACCACGAAGGACAATTCGGATGCCATGAGTAGTTGTCTGCCTGGGTGGCAAGGGCCATGTACTTCAGCACATGTGCATTTACATCCGCCCGGATGACGGCCAACCGCAATGATTAATTCATGGCTCAAATTCATAAACGCAAGGTACGGATCCTATCTTTTACATGATTTGGCAGAGAATTAATACGATAATAACGATTATGTCCTTTCATAACCCTCGATCAATGAACCGAATTGAATCACACTTTAAATATTAAGTTAAAGGGCATAATTGTGATTTTTTTTCCATCACCTTACCTGATTTTGCACCTGTTACTCCTATCTGCCAACCTCGTTGCTTCCATAGAACGTTCATACTATCATAGACTAGCCTGAAACCTGATTCTTGAACCCCAACGACCCTTTGCATGTCCGTAAGCTGCAACTCTCCATTTTTAAACCAGAAATTGTTGAGGTCTAAACCTTGAGGAGAGGTTAAAATGGGAAATCCACTCAGACACGAACCTATCAATACAGATGTTGTGCGTGCCAATGCAGAGGTTCTCAATATTTTTATAGTAGCAGGTTGGATGGAGTATTTCGAACGGTTGAATGGTTTTCACACTGAAACTGCATTGCAATTTGCCCTCAGCCTGAATGATACTCATGCCGAGGTCAGAGGACTACGTGTGGATGTTACAGAAGAAATCATAGCTGAGGTTACTGGTTTTCCCATGGTGGGAAAGAAGTCATTTGGGCAGAAAGTACATAATGCGAATGCAGTGAGGGAATTTCTATCAGTAGGAGAACAGGTTATTCCAAAGCTCTGTGGGCTGGAACTGGCATCCTTACCACCACCCTGGAATCAAGTTGCAGTCTTTGTGAAGAGATACATTTCTTGTGGAGGTAGGTACCAAGTTGTTTCATTCTCTGAACTACCCTTACTGTCTCATTTACGACATGGTATCTTAGTAAATATACCATTCTATCTGTTTAAATCCCTGCAAACCATGGTTGGCTAAGCAAGAATGGCCTAGCACCCAGTTTCCTCCCTCACTAATCATGGTTTAATTAAATTACTGGTCCTAAGAGACATTGCAAGTCGTCATTTAACTTGGGAGCAATTTTTGGTTGAGGACGCACCAATCAAACAACCTGTATTAGAAGAGGGAGGTGCTGGTGAGGATAGTGAGGACCGGAGTTCCTCAAACCCAGTTGCAGGGGAGGTTGGACTAACAGAAAGTTAGGCCAATAATGAAGGGGAAGTAAGTAAAGAAGAGGCTGGAGTAGCAGAAAACCCTATAATTGAAGGAAGTGTGATGGAAACCCTGGAGCAGGAGGTAGAAAAATTAGAATCTGTAATTGCAGAGTCAAGTACTCAATTGAAAGAAGCTGAAACTAAAGCAGTTGTTGAAGCTGCGACAGTTGAAGCTGCAATTGCAGAAGTAGGGATTCAGAAGGAAGGATATCTGCCAGAAATAGTAGCAAAAGGAACTATGGAAGTCTTGGAAGTGGAGTCCTCTTCAAAAATAAGGGGCACCATTATTGAAGAAGACGAAACCAAGGTGAACACCCATGTGTCAAAGAAACGAAGAATAGAATCAAGGAATAGGGGTCATACACCCATGGCAGCAAAGAGGAAGAAGAGTCAGACTGTCAAATAATCAGTAGCAACAAGTGGTGAGGAACACCCAGTGGGATTGATGAGGAAAAGAAGAACTCGGTCAACAGTAGCAGTGGAAGCAGCTGTGACAGTGGCAGCAGCAGAAGTAACTGTAATGGCAGCAGAATTAATAGGGACAGCAGTAGAAGCTGATACAGTGGATGATGTTGGGAGTAACAGTGGAACACCCCATCAGAGATGACAAGAGCAGTTAAAGGGAATAGGGGGTCACCTGCGTTAGAAGAAGCACATACAGTAAGGGTAGATATAGAGATTCCTATTTTGAACCCCAAATTTCCTACTGCTATACAGGAACCCTCTAGGGAAGAACCCCAAATTGAAAACCTCTTGTTTGAAAATGAATTATTAAAGGAGGAAGTGCAAACATTAAGAAAATAATTGGAAAAGTGGAAGGGAACAGCTGGAAGACAAACAGAGAAAAATTTGGATACATTAGCAAACGCTGCAAATTTGCTGGAAAACCGATCTTTTGCATTTGAAAATGAGAAGTCTGGGGAGACTGTTTGCCCAGAATGTGGAGATATATTTGCTTCAGCAGGACACAGAGTTGTTGTGTTGGGACTTGCATCCCAGAGTCATGTATAGATAAAGGAGGTGGAAGAAGGAATACCAGGGATCGAATTGATAGAGGAGAATGAGCCAAGAATGGAAGAAATCCCTGATTTGAATTTAGGGGATGAAATGGTACAGTCCCAGCCATCAGGGGATACTGAGCTCTTACTACATGTTTCCCAATTATTCTTAATATGCAGCAGGATGCCCTAGAAGGCAGTGAATACAAATGGCTATACTCATCCTCATCTCTGAAGGAAATGGATCCATATGGCTTCGAAAATTTCAGGCAAGCCTTCACTAGGGTGCCTAGATATGTTCAATGCATGCAGAGGTGTGGACCTTGGTGGATTTGTTTAAGATTTAAGTTCCCCCTCATTTGGTGGCCTATAAGCAATTCTTATAGAACCAATTATTCTCTAAAATTAGAAGAAGAAGAGAGTTGGTGGGAGCATTGGATATACTGCTATGGGTTTGTCCCTCGAGGGGAGGCACCAGAATTTGCTTATAACATCACCAATCTCCATAGATTTCACTCAGATTTAGATTCAGACTAAAGGAGGTTGTTGCATGAGGACATGCAATTGGATAGTTGGGGGGAGATGTTGGGTCCAGGAAATGCCCCTTTTTGGCTACCTCTATTACACCTTTTTTCCCTAATTCCATCTTATTTTCATGAGCTATATCCATGTCTTTCCAGATCAATCTATAACATTGACAGGTATAATTTGTTATTACTTTATTTGTTTTTATGCCTAAGACTGTTAAATATTATGGATCTTAGTCCTTGGTTTATACTAATTTATGTGATTTTATTTAGCCAGGATCTAAAAGCACAGGTGTATCAGCCCAGCAGTGCCAGCTGTGACTCTTCAATGTCAGCTCCTCATACTCTAAGGGACAGCGCATCCTCCATGCGAGCTGTAACATATATCCACTGTAACAGGTCTCATTGAAGAAGAGATTAGATGCAACAGACAGGTGGCATTCCAGCTGTCAATTATGTTGATCCAATTGCCATCGAGACAGCATGATCCTTCGGTATTAACAGCACTATTCAACAAGTTGTATCAGTTAGCTGTAACTGCGCAGCATGAAGATCATAGATCTTCACTGCTGCTTTATTTTTGTGGATCTAAAACTGTCTTTCTTTTTGTAATTATCCCAGAAGGCTCTCGTAGCCTAGGGTTGGACAATCATTACTGGTGTAAGTTGTAACAGATCATTGAAGCTCATGATCTTCCATTAATAATATGAGAGCAGAATTCTTCACTTCTGAGTTTTAATTAGCTGTGACTCTCAGGGTATCTGTTAGAAGGCCAGGGCCTGCCTTCTCATAGAGATAGCCGATTTAAGTAGGTAGAATAGTTTAAATTCATTTCTGTTGTGTGGTGTGGAAAGTTGTAGACATTGTTGATAGTTGTAACAGAGAATAATTTAAATTCATTTCTGTTGTGTGGTGTGGAATGTTGCAGACATTGCTGATAGTTGTAACAAAGATTAGCTTCCTTGCTATTAGTTTACAATTGCATCTTGAATAGCTGTAGCAGAGTGGTGTGATAGTCGACTGTGTAGAACAATTCAATTAAGTGCATGTGTGTTTTAATCAGCTGTAACAGCCAAGCTCGATCCCAATCAATTGGTAGTTATTTATGTTTTCTAGGACTTCTAGTAATCATCAATAGAGTTCAAGCTTGTATTTCTATTTTGGTTGATGTTGTATCTTTAATTGCATACATAAATTAGATAGATAATGTTGGAGTTATAGTAGTCACTGGATAGATCATTTTGGTAAAGGTTGAATGATGTAGTTTGATGATCATAAGGATTTAACTTCTTGCAAAAGTAATGTCCAAGTGGGAAGATTATTTACACTTGGTTGAATTTGCGTACAATAATGGACACCATGCATCCTTGGGAATGAGTCCATTTGAAGCATTGTATGGCAAGGGATGCAGGACGCCAGTGAATTGGGATGGCCCAATGAACAGGGTGGTGCTTGGACCAGAGATGATCAAGGAAATGGAACAGGAAATTGTTAAGATCAGGCAGAATTTAAAGGCAGCTCAGGACAGGCAAAAGAGTTATGCAGATTTGAAAAGAGTACATAAGGAATTTCAGATTGGGGATCATGTTTATTTGAGAGTGAAACCAAGGAAGAGTTCCCTCAAGTTGGGGAGTTGTGCCAAGTTGTCACCAAGATATTGTGGACCATTTGAAGTCCTTGATAGGATAGGGCCAGTTGCATATAGAATTGCATTGCCTGCTAGCATAAGAGCTCATAATGTTTTCCATGTATCTTTGCTTAAGAAGTATGTACATGATCCTAATCATATGATTGATTGGAATGTGATACAGGTGGAACCCGAGGGAGAGTTCCAAGTAGAACCTATGCGCATCCTCGACAAGAAAGTCACAGTGCTCCGGAACAGAGCCATCGGGCAGGTAAAGGTCCAATGGGATAACCTTAGTCCCAACGAGGCTACATGGGAGCTAGAGGATGCCATGAAGGAGGCATTCCCATTTTTGTTCAGTTTTGAGAACACCGAGGACGGTGTTGTTCTAAGGGGGAGGGGAATGTAATACCCCAATTTTGACCCTTAGGAAATATTGGCTCTAATGTAAATATTGTAAACACACGATGTATGTTTCCCTAGAGTGGAGCTCAAGGCCAAGGCCCCGCTAGTTTATGCTCGGATTTTATTTAAATTAGACATGCTTGATATTTTGTTACCCACGTGCTATTAAGCCATGGGATATTGTAAATTGATGTAAATATTTAACATTGAAATAAAATACCAAAAACTGGCTATGGAGGCAACGAATGAGAAGGGGCCACGTGTATCCACTAGGGAGTGGTGAGGGGGCTATGGGACTAAACCCTAGGCTGCCATTTGTCATTATGAGAACCCATTGACTTCCCTAGGTGACATTAATGCCTGTTGTAAGAAAGTGGTTGAGATTTCAGCCCATGGATTCAATGGAGCATGGGCAGCCCTGAAATTCGTATGGGTGGGCATGGGCTCTGATTGCTTGGGCAAGAAGTCACTCAACCTCATGGGAGGTTGCTTCATTCTCACCCCATTCCATTGTGAAACTACCTAGCATCATTCCCATCCAAAAACGAGAGCCAACAGTGAGGAAACCAGAAAAACGCGACCTTGAGAGCACCCAGATTTTGAAGGACCAAAAACGTCCAGATTTGGCATGGGACAGGGAAATCCAATGGGGGATCCATTAGCATGAACCTTGGGTCGAATTTGGGAGCATTAGCTACCCCGAAATCAATGGGAAAACCCAGTTTTTGCAGCTCAGAAAACGAGTGACGGATTTGAGTATTTGGTGAGCAGAATGGTGAGAAATCAAGTTGGGATTGACTATGCAGAGGTTGGGTGTGCTTGATAAACCCAGTGAAGGCTAGGATCTCAAGGATCAGCAGCTGGACCTTTCTATGCCCATCCTGAAGAGCACTGGAGGGAAGAGTTTCCTGAGGGACTGTGTAACAGAGAAGGGGATCTTCCTTGTGTTGGATGTGGTAGGTAATGTGGGTGCCTAACTGTTGAGCTCACTTGAGATGCCTGTAGCTCTGTGGTTGAGCTCACTGGCTTAGCATTACCCTCCTCTATCTTCTTGGATTCTTGACTGAAACCATGGCTGTGAGTGAACCCAGCGAGTCCTCCTTAGTGGATACACATCCCAGCTCGGGGGTGATCTCTCAGCTGAAGGAATAGGCTGGATAGAGATCTACGGTTGGGAGGAACGTTGCCTTCACGTAGCCAGTTGTTGGATGTCAACTTCTCAAGATAAGTGTTCTGTGGATTATAAATTGTTCCATTTTGTGTTCTGCAATATGTTAAATTGCCCATGTGTAATGAAATGAATTAATATAGTATCCATGCATGGCATATGAATGCGCTTGGGTCTCTGTATGTTGAATCATTCTCTGCTGTGATTGATATGATTGCAGTTACTGTCTGTTTGAGTGCTTGTTAGCATGTTCATTCCGCTGTGTTTTATATGGAAATGAATTTGCATATAGAAGTTTTAAAATGTTAGGAATTTATGTGCAAAACTTATTGGGGCTAAGTCTCCGATAAGCCCGTGTGTTGTTAACGTTTTCCTTGCTTGCATTTGATGATGGAACGGGGCGTTACAAAACACCAATGTCCTCCACAATTGGTATACCCACTATGGTAATGTATTTAGAGAAATGTGGGAGACGCGTGAGCTACTTAGTGATCTCCATCAGCAATGATTGGTAGCCGACAACACCCTGACTCAAAATATTGAAGACCAAATTATCATGGAAAATAGAAAATGTGATAAATTAGAAAAAAGGAAAGATCAGTGGATGAGTCAAGTTCGACCCAACCTCCTTAAAGTTGAACAACTCTGACCGTATCTTCAAATATTGCTTGCAGTTGCTAATTAAAATATCAACCTGTTTGGTCCTAACTTAATTCATTTACAAAACAATTCGACGCAAGATAAAATAGAAAATCTGTCGAGCCTCACCACACTTACTATTGACATTCAAAATACATTGCGCGCATGGGAAGAGTTCTAGCACCAATTATACATTTCGGCCGAACCCATCGTACAGGTCTGCGCCCATCAGCAAATCGCATCTAGTTCCAGTCATGCATCACAGTAATAGTTATACATATTTTTGTACATGAATTTTTCATCTCCTCGTTTCTTCGGGACGAAGAAACATTTTGAGGTGGGGGGAGATGTTGGAGGAACCTAAGTCAGCTTGTCGACTAGGCTCCCCTCCTGACCTGTTGTAATGTATGTTGACAATTGTGTCAACCAGTTAGGTTGTCTTGGTCGGTTAAACTGACAAGACAGTGACATAACTGAATGTAAAATCATATATATAGGTTGTTGAGTCGATGTACTGGGTCAAGTTAGATCTGTTCTGTGTATTGTTTTGCATATTGTTGAGTAATAAAGGCTTTACTTCTCTCCATATATTGTCTAGTTGTATCTGTGTCTTGTGCATGCTTGTATAATATATTATGTATCACTGGTAACAATGCAACCCCCTTGACTACAATAGGGAGCACTAATTATTCTTCCTACTTAGTTCAAGGAAATCCCTTATATTGATTAGAAGGTACCCCAACGTACACTTGTAACTACTGCATCTCTCAGAGTGAGGTGATATGAAGTCAATGAGAACTGGGTCTTACCTCAAGAACCAAGATCATTTTGTAACCAATTGGGTCACTAGAAGACATGAAGCAAAACTAGTTGATAAGTGTGGGGCTTATGAATTCCCTTGATCAATGTTAACTAGGTGAGTGTCTAAAAACAAGTGAGGTAAGATGAGGGTCTTACCTCAAGAACCAAGATCATTTTGTAACCAATTGGGTCACTAGAAGACATGAATGAAAACTAGTTGATAAGTGTGGGGCTCATGAATTCCCTTGATCAATGTTAACTAGGTGAGTGTCTAACAACAACATTCTTCAAATGGTGATATAGGGTGTAACAAAGGGGAACCAATTATAGATGAAGGTTTTTATCATAGGCACAATATTGGTGGGGTAAGGTGAATGATCAGACTGACAATGTTGGGGTTAGATGGAATCAAGCACATTGATCAAGGGCTATCAGGGGATGCTACAAAAGGAATAATGTAATGGGTTTCCCATGGTTTTCAGTGAATCAAGGAACAATTTATACAAAAAAGCATATGGGTGTTGTTCCCACGATTTTGAGTGGGTTGGGAACCAAAGAATGATATGGGTGGGATTCCCATAGTTTTGAATGAGATGGGGAATCATTTTGATGATGGTGTAATGGTTTTTGTAAAATTGAGAAGACGGGTGCCCTGTGAATAAATGCCATGCAGAATGTTCCTACAGGAATGACTAAACGGAATTAATTTGAAACCGACTTAATTTTGGTAGCCGATGATTTCACCTTTGACCACGTAAGCTGCCGGAAAGTATTGAGAATGCCTCTACTTTCGGTAGCTTCGAACAATTTTTCTTTTGACTTGTAAGCTGCCAAAACTTACCTTTCGGTGGCTAATGAACACCATCGTATTCCCCCAAGCCACCGAAAACTACCCCCTAACTCACGATGTATGTCCTTTCACTTTCAGTAGCTAGGAGAGCCTCGAAAATTTCGTTTAAGCTGTTGAGCTTAGGGACCGTTTTAAATAAGCGCTTAGCTATCGAAACCTGCCTTTCAAAATTTCTGAAATGAAAACCCAATCAAATGTTTTTCAAACTTTATTACATGCAAAAAGATATAAAAAATGAGCCTTAAAAATTTAGAAATGAATTTTCCAATGACCTCCCATTCTCTAAAATTGATCAACTCGATGAAATTATTTGGGGAGATAACACATTACTTCCTAGGTCTTGAAGTTTGGAGAAAAGCAGGCCAAACTTTTGTTTTTCAGAGTAAGTATGTCAGAGAAGTACTTAAGAGATTTAAAATGGATCAATGTAAATCTTCTAATGTTCCCATGCAGCAGAATGTGAAACTTTTGTGATGATGGTTCGAAGGAGCTGAATGGTACTATGTATTGTCGAGCACCCTATATGCAGATAGATTATTCCAACATACAGAGCAGACGAGATTTATTGTCAACCCAAGAAAGTCTTTTATTTCAAAGGATAGATGCACAGTCTATGCTTAAACACCAAATCACTACAATTGAATACTTTTATCCTCTAACAACTATGTCCATCCCAAAGATCTGTGTAATCCCAGTTGCTTTCTAAATATTATAATTTCAATTCCTTTCTACCATGCATCAACAAGAGATAAAATAAGATTCAAAGACAATTGCAGATAAAAAGAAATCCTATTCACATCCTAGAACAAGTAACTCACTTCTTCAATCTGATCACTCTTGAAAACCATAAGCATAAACTGAATATTAATCTAGAAATTCAATTGCAAAGGATTGAGTTCAGCTGCTCTAAGATATTGAATTACGGGAATGAAAATCAACAATCATAATAGGAAAGATAAATTGCAAGGGCTCATGGGATCACAACTTAACTGCAAGATGAACAAGGCTGTGTACAACTGTCACACGAATTGCATAAAGTTTCTTACTCAGTCGACTGTCACTCTGTACTACTTGCCAATCTCAAAGAAATATAATCTTAATTATACTGGAAATCCACACCACAATTACTATTGCTGCGTACAAAGGAGATATCATCAACAAAACATCACACAACAATAAATAAAAGAGTCCTAAATTAACTCAGCAATCTCTGTGGAAGACGGGCCCAGCCTTCACACAGAGATGCTGGCTGAACAACGTAAGGTTCCTTTAACTCAGAGGTAACTCCTTATATTAACAGAAGAATGATTACATAGTTTGCTTTTACTGCTAATACAATGAATAAATTCTTCGTTGTTCAACCCCTGGGTCGAGGCAGCTCCCCATATTTATACATACAGATCATAACATCCAATCCTAATAACGGGCAGCCATGAAGATCTCTGATCTTCAGGCGCCCTAAATAACACTAGCTGTTACAATATGTGGCAAAGTAGAGACATAAAAGTGCGAGAAAGCTGTTGATTGGCCCATGAGTGGCGATCTTTCCAAATCACAACTATACTCGAGCAGCGACATACTAAAAATCTCCAATTATAGTGCATTCTGTTACAGCTGCCCTGTCACAGCTCCACCTAGGATGTTATATTGGAACCATGTGCCTTAATTGATGATCCAAGCCCCGAGGATCCTTTTTAAGCAGCAAACAACCCTCCTTTCAAGACTTGTTCAGCCCCACCTTCCTGCAGTCCACTTATCTCAAACTACCTTCATAAATCATAACATGTTAGCACAATTGAGAGATAAACAACCTTAATTATCACAATCATAAGCATTAATAAGATAGAGCAATGATCAGTCATACCTTAGCAGCTTGGGGGAATAAAGTGAGGACAACATGTCTGATTAACATGCTAAATGGTGTAGGACAGGGGAAGAAAAGGTGATCGAGGATGATTAAAAGGGGCCAATTCTGGGCTCAACATCTCCCCCCAACTACCCTGTTGCATGTCCTCATGCAACAACCTGCATCATTCAGAATCTGAGTCCTGTACTGAGCTCTATCCATGGAGAGAGGAAAAATTGTAGGGAAACTCAGGCACCTCATCTGTCTTTAAAAATCCTCTCTGAGTAACCCAATACCTTCCAGCATCACTGTTCCCCTTCCAATGCTACCTGCTGGTGTCTGGAAATGCAGTTGGTGCAAGTGGAAATCACTTCTTCCTGCAGTCTCATTATATGCTGTGCCTGGGGAGGACTTCAAAGGAAATCTTAATCTAAATCCAAATCAATGACATTTCTAGGAGGTAGAAGCACTGGTTCTTGTGGGGCAGTGTCTTCTAGCACATCTAAGTCTAATATGAGAGTTGTTGGTTCTTGTGTAACAGCAACATCCTTTAGACTCTCTTCAGCAGCTACCTTCATTGCTTTTAGAGACACGGGTTCTTATGTAACAGTGTCTTCTTTGTCCTTCTGCTGTTGAGATTAGATATATTCCTTATTGTGCAGCTCCTCCTCCAAGATTTCAGTGTCACCTGCGGATTGTGTATGTACCTGTTCATCCTCACTCCACTGCATATCAGGAATGATATCCATTCCAGAGTTATCTTCTAATTGAAATTTAGGAGTACCTGCTGCAGCCTCCAAGGATGTTGGTTCTTGTGTAGCAACATACTGGATTGCCTCTTCATCCTCCTGTTGTTACAATTCTTCTCCTATAATCTCTGTGTCATGGGAACATTCTGGGGTTACAACCCATAGTTCATCATTAAATTCCAGAGTGTCCTCTATCCCAGGTTCTTCTCCCATTTGTTCGACCGATTGGACAAGTATACTCAGGTTTGCTGGTTCTTGTGTTACAGCACCCTGTTCAAGTTTATCAATGTCTTGCCTTTGTGGCTCCTCTTCTAAAATTTATGTGTCATGGGAGCATTCTGGGGTTACAGTATAGAATTCTTCATTAATCTCCAGAGTGTTCCCCATCCCCGGTTCTTCTCCCATCTGCTCTATAATCTCTGTGTCGTGGGAGCATTCTGGGGTTACAGTGTATTCTTTATCCCCATCATCATACATGATTTCATCCCTTATCTCCTCTGTCACAGGATTGGTGGTAGCTTTAGCAAGGATGTTTAAAGATGTCGGTTCTTGTGTGGCAGCATCTCCTTTTTCTGCAGCTTCCTCTATTGTGGCCGCAGGCTGTTGTGCTGAGCAGGTACGAAGTATAATCTTGTGGCCTGCCTCCTTGAAGATTTCTCCACAGGTGGGACAGATTACTTGTTCATCCTCCTTACCAGGCTCAATAGAGTTTGATACCTCCAGTTGGTCTGCAGCCTCTACCAATGTATACAGTTTCCTTTCACCTAGTTTTCTGCAGGTTTCCTTCCAGGTTTCCAATTCCCTTCGAAGCACTTGGAGGTCCTCTTTTAGCAGTGCGTTCTCAGCCAGAAGTCCTTCAATTCTGGGTTCTTCCTCAACTGGCCATTGTGGAGCATCCATTGGTCTCGGTACAAGGATCGGGGGTTCAACCTGTGCCTCTAAGGTTTCCCATCGTTTTTTGGCTGCATCTGCTACTGTAGCTGATCTAGTTCTTTTCTTTCTGATTGGTGAGGTTATGTTAAATTCATTGATTGCTCTCTTTCTTTTTCTTTGTGGTGTTTTCTTTTGTGGAGCTGGTACATAGGTATTCACAGCTGAGGTCGAAGGAATGTTTTCTTGCTCCTCATGCTGTTCTTCTTCAATTAAAGCTCCTCCTACCCACTCAGGTGAGGATTCAATAGTTATCAGCTCAATATTTTATTCTATTGCGTTGTCTCTGTCACCTTCAGGTTCACTTGTCGCAGCATTTAGTGCTGCTCCAATTTCACCTTCTGGTGTCAAAGCTACCCTATTGTCTGGATTTTCCACAGGGTTTTTATCTACATCCTCCCCCAACGGCTCTGCTTGTGCCCCCAATTGTTCTTATTCTAATGGAGTTTTATCCCCCCCAAATGGCTCTGCTTGTGCCCCCAATTGCTCTTCTTCTAATATAGTTTCATCCCCCCCAGATGGATCTGCTTGTGCCCCCGGTTGTTGTTCTTCTACTATAGTTTCATCCCCCCCAGATGGCTCTATTTGTGCCCCCGGTTGTTGTTCTTCTTCAATTTCATCCCCCCCCAACTTCAGTGGAGGGACTCCGGTCCTCCTGTTGTGGTGGAACTCGTATCTGCCGTAATGGGACAACCCGCAAGGGGGCGGGTTGTTGAGCTCGAGCTGTGAATTGTTCCCAGGTTATATGATGCTGGGCAAGGGTTCTTACAATTATTAATTTGATAAGGCCATGGTGGGTGAGGGAGGAAAGTGGGTGCTTAGAAGACTGGACAAATGCCGCCATATGACGCAAGTCATGCAGTAGATAATATGGAATGTTTAATAAAATGCCATGGCAGAGATGAGAAAGTAAAGGGAGTTCAGAATTATACACAGTTTGATATCTACCTTCACAAGTGATGTACTTCTTGAGAAAGACAGCAACCTGGTCCCATGGCCGCGGCAATGAGTGTAGTGCGATCCCTCTTCTTGATGATTCTACTTGCTCCCCCTCTAGTAAAAATGCTTCCCGTGCAGTCATCGTGGGGACTCGTCGGTTAAACCATGGCTTTCCCACCAACGGGATGGCAGTAACCTCAGATATAATGGCCTCGGAGACTTCTATGCGCAACCCCCACACCATGGAGTGAGTTTTGGTGAGGTTTAAAGCAAATTGCAACGCTGCTTCCCGATTGAATCCATCTAGTCGCTCAAAAAAATCGAGCCAGCCAGCGGCTTGAAAGATGGCAAGAACTTGAATATTTTTCCTGAGTTCCTATGTATTCAAAGGTTCATGATGAACTGGAATCCCCATGGTCCCGGCGGCAAGCTGAAGTTTCTATCCCACAGATGACAGAATCCGAGAATAGAAGTTGCAGCACAGAGGATGCACGAATCGCTGAGCGGAGATGTTGAAGAGATGGACAAATTTGGAAAGTTGAGCACAGAAAAACGTTCAAAATTTCCATTCTGAATTGGGGAAGGTGGCAGTTATTAATGTTTACGTCGTACGAGGGAAAGGTCTCATTAGGCATAATGGCGATACGTATAAAGGTACGACTGATATTGTTCAATTATATCAACACTTAATCACGTGATAAATTAAAGCCATACCTCATAAGACTGTGTGTCAAATATCCTGCGGAGAATGGTGGAGCGTGCAGTTGGTGACATTGCGGAACCAGACTCGTGCACAGTCATAAATAATGCAATAATTCCTTCCGCCAGTGAAACACAAACCATCACGTCCTCGGGGTCGGAATGATGAGTTCGCCAGCATGACTAGGATGAATCAGATCCATAGCTTAGCAGGATTGGAGCAATTCTTTCGTTAACATAGGAGTTACCAATGCAAGTTGCCAGAAATGATATCACGGTCGACGAAAAAAGATGTTGCAGCCGCCGGGAAATATGTTGCAGCCACCGGAAAATGGTTCACGGCAGGCGGGAAAAGAATTTACGGGATCGGGAAAAATTACGGCTGTCAGGGAAAAGTTTTACGACGGTGGGAGATATGTCACAGTCACCGGGAAATATGTTGCAGCCGTCAGAAGATATGTTGCAGCTACCGGAAAATGGTTCACGGCAGCCGGGAAAAAGGTTTTACGGCTATCAGAATAAAAAAACTCATGGCTGCCAGGGAAAATTTTTACGGCGCCGGGAGATATGTCACAGTCGCCGGGAAATAAGTTGCAGCTGTCGGAAGATATGTTGCAGCTACCAAAAAATGGTTCACGGCAGCCGGGAAAGAGGTTTTACGACCGTCAGAAAAATGATATTGCAGCCGCTGGGAAATGGTTCACGGCTGCCGTGAAAAGATGTTGCAGCCACTGAGAAAGTTGTTGCAGCTGCCAAGAAATGGTTCACAGTTGTCGGGAAAAGGATTTTACGGCTGCCGGGAAACAATATTGCAGCTGCTGGGAAATGGTTCACGACTGCCGAGGAAAGATGTTGCAGCCGCTGGGAAAGATGTTGCAGCTGCCGGGAAATGGTTCACAGCTGCCGGGAAAAAGGGTTTACGACCACCGGGAAAACGATTTTACGGTTGATGGGAAACGATATTGTAGCTGCTGGGAAATGATGTTGCAGCCACCGGGAATGGTTCACGGCTGCCGAGAAAGAAGGTTTGCGGCCGCCGGGAAAACGACTTCACAGCTGCCGGGAAACGATATCGCGGTTGCCGGAAAAGATATTGCAGCTGCAGGAAAATATGCCGCAGCTGCCGGAAAAGACGTTGCAGCTGCCGGGATTTTTTTATTTTTTTAAGGAAAAAGGGAAATACAGCACAGGGCGACTCTCGTTTGACAGGCCCAATCTAGTCGTTCTCCTGGCGCTTCCCTAGAAATTTTTTGAAAAACAACAGCAAACGAAAAGATCAAATGCAAAGAGAAGAAAAAAAACAATTATACGCTACAGCAGAAAGTTATTTATGTACAGTAATTTAAAATGCGATTTTCAGTTTAAGGATTGGCAAGGGCAGAGAGAGATTCCTGCTCTGGTGCCAGCTGATAATCTAGATCAGCAGCAATTTGCGAAATGAATGCATCTTTCGAAATAGGCTTACGATACAGTCGCAGTCTGTGGCCATTAGCAAGTAATGGTATACGGTTTTCATCGATGGTCACCAGACAGATAGTGTCGTTGTCAAATACCCTATCGACCAGATATGGACCCAGCCATCTTGTACGTAATTTACCTTTAAAATCCCTCTTGAACCTAGATTCATATAGTAGCGCCCAGTCTCCCTCACAGAAGGTTTTCTTTTTAATAAATCGGTCATGCCAGTTGGATCTCTGTTGCTGAAGCAACACAGTCTGGTCTACTGTAGCTAACCGTTTCTCATCCAATTCATTTAGTTGATTCAATATTCTCTTTTGGGATTCTGTTACATCCAGATTCATTTCAGTGGTTGTTTTCAGGGTTTTGATCTCAAACTCAATTGGAAAGATGGCACTCTTCCCATACACTAGATCATAGGGAGAGAACCCTGTGGTGTTGCGCCAAGTTGTGCGATATTCCCACAGTGCTTCCGGAATCCTGTCAGCCCAATCCTTTCGATGGCTTTTAACTGTTTTAGTAGGGATTGTTTCAATAACTGTATTAGTACTTTCCACCTGACCATTGGCCTAGGGGTGGTAAGGTGAAGCCACCCTATGTTGCACATGATACTTCCGGAGCAAGGATTCAAATTGGTGTGAGATGAATTGCGGTCCCCCATCGGTAACTACTTCCTTTGGTACCCCAAAGCGGGTAAAGATTTCACTATACAGAAAATCAATTACCGCCTGGTCATTAGCCTTAGCCAAAGCTACAGCCTCTACCCACTTGGTCATATAATCAGTACAAACCAAAATGTAAACTTTCTGTCTGGAAGGAGGGCTGATAGGGCCAACAAAATCCAGTGCCCATCTATCAAATGGTTCAACTACTACTTGAGGTTGTCGAGGCATCTGATCTGTTTTATTCGGCTGGCCCATCCTTTGGCAGCTGTCACAGGACTGAACATACCTTTTAGCGTCCCTGAACAGAGTCGGCCAATAGCAGCCCATCTGCAGCGCTTTATGCCCTGTTCTTTTATCTGCAAAGTGTCCCACACAAGTTCCATCATGACAGGCCTTCAGTATGTGAAAGATCTCATCTTCCCTTACACATCTCCTAATCTCAAGATCGGGTCCTGTGTAGGAGAGATGACCATTGAGCCAACAATACCTGGCACTTTGTTGGATAAGTTTTCTCTTTTCTCGTTTAGACATGTGTGGCGGGAGCTTTCCTGCAACCAAATAATTAGCGACGTCTGCATACCAAGGGGAATGAGCTGAAAGTGCGAATGGATGTTCATCTAGAAAAGAATCCTCAACAGGTGAACTGTCATCACTGTTAGTAAAACGAGATAAAAAATCAGAAACAACATTTTCTTTTCCAAGTTTATCTATAATGGTAATATCAAATTCCTGCAATAATAAGAGCCACCTGGTCACTCTGGCATTGGTAACAGGTTTGTTCATTAAATATTTAATGGCAGAGTGGTCAGTGTGCACAAACGTAGGATACCCAGTAATGTAGTGCCGAAATTTATTAATAGAGTAAACAATAGAGAGGAATTCTTTTTCAGTAACAGTATAATTAAGTTCACCAGGGGCTAAGTTTTTGCTAACATAATAGATGGCATAAGGTACTTGACCATCCTGTTGTCCTAATACTTCTCCAATGGCGGCATCAGAGGCATATGAAGAAATGTGGAAGGGTAGGGTCCAATTAGGTCCCCTTAGGATAGGAGTTGTGGACAGCTTCTCCTTAAGCTTATCAAACGATGTCTCGCATGCTTCACTCCACACGAACTGTGCATCCTTCATTAACAAAGAAAACAAAGGAGAAGCAAGTTTGTAGAAGTTTTCTATAAACCTACGGTAATACCCAGCATGCCCCAGAAAACTTTGCACCTCTTTCTGAGTTGAAGGAGTCGGTATATTTTTTATCACCTTAATTTTTTAAGGATCCACCTGAATGCCATTGGTAGAGATGAAATTCCCTAATACCACCCCCTCACTCATCATCATATGGCACTTTTCAGTGCTTAATGAGAGGCGAGTCTGTTCGCAACTAATTAAAACCTTCTTTAAATTTTCCAGTGCTTCCTCAAAATCCTTACCATAGGGAGTAAAATAATCCATAAAGACTTCCATACTATCATTAACTAATTCAGAGAATATGCCAATTACAGCTCTTTGGAACATTGCTGGTGCATTACATAAACCAAAGGGAAGCACCCTGTAGGCAAACATTCCCCAAGGGAAAGTGAAGGTGGTCTTATCCTGGTCCTCAGGAGCAATCTGAATTTGATTGTACCCGTTGAACCCATCTAGGAAGGAGAAGAACTTCTTCCCTGATAGGGTATCAAGTACTTGGTCAATGAAGGGAAAAGGGAAATGATCCTTTTGTGTAGCTTTTTTCAGTTCCCTATAATCAACATAGACTCTCCATTTACCATTTTTCTTGGGCACAATTACGAGTGGGGAAACCCATTCACTATCTGAAATGGGATATATAAATCCTGCTTCCAAAAGTTTTTGGATTTCCTCCTTCACTATATCCCTCAGATTGGGGTTCATGCGTCATTGGGGTTGACACACAGGCCGGGAGTCATTTTTAATATAAATATTGTGGGTGCACAAATTAGAGGGAATACCCCTCATGTCTGTATACTCCCAGGCAAATGCCCCCTTATGTTCCTTAAAGAGATTGATTAGGCGCGTCTGTTCCTCTAAGGAGAGACCAGGGTTGATATTCAAAGTCCTTCCAGGCTCTACCTCAATAGGAATACTTTTTGAACTTTTCAAAACTGGGATTATGTTTGTGTCACCACCTAGTGCTTCTTCCGTAACATTTTCTTGTTCTTCCTTACCAAGGGTAATGTTCAGGATTTGATAGACCTCTTTATCCACTGAAGCAGGTTCGCTAATAAAATTACTGATAGCATCATCTTCTGTTTCATTTTTAAAAGTTAAGGCCTTCCCTATAGTTATGTTGATGCCTCGGATATCGTAGCATCAATCAGAAAGGGATTCTCCCCGAGAGATGGTCCCAATTAGACTATCTCCCATTTGGTGTAGGGAATCCGTCCGGTTAGCGGTTCCGGCAACCGTGGTTTTGGACTTTAAATCCGATCTTACCGGTTATGGCCCGATCCACCTTTCTTTTGGGTTTTATGTCTTTTATATGAGATGCAAGTGCCTAAATTATACTTAATCTGAATGCAATAAAAACAGATCTAAGCCTAACACTGGAAGAAATCTATCTATCCTTACAGGGAACACGCTAAAGGGAGGAGCAATCAGCTGTAACAAGTACCGTAAACAAAAAATAGATAGCTATTATTTCTCACAACCAAAGCTACAGCAAGACAAAGATCTTGAGAAGATAGCTTCTCATTCAACATGGAACGCGTCTATTGCTCATAAACAGAGGAAAGCAAATAAAGAAACAGATCTAAAAGGAAACTTTAAGAACGCATCTATTGCTCATAAACAGAAGAAAGCAAAATTATTTAATCTATTTAACAAGAATAAAGAAACAGATCTAGATGTAACAAAACTGAAATTAAACTCAAAGATCCCTGCAAGGAGCAATTTAAAGGCATGAACAATGAACCACATGCATTATCCTGAAGAAAGAACAGTTAGCCATTCGATCTAGACAAAGAAATCTACAGCAATATATTTCATTGCTCACATAATAGAGAGAACGCATGCACAGAGGGGAGCAAAAATCATTAATGCAAAGAAATAATTTCAATGTCAAGAATAATCTCACATTACTGAACCGCAGTCATTAGAATAGTCCAATATAGAGCAATCCAACATCCCAGGCAAAACGTCCATCTCCCGTGGCTTCTATTAGAAAATTCAATTTACAGACCCGATACAAGATAGCTCATATCGTTTACCAAAATTTCCTTCCCTGCCAAAAGTCCTTTCTAATCTTTCCTAGATGCTATTTATAGCTACAAATTTGCCCTTTGGGCTGACACCTAGCATTCTCCACCTGTCATTTACAGGAATTTTCACTATAATCGACCACCAAAATGGCCACTTCCTTTATAAAAAATATTTTGACAAAATTAGGGACAGGTGTCCCATGGCTTATGCCTTACATATTCAAAATATACATAACAGAAAATTTGCTAACATCAAAGCTTTCCCTGCTGGGCACGTGTCTGGCTGAAGAGAGTGGTTCGACTGAATTCAGCCTCTTCATTCCTGTGCGTGAGCTTCTCCTGGCAGAGGATCGCCTAAGTTAATTGTCACTGATGTTGCCTAGGAAGAGGCCCTCGAATCCCCTACTGATGCTGCTCCTAATTGGGAAGGGGGAATTGAACTGGTCAGACTTTCTGCCATTGCTGGGGAAGAGGCTGCTGGGAGAGAGGTTGCCAGATCTACTGATGCTCCTGCTGCTGCTGCAGCTTTCCTGTCCTCCTCTGCTATGTAGCTGTGCCACACACCTGTGTCCCTTATGATTATGTTTGCTGCAGCAGGAAACAGGATTTTCTGAGAAGTCACATTCTTCCCGAGCTCTGTTTTAATGATTTGCACTTCTGCTTCAGCAACTTGATATGCTTCCTTCAGCAGGTGGTTATGAAGTGTTGATGAACCGATGTAATGTTGGAGATCATCCATGGCCAGGACATCAATACTTTTCACATACTCCATCTGGACGCCTAGCTCTTCTTTCAGTTGAGACAACCGCTGCTCCTTTCCCGGGAAGTCTTCTAGGGTCTGAGGGAAACTCAATGTGCAGTTGTCTTGGACTCCTTTGAGCTTTTGGTATAGGTTGTTGATTCTATCTGTTGTCCTCTGCACACTGGCTATCAGCTTATTGGCACAGTTCCTGCCAAACTCCAACAAGGATATATCTTCATTAAAATCTTCCACGGCCTTAAAAGGAAGATGCGGGGAGAAACCTCCTTTCCCTTCTCTCCATGCCATCTGACTTATGACATTCGCCTTGACACGGGTATTCTTAGCTTTGATCCTGTGGGCTTCCGTATTAACCTCTTTTAGCCTAACCATCATGGCCTCGAGTTTGCATACCTCATCAGTGATTAGCTCTTGGGAGCCATACACTTGCTGCAGGATATTGCACGACAGCTCGTGGAAGGGAGATAGGTCTATGGTTCTGCTCTCCGCTTGCTCTAAACGCTCAGCTAATGCTTGCTTGTCTGCTTTTAGCAGAGATGCCTTTTCTTCTGCACCATTCTTCTCTGCTTCCACAATCATCATTTGAAGTGTTAGCTGGTCTTTTTCCTCCTCCAGCTGGTTGTACTTGTTTGACAGCTCCTTATGCTCAGCGTACAAGCAATTGTATTTGTTTACCGCCAGATCTCTTTGGGCTTGCTCATTAGCCACATTTTGTTGCAGCGTGCGTGCTCTCTTCTTTGTCAATATATTTTCTTTGACTATACCGTCTACATTGGCAAATGATGCCTTTGTTGTTGCTATAACTGCGGATGCCATAGCAATGGGATCTTGATCCGTGTTCTGCATGACAGTGACCTCCCGGTGAGTCACAATGTCTTCATGGAAGGGGCTTTTAATCCTCTCTTCTGATTGGAGGACCATTTCTTTTCTTTTCTTATCATAAACAAACTCATTCCATTTGGACACCGTAAGTTTCCCTGATGGAGTGTACGGGACAATTGGTCGGTTTATGATGTCTATGTCTTCTTCCATAGGTGGGGTCCGGACTTCCTGAGCAGGGTCTGTTCCTTCCCTTTGGGTACCAGAGCCACCTGCTTGAGGGGTGTCTATCTCCATGTCTTGGACACCGGATCCACCTGCCTCGGCATCTTCCCTTGTCTTCAATTCTTCCTCCGCCTTCTTTCTTGCCTCAGCTTGCTCAGTCTCTGCTTCTTTCTGCTTTTGGGCTTCTTCAGCCTCCTTTCGCAGTCTTTCATTTTCAGCTTCTTGCTACCTTTTTGCTTCCTCGGCTTCCTGCTGTAACCTTGCCTCTTCTCTTAATCTGAGCTCTTCCTGAGCTCGGGCATCCTCGGCTTCTTTCTCCTTTTGCTGGATGGTCTTCTGGGCTTTGGTTGAGCTAGAGCTCGCTCCAGTACCTTGGCGACAGATCCGTAGCTCAGTCATGATGCCGATGCCTCTGAATGCTTCCTCCTCGGCATCAGGGTAGTGGGAGTATTCGAAGTGAGCATAGTTCCCCTTGCAATGCTTGGCCACTTTACCCTTTCTGTCGTTCCTGTGGAAGATGACCTCACCGAAGTGGAAGGCCTTCAACTCTTGAACAAACTCATTGGCCGAGGCAACCCCTGAAAACTTGTAAGCACCTATGCAGAAAGGTAGGGGGGGGAAAGGAAGCCTTGTGTAGCTTGTGGAGGAATGCTCCAATCCCATCCAAGAAGAGTTGTCTTACTGCTTCCTTGAGCACCACATAGTCTGTGGCATACTGCGGCAATATGTATGGGGGCTTAGTCCCTCCGAACATTCTCAGGTAGGTACCTTGTTCTGAAAAGTAAAAGTCCCCATAATCCCCAAGGACTTCCAAAGCATTTTGTGACAGGCAATTTGGTTCTTCCTTGAACATTTTCTCGTATAGGGGCATGATGAACCCCTCACAGATGAGTTTGTAGCTGGGCTTGTAATTCTGATCCCACAACATCTTGAATGCGATGTAGACCGGGGCGGTGGCCCTATCCCATGTACACCCCAATTTGGGGAACTCTATCTTGGCCAAGATACAATCTATCGGGTATGAAGACATGAAGAATTCAGCCTTCTTCAAGGCCAGTCCTGGCTTAGCAGCAGCTATCATCGAGGCCAGACTATCCGACAGGATAGTGGCCCAGTCAAACACTGTCCCCTGAAATGCCACATAGTGAATGATAGGGACCCACTGAATCTTGTATACTGTGCCATCGGGCATGCCGAAGATTCTGCACAGCATTAAAGCGATCAATCTGAAAGGGGCCCTCAGGTTCTGTACGTCATATTCATCATTTCCCTTCTTTCTCAAATGCTTCCCTCCCCTCAATAGCTTCTTGGCCATCTCGACGTTATCCATTTGGCCCAACCATTCGTCAGTCAGAGCTTGTTGGACACGGGGAAATCTGTAGGCCGCCGCAATATACGCGGGTTGAAACGAGGCAATAGCCACTTTCCCGCTATCATTTATCACTCTCCCTTCAGCATCTGCATGTTGGAGTATCCACCCGATCACTTCAGCACAGGGGAACAGCTCAGGGCGGGTAGCGGCTCTAGTTATGCCTGAGGCTCTGATATTTTGATAGATTGGTGCTTCTTCCAGCAACATATATGGGATTTCTTGGTCCCTGATCATTCTATAGATGTCATCCCATCTGATTTCTGGAGGGACACCAGTGGTGCACCTAGTGTCCTGGAGCGAGGTTTCAATCTTGAGAGGGGCAGGCTTCTTTTCTGTCATCTTAGCTTTCTTCTTACCGGTTTTCGGCATCTTGATTTATCCCTGATAACACCCATATACGAGTCATCATGAACTTGAGTAACATGCTGTGAGGTTTTAACAGAAAGCATCATTGTTTTGATAATATATCAAATATGATAAGCACAATGAAGTTGTTACTATTCGATTAGGCGGGGGCATCCGAATGCCAATGTTATTTGCGGCACTTGACGAGGTGTTCCAAATGGGCGGAAAAAATTCGAGCGGCGATGGTTTTGGGTCTAGCTGGCGTAGCTTGAGTGCTCGCGGGTCCTGAACAGGGGCCGTGGCGCCGGTTCTAAGATTTGAACTGAGCAGAGGTTTCGCAGTTCACAAAAAGGGCCGGGGTGTTATGGCTTAATCTCTCGACCGGGGATATGCAACGTCGATGGGCTTCGGTATTTTCAACAGACGGCGAGGCACGCGGCTCGGGAAAGGAACATGTTAACCGTCTACCCACCAGTGTTCATTCTGCTTCGGCTAAAAAATGAGGGGAACTTGATTCAACCGTATTTTGACGGGCAAAATCGCCCGTGACGGGTGTTTTGCTCGTCAAAACCCCACCTATGCCCATCAATTTCAAAAGACAGCTAACTCAAAAGCAAAATACGACGTGTAGGGAGACGGATTTACAGTTAAGAGCCTGCCTGGCACCGATGAAAACGCTAACTGAGGTGGCCGTGAAACGTGTTTGAGCAATCCGAGCTGGAGCGGTTCGCGCGGCGTCCAACCAATCGTCCAGATTAAAAAAAATAACAATGTGTTGGCTCGTACCCCCACCGCCTATTTAAACAAAATGGGCACGTGCGAGCATTAAGGTTGGTGGTTGGCGCAATTAGAATGTGGCTTAAATACGCTGCCCGCCGCGGTCATGTCAAGATACCTCGATTTCCGTGCGACCGCCATCCGCGGGACCGTCCTGCGAGTCACACCCGCCGTTGCGGAAGGATAGAGGGGAAGTTCCCGCTGTTTCGGGACGCGTCGCGGAAGGGGAACTTGAAACCTTCCGCAAAAGAGCCCCGCGTTGCGGATGCGTAACGTCAAGGCTTCCGCCGTTTCGGGAGCTATTCGCGAAAGGTTTCCGCAAACCAAAACTCTCTAAGCCTTGTTGCTTTACGGGAAGATATGGCGAAGACTCCCGCTAGTTTCGGAAGGGAAACATAAAGGTTTCCGCGTTTCGGAAGGAAAAACTGAAGACTTCCGCATGTTTTTTGAAGTTTTTCTAAGTCTCTTCGGCCGTTTTTAGGCGAGCAGCTCCCGCCGTTTCGGGAGCAAATGATATATTCTTCTGCACATTTACCCGGGGTCATTTCGGAGTCCTTTGCCGAGCGGTTTAAGCGATTGGCTTCCACCGTTTCGGGAGGGTAGCCCGAAGGCTTCCGCGGTTTCGGGAGCAAAGGCCGAAGGCCTCCGCGATAGTTTCTTTAAAAAAATATTCTAAGTCCTTTTCATAGTTTCGGAAGGAAATCGTGAATTCCTCCGCGGGACTTATGCGGATGGCTTACGCCGTTTCGGGAGGACAGACTTGAATCGCTCCGCTGTTTCGGCGAGGTTTCACCAATGGTTTCCGCAACTTATGGCCATAATCTGAGTCTCTTTTCGAGGAGATATCACGGCGGCTTCCGCCAATTTCGGGTGGTTTCGCTGAATTCCCTCGCCGTTTCGGGAAGTATTGTCCCATTGTTCCCGCAGTTTTTCTAATCGGAAGAAAATCTAAGTCCTTTTCGGGAGATTTAAGGTGAATGAGTCCCGCAATTTCGGGAGCAAAACCGGAACCTTTCCGCGGTTGCGGAAGGCTTGAGCGAAAGCTTCCGTCGTTTCGGGAACAAATTTTCAATGGCTTCCGCAGATTTTGACAAAGGAAATCTCAGTCCCTCTTTCGGAAAGGTTGGACGCTTGTCTTTGAAGTCGGGGAGATAGTCCGAATTATCCCAAAACGTTGGGGAAAAAACTGAGTTATCTTTTGGCTCTTTGGGGAAAACATGGAAGGATTGATGGCAAGATGTTCAGCAGGGAAATACGATTTTATGTTGAAAACAGAGCTGACGGCTGGGATGGCTTGTCAGGCAAACCTTCTATAAAAATACAGGAGGGGCCCCAACATGTTCAAAATTTTGGGGAGGGGTGTTGCTGCAACAACAATGGCGAGTCATTGGCGAACACAGATCTCTGAAAAATTCCTCTTCACGGTCCGGAACCTCATTAAAACATCCACCTCGGGTGCACTACTCAACTGAGCATTTTATACTCATGCGGGGGGAAAGAGGCACTTTTCCTGCTAGCCATTGGGGAAAGGGGAGCTTTGACCGAGACATCTTCACCACTCTCAGAGGGCCAGCATATGAGATTCATTTTAGGAGGGTCATCTCTCAAATGGTCACTACTTCCGGACTCCACAGGATTTGCAACACTTTCTCGTGGACATTATTGTTCTTGTTCCTCATTCCCATGCTGCTGGCACCCTTTGGGATGCTTGTACTTTGGACAGCTTAGCTGTTTGAGCCTTCCAGGGATATTTTCTTTTGGACATGATCTTTGATTTGGGCTCCTCAATCCATAATGTCCTTTTGTGTGAGTTAGAGATTTTATTGATTTGATCAAACTTCACGGACGGAGAGGAGCCCATTTTGAGCTGGGCCTTTTGGACAGCCTTCTTGATTTTACATGTCTTCTTTCTTTTTCTTTTTTTTCTTTTTTTTTTTTTCTTTTTTTTTTGCTTTTGTCTCAGCCATGCTTTAATTGAGGCGAGAATCCCTGGAAAACAGAATCTTGAATGTAGGCCATTTTGGCTTTTAAATCTGCAGCATGGAGTCATCTCAATACCCTATGTCCTCGAGAGGTGCCACTTTCCATGGGTCCAACTTAGGTAACCTTCTTGAGATGCCTTTAAAGTGTGAGAGTGGGTGGAGCCCAACGATAGTAGTGAAGATGGCCATGGGTCTCTGCTATTAAACAGGATTAGTGTGACTAGCAGGGTAGGTTTCCCCCCCCCTTTTGAACATTTCAGCGAGAGCACAGCAGACCGGGTTTAGTGAGCAGGGTTCCAGACTCATGGGTTGCAAGTTTTCTTTGAGAGAGCTATCTTCAACGGGAAACTCAACAACAAGGGGGGCCTTCAGAAAACAAAACTTGTCGAAAAGTTCAAATAACAAAGAAAGAAACGACATGGCCGAAAAAATAAAACAGCTAAAAGCGAAAGCGAAAAGACAACTTTATTTATGTACAGGAAGTCTCGAGGAGACTATGCGAAGTATTGTTTCAGAGCGAGGCCATTGAGAGGAAGGGCTACTTCCTCTCCCTCGAGATTTGTCAATTTATAAGTGGATGGGCCTAATTTTGCAGAAATTTGGTACGGGCCTACCCATAGATGTTGAAATTTCGTATGCATTCCTTTGCCTTCATGATTATGGTCCCATTTCAGGACTAAATCCCCGACTTCAAAATCCCTCTTGCCGGATTTCCTCTTGTCGAACCATCTCTTAACTATATCCTGGTGTTGATTGAATCGATCTCTAGCTTTGTGTCGGGCTTCTTCCAGTTGAAGCAGGGTGTTGATCCTGGATTGTAAGGCTTGGCTACCAGAACCCCGCGAGGCTTGGGACAATTGCAAGGATGGCAGCAAGATGTTTGGGGGAAGTATGGCTTCCTTGCCATAGACAAGAGTGAAAGGGGAGACACCTAAAGCATTCTTCGGGGTTACCCTATCTGCCCATAAGGCGTTTGGGAGAGCCACATGCCAACTTCTCTGGTTTTCTATCACAGTTTTCTTAAGGATTCGAATCAGATTCTTGTTAGAGGATTCAGCTAATCCGTTTCCCTGAGGGTAGTAATTGGCTGAATAATGCAACTTAATTCCCCATTCATAAACAAATTCATTTATCTTGCAAGATGAAAAATAAGTAGCATTATCAAAAACGAGGGAAATTGGAACCCCAAACCTGGTTATGATGTTTTCTTTCAAGAAGCTGATGACTGCGTCTTCATTGATCTTGCGCAATGGGGTGGCCTCCGTCCACCTAGTGAAGTAGTCGGTAGCCGTTAGGATGTATCGATGTTGCAATGAAGAATTTGGATTTATTTCTCCGATAACATCTATGCCCCATTGCTCAAAAGGCTCAGAGATGATGACCGGCTGCAATGGGCCTGCGGCCTTAGGTAACTTCCCAGCGCTTCTTTGACATACATCACAGTTCCGTGCGTATGTGTGGGCATCTCGGAACAAAGTGGGCCAATAATAACCAGCTCTCAGTATCTTGTGTGCTGTCGTCTCTCCTGAATAATGGCCCCCTGCGGGGCCATCATGCAATTCTTTGACAACTTTGTTTGCATCCTCCTTTTCCAAACACCTAAGAAGGACTCCATCATAATTCTTTCTGAAAAGAATCCCATCAATGATCTGATAGGGTGCTGATCTCAAGCGGAGTGCCCTTCTTTGTTTAGAATTCCAGTGCTCGGGTAGATATCCCTGCTGTAAATAGTGCACTAGATCCCTATACCATGACTGGGAAGCTGTAAAGATATGACATACCTCAACCGAATTGAGCTCAGCTTCATTTCTCCAATGGTGCTCTTCATCAGTCGATTTTCCCGCCAGTAACTTGCATAGACCTTGTCCTTTAATGATTGTAGCCGGTTTAAATTCCAAATCATACTCCTGCAGAGCTGTGACCCAGTTCCCTCTCCTTTCTCCCAATTCCTTTTGAACGAAAAGGGATCTAACAGCTGGATGGGGAACTATGACTTTAGTTCTCTTCTTCAAAATGTATGGCCTAAACTGCTTGACTGCTTTGAAGACCGCATAGGCATGCTTGTCCACCACGGGATAGTTCAGCTCGGCCCCCTGCAGACCAGTGCTCATAAACGAAATTGGGTATTCATCCCCCAACTCCACCTTCTGTGTGAGTACAGCTGCGAGAGAGTCATCCGAGGCAAAGGTATACAAGATGAAATCCTTATCAAAATCTGGGCTTCTTAAGGAAGGAGCCTTAGCTACCGCTGCCTTGATATCTCTAAATGCGTCCTTCTCCAAATCCGTCCACTTGAATTGTATGCTTTGTTTAACCATTTTTTGCAATGGCTTAACGATTTGTGCAAAATCCGGAACAAATCTGCGGACAAAATTGATGGTGCCCATGAAAGACTGCATAGATTTTTTGTTGTGAGGCATTGGAATCTTATTAATAGCTTAGACCCTTTCCTGGTCGATTGACACTCCCCCTTTGGAGATGATATGACCCAAGAGCTTACCTTTGGGTACAGCAAACACGCTCTTCTTGGGATTCAAAGAAATACCATACTTCCGGCAACGATCAAAGATGTTCCTCAGATGAACAACATGATCTTCCCTTTTCTTCGAAAAGACCGTCACATCATCTAAGTAAACAACAACACATTTCCCACCCAATCCTCGGAAGGCAATATCCATCGCCCTTTGGAATGTGGCTCCTGCGTTTATCAAACCAAATGGCATCCTTCTGTAGGCGAAAGTTCCCCACTTTGTCCTGAAAGTGGTCTTGAGACGATCTTCTTCAGCTACTAGCACTTGGTTATAGCCTAAGAAACCATCGAGGAGAGAAAACAATTCGGATCCTGACACCATTTGGAGGATTTGCTCCATTGAAGGTACGGGGTAGTTGTCTTTATCCGAGGCTTTGTTTAAGTTTCTGAAATCTACACATAGTCTAATCTCTCCCGACTTCTTCCTTACGGGAACCAAGTTTGCAACCCATTCAGAATGCCGAACTTTGAAGATTATCTTAGCATCCAGGAGCTTCTTTAATTCCTTTTGGATCAGCGGTTCAAGGGTGGGATGCATCCTTCTTAGCTGCTGCTGAAATGGCTTGACACCCGCTTTCATTGGTATAACATGCTGAATGATGCGGACGTCATATGTTTTCAGATCTTCATAGGTCCATGCAAAAACATCCTTGTACTGCTTAAACAATTTAATGAACCTGTCTCTTTCTCCTGGTGAACAACATTTGCCAAGGTTGACAAATTTCGGTTCTACCTCGGTGCCCAAATTAACCAACTCATGTTGCATTGATGAGCTGTTAGTTTTGGTATTAGCTGGTCTTTTGAACTTATTTTGAAGATCGAAAAGCATTTCGAGGGACCTGACCCCCTTTGGCATGAAATTTCCTTTCTTGTCATCTTTCTTCATCAAATCAGCATCGTGTTCTTCCTCATCTATTGCAGCTCCTTGGAAACTGTCTTCGTTTGTCAGGAAGCTGATAATTTGTTCATCATCATCGAAGACTCTGAAATTTGTGATGTTATCGGGAATGGAAGGCCTGAAAATCAATTCAATTGAGCATTTATTATTTGACGGCACCAATCTAGAAGCGGATGTTGCTAACAAATCAGCAGCAGAATTCTGCAATCTAGGAATTGATTTTATATTGAAAGCGTCAAAATGCATGATTAAATCCCATACCTCATCCTGATAACCTTTCAAGTGAGGTGAGAGACAGTGAATGGTGTCCCTTACCTGTCTTACAACTATCTCGGAATCACCAAAGACCTTCAGGTACTTAACATTTAAGCCAATGGCCTTTTTTAACCCATGTACCAAAGCTTCATATTCAGCGGTGTTATTAGTACAATCGAATTCTAATCTACAAGACAAAAAAATACTTGTTCCTTTTTGGATCCATTAGAACACAACCGGCTCCGGATCCTTCCAGAGTTTTAGAACCATCAAAGTATAATGTCCAAAAAACATCTTCAGATTCAACTAAGTTAGTTTCTTTATGGTCTATGTTAGCAACTAAATTGACTATGTTACAATCAACATCATCAGTCTGAGAGAAATGAAGGAGATCGGACTGTTTATCTGATTCATGGCTAACGATTTCAGATTGATAGTTACCCGGATCCCTTTCTAAGAAGTAATTTCCCAGGACCGAGGAAGAGAAAGTTACAGCCTCATTTTTTTCTTCTAGTTGGGTTACGTTTTGTTTCATATGAGGTTCCCTAAGAATTTTAATCTGATTCTGTCTGTTCTGATAAGGCAGCCATAGATGAGACCAATTGGTAGCGAAGTAGCCACTCAGTTTGGTAGACCAATCCCTACTCAAAATCAGCCCATAAGCTTCAGGAATTTCGACCACCATTATGTCAATAAATTGGCAGACTCTAGGATCAGCTGACAATCTAATTAGAACGTCTTTCATCTCCCCAATAACCTTGACAGCAGTCCTGTCTAATTGGATAATTTGAGCTGGAGATGGAACGGGCTGCCCATTAATTTTTTTACAAATTGACAGTGGCATAACGTTTGAAGAAGCTCCAGAATCTACCAAACAGTTGTGAACATTGTGATTAAAAATTTCAAATGTCAACAAGAATGGCAATGTTTGGGATTTGGATTTCCCACCGATGCTAGCCTCATTAATTTCAGGATTGTCTTGAGAATCTATTAATGTAGTGCTGGGTTTTGGTTGTAAAACATGCAGCAGTTTGTCTCGTTGATGGGGCAAGCTACACATGTCAAATATTGATATGTTTGCTTTGACTTTCTTGATATCTTCGATAATATCATACCCTATGTCGGACTCGTTCCCAATTTGAGTTGGCTGATCTGTTTTGTTCATGGTGACCTTTGGCTGGACTGTGTCGTCGGCACTTGGCTGTTTGGCAGCTGTTTGGTTTACTTTGGGCTGAGGTGGGACGATTGGTATATGCCTCCTAGGCGGATCTTTCGAAACTTTAGGCTTATGGGGAAAGGTGACTGGGACAGGATCCGCAATTGGGCCCTTGCTGCGAGTGGCAACATTTATGGTAGAGGGAGAGCTAGCTATGTGATCTTCTTCTACAAATTCAGTCATAGGTACCCAATCCCACAACACCATAGTGGTGTCCGGGGTTGGTTCCTCTAACTCAGGGCTTGACTCTTCTGGAGGAACATCCTGATCTAGGATCTGAGCATCTAACATTTGGTTCATGACTAAGCTCATGGAATTGATCCATTGCGGACAGCTCTTTTCCGAATGTGGTTCTTGGTGAAAAGTGCAGAAATTTTCCATCCCTATCTCGTTCAAGTTTAAAACAGGGGCAGCGTTCATTGGTGGATGAGTCTGCTCCCCGTCCTCCCTTCTTTTATAAAATGGTTTGAAAGGTTTCCTAGATGTACTAGCAGCCTTGTCTTTCTCAAGATCTATGATTTTGTTAGATAATTTCTGCATCATTTTAACTACATTCTCCATGTCCGTAGATGGTTCCTCTTTGCCTCTGGTGAGGAGCAAAGGTTTCTTGATAGCTGCCGGTTTTATTTCTACATCTAAGGCATGTTTAGCAATGCTATCAGCCTCTTCTTCTACCTTTCTAGCTTCCTCAAAGTTCTCTATCAGGGTAGTTTTCTTGGACCTCTTCACGAACATTGCTATGGGTCCATCAAGAGTGGTCGTATAGTATTCAATTGGAGATTCCTCGGCTGGTTTATTAGCTTGACTGAAGTTATTCAACAGCGTAGTGAATCTTTGATTGAAATCTTGAACCTTTTCTTTCTTCTCCATCCTCATGGATAGGAGTTCTTTCATAAGTGTGGCCACAGTCTTTTGGTTTCCGTATTTCTTTAGAAAACATTTTTCGAATTCATCCCAACTAGAGATTGAGCTGGGTTGTAGGCTAAAGTACCATGAGGATACTTTTGGTTCGAAAGTGTATGGAAACAACCTGCAGACCACGTCTTCATGTTGTACGTTCAAAAGGTTCAGAGCTAGGTAAAAACTCTTGAGGTGATCTTCTGCCGAGATGGATTTCCCTGGATCATACTTAGGCAAGACCTTTTCTAGGTTTTTAGGCAGATTATGGAATGGTCCAGCTAGGTTCAGCGCCCCCCTTGCTCTCCAAGCAGGTACAGCCATGTTTGGGTTTGGATGTGGAGACCCCGGAGGAGAATTGTAGGGTGAATCCTGTGGGGTATTTTTGGGAGTGGTAATTTCTTCAAGATTTTCTTGGTCTGTCTTGTTAAGAGTGTCGGAAATTTCTTCCAAAGTCAGATTTTTCAGTTCTTCAAAACTTTGAACGAGAATTGAATCCCGGGTGTACTGTGGCTCCTTTCTAGGTGTAATTTTCTTAGGGAGGAATTTGACAGCGTTTAAACCACCTAGCTGTCTAACGTAGGACCTAGTATGTCTTCTCAAATCCTCTATTTCTATAAAAGGGACAGCGTATAAAGCTTCTTGAGACTCAGGGTCAGAAATGAGGCGTTCTTGGTCCGTTAATCCAAGATCTGGGCTGTTTGAAATGTTTTCTTTAAGCGGGATTTCAGTGTTATCTATGACCGCGGAAGATTTTCCTCTATCAGCCATGCACTTCAGGCCCTCCTTCTAGCGCCAAAAACTGTTGATGCCTCGGATATCGTAGCATCAATCAGAAAGGGATTCTCCCCGAGAGATGGTCCCAATTAGACTATCTCCCGTTTGGTGTAGGGAATCCGTCCGGTTAGCGGTTCCGGCAACCGTGGTTTTGGACTTTAAATCCGATCTTACCGGTTATGGCCCGATCCACCTTTCTTTTGGGTTTTATGTCTTTTATATGAGATGCAAGTGCCTAAATTATACTTAATCTGAATGCAATAAAAATAGATCTAAGCCTAACACTGGAACAAATCTATCTATCCTTACAGGGAACACGCTAAAGGGAGGAGCAATCAGCTGTAACAAGTACCGTAAACAAAAAATAGATAGCTATTATTTCTCACAACCAAAGCTACAGCAAGACAAAGATCTTGAGAAGATAGCTTCTCATTCAACATGGAACGCGTCTATTGCTCATAAATTGAGGAAAGCAAATAAAGAAACAGATCTAAAAGGAAAATTTAAGAACGCATCTATTGCTCATAAACAGAAGAAAGCAAAATTATTTAATCTATTTAACAAGAATAAAGAAACAGATCTAGATGTAACAAAACTGAAATTAAACTCAAAGATACCTGCAAGGAGAAATTTAAAGGCATGAACAATGAACCACATGCATTATCCTGAAGAAAGAACAGTTAGCCATTCGATCTAGACAAAGAAATCTACAGCAATATATTTCATTGCTCAAAGAATAGAGAGAACGCATGCACAGAGGGGAGCAAAAATCATTAATGCAAAGAAATAATTTCAATGTCAAGAATAATCTCACATTACTGAACCGCAGTCATTAGAATAGTACAATATAGAGCAATCCAACATCCCAGGCAAAATGTCCATCTCCCGTGGCTTCTATTAGAAAATTCAATTTACAGACCCGATACAAGATAGCTCATATCGTTTACCAAAATTTCCTTCCCTGCCAAAAGTCCTTTCTAATCTTTCCTAGATGCTATTTATAGCTACAAATTTTCCCTTTGGGCTGACACCTAGCATTCTCCACCTGTCATTTACAGGAATTTTCACTATAATCGACCACCAAAATGGCCACTTCCTTTATAAAAAATATTTTGACAAAATTAGGGACAGCTGTCCCATGGCTTATGCCTTACATATTCAAAATATACATAACAGAAAATTTGCTAACATCAAAGCTTTCCCTACTGGGCACGTGTCTGGCTGAAGAGAGTGGTTCGACTGAATTCAGCCTCTTCATTCCTGTGCGTGAGCTTCTCCTGGCAGAGGGTCGCCTAAGTTAATTGTCACTGATGTTGCCTGGGAAGAGGCCCTCGAATCCCCTACTGATGCTGCTCCTAATTGGGAAGGGGGAATTGAACTGGTCAAACTTTCTGCCATTGCTGGGGAAGAGGCTGCTGGGAGAGAGGTTGCCGGATCTACTGATGCTCCTGCTGCTGCTACAGCTTTCCTGTCCTCCTCTGCTATGTAGCTGTGCCACACACCTGTGTCCCTTATGATTATGTTTGCTGCAGCAGGAAACAGGATTTTCTGAGAAGTCACATTCTTCCCGAGCTCTGTTTTAATGCTTTGTACTTCTGCTTCAGCAACTTGATATGCTTCCTTCAGCAGGTGGTTGTGAAGTGTTGATGAACCGATGTAATGTTGGAGATCATCCATGGCCAGGACATCAATACTTTTCACATACTCCATCTATACGCCTAGCTCTTCTTTCAGTTGAGACAACCGCTGCTCCTTTCCCGGGAAGTCTTCTAGGGTCTGAGGGAAACTCAATGTGCAGTTTTCATGGACTCCTTTGAGCTTTTGGTATAGGTTGTTGATTCTATCTGTTGTCCTCTGCACACTGGCTATCAGCTTATTGGCACAGTTCCTGCCAAACTCCAACAAGGCTATATCTTCATTAAAATCTTCCGCGGCCTTAAAAGGAAGATGCGGGGGGAAACCTCCTTTCCCTTCTCTCCATGCCATCTGACTTATGACATTCGCCTTGACACGGGTATTCTTAGCTTTGAGCCTGTGGGCTTCCGTATTAACCTCTTTTAGCCTAACCATCATGGCCTCGAGTTTGCATACCTCATCAGTGATTAGCTCTTGGGAGCCATACACTTGCTGCAGGATATTGCACGACAACTCGTGGAAGGGAGATAGGTCTATGGTTCTGCTCTCCGCTTGCTCTAAACTCTCAGCTAATGCTTGCTTGTCTGCTTTTAGCAGAGATGCCTTTTCTTCTGCACCATTCTTCTCTGCTTCCACAATCATCATTTGAAGTGTTAGCTGGTCTTTTTCCTCCTCCAGCTGGTTGTACTTGTTTGACAGCTCCTTATGCTCAGCGTACAAGCAATTGTATTTGTTTACCGCCAGATCTCTTTGGGCTTGCTCATTAGCCACATTTTGTTGCAGCGTGCGTGCTCTCTTCTTTGTCAATATATTTTCTTTGACTATACCGTCTACATTGGCAAATGATGCCTTTGCTTTTGCTATAACTGCGGATGCCATAGCAATGGGATCTTGATCCGTGTTCTGCATGACAGTGACCTCCCGGTGAGTCACAATGTCTTCATGGAAGGGGCTTTTAATCCTCTCTTCTGATTGGAGGACCATTGCTTTTCTTTTCTTATCATAAACAAACTCATTCCATTTGGACACCGTACGTTTCCCTGATGGAGTGTACGGGACAATTGGTCGGTTTATGATGTCTATGTCTTCTTCCATAGGTGGGGTCTGGACTTCCTGAGCAGGGTCTGTTCCTTCCCTTTGGGTACCAGAGCCACCTGCTTGAGGGGTGTCTATCTCCATGTCTTGGACACCGGATCCACCTGCCTCGACATCTTCCCTTGTCTTCAATTCTTCCTCCGCCTTCTTTCTTGCCTCAGCTTGCTCAGTCTCTGCTTCTTTCTGCTTTTGGGCTTCTTCAGCCTCCTTCCGCAGTCTTTCATTTTCAGCTTCTTGCTGCCTTTTTGCTTCCTCGGCTTCCTGCTGTAACCTTGCCTCTTCTCTTAATCTGAGCTCTTCCTGAGCTCGAGAATCCTCGGCTTCTTTCTCCTTTTGCTGGATGGTCTTCTGGGCTTTGGTTGAGCTAGAGCTCGCTCCAGTACCTTGGCGACAGATCCGTAGCTCAGTCATGTTGCTGATGCCTCTGAATGCTTCCTCCTCGGCATCAGGGTAGTGGGAGTATTCGAAGTGAGCATAGTTCCCCTTGCAATGCTCGGCCACTTTACCCTTTCTGTCGTTCCTGTGGAAGATGACCTCACCGAAGTGGAAGGCCTTCAACTCTTGAACAAACTCATTGGCCGAGGCAACCCCTGAAAACTTGTAAGCACCTATGCAGAAAGGTAGGGGGGAAAGGAAGCCTTGTGTAGCTTGTGGAGGAATGCTCCAATCCCATCCAAGAAGAGTTGTCTTACTGCTTCCTTGAGCACTACATAGTCTGTGGCATACTGCGGCAATATGTATGGGGGCTTAGTCCCTCCGAACATTCTCAGGTAGGTACCTTGTTCTGAAAAGTAAAAGTCCCCATAATCCCCAAGGACTTCCAAAGCATTTTGTGACAGGCAATTTGGTTCTTCCTTGAACATTTTCTCATATAGGGGCATGATGAACCCCTCACGGATGAGTTTGTAGCTGGGCTTGTAATTCTGAGCCCACAACATCTTGAATGCGATGTAGACCGGGGCGGTGGCCCTATCCCATGTACACCCCAATTTGGGGAACTCTATCTTGGCCAAGATACAATCTATCGGGTATGAAGACATGAAGAATTCAGCCTTCTTCAAGGCCAGTCCTGGCTTAGCAGCAGCTATCATCGAGGCCAGACTATCCGACAAGATAGTGGCCTAGTCAAACACTGTCCCCTGAAATGCCACATAGTGAATGATAGGGACCCACTGAATCTTGTATACTGTGCCATCGGGCATGCCGAAGATTCTGCACAGCATTAAAGCGATCAATCTGAAAGGGGCCCTCAGGTTCTATACGTCATATTCATCATTTCCCTTCTTTCTCAAATGCTTCCCTCCCCTCAATAGCTTCTTGGCCATCTCGACGTTATCCATTTGGCCCAACCATTCGTCAGTCAGAGCTTGTTGGACACGGGGAAATTTGTAGGCCGCCGCAATATACGCGGGTTGAAACGAGGCAATAGCCACTTTCCCGCTATCATTTATCACTCTCCCTTCAGTATCTGCATGTTGGAGTATCCACCCGATCACTTCAGCACAGGGGAACAGCTCAGGGCGGGTAGCGGCTCTAGTTATGCCTGAGGCTCTGATATTTTGATAGATTGGTGCTTCTTCCAGCAACATATATGGGATTTCTTGGTCCCTGATCATTCTATAGATGTCATCCCATCTGATTTCTGGAGGGACACCAGTGGTGCACCTAGTGTCCTGGAGCGAGGTTTCAATCTTGAGAGGGGCAGGCTTCTTTTCTGTCATCTTAGCTTTCTTCTTACCGGTTTTCGGCATCTTGATTTATCCCTGATAACACCCATATACGAGTCATCATGAACTTGAGTAACATGCTGTGAGGTTTTAACAGAAAGCATCATTATTTTGATAATATATCAAATATGATAAGCACAATGAAGTTGTTACTATTCGATTAGGCGGGGGCATCCGAATGCCAATGTTATTTGCGGCACTTGACGAGGTGTTCCAAATGGGCGGAAAAAATTCGAGCGGCGATGGTTTTGGGTCTATCTGGCGTAGCTTGAGTGCTCGCGGATCCTGAACAGGGGCCGTGGCGCCGGTTCTAAGATTTGAACTGAGCAGAGGTTTCTCAGTTCACAAAAAGGGCCGGGGTGTTATGGCTTAATCTCTCGGCCGGGGATATGCAACGTCGATGGGCTTCGGTATTTTCAACAGACGACGAGGCACGCGGCTCGGGAAAGGAACATGTTAACCGTCTACCCACCAGTGTTCATTCTGCTTCGGCTAAAAAATGAGGGGAACTTGATTCAACCGTATTTTGACGGGATAAATCGCCCGTGACGGGTGTTTTGCTCGTCAAAACCCCACCTATGCCCATCAATTTCAAAAGACAGCTAACTCAAAAGCAAAATACGACGTGTAGGAAGACGGATTTACAGTTAAGAGCCTACCTGGCACCGATGAAAACGCTAACTGAGGTGGCCGTGAAACGTGTTTGAGCAATCCGAGCTGGAGCGGTTCGCGCGGCGTCCAACCAATCGTCCAGATTAAAAAAAATAACAATGTGTTGGCTCGTACCCCCACCGCCTATTTAAACAAAACGGGCACGTGCAAGCATTAAGGTTGGTGGTTGGCGCAATTAGAATGTGGCTTAAATACGCCGCCCGCCGCGGTCATGTCAAGATACCTCGATTTCCGTGCGACCGCCATCCGCGGGACCGTCCTGCGAGTCACACCCGTCGTTGCGGAAGGATAGAGGGGAAGTTCCCGCTGTTTCGGGACGCGTCGCGGAAGGGGAACTTGAAACCTTCCGCAAAAGAGCCCCACGTTGCGGATGCGTAACGTCAAGGCTTCCGCCGTTTCGGGAGCTATTCGCGAAAGGTTTCCGCAAACCAAAACTCTCTAAGCCTTGTTGCTTTACGGGAATATATGGCGAAGACTCCCGCTAGTTTCGGAAGGGAAACATAAAGGTTTCCGCGTTTCGGAAGGAAAAACTGAAGACTTCCGCATGTTTTTTGAAGTTTTTCTAAGTCTCTTCGGCCGTTTTTAGGCGAGCAGCTCCCGCCGTTTCGGGAGCAAATGATATATTCTTCCGCACATTTACTCGGGGTCATTTCGGAGTCCTTTGCCGAGCGGTTTAAGCGATTGGCTTCCGCTGTTTCGGGAGGGTAGCCCGAAGGCTTCCGCGGTTTCGGGAGCAAAGGCCGAAGGCCTCCGCGATAGTTTCTTTAAAAAAATATTATAAGTCCTTTTCATAGTTTCAGAAGGAAATCGTGAATTCCTCCGCGGGACTTATGCGGATGGCTTCCGCCGTTTCGGGAGGACAGACTTGAATCGCTCCGCTGTTTCGGCGAGGTTTCACCAATGGTTTCCGCAACTTATGGCCATAATCTGAGTCTCTTTTCGGGGAGATATCACGGCGGCTTCCGCCAATTTCGGGCGGTTTCGCTGAATTCCCCCGCCGTTTCGGGAAGTATTGTCCCATTGTTCCCGCAGTTTTTCTAATCGGAAGAAAATCTAAGTCCTTTTCGGGAGATTTAAGGTGAATGAGTCCCGCAATTTCGGGAGCAAAACCGGAACCTTTCCGCGGTTGCGGAAGGCTTGAGCGAAAGCTTCCGTCGTTTCGGGAACAAATTTTCAATGGCTTCCGCAGATTTTGACAAAGGAAATCTCAGTCCCTCTTTCGGAAAGGTTGGACGCTTGTCTTTGAAGTCGGGGAGATAGTCCGAATTATCCCAAAACGTTGGGGAAAAAACTGAGTTATCTTTTGGCTCTTTGGGGAAAACATGGAAGGATTGATGGCAAGATGTTCAGCAGGGAAATATGATTTTATGTTGAAAACAGAGCTGACGGCTGGGATGGCTTGTCAGGAAAACCTTCTATAAAAATACAGGAGGGGCCCCAACGTGTTCAAAATTTTGGGGAGGGGTGTTGCTGCAACAACAAGTTAATAGTGGTTGAACATCCTCCTCCTCCTCCTGCTCTATCCAAATGGAAGTTTCAGCCTCTAAACTTGGCCGAGCTGGAGGATACAGGGTGAGGTTTTTAGTCTCTGTACCATCAGATATAGTCATGGACCCCGATCAACAGCTGATGCAAGCATCAGCTGTGGCCAACCAAGGCCTCCCCAGGATCAATGGATGTCACCCCAGCTGTGATTTTGGTTGTAATATCAAAAAGTCATCAGGGTACTCCCATGAATCTACTGAGATGACAAGGTCGTCCAGAATCCCTTCGGGTCTAATGGTGGATCTGTCTGCCAATTCTAAAATGGTAGGGGTCGGTCTAAAATTAGTGAGCCCAAGCTTCTTGACAGTCTCAATTGTTATGACATTGATCGCTGCTCCTAAGTCAACTAGCACGTTGGGTATCTGCGTTTGTCCTATATGTACAGTGACAGTAGGATTGCCAGGGTTTTCATACTTGGTCAAAAGGGTTTTTCCTTTTATTAAAGCAGATAAATTTCCTATGACGTGAACAGTGGGAGGATCTCTGGGTTTCCTCCCTGGTTTCTTAGTGCACAGGTCCCAAATGGTTTTAGCATAAATAGGCACGTCTTGAAGAGCTTGCAGAAGGGGGATTTTAACGTAAAGATTCTTTAACTCTCCTAGGAGGTTAAAATGAGGTTGCCCCCCTATTTTTGGTAGCATTAGTCTCTCGGGGTATGGTGGTTGCCTTATCAGCTGGGTAGGCTGTGTATTATCTGATTTCTCATTTGATTTTTCAGCCGTCCCATCTAAGGGATGCTCAGCACCTTCAGTGATAGGAACTGTATTGGATGGATGCTGTGAACTCTCTCCTTCTTCATGCACAGAAGGTGGAGTATATTCTGTAATTATAGGTTCTATTATCTTCCCAGATCGTAGACGAATATCATTACAAGGTACAGGAGAAAGAGAGTAGGCCGGCATATTGATAGTTTCCAATTGATGGACTGTTTTATTATTCGGGTTAGGATTAGGTTGGGCAGGCAGCTGAGGCCGTATTGGTATATTAGGACAAAATTATTCTGCAGCTGCAGCTGCAACTGCTGAGGTGGGTATTGAGGATATTGAGGAAATTGAGGGTATGGAGGAGAATATGGTGACTGTTGAGGTGGAGGTGGTTGAGGAAACTGGTTCCCAAGATGGAAGTTCCTCCATCCAGGAGACCATGACGTAGGTTGATGTGGTGGCTGTGTCCAGGGACTCCATGAGTTATAATTTTGCATTGTAGATTGGGAAGGATTCCACTGAGCATAATTTGAAGGGAATTGTGTATTCACATTTTGCATGTTATTATTCCAATTGCTCATATTATTCAAAAATGGAAACGAGTCCAGAGGCATACCTTGATTTCGAGGCTGCCAAGGTTTCTTCTGTGCAATGAAATAGGTTGATTCCACTTCTGGAGTTGATGCCTGCAGAACAGCCTTCACTTGGGGAAGTGTGGTACATTCTTTCATGTCATGGTTCAGCTCACACAGCTGACATACTTCTACTTTTTCAAGCGGGCATTCTTTTAACGGATGATTCTTTCTACATTGGGGACAAAACACACCTAGTGTGAGATCCTCCACTGCCTGTTTTTGTTTTGCCTTCAGGACATCAATCTCCGAAGAGATGGAGCTCATCATTTCTATTTTAAAATTTTCAAGGAGATTGCCTATCTCTGCACGGGTAGCTCCTCCGTTGGACAATTTCTGGGTTCTGTCAAAGACATCACGTTCCAGCTTATCCTGTTTGTCCCGCTTATTGTTCATGGAAGACCCCCTAGAGTATCTCTTACATAATTCCACAATATTCCCAAAAGGTTCTTTGGAGATATCCCCCTTTCCTAGCAGGTTTAACATATCTAAACAATCATCCTTGATCCCACAAAGCAAAATTATCTTGAGCACGTCCAGCCCCATGTTCATTTTCCCGGCTCTTTGCACATTGTACAGCAGCCTTTCTACAAAATCCTCCAGACTTTCATCCTCCTTCTGCACCATTTTGAATAATTCCTCTCTTTTGTCCTTGGTGTTGCAATATTCCTGATACTTATCCAGGAACACTTGTTTCATCTTATCCCAATTAGCAATGGTTCCACCCCCAAGGCTCATGAACCAGTGTAATGCGTTGTCCTTCAGGGTGGCAGGAAAAAGTTTTAGCTTTTGGGCATCGGTGACATAATCATAGCTGCGACAGAGGATATCGAATTCAAAAAGGAATTCGTCTGGATCTTCTGCCGCCCTTCCATAGAAGCGAGGCAACACTAATGGTGAAATTTTTTTCATAAGGGTTGTCCCTTCTGGCTGCCGAATCGTAAATTGCAGTGTAGCCGTCGTTCGCTCAGGCAGGGAGTGATTTTCATGATGATAGTTTTCCACCATCGCTTCTTCCTCGTCGGACTCGTGTCCATTACTCATCTCCTCTTATGTTTTCTCCTCTTCGTTCATTTCTACGTTCTTTTCCTCGTTTTTTTCTTCGTCCTTGTTTTGTTCACGATCAGCAGACTTCTGGTGGAGCTGCGTCCACCCTTCTTCAGTTATAGCCTTCCCATAAATGTGGCAGATCGAACCTCTACCAGCAGATCCAGTTGTAACAGCAGGTTCAATTGTAACAGATGTGTCTTCCTCGGTTGTAACAGTAGGTTCAGTTGTAACAGCTGCGTCAACTGTGCCTTCCTCAGCAGAGATATACAAGGGAGTCACGGCTGCTCGTGTATTCTCCATCGTGGATCTTGACGTTGGCGCCCCAAGATCAGCAGGGCTTCTTCTGATAGGATTTTCTTGATGACGAGCCCTGGTGGATGAATCAGTTATGTCAACAAGATCGTCAATGAATGTTCTTCTTCCCAATGGTGGTCCTCGACCGCGGCCCGAGCCACTTGCACTATTAGTATTTTGTGGGGTTTTGGGAGTTGGGAGGTGATCGTGTTTTACCCTCCTCGTATTCATGCGAAGCGAATCATTTCAGCAAAGAAAAGACTGACTAGAAACAATTACCAGATGCAACTAATGATTAGTGTTTAATTTTTATCCTTCCCCGGCAACGGCGCCAAAATGTCGAGCACCCTATATGCAGATAGATTATTCCAACATACAGAGAAGACGAGATTTATTGTCAACCCAAGAAAGTCTTTTATTTCAAAGGATAGATGCACAGTCTATGCTTAAACACCAAATCACTACAATTGAATATTTTATCCTCTAACAACTATGTCCATCCCAAAGATCTGTGTAATCCCAGTTGCTTTCTAAATATTATAATTTCAATTCCTTTGTACCATGCATCAACAAGAGATAAAATAAGATTCAAATACAATTGCAGATAAAAAGAAATCCTATTCACATCCTAGAACAAGTAACTCACTTCTTTAATCTGATCACTCTTGAAAACCATAAGCATAAACTGAATATTAATCTAGAAATTCAATTGCAAAGGATTGATTTCAGCTGCTCTAAGATATTGAATTACAGGAATGAAAATCAACAATCATAACAGGAAAGATAAATTGCAAGGGCTCATGGGATCACAACTTAACTGCAATATGAACAAGGCTGTGTACAACTGTCACACGAATTGCATAAAGTTTCTTACTCAGTCGACTGTCACTCTGTACAACTTTCCAATCTCAAAGAAATATAATCTTAATTATACTGGAAATCCACACCACAATTACTACTGCTGCGTACAAAGGAGATATCATCAACAAAACATTACACAACAATAAATCAAAGAGTCCTAAATTAACTCAGCAATCTCTGTGGAAGACGGGCCCAGCCTTCACACAGAGATGTTGGCTGAACAACGTAAGGTTCCTTTAACTCAGAGGTAACTCCTTATATTAACAGAAGAATTATTACATAGTTTGCTTTTACTGCTAATACAATGAATAAATTCTTCGCTGTTCAACCCCTGGGTCGAGGCATCTCCCCATATTTATACCTACAGATCATAACATCCAATCCTAATAACGGGAATCCATGAAGATCTTTGATCTTCAGGCACCCTAAATAACACTAGCTGTTACAATACATGGCAAAGTAGAGACATAAAAGTGAGAGAAAGCTGTTGATTGGCCCAGGAGTGGCGATCTTTCCAAATCACAACTATACTCGAGCAACGACATACTAAAAATCTCCAATTATAGCGCATTCTGTTACAGCTGCCCTGTCACAGCTCCACCTAGGATGTTATATTGGAACCATGTGCCTTAATTGATGATCCGAGCCCCGAGGATCCTTTTTAAGCAGCGAACAACCCTCCTTTCAAGACTTGTTCATCCCCACCTTCCTGCAGTCCACTTATCTCAAACTACCTTCATAAATCATAACATGTTAGCACAATTGAGAGATAAACAGCCTTAATTATCACAATCATAAGCATTAATAAGATAGAGCAATGATCAGTCATACCTTAGCAGCTTGGGGGAATAAAGTGAGGACAACAGGTCTGATTAACATGCTAAATGGTGTAGGACAGGGGAAGAAAAGGTGATTGAGGATGATTAAAAGGGGCCAATTCTGGGCTCAACATGTATAGAAAGATGGTGGGTAGTTTGAATTATCTCACCACAACCAGACCTGATATTGCATACTCTGTGAGTTTGTTAAGTAAGTTTATGGCAAAACCTCAAGAAAGCCATTGGAATGCAGCAAAGGCGGTACTCAGGTATCTAAAAGGAACACTTGATTATGGTATTAAATATACTGATGCCTTTGATGTTGAGTTGACAGGTTACTCAGATTCTGATTGGGCTGGCAATCCAGATGATCAAAGATCTACCACGAGTTATGCATTTGGCACAGGATCTGGGATTGTTTCATGGAGCAGTAGAAATCAGCCTACTGTATCTTTGTCTTCCACTGAAGCAAAATATAAAGCCTTATGTGCAGCAACTTGGGAAGTTGTTTGGTTGAGAATACTTCTTCAAGATGTTAGGGAAGAACAAAAGGAACCTACAATGATCAAGTGTGATAACCAAATTTCAATCAAGCTAGCGAATAATCCAATTTATCATTCAAGGACAAAGCATGTTGATGCTCAGTTTCATTTTGTTAGAGAAAAGATGCAATCCAATGAAATAGCTCTTATGTATTGTAATACTAGTGAAAATGGTGCTGATATTTTCACTAAGCCTCTTGGAAAGACTAAGTTTGAGCTGTTTAGGGAGATGTTAGGTGTAGAAGTCAATCTGTTCTCCATTAAATGGGGGACTTAGAAATAATGGAGCACTATTCAATTAGCATAGTCTGTCACTATATTTAGAATGTAGATCCTATTTTTCTGGTTGTTTGTTGTAACCTCCTAAACAGAGGAACCCTATATTATCTTGTAATCTAGTCTTGATTTAATAAGAGATTGCATGAGCCATATTGGTCTTTTTTGGTTCGTTGCTTGATCCTCTATTTCTGAGTATATTAAGGTAGGTATCTGTCATTATGATAAGAATTTTGGTGTCCGTTCTCTTTACTCTAAGGTAGTGGACGAGGGTCGCTTGGGTGTGTTTGACAGCATCCTCATACACCCTGCTTCATTTATATAAATATTAATTGCTTATCAAACCTGTGGCACAAATTATAACCATAGCAGGAAGCAGAATTGGGATATTGGTAGTCATAAGCATTCTAACAGTGGTAAAGAGTATCAGTTTGGAGGCCTGACTGTCTAATGGGAGAAACATGATGAATACATTACCCACTTCTCTCCGCTGATATGTATTAAGGGTAATTTTGAATTTTCTTTTTTTGAACTGGATGGTATTAATCAAGTTCCTCTTTTTTTGTCAATATTTGGAAGAAAGGTAAAGAAATCATGGAAATTAAAGAACCCAAGATTGACAACAATGAACAATAGGGCATTTTTTATAACAGGGAAGAAATTGTTAAGATCCTAGTGAAGAGATTAAAGAAATGGGAACAACCATATGATAGGGATCAATTACATCACCATAATACTTATGACTTTCATGAAATGCAACACAAGCAAAAGAGAAGGTGTATGTTAAATTCTGAGATTGAAATTGAATTCTGGAAGATGAAATATATGAAACTGGAGCCAGATATTATTAATTTGCAAAGTAAAATTCAAGAATTTGATAGCTCCAAGGAATTCATTGTTGATCATCAGAATGTTGAAACTTCTGAGGAAAATACGAAAACGTAATGCAAAGGATCCTTATTTCATCTCTGCTCTTTTGAAGACTGATTAGCTCTTTGGAACTATTGTAACAAGGTTATGGGCTAGCTCTTATTTGTCTTTTGCAATGCAATATAAATGCATTATGGTTTTAGGTATTTGTTTTTTATACCAGTAGATCTACATTTTTGGTTGGAACATTAAGAAATGTTTGTATATTCTAGAAAAAATAGGTTTAAGCATGAGAGAATCGCCGAAACTTTCTTTGTTGATTTTCTGTAGAGAAATTTTTGTAACCAAAGGTCTTTCCGTCTGAAAGACTTTTTTTTTAAGTACTTGTTTATGTTTAAAAAAAGAGAAAATGATTTCCTTAGCTACATTGTATTTGAAATAAAACCCTATCAATGGTATCAATGGGTAGTTAAAAGGAATCTTCCTCTACTTGGAGTCTATTTAGAAGAGACCTGGAAGCTATAAATGGTAAAGTTTGGGAACGGTATTACTTTAATCAATTGACAAGAATCAAGCACTTAGGTGATGTGGAAGATTACAATTCAAATTTTCAATTACATCCATAAGGATAAATAACATAAGTGACCAACATTTGTTAAAAGCTTAGATGTGTGGATTAAAGTAAGACATTGAATATGAAATTTTCTTAAAATAGCTTGAAAATGTTATGAAATCTGTGCAATATATTCTCACCATATTCAAGAAAAAAATAAGGCTACACTAAAGTCTACAAGTGGAACATATGTAGGAAGCAAAGATAGAATTTTTCATCATTGGTAAACACTACCTCAACCTACTCGAATATCACAAAAGGAAATAAATGGATGAAAGATGAGCAAAGCAATAATTTTTGGTTGTAATAGAAAATGGTTTAAAGGGCATAAATGTCAAGAAACAAAATTGTTCACTTTGGAGAATAATGATGAGGAAATAGATGCATCAGCAAAAATTGGAGAGGAAGAACTTATGAACAAGAAAAAGGAAGGAACATATGTAGAAATTATGCACAACATTGATCCAAACCAATGTGAAATACCAGTTCATGCCTTGGATGTTGTGTCAGCATCCCAAACCTTCAAGATTGCAAGTTACATTAAGAAGCAAAGGGTCATAGTACTAATTGATTTAGGAAGTACACATAATTTCATTGATAAAAAATTAGAAGAGTTCCTCAATTAGTTTGTCTATCTAGTGATAATTTTTCAAGTATTGGTTGCTAACAGGGAACTATTGATTGTGGATGGAAATTCCATAACATTAAACTTAGTATGGGAAACTATAATCTATCAAGCCCCAGGTTTGTTATTCCCGGTGGAGGATTAGATGTTGTTCTATAGATTCAATGCTTGAGAACCTTAGGTACAATTTCTATAAACTATAATGAATTATTTATGAGAGTTGAATTGGAAGGAATTCAATATGAACTCAAAGGGTTAAAATCTCCATCTTCTCAGGCCATCAACTCTCATAGAATGGAAAATATCCTAAAAAAAGGTTACAGATGAGTTATTGCTAGAATTTACTCCATGGAAGTGAAGCATGAAGATGAAAATATTCCAGATGACTTAAAATGTATCTTAGAAAAGCACCATAGAGTATTCTAATCTATTCCAAAAAGACTATCTCCGTATAGATATCATGAATATCAAATTGAACTCATGCCTAGAAGTACTCCTCCTAATTGAATCCTCTAACTTATATTCCATGACATCTTCAATTCCCGTGTGGTTGGAAGAAGCTCTCCATGAATGGAAATAAGATAATAATACTAGAAAGAAAATATAATGTCTAAAAGAAGAGAATATCTCTATAGAATGGTTGTGGCCACAAAAACCTCCCCTACTTTTCTACACCCAGGAAGAGAAAAGGAAGGGGCACCATACTAAATTTAGGATTTCCAAGTGTGACTTGGATTGATTTGTAAATGATGAATGATTCAACGGCTTTGTTGATGATCTTGGATGATGTTTTTGGCACCCTTGAATGATGCATTCAAGCTCTTTTAGTTTTACTGCTCCCCCCATCATTATTGACTTGGATGCTCTAAGTATCATTTTCATGGTCCTTCATGTTGTTTTTAGTCTCACATTCTTGGTTTCCAGTTGACATATTCAAATCCCTTTTTTTGCTTTCTTTGTGTTTTATTAATTTGGTGATCGACGGGGGTTGAGTACATTATGTAGAATAACAAGCGATGGCTAGTGCATTTGGTTATTGGCTTGCTTTTATCGATTGCATATTTAGTGACGTTGTTATATTGATTTTTGAAGACACGCATGACCAAGTCAATTTACACTGCAAGTTCATCAAGTATGTGTTTGTCGGGTTACATGCATCACAATCCTTGCCTCGACATTTATGGAGTAAATAAATGTACTTTGTATGAAAGGATTCTCTCCCCCCTTGTTATCTCTCTTTAGCATCCATAGGTCACTAGCTGACTCAAAACTGGGTTTCAAAGATGAATCGACCTCTTGCTAAATGTTGGGCATAAATTTCACTTGTTGGAATAGTCTCACCATCACATCTTGGATTTGCATGCACTGCATGCATCCAGTCAGCAGCAGTGGAGTCTCCTAGCACCTAGTCCATAATATGGGCCCCATGGAACTTGTTTTTGGTCATTATTAGCCCTCCTAGCCACTCATGTGCCCTTGTTTTCATCACTAGAGTTACAAGTGCATCCTCCTCCACATAATTAGGAGATCTATCAGTCAGTTCCATGATTTGGGGAACCCTGTCCCCTTGATTGTTTAGTTAACTTACTATAGCTCTTAGATTGACTTCCACTGAGTGTGGGAATGCCCTCCTTGACCACTGATAGCTAATATGCACCCTCCTTGGAGTCTCCTTCCCTATTATTGTTCTCACATGGTTCAAGTATGCTCAGTTCTACTCTTGTTAACTGATCATTAACCATCGGTGGCCGCTAGACCTTATTGGGAGATGGTTCCAATGAAAACTAAGCCATGACTTGAGGAGAATTCGAACTCTCCTAGGGGTATCAAATTCATTCTATTGTATTGACATATTTTTTCCAGCTTACAGCCGATGAATGTATCAACAACAGTTTCTCACATCTTTTGAGTTTTATGTGTGAATTTGATCATACTTCTTTCTAATTCTTCTCTGCAATTAACAAAGTGAAATTGTGAGGTTTGTTCAAGCTTAGTGATCTACCCCTATGGAATTTCACATGGTATCAGAGCTTGTGAGAGATTTTGAAGTTGCAGTACTTGCAGCAGTTGCAATAGTTTATTGAGCAGTTATTTTTCAGTAGGGCACCATAAGCCTCTGGATTTCCACAACAAATCCCGCTGCTATTACCTTGAATTCATTGGAGCAATCCAATGAGTTCTAGCCAGGTGTGAAGGATCCAGATAAAAGTTCCTATTATCTTAAAGTAGTGTTTAATAGATTCTGTAACAATCCTCCAGATAAATTTCATTATTTATTGCAGGTTATTCGAAGTTTTTCTCTAGTTGCAGCAGTTTTCTGTAACAAATCCCGCTGCTATTACCTTGAATTCATTGGAGCAATCCAATGAGTTCTATCCAGGTGTGAATGATCCAGATAAAAGTTCCTATTATCTTAAAGTAGTGTTTAATAGATTCTGTAACAATCCTCCAGATAAATTTCATTATTTATTGCAGGTTATTCGAAGTTTTTCTATAGTTGCAGCAGTTTTCTGCAGTTGTAGCATTTTTCTGTAGTAGCAGCAATAGATATTCTCCATTTTTCTTGTAGCTATTCCACAACAACTTCCATGAATCTAAAAGAAATTCCTCCTCTCTCTCCATTCAACTATGATGAGTGGAAACCAAAGATGATAGCATATCTGAAGAGACAAGGTCTTTTTGATATGTGTATTGGTGTTATGAGATATTTTGCTTCCTATGAATAGGAGAATGATTGGCTAAATGATTGTGATAGAGACTTAGGAGAAATATGTATTGCTATGTCTCCTAGTATTCCCTACCTCATTAATACTACTGAACATCCAAGTGATATCTGGACCATATTGGATAGAGAATTTGGAAAGAATAAGGAAGAGGATCATGCTAGCCATTTGGAGAACAAGCCCAGTGATACCTCCTTAAGTGTTCTCTCTAATTATGTTTCGAACTCAATCATATATCATGATGAATTTGTTTAAGATGAAGAAGAAGCTCAGATTCAACACATAAAATTCATGTTGAAGACATTCCTTCCTCTGTTGATCTAGAAGTTGAAGACAGTTTCAAATTGTCCCCTTCCCATGTAGCTGATGTAGATGAAAGTGACACAACTGATGAAGTTGAATCTTTTGGAGATATTATCCATTCCTCACTCATGTTCTCAATATATTCTATTTCGAATTCTGAGCAAGATTTGTTAGTTACTACACTAGAATTTGAAAACAGTTTCAGAATCTCTACTTCCCATGAGCCCACTGATGTGCAGAATGATGATCTACTGAATGTTTTGGAAGTTAAACCAGAGTTTGGAGGTGATGCATTCGCCCTCCTTGATCACATGTTTCCTATGAAATTCTATTTGATCATTGGAACATGTTCTCAAACTTTCATTGAAGATGGAGGACACTACCATTCGCTTGGGTTCAAGTCTCATACACATTTTTGTGATTTTGGTTTTTCTCTCACCCATGTTGGTTCAAAGGAGATCACAAGAAACCATCTATCAATTCTTGGAGCTGATTTAACTTCCACTGATCAGAAGTTCAAGTTTCAAGAGAAATTATATCTTATTGGATTTGATCCTTCCTCAGTTGGTCTGAATCACAAGTTCCAGAATGATATTCATATTTTTGGACTTGTTCTCACCATGCTTGGTCTGAAGAGCAAGTTCAGGAAGCCTCCAGATTCGCTTGCATCCACTGAAGGAGAACTCAAGCACATTTTTTGGGATCATGATCCACTTCTTCCCAAGAGGAAGATACCTCCTTTTGAAGCATAGATGGGATACAAACCAGATGTATTTCATCTAAGATTCTTTGGATCCAAATCTTGGGAAAGAATTCCATCTGAGAAGAGGAGAGCTTTAGAGCCACAAAGTAAAGAGTGCATACCAGCTAGTTATGCACTAAGTGCAAAGGCCTACAAACTGCTAGATCTATCTACCATGCATACATTTCTTGAGAGAAGTGTGCAGTTTGAGTAATGGCCATTGCATGATTCCCACCATGTCGATGAATATAGCTTGCCAACTACTCCACCACATCCTATTGAGAAAGATAGCGAATCATCCTCTCATGAAAGTTCAGATTCTGACTCTGAAAGTGAAGATGAGGGAATGCTAGATCCAAATCCACAAGAACCTGGAGATCTAGCACCTGAATATCCAACTCCTCTTCCAAGATGGGCTTCCATAACTCTTGAATCTGTCAGTGATATTGTTGGAGATCCATAAGAACCAAGAAGAACTAGATCTGAGTTTCAAAATGCAAGGTGTGCACTATCTCATACAGATCCATGTCTTGCTGACAGACGCTTTCTTATGACTGGATCAGATCCAAAAAATTTCTTTGATGCCTCCCACGATCCGAGATGGATAGAAGCTATGGATGAAGAGTACCAATCTCTTCAAAGAAATGAGACTTGGGAACTTGTTTCTCTTCCTCCTGGTAGGAAGCTTATTCAATGAAAGTTGGTATACATAACAAATATGGACTTAGATGGAGTCACAAGCAATTACAAGGCTCATTTGGTTTCTAAAGGTTTCTCCCAAGTTCATGGGATTGACTATTCAAATACCTTCGCTCCTGTTGCAAAGATGGATTCCATTCGTCTTGTTCTAGCTCTTGTTGCATCCAAGCACTGGTAAGTGCATCACATGGATGTCAAGAGTTACTTTCTTCATGGAGATCTAGAGGAGGATATCTACATGAAGCAATCTGAAGGATACACTAATGATCCTTCACTAGTATGCATATTGAGGAAGTCCTTGTATTGGCTCAAGGAGACTCCTCGAGCATGGTATGCTAAGATGGACTCCTTCTTATTGCCACAATATTTTCAGAGATGCAAGTCTGATTCAAATGTCTACGTGAGACATGATGGTAACTCTCTACTCCTTATTGTCCTTTATGTTTATGATTTATTGATTACGGGGAGTCTCTCTTCATGTCTTAGATCTATCAAAACAACTTTGCACAACTCCTTCTCTATGTCAGATATGGGACTGCTAAAGCAGTTTCTTGGTCTTGAAGTCTCTCAAAGTGACTCAGGAATCAAGGTTGCACAGTCATAATATGCATCAGATCTACTTTATAGGTTTCATATGAAAGAATGCAAACCAGCATCATTTCCTTTTCTTTCAGGGATCAGCCTGGAGGATGGTTCTTCTTCACTTTTGGTGGATAGTAATTTTTATCGGTAGTTGATCGAGAATATTTTGTTTCTTACACATACTCTCCCTGATCTATCCTATGCAGTTAGTGTTGTCTCCAGATACATGTAGGAGCCTCATGAGCTTCACTGGAAGGCAGCGAAAAAGGATCTTGCATTATGTGCAAGGGACGAAAACCTATGGTATTCACTGTGAATCTGGGTATCCATTGAACCTCGTTGGATATACAGATTCAGATTGGGATGGAGAAAGATCAGATCGGAAGTCTACATCTGGTTTTGTTTTCATGATTAGATCTAGTCCTATCTGTTGTTCGAGAAAAAGGCAGATTTCTTTAGCTCTTTCATCAACTAAGGTCGAGTACAAAGGTGCAGTGAATGCAACAACAAAGTGCATTTGGTTGTGGGGCATCTTGTCAGAGTTTGGGATTTGCTACAGTACTCCATGAGTCATCTATTGTGACAATCAGAGTGCTATCAGGATTTCTAGAGATTTGGTTCTAAGACAAAGAACCAAACATACTGAGATACACATGCATTACATCCTAGGAATGGTGCATGATCGCACCATCACACTGCTCTATTGTCCTACAGAAGAGCAGATTGTGGATATTTTCACCAAGACCTTTTCGGTGAAGAATTTCACTTTCCTCTGATCCCTTCTTGGGGTGGAATACCCCTATTTTGACCCTTATGGTTTGTTGGCTTCAATGTAAATATTATATACATGCTATGTGTGTGTTTTCCCTAGTGTGTAGCTCAAGGTCAAGGCCCCACTAATGGATGTTCAGGTTTTAATTGCATAGGCAAGTATTTGATAGTTTGATTATCCATGTGTTGTTAAGCCATGAATATCTGTAAATTATGTAATTATTAATTATTGCAATAAAATACCCAAGAAGTTGTCTAAGGAGGAAACCAATGAAAAGGGGCCATGTGTATACACTAGGGAGAGGTGAGGGGGTTATGGGATTGGTACCCATGCTGACACATGTCCAATTGTGAAACCATTTGATTCACCATGCTGACATTAATGCAACTGTAAGAGAGTGGTTGAGAAAACCAGACCCATGAATTCGATGGAGTATGGGGAAACCTGCGAATCTATATGCTAGGGTATGGCCCTGTGATTTTCCTGTCCCTTAAACCACTCCACACCTCGGAATTCAATCATTTTGATCACTAACCATTGTTGACCAACAACCCAAGTCATTTATTCATGCATCTGCAGAGCTCATCTGGGAAGAAAACAAGAGAAAACATGATTTCTGTGTGAGCCGAATATACAGAGCCGAATGTGTAAGGAAAACCCCGTGTAAGAGTGAACCCGGTTGGGGGCAGCCATAGATTTGTTTGTGGGGTGAATTGCATATTTTGAGCGGGCTAGAGAACCTATAAGAACCCTTAGATCGATTGCAGAAGACCGAATTTGCAACGCAAAGTTTAGGGCGCGGCCCTGTGGAGAATTCGCTTGTATAATAGAGAGGAAGTTCAATTTAGGGTTGGATCTACTTGATAAACCTAGTGAAGGTTGTACTCTCATGAAGAACAACAGCTGGAACTTTCTATTCCCACCCTGAAAAGCACTGGAGGGAAGGGGCCTTGAGGAAATGTGCAATAGAGAAGAGGGCCTTCCTTGTGTTGGGTGAGGTAGGTAATGCAGGTGCCATGCTTGCTAAGTGATTTGGATAAATGTGAAAACTTAGTCCAACAAGTGATACCTACCTCGTCGAGGCCTGACATTGAAAATCCACTCGAAAAGGCATATGCATTATCCGAGATTGTCGTGTCGACTCTCCAAGAAAATTTGGCTAAGGAACGACAGGATCAAGTAGAGAAACATCCATCATCATGACAAACAAGTATACAGCCTTCACAAAAGCACATAGTCAGTTAGTACAATATGCCAAGGAAGCTGCCACGACTACAGAAGTATTGCGAAACTGGTATTAACATTATGGCAATGTGTTTGTTGAAATGTAGAAAACCCGAGATCTTATTAACACTCTCCAACATAAACGACCAACTAATGATGAAGCCTTATCACAAATCCTTGACGACCAAATCAGTATGGAGCACATGAAGCTAGCAAAGTTGGAGAAGAAATAAGATCAGTGGATCACACAAGCTCGAGTAAGTCTGTCAAAAGTGGACAAGATCCCCCCACATCTTCATCGACTGTTCTCCATTGTCAACAACAAAACACTCATACTAGGACAAGACATGATCAATATTCAAGACCAACCGGTTCACAAAAAAATAGAGAGCCTCTCTAGCCTCACTTCTCTTACTATTTATATTCAGAATGCACTTCATGCATGGGAGGATTTTCAGCATCACATGTCAGTAGCTGCAGAGGCCATTGTCGAAGTCTACGTTAAACAACAATTGTCCGCTAGCACCAGTCAACCCCAGCAGTAAAGACAATGTTTTCTCATTACTCAGTCATCCACAGTTTTGTCATTTCTCTCTAGTTCATCTCTCTCTCTCTATTTATTTGGGAAAAAGAAAGGTTTTGTTGGTGGGGGAGATGTTGGAGGAGCCTAAGTCGGCTTCCCGACTAGGTCCTCTATTTGACCACTTTGTAAAACATGTCGAACAGTTGTGTTGGTCATTACATGTCGAGCCGTTTAGTTGAACTAGTAGGTAGTTATGTAACTGTCTTTAAATTGTATAAATAGGATGGAGAGTCGGATATATGAGATGTTGTGTGACATATTGTACATATTCTGCTGAGTAATAGAAATACTTGTTGACTCTATCTCCATTACTTATCTTTTGTTCATATCTATATACTTGCTTGTTTATTTTATAACATGTATCGCTGATAACTATGCAATCCACTCAACTACAACAATCAGTAAATGAGTCCTAGAAATGATGATGTTGATGCCAAAGAAGTGGAACTTCTAATGATGATGCACATCCCACTAGGGTGGAGAATCTAAATAATGATGAAGTTTCTAGATTGGGAACTTTAGTATATCAGATGTGCTACTTCCATGAATCATAAATGTGAACACTGCTACCATTGGAACATGCAACTCCCCTTGATACGACATACTTGTTGGCATCAAGCATATGGGATACCATTGAGTTTGGGAGTGTTGGAGGAGCCTAAGTCGGCCTGTCAACTAGGCTTCCCACCCGACCTGTTGTAATGTATGTCGACAGTTGTGTCGACCAGTCGGGTTGTGTCGGACGGTTGAACCGAAAAGAAAGTTAAATAACTGAATGGAAAAGCATATATATAGGTTATTGAGCCGATGCACTAGGTCAAGTTCGATCTGTTATGTGTATTGTTCTGCATATTGCTGAGTAATAAAGGCATTCACTTATCTCCATATCTTTTCTACTTGTATCTCTGTCATGTGCATGCTTGTGTAATATATTATGTATCACTGGTAAAAATGCAATCCCCTCAACTACAACATTGGTTCCGTTGTCGGTAATGCATATACCAGAAGAATAATGAGCATGTTCAATGATACCAGAGCAAGAGATCAAAGAATGGTGGGAGAAGAAGATTGCTAACTATCTGCAAAACTATGCAAGGAGAAACAAGCTGGCGATTGCTCAAGCAAGGGATAAGTTCTTTACCGAGACCCATGAAAAAATTGTAGAATATGTGCCATTCGCACTGAAGAAGTTGTTGGATGAAAAGACCATTAGATGAATAAGAGCGAAAGTTGATTTTGAAGCTGATTAACAGAGGTCGTACAAATCTGTCTGAATGGTGCGAGAAGATTGCTAACGAGTTCTATGAAGAACGGGCAATTGAAGAGCGAGTCTCTATCGACGAAGTAAGGAAAAGGTTCTTCACCGACCTTACCGACCATTTCTTATGTTCCTTGCCGATTATTTTGTTCAATTTTTTATCGACAAAGGCGTTGTGCACATTGTCGATACACGACCATTATTGCTCCCGCCCCTTCCAAATTCAAATTGGGAGAAAAAAGAACGATAGTGGGAAAAATTTGTACGTGAGCGCGAATGGGGGTATTTTCTGAACAAATGACGCCCTACATTTCCCCAGTATCCTAGAGAACTTCGAGTCGGGATTAGGGGGGTGATGAAACATGTTCTGATGGAGTAGAGAATTGATGAAAGTCGACTTATAAAAAGGCGATATAACCAGTAGTGAGAGATCTAATAAATTCAACAGAACAATGAGCCATAAAATCACTCTGGATATCCATAAAATTGAAAGAGAAAAAAGGAAGAAGCGGCATGATGAGTTGAGAGAGAAAGCTAGTGCTCTTTGGAAGAAGCGAGGACCGGGTATCATGACAGATGCAAAAGGAAATATGCCAAAGTCGAGTCGAGCCCACGAAGAAAGGGGCGTCGACGATGACCTGTCACCGATGGATGAGGACTTGTGGATAGAGCGAGGTAGTTCTCTCCAAGTTCGGATACCCGAGGTACGAACACCCCCTTCCCCGTTGATTCATCGACCTGAAGATGGAAACCGGGTGACCTTTCAACCCGAGTTCTCCAATAGAAGTTTTCACTTACTCTATTCGGATCATGTAGAATCACCCCCCCCCCATTACCAGCATTAAGCGAGTCATTGAGTACTTAGGAAAGTCGAAAAAGTAGTGAAACCCAAATAGCACAGAATTTTTCCTGGATTTCGCTTGGATCAGTCGAAGAAAATAGATTTCCAAGAACCAATGAAGAAGAAGAAGTTCTAGATACTGGTGTTTAAAGAAAGGAACCCACTCTTGAGAGTCAGTTGACTATAATACCCGTCGAGATCAAGCAAGCACCTAATTTTGTCATCGGTCATAACCCACCGACACCACCAGATAATTCTGAGATCAAAATAGCAGCAAACATGTCGCATACGACATATCACCTTTCGTTCTATGAAAGAGATGAAGATCCAAGAAGACATTGGTACATCTGCAAATCAATTTGGACAGCCAACCAACTCGCTAGTGAAGAACGTCAATTGGCCCAGTTTGTTGGCTCTCTGAGAAAGAGAGCACTTACATGGTACATGGGGTACATCGACAAAACACCGAATGCAACGAAAGCACAAATTAAACAGCACTTCCTGTCTTTCTTTAAGACTTCGGATGAAAAATACTTGGTTCCTGAAAATTTGAAGACAATAGTCCAGAGGCCGACGGAGACTGTGAAGGAATACGATAAGATATTTAAAGCTCTCTCGAGCCAGATTGACTACGAAATTGAAGAAAAACTTATAATCAAATGGTTCGTTCCTGGACTGATTAGAAAAATTAAAGTGCACATCCGCTGGAAAAGTGTCAATTCATATGAAGATGCCTTGACAAGGGCTTTGGAGATTGAAATGGATAACGAGTATCCCTTGGTCCCCGTCGATAGACATATTGAAGAGCGGTTGGATAACATGCAGTTTTCTATCTGAGACATCAGTTTGAAAGGCTCAAAAGTGTGGTGTACGAAATGCTCCACTACAGGACATCACAAGGACTCTTGTTGTATGGGGGATCGATGACAAGATTTCAAATTTTTTCAATCAAGATGCTTTTGCAATATATGTCAAGACTATGAATTGCAAAAGATAGACAACTACCCATATAATATGAAAAATAAACAAGCAAAGTGGTGTCAAATCTGTGAAGTCAATACACATTTCTATCACAAAATCTCATCTAAACCTGAACAACAAACAAAACTATCATGCAATGTACCAAACAAATTCTATCGAGCAGCGACATGATAAGAATGACAGACACGACAGATATGATCGCAATGATAGAAATGGAAGGAATGACCATTATAACCGCAATGATAAAAACGACAAATACCTGCGATATGATGGGCGAAGATATGATCAATGACATGATAACTATAATAGACACAGAGGATACTGAGGTCGAGGTCGAGGTCATGGAAATAACAGTCGATATTTCTGACCTCACTGATGTGGCCAATGTTTCACCTACTTCAATGAATATCACCACCATGTGGAATGTTCGTACAAAGATAGAAATGATCTAAAATTTTGTGCTAAATATGGATTAGGCGATCACTTTTAGAGGATTGTCCTAATATGATTGAAAAAATGACGAATAAAAATAATTTTAACGTCTTGTCTTGTGTACCGAAATGTGACATGATTCGAACTAAAAATTTGTAAATTGTAACTAGACAGGGTACTTATATTGGTCCAGATAAACCTCAAATAAGAAAAGTAGTAAGTAAAGAGGATTATCCAAATCCTGTTAAGTAAAAATCTTGGTATAAAAATGCATCTGACATATTCTCTAATTTGGCAGCACAGGAAGACAATGAAGAAAGTCAACACGAAGCAATTAACGAATTGGTTAATTTAATTTCTAGAGATGAAGCTGTGGGAAAACTAATTGACTTGTTGCATAAAATCAAAAATAAACTTGTTATGCAAAGACAAGCCAAAAACATTTGTTGACTTAATCAAAATGAAAAAAACAATGCCGACCTACTCGTCGACCTCGAGATACATGGATATCACGTCTGACAGGTCGTACTCGACTTTGGCTCCCAAGTTAATATCATGACTCATGATACTTGGGACCAATTAGGTTGACCAACACTGCAAGAATCAGTCATTTATCTAAAGCTTGCGGATCAAGGACTCATTGAGCCAATTGGAGTTTGGAGAGAAGTGGAAACATCCATTAAGGGCTTAAAGACAAAATTTGATTTTGAAACCATAAATCCAAAGGATGGCGCAAGTTCCTTTCCATCCCTAGTTGGCCGCCCATGGGGCCGAAAGATGAAGGCTTCGATATCACTTGATAAGGGTCGCATCAAATTAAAAGGAAACGGTGAGAAGGTAATAGTACCAATTTCCCCATCTTAGGGAGAACCTTGGTCTGAACCTATTGAGGACGATAATGAAATCAGACAGCTTTATCGAATAGATAACAATGCAGACTATATTGAACCAAATTCTCAGGGGGAACTCCATCTGGGAGATCCTACTTCAGTCGGATACAATTCCGACACTGAAATTTATGACTGGCAGATGGAAAACTATGATCTTCACGCAAAAGAATGTTGAACAGGGGAAGCCATCTCGAAAAATCAACTCAAGAAGTGTTTCTCAGTCTTGACCATCTCAAAAATATTTGAACGGAAAATCGTGAATATCCGACTCTTGCACCAGTGAAGATTGAACCTGCACATCATCCTGCACTCCGATATAAAGAACGTCAATCATCGACAACACATGTCGAGGAAGTTTCGAACCATGTCGGTGAACAAGGAAGACTGCAGAGTCTGGTCGAGACTTTCACGGGATAGGTCACGAGATGGTGGGATACTCATCAATCACAACTCCAAACATTGACCATCCTGTCGACATATTTTGTTGAACGGTTTGGAGGCAAGAATTTAACAGTTCAAGCAGATATCCCAACTTTCACTCAAGGACAAGATCCGAAGGCACATGTCGACAGATGTGAAAAAGAATGGAGAATACTGGGATACAAGGATGAAAGGGCTTGGTCACACCTTTTTCCAAGCACACTTGCTGACTTGCCGAATAAATGGTATAAAATGGAGGAAGAATGAGGAGAGACGTTCGCATGGAAAGAACTTAAAGAAAACTTCATTAAGCACTTCTAGTTTTCCCTGAGGGAGGAGCAACTGGTAGAAGCAAGCAACCAAATTAAAGAATTTTTGTAGCCGACAGAAAATGTACCTGCAGAAAAGAAGCAAATTGTTCGACAAACAGTTGCTTGCCATAATATTCAATCAAAGGAGATCCAACATTTGACACGATTGCACTTAGATACGAAAAATTCAGTTGGAAAAAGCTTTCAATGGAGCGGAGATCACCCTGCTACATCAAAGCTTGTCAAAACAACTTTCAATGTGGAGATCATAGAAAAATATGAGCCAGCCAGACTATCAAAATAATATTTTCCGCCACAATTCACGTAGATGAAGGAAGGCGAGAGACCAATCAATGATAGTTGCACCCTGGAATGGATGGACGCAAAGGTTAAAATCAAAGAAGTTGATATTTCAAATGACGGCAGACCTAAGATGGAAAAAATTGGTGACTACTGGAATAAGGAGCAGACTGCAGAAATCACCATCCTCCTTAAAGAGTTTCAGGATGTATTTGCACGTGACTATAAAGACCTGAAAGGACTTGTGCAGGAGTAGGTTGAAATGAAGATTGACATCTGACAGGATGCCAAACCAGTGAAGTAAATACCGTATAAACTCGCGCATAAATACAAATACATTGTGAAGAAGGATATTGACAATATGCTTGAAGCTGGAATTATATACCCCATTGATCAATCAGAATGGGCGAGTCCAATGGTGGTTCAGTCGAAGAAGCATGACCCGACACGACTGATAATTTGTGTCGATATCCGTGAACTCAATAAAGTAACACTCTCCAACCCATTCCCTACGCCATTTGCCAACAAAGTCATAAATGAAGTTGCTAGACATGAGTGTTATTCATTCACAGACGGATTTTTTGGGTACAACCAAGTACCTATAGCCAAAGAAGATCAAAAGAATACCACATTCATGTGTGAATTTGGTTCATTCGCTTATAGAGTCATGGCATTTGGTCTAAAAAATGCACCGGAGGTATTTTCTCGTATTGTCGTCAAAGCCTTCCAAGAGTACATCTACAAAACGATGGTTGTTTATTTTGATGATTTGACAATTTAATCTATGTTGAGAGACCATTGTAAATGGATACTGTTAATACTCGAACATTGTCGACAGATCCAGTTGTCACTGAACATAAAGAAGTGTATATTTGCGACTCCTATCAGAATACTACTGGGCCATGTAGTTTGCAAAGAAGGCATCAAGTTCGACTATGCCAAAATAAAAATCATTCTCGACTTGAAGCCCCCAGTTAATCCTAAACAAGTGCGAATCCTGTTGGGTCATACGGGATATTACAGAAAGTTTATCAAACACTATTCCGACATGACATATCCTCTGGAAGAATTGTTGAAAGAAAATCAGGTGTACAAGTGGACTGATGAATGCAATACATCATTCGACATATTGAAGAGAAAACTTGTCGAAGCAACCATCCTACATTTTCCAAACTGGTCAGTTAAGTTCCATGTCCATATTGATGCATCTGGAATAGCAGTCGGTGCTATCTTAACACAACCTGGAGATGATGGAATGGACTAACCTAATTCCTTCAGTAGTAGGAATATGAACAAAGAAGAGAGGAACTATTCTACCACAAAAAGAGAAGCATTAGGAATGGTATTTGCACTGCAGAAATACCGACATTACTTATTGGCTAATCCTTTTGTATTCTACACAGACCATGAAGCCTTGAAGTATTTAGTCAATAAACCATTACATAATGGGATATTATGTCGTTGGATATTACTATTCCAGGAGTTTGAATTTGAACTAATAGTCCGACCAGGGGAGGTGAATGTTGGACCGGACCATTTTTCAATAATTGACACCGGAGAGGAGCCAACAAGTATAGAAGATGATCTGCTAGACACACATCTGTTTAGAATCGAAGTTGTCCCCTTGAAACTTTCATAGATCGCACAATTCCTCGAGGACGGATAAGCTTCGGAAGGAATGCCAGAGAAGAAGAATAAGATTCTTGAAATGAAAGCTACACCTTATACTCCCATCAATGGATTCATGTACAAACTTGGCCTAGATGATGTATTGCGTCGGTGTGCACTTGAACATGAGCAACAGAGCATACTTTCAGAATCACATTACGGACCAGTAGGAGGACACTACCATGCTGATATAACAGTGAGAAAGATTCTGCAGGCTGGACTTTGGTGGCCGACAGTTCACAAAGATTGTCAAGAGTTCGTAAACAAGTGTGATAAATTTCGACACATGGGTTGACCTCTGCCAAGTGTTGGGTCTAGTAAATGCCCCTTTTTGGCTACCTCTATTACACCTTTTTTCCCTAATTCCATCCTATTTTCATGAGCTATATCCATGTCTTTCCAGATCAATCTATAACATTGACAGGTATAATTTGTTATTACTTTATTTATTTTTATGCCTAATACTGTTAAAGATTATGGATCTTAGTCCTTGGTTTATACTAATTTATGTGATTTTATTTAGCCAAGGTCTAAAAGCACAGGTGTATCAGCCCAACAGTTCCAGCTGTGACACTTCAACGTCAGCTCCTCATACTCTAAGGGACAGCGCATCCTCCACGTGAGCTGTAACAGATTTCCACTGTAACAGGTCTCATTGAAGAAGAGCTTAGCTGCAACAGACAGGAGGCATTCCAGCTGTCAAGTCTGTTGATCCAATTGCCATCGAGACAGCAACATCCGTCGATATTAACAGCACTATTCAACACACTGTATCAGTTAGCTGTAACTGCGCAGCATGAAGATCATGGATCTTCATTGCTGCACTATTTTTGTGGATCTGAAACTGTCTTTCCTTTTGTATAAATCCCAAAAGGCTCTCGTAGCTTGGGGTTGGACAATCATTACTGGTGTAAGCTGTAATAGAGCATTGAAGCTCATGATCTTCCATTAATAATATGAGAGCAGAAATTCTTCACTTCTGAGTTTTAATTAGCTGTGACTCTCGGCATCTCTGTTAGAAGGCCAGGGCCCGCCTTCTCACAAAGATAGCCGATTTAAGTAGGTAGAATAGTTTAAATTCATTTCTGTTGTGTGGTGTGGAAAGTTGCAGACATTGCTGATAGTTGTAACAAAGAATCATTTAAATTCATTTCTGTTGTGTGGTGTGGAATGTTGCAGACATTGCTGATAGCTGTAACAGAGATTAGCTTCCTTGCTGGTAGTTTACAATTGCATCTTGAATAGATGTATAAGAGTGGTGTGACAGTCGACTGTGTAGAACAATTCAATTAAGTGCATGTGTGTTTTAATCAGTTGTAACAGCCAAGCTCGATCCCAATCAATTGGTAGTTATTTATGCTTTCTAGGACTTCTAGTAATCATCAGTAGAGTTCAAGCTTGTATTTCAATTCTGGTTGATGTTGTATCTTTAATTGCATACATAAATTAGACAGATAATGTTGGACTTACAGTAGTCACTGGATAGATCATTTTGGTAAAGGTTGAATGTTGTAGTTTGATGATCATAAGGATTTAAATTCTTGCAAAAGTAATGTCATTTCATTTCATTATTAGATCATTAACTTTCTGGATTGATTCTGTAAGAAGGATTGTTTCAATTGGGATTTGTAGATGTGTGACTTGGATTAGTTGCTTAGGGAATGCGCTAGCTAAGCATCTAGGTAGGATCATTACTTACATTCATTAATCAACTGCTTAATCTATTTATGCATAGATTATGCTTATTACCTTTGAAATAAAAGACCTTCCTGGGTTTGACAATTTATATTGATCATTCTGTGTGTTAGCTTTAATTAACTGACATATAGAGTTCCCAACATTTTGGCGTCGTTGTCGGGGATGGTAATAGATAGACAGAGTTAGTAGTTGGTTTCATTTGATTTTACTTTAGTTCAATATTTTTTACGGCATGCATGAATACAAGAAAAACAAATCGGGAACCCCCTTTGAATACTAACATCGCAGGTGGAAGAGGTCGAGTTCGTAATGCAGGTCAAGGGAGACACACTTATATTGATGAGATAATTACTAGAGTTGATTCTTCCACTAGACCACAGCGGAACTCTACAGGCAGGGGAAATTCTCTTCCTCCTAATCTTGAACATTCAACATCCACAGTGGAGAATACAACGGGACCTTAAAATCCTGTTGCGGAAAGTAAACCTTCTGAAGATAAGGGAAGTGTTGTAGGTGCACCAGATAGAGAGGAGATTTATCATATTGACGAAACCAGAGTTACTGAAGAGGTGTGGTTGGAGACTCGCAGAATAGCAGAAGAAGAAAGAAGGCAAAAGGAAGAGAGGAGAAAAGAGGAAGAAGCTAAAGCAAAGGAAGAACGCATAAAAGAGACTATTGAATTTTGGACCAAAACCATGGCTGCTAGAGAACAGGGGGGTGAGAATGAACATCAGGACCGCAGGGAGGAAGAAGGAGAAAATAATTAGTCTGGTAATACTGTGGCTACATTAGAATTCCCTATCCTTCAGACACCTGGAGTAGGTCCTATGAAGAATATCTCACTATCAGTCCTCCCTAATTTCCATGGTAAGTACTTTGAGGATCCTGATGAGTTTCTTTTTGAGTTTGATATTCTCTGTCGCAGCTATGATTACACCTCCAGTGCTTAGAAGTTGAAATTATTCCTAGCCACCTTGAAGTAAATGCTCTGTGCTGGTTCATGAGTTTGGGTCGTGAGACCATTACTACTTGGGACCAAATGAAGAACACCTTCCTTTCTAAATATCAAGAATATTGCAGAACTAAAGATAGAAAGGAAGAGTTGTTCAAAATGGTTCAAAAGGGTGAAGAGAGTTTGGAATACTTTGTGGAGAGATTACTGTACAATTTGCAAAGATTTGGTCATGCTAAGATTGGCAAGGATGTGCTCAAAATCATCTTTCTAAGAGGAATCAGGGAATATTTCCTTGACATGTTGAATCTGCTTGGTAAAGGGGATATCTCGAAGGAACCTTTTGAAAAAATTGTTGAATTATGCCGAAGTTACTCTAGGGGATCTTCCAGAACCAGCAAACGAGACAACGATCGAGATCAGGATGTTTTCACTAGGACTCAGAAGTCATCTAGTGGAGGTGCCACTTGAGCAGAAATAGGAAACCTACTGGAGAACTTTAAAATAGATATGATGAGTTCCCTGTCCTCAGAGCTGGATGCCATGAAGGAAAAATAGAAACAAGTAATAGAAGATCTTACACTTGGAGTATTCTGTCCCAAATGTAGAAAGAAGCATCCACTGAAGGAGTGCCCGTTGGACAAAGCAGAGGTATGTAGGATATGTGAACTCGAGCATGAAACTAAAGAGTGTCCTTAATTACCTAAGGTTAAAGTAGTCCTACAGGCGTCTATTCCTGATGTAGAGCCAGCATACTTTATGGCATAGAAGAAACCATAGCAACCTAGAAACCAAGGTATGAATCCAGATCCAGCATTTTTTCTGCATAATATGAATGGAATGAACAACATGCATAATATGAATACACAATTCCCTTCACATTTTTCCAACAACCAGTGGAATCCATCTCAGAACCCAATACAAAATCCTAATTCATGGACACCTTGGCCACAGCAGTCAAACCAAGCTCCTTGGAATTCCAACTGGAGGAACCCTTACCAAGGAAATAACTTTCCCCATCACCAGACTCAGTATCAACAATACCCTCCTCAACAGTATCAGCACCAGCAGTATCAGCAACCACAACTCCCTTTCCAGAACAATGCCGCACTCATGAATGCACCACTTCGACCCCAGCTACCTGCACAACCTAACCCGAACCCAAACAATAAATTAGTCCATCAGTTTGAGATTGCCAACATACCTGCATACTCCATTACTCAGATTCCCTGCAATGATATACAATTACGATCAGGGAGGGTAGTGGAGCCTATTATCACTGAGGATCTGTCATCCCAAGTGACTGAAACTGGAGTAAATCAACACTATTCAGCAAGCCCTATTATTGAGGATGCTGATACTCCTACTAAAGCAGTAGTTGAAACTCAGGAAGCAACACACAATCTACCACGGCCTACACAGTTGAACAGAGAACCACCATATCCTGAACGATTGCAGCTGCAGAAGACAGTGCAACAGCCCCGATTTGATCTCGTGGCAGAGTTGAAGAATTTATATGTTAAAATTCCACTGTTACAGGCCCTTCATGATGTGCCTATTTATGCTAAGACAGTTAAATATTTGTGTGTTAAGAAATCGGGAAGAAGGCCCAGGGATCCTCCCACTGTCCACGTGCAAGGAAAACTTTCAGAATTAATAATGGGAAAGGCCCCTGTGGCAAAGTATGATGACCCTGGGAACCCAACTGTTACAGTGCGCATAGGGAACACATGGATTCCAAATGTCTTGGTGGATTTGGGCGTAGCTATTAATGTTATGACCATAAAAACTGTGAATGAATTGGGACTCACTAATATTTGGCCAACCCCTACTGTTTTGGAACTTGCTGATAGATCAATGATCAAGCCTGAAGGAATTTTAGATGACCTTGTAATCTCAGTGGACTCGTGGGAATACCCTGTAGACTTTTTGGTGTTACAGCCAAAATCTCAGTTGGGGGGACACCCACTGATCCTGGGAAGACCATGGTTGGACACAGCTGATCCCTGTATCAGCTGTCGATTAGGTTCTATGACCATTTCAGATGGGACTGAGATCAAGAATCTAACCCTATACCCTCCAGCTCGACCAAGCACAGAAGCTGATACTCCATTATGGGTATATTTGGAGGAGGAAGAGGGAGTTCAGCCACTATTAACCATAGGGAGAGCCTTGACATTTAAAGATGAAACAGAGGATGATGCCATTAATAGTTTCATCAATGAGCCCATGTCAGTCAATAAGAATGTTTATCGGATCTTGGACAGTACTTTAGCTACAACAAAACAAGAAAACCTTACAGAAGAAACTCTCATCGGCGATGACAATGTAATTCCAGTACTTAAGAATTCGAAGAGTGTTCCAGTGGAGGTTGAGCCAGGAAAAACATTGAATATTAATCCTAATCTGGCACCTAGTGAGCTGGAACAGCTAGTCACTCTGCTGAAACAGTGTAGGGGAGCTTTTGCTTGGGAGTACACAGATATGAAGGGAATTCCCTCTCATCTGTGCACTCATCATATCTATATTAAAAGTGACTCCAGGCCTGTATGCCAACCCCAACGAAGGATGAACCCGAGGCTGAGATACATAGTGAAAGAGGAAATCCATAAACTGTTGGAAGCTGGATTCATATATCCAATTTCAGACAGTGAGTGGGTTTCTCCACTTGTGATCGTGCTAAAGAAAAATGGGAAATGGAGGGTCTGTGTGGATTATAGAGAATTGAACAAGGCAATGCAGAAAGACCATTTCCCCTTACCCTTCATCGATCAGGTCCTTGATACCTTGTCTGGGAAAAAGTATTTCTCTTTTTTGGATGGCTTTAGTGGCTACAACCAGATTCAGCTTGCTCCAGAAGATCAGGACAAAACCACTTTCACTTGTCCCTGGGGGACTTTTGCATACCGAGTACTTCCTTTTGGGTTGTGCAATGCTCCAGCTACATTTCAGAGGGCAGTGATTGGAATATTTTCAGAAATGGTGAATGATTGCATGGAAATATTTATGGATGACTTTACTCCATATGGTGACAGTTATGAAGAAGCACTGAAGAACTTAGAAAAGGTGTTGAAACGCTGTGAACAAAGTCGGCTCTCTTTGAGCACTGAAAAGTGCCACATGATGATGAGTGAAGGCATAGTGCTAGGGCACTTCATCTCTTCTGCTGGTATCCAAGTAGACCCATATAAAATCAAGGTAATTAAAAACATACCAACTCCTGGAACTCAGAAGGATGTGCGTAGCTTCTTGGGGTATGTTGGTTATTACAAAAGATTCATAGAAAATTTTTCCAAACTGGCTTCTCCTTTGTTCACTTTGTTAATGAAGGATGCACAGTTTATCTGGAATGATGCATGCCAAACAGCATTCACTGACCTAAAAAAGAGGCTGTCCACAGCACCCATCTTGAGAGGACCCAATTGGGCTCTGCCTTTCCATATTTCTTCAGATGCTTCAGACACTGCCATTGGAGCAGTTTTGGGACAACAGGAAGGTAATGCTCCTTATGTTATTTATTATATTAGTAAAAATCTGTCTCCTACTGAACTAAATTATACTGTCACAGAAAAAGAATTCCTTGTCATTGTTTATGACATCAATAAGTTTAGGCATTATATTACTGGATATTCTACTTTGGTTCACACTCATCATTCTTCCATCAAGTATTTAATGAATAAACCAATCACAAATGCTAGAGTTACTAGATGGTTGTTACTGCTACAGGAATTTGATATCAAAATTATTGATAGACCAGGAAAGGAAAATGTTGTTGCAGATTTCTTATCTCGATTTACTAACAATGAGGACAATTTATCAGTCGAAGATTCCTTCCATGACAAACATTTGTTCGCAGTATCAGCTTATTCCCCATTGTATGCAGATATTGCTAATTTTTTGGCTACAGGTAAGCTTCCAGCACATCTGTTGAAGAGAGAAAGAAATAAGATCATACAACAGAGTGCTAGGTACTGCTGGATTGATGGCCATCTTTTCTACACTGGGCTTGATTTAGAAATCAGAAGATGTGTTAGAGAGGATGAAATCTTCAGCATTCTTAAAGCTTGCCATGATGAGCCCTGTGGGGGACATTTTGCTAACAAGAGGACAGGTCATAAAGTTTTGAGAATGGGCCATTTCTGGCCTACATTATTTAGGGATGCGAAGAATTATGTTCAAGCATGTGATAGCTGCCATAAGATGGGCCAACCCAACATATTAGATGAGATGCCTTTACAACCATAGCTTGTGGTTGAACCATTTGACAGGTGGGCTCTAGAATTTGTAGGGCCTATCAACCCTCCCTCAAAGCAAAAAGTTCATATATTGGTTTGCACAGACAATATGACTAAATGGGTGGAAGCTGTAGCCTTGGTTAAGGACAATGATCAGGCTGTGATTGATTTCCTGTATGAATGAATTTTTACTCGCTTTGGAGTACCCAAGGAGATCATTACAGACAGTGGACCACAGTTTGTATCTCACAAGCTGGAAGCACTGTTGCAGAAATTTCATATTCAGCACAGAATAACCTCACCATATCATCCACAGGCCAATGGGTAGGTGGAGAGCACAAACAAGGTTATTGAGGCTATTTTGACAAAAACAGTGAAGAGTCATCGTAAAGATTGGGCTGAAAGACTTCCAGAGGCACTGTGGGCCTATCGTACTACTTGTCGTAACACCACTGGTTTTTCCCCATATGAGCTAGTATATGGAAAGAACGATGTTTTCCCAATTGAATTTGAAATCAGAACTTTGAAAACAGTTGTTGAAGCAAATCTGGATTTATCAGAGGCTCAGAGGAATCGACTGAATCAGCTCAATGAATTGGATGATAAACGCACAGATGCAGTGCATCATACAGTTATAATCCAACAACAGCGCTCTAGATGGCATGACAGATTTATAAAGAAAAGAGTCTTCCAGGAAGGAGACTAGGCCCTGTTGTATGATTCACGGTTTAAGAGGGATTTTAAAGGCAAATTGCGCACCCGTTGGTTGGGACCCTATCAGATAGATCGTTTATTTGATAATGGAACAGTCTGATTCATCACCATTGATGAGAACAAAGTACCATTATTCGCAAATGGTCATCGGATGCGACTGTATCACAGACCGATCTCAAGGGAGGCTTTTATTTCACAAGTTGCATATGATCCAGAGTATCAGTTAACGTCAAGACAGGGATTTTTAAACCCTGTGAATTCCTAAAGTTGCAGTTTCCACACATATTTTTGTATATAAATAATCGGTTTTTCTTTCATTTTGTATTTTATCTATTTCTAATTTTTCTTGCACTTGATCGGTTTGTTTTTAATAACTGTGTGCAGGAACTTATTGGAGGAGCAGCAGCCGTGACTGGGCCAGATGACTGCAGACACCCCATATTTGTTCCTGATCTAATAAAGCTATTTGAAGAAGATGGATATGTCATGGTCTTTCACAAACAAAATTCACTTATACTATAGTTGGACGCAGCTACGACTTCGCCATATTTTCCCATTCTGCCAAATTCGTAGCTGCGACTCCACTACATTTTCCCATTCTGCCAAATTCGCAACTGCGACTCTGCTATATTTGCCCATTCTGCCAAATTCGCAGCTGCGACTCCACTACATTTTCCCATTCTGCCAAATTCGCAGTTGCGACTAAGCTACATTTTCCCATTCTGTCAAATTCATAGCTACGACTCCCCCACATTTTCCCATTCTACCAAATCCGCAGCTGCGACTCCACCACATTTGCTCGTTCTGCCAAAATTCACAGCTGCGACTCTACCACTTTTGTCCATTCCGTTAAATACAATAGTTGAGACTCCACGGCCTTTGTCTGTTCTGCTAAATCTAGCACCACGGCTCCATTCCTTCCACTTCATTATAGCTCCTTCAATACAGCTACAACTCTGCCATTTTTCATTTATTTCGCTAGATTTCACAGCTGATACTCCACCCGTTTGTCTGCTCTCCGATTAATGATGCCAATAATGATGTGACTAGGAGTCATTTTTGGTGCTTGCTCCACACGGTCCAACCATGATCCACCACGAAGGACAATTCAGATGCCTTGAGTAGCTGTCAGCCTAGGTGGCAAGGGCCACGTACTTCGGCACATGTGCATTTACATCCGCCCGGACGATGGTCGGCCGCAATGATTAATTCATGGCTCAAATTCATAAACGCAAGGTATGGGTCCTATATTTTACATGATTTGGAAGAGAATTAATACGGTAATAATGATTATGTCCTGTCATAACCCTCGATCAATGAACTGAATTGAATCACACTTTAAATATTAAATTAAAGGGCATAATTCTGATTATTATTTTTTTCCGTCACCTTACCTGATTTTGCACCTGTTACTCCTATCTGCCAACCTCGTTGCTTCCATAGAACGTTCATACTATCATAGACTAACCTGAAACCTGATTCTTGAACCCCGACGACCCTTTGCATGTTCATAAGCTGCAACTCTCCATTTTTAAACTAGAAATTGTTGAGGTCTAAACCTTGAGGAGAGGTTAAAATGGGAAATCCAGTCAGACACGAACATGTGAATACAGATGTTGTGCGTGACAATGCAGAGGTTCTCAATATTTTTATAGCAGCAGGTTGGATGGAGTATTTCGAACGGTTGAATGGTTTTCACACCAAAACTGCATTGCAATTCGCCCTCAGCCTGACTGATACTCATGCTAAGGTCATAGGACTACGCATGGATGTTACAGAAGAAATCATAGCTGAGGTTACTGGTTTTCCCATGGTGGGAAAGAAGTCATTTGGGCGGAAAGTACATAATGCGAATGCAGTGAGGGAATTTCTGTCAATAGGAGAACATATTATTCCAAAGCTCCGTGGGCTGGAACTGACATCCTTACCACCACCCTGGAATCAAGTTGCAGTCTTTGTGAAGAGATACATTTCTTGTGGAGGTAGGTACCAAGTTGTTTCATTCTCTGAACTACCCTTACTGTCTCATTTACGACATGGTATCTTAGTAAATATACCATTCTATCTGTTTAAAGCCCTACAAACCATGGTTGGCTAAGCAAGAACGGCCCAGCACCCAGTTTCCTACCTCGCTAATCATGGTTTAATTAAATTACTGGTCCTAAGAGCCATTGCAAGTCATCATTTAACTTGGGAGCAATTTTTGGTTGAGGACGCACCAATCAGACAACCTATATTAGAAGAGGGAGGTGTTGGTGAGGATAGTGAGGACCGCAGTTCCTAAAACCCACTTGGGGGGGAGGTTGGAGTAATAGAAAGTTAGGCCAATAATGAAGGGGAAGTAAGTAAAGAAGAGGCTGGAGTAGCAGAAAACCCTATAATTGAAGGAAGTATGATGGAAACCCTGGAGAAGGAGGTAGAAAAATTGGAATCTGTAATTGCAGAGTCAAGTACTCAGTTGAAAGAAGCTGAAACCGGAGCAGCTGTTGAAGCTGCAATTGCAGAAGTAGGGATTCAGAAGGAAGGATATCTACCAGAAATAGTAGCAGAAGGAACTGTGGAAGTCTTGGAAGTGGAGTCCTCTTCAGAAATAAGGGGCACCATTATTGAAGAAGAAGAAACCCAGGTGAACACCCATGTGTCAAAGAAACGAAGAATAGAATCAAGGAAGAGGGGTCATACACCCATGGCAGCAAAAAGGAAGAAGAGTCGGACTGTCAAAGCATCAGTAGCAGCAAGTGGTGAGGAACACCCAGTGGGATTGATGAGGAAAAGAAGAACTTGGTCAGCAGCAGCAGCGGAAGCAGCTGTGACAATGGCAGCAGCAGAATTAACAGGGACAGCAGCAGAAGCTGATACAGTGGATGTTGTTGGGAGTAACAGTGGAACACCCCATCAGAGATGACAGGAGCAGTTAAAAGGAATAGGGGGTCACCTGCGTTAGAAGAAGCACATACAGTAGGGGTAGATATAGAGATTCCTATTTTGAACCCCAAATTTCCTACTACTATACAGGAACCCTCTAGGGAAGAACCCCAAATTGAAAACCTCCTGTTTGAAAATGAATTATTAAAGGAGGAAGTGCAGACATTAAGAAAAGAATTGGAAAAGTGGAAGGGAACAGCTGGAAGAAAAGCAGAGAAAAATTTGGATACATTAGCAAACGCTGCAAATTTGCTGGAAAACCCATCTTTTGCATTTGAAAATGAGAAGTATGGGGAGACTGTTTTCCCAGAATGTGGAGATATATTTGCTTCAGTAGGACACACAGTTGTTGTGTTGGGACTTGCATCCCAGAGTCATGTACAAATAAAGGAGGTGGAAGAAGGAATACCAGGGATCGAATTGATAGAGGAGAATGAGCCAAGAATGGAAGAAATCCCTGATTTGAATTTAGGGGATGAAATGGTATAGTCCCAGCCATCATGGTATACTGAGCTCCTTCACGACCAGTCTTACCGGTCATAAAGATCTGATAAAAATCAGAAACAATCTCAGCAATTTAAAGAAACAGAGGAACAGGGGACTATTACACAAGAACCAGTACCCTTGAGAATGTTTAAATCTGCAACTCAGATAGCAACATTTGATGTGGAGAATCAGGAGGGAAACACTGCTACACAAGAACCAATGTTTCCAAAATCATTCTCTACAGTGGCAACACAAATTGAGATGGCTAAGATTGAAATGAAAGACTTGGGTGCTGTCACACAAGAACCAGCAACCCTAAAAATACTAACTGAGACTGTAACACTGACTGAGGAATCTGAGATGGATATGGATATGAAGAATGTTGTTACACAAGAACCAACATCCTTGCACCCTATGGATGATACTGCACCACATGCACAGGCCATTGCAATCCCGATAGAAGATGAAGCTGTCACAATGCTGAGGCAAGACAAGGAAGTCATTCATCTAGATTCTGATGACGAAAAGGAGGTAGAAGACAGAAAGATTCAACGACTAGAGAAGAAAATTCTCTGGTTAAACCTTGAACTGGATAAATGGCTCAAATGGATTGAACCATTCAAAGAAGGTATGATCCTCTCCAGGAGCATAGGAATTTCATTAAGGGACTAAGAGAAAAATGGGCTGAGGAGCTATTCTTCGAGAAACTTCTGTGGGAGAAACTCCAAGAAAAACTGGAAGGTTTGAAGAAGCTTGAGTCCCTACAGTAGAACAAAAACCAAATGTATAATATTTACATAGAATTGATGAGTTACAGAGCTCCATCCCCCTCTTATCCTGTCTTCCTCTATGAGCAGTGTAATGTCCCTTGTTAGGAATTTTATTAAAATTGCAATTTTCCACTTTTTTCCTTGGTTCGACCTTGGACTAGTTTCGATCTCTAGGTCCCAAATTTGCCCCAAATGATCCCAAATATTCTGAGAAGGTATATGAATGATATTAGAACATAAATATGTGTTTCAGGGATGCCTTTGTACCTTTAAAACACTTCTGCAAATACTCTTTCAATTATGGTCAATGTAGGTAACTTTACTAGTGATTTCCCTTTGACTAGTATTGGTCTCTAGGTCTCAAATTGACTCCAAATGCCTTCAAATATTCAAGGAAGGTTTATGAATGATATTAGGAATTGAATATGATTTTCAGGGATAACATATGGCCACCAAAAGACCTCTGCAAACTCTCTTAAGATTCTGGACCAAGTATGCAATTTTACTAGTAATTTGGGGTTCAAATCCCCCTGAGGTAAGTACTGAAAATGGCTTCCCAAATGCCTCCAAACCCACTCAAATTTATGAACAGAGGTATGTAATGTGTTAAGTATGTTATTAAGGTCTCATATGCACCATTAATGGTTTATTACAACTGTTCTCACCCTCTCCCATTCAACTACAAAAATCCCCAATTCGACCCTTGGGGAAATGGCACTATTTCACCTCCCAATACAACTAAACTGAGTAAAAATGCTTCAAATGCTCAAGTACAGTACATGAAACTTGTAGAAGACATCCATGGTAGTATATTGATCACAAATATATCAGAGAATCATCCATTAATTCGAAATCATCATCAATACATTGGTTCACAACAAGGTAGTGGGGAAATGGCATTGTTCTTCCATTAAAAATGAGATTTATACATTTCTACTTGGAATTTCGACCTGAAACTTTCTGGAGATGAAGAACAGAGTATTTAATTCATATTACAAAAGAAATGGGGCATTAGAATCTCCCCCAAAGAGTACAATAGCTCACCAAAAACGCCCTCCCTCAAGGATCAAGAATATGCCATCAAAACTGGAAATGGTTGAAGGAGCGAGCTGCAATAGAAGAAACCATGAGCTTCCCTGTATCTTACACCTGAAAATAAAGACTCCATTAAAGCTCCAAATGAAAGGTCTGAATGGCCTTTCCAATTTCCAACTTGGATGGGAATCTTTCACCCTCGAAATTGGCTAAGGCAAGAAACTAGTCATCCACTAGCTCTCCCTCTTCACAAATGCAATTGCAAATTCTACAAATGATCAAAATCCATTCTCATACTTCATTTCTACATTTTATAACCAACATTATCCTTCTAAGGGTCTAAATCCTCTCAATAGATTCAATATATTTTCATTTAGGAAATATTCCACATTTTCCACTTGTCTCCTAGTTCCAACCTTCCATCTTCTCCCAAATTCGATTTTGAGTCTCTTTGGCTTCTCCAACTCCCAAATTCGCCTTCTTTGAGACTATTTTTGGGGCTGACATGTCATAGTGGTCAGATGTCAAAGGTCAGTTCTGCAATTTGTCATAGTTGTCATAGATTCTCCATCATTGGTGTCATAGGGGCTAGGGAATCTAGCCCAAGTGTCCACAAACTTCCACTTTGACTCTTTATCTTCCATGGAGGTTACCAATCCTTAAAAATTCGACCTAATATGCTCAATGACATGTGTTATGACTTACCAACTCACCCAAGAGTGTTCACATTCCCATTAATTCGAATTTGCAAAAGAGAGATACCATGTATTATGAAAAATCAAGCTAGTGTGGGTCCCACATCCTCCATATGTCTCCAAAACCATTTGTCACTTAGGATTTCTCTTGAATTTCTTTATTCACTCTATTTATTAAATACTTGAACCCTTCTAATGTCTAAACATCATTTATTATCCCCCTTATTCCAAATCCCAAAGCTTCCACCCCAAACCTAGGAAACTAGTAATTTTCCTCCTTGGCAATTATTTGACCCTTAACATCAATTTTACAAACTCTAATGAATATGGCTAATGTGATTAGGCCATTGTGACCCAATTCCAAATTTGGGACATGACAAGCAGACAACCTTATTTAAATTGAAGGCTCTCAAAGATGGAAGATCATTTGAGTTAGCAACAGCTGATCAATTTATGGAGACTTTTCTGAAGAGTGACTTTGATGATTAGCATTTGTTATGTAAGTTATATTTGCATGACAGGGCTTGCTATATTTCCGTTCCATCTGACCCTTTACCTGTTCTTGGGGATGTTCAGCTGAGGGCATTTGCCTCCTTTGTCATTAACGATGTAAGATGGAAGGATTCTTTCCAAACCATCCTCAGGAATGAGGAGAATTCTACTCTCTGGATTAGGGAGGAACCTCAGAATCCACCAACATTCATGGCCATTCATGCTAAATCCCTCACGGTCCCTTCAATTGCTCAATATTTTGAGAGCCTCCGAGATAAACTCCTTACTACATGTTTCCCAATGATTCTTAATATGCAATAGGATTCCCTAGAAGGCAGTGAATACAGATGGCTATACTCATCCTCATCTCTGAAGGAAATGGATCCATATGGCTTCAAAAATTTCAGGCAAGCCTTCACTAGGGTGCCTAGATATGTGCAGTGCATGCAGAGGTGTGGACCTTGGTGGATTGGTTTAATATTTAAGTTCCCCCTCATTTGGTGGCCTATAAGCAATTCTTACAAAACCAATTATGCTCTAACATTAGAAGAAGAAGAGATTTGGTGGGAGCATTGGGTATACTGCTATGGGTTTGTCCCTCGAGGGGAGGCACCAGAATTTGCTTATAACATCACCAATCTCCACAGATTTCACTCAGATTCAGATTCAGACTAAAGGAGGTTGTTGCATGACGACATGAAATTGGATAGTTGGGGGGAGATGTTGGGTCCAGGAAATGCCCCTTTTTGCCTACCTCTATTACACATTTTTGCCCTAATTCCATCCTATTTTCATGAGCTATATCCATGTCTTTCCAGATCAATCTATAACATTGACAGGTATAATTTTTTATTACTTTATTTGTTTTTATGCCTAAGACTGTTAAAGATTATGGATCTTAGTCCTTGGTTTATACTAATTTATGTGATTTTATTTATCCAAGGTCTAAAAGCGCAGGTGTATCAGCCCAGCAGTTCCAGCTGTGACTCTTCAACGTCAGCTCCTCATACTCTAAGGGAAAGCACATCCTCCACACGAGATGTAACAGATTTCCACTGTAACAGGTCTCATTGAAGAAGAGCTTAGCTACAACAGACAGGTGGCATTCCAGCTGTCAAGTCTGTTGATCCAATTGCCATCGGGATAGCAACATCCTTCGGTATTAACAGCACTATTCAACACGCTGTATCAGTTAGCTGTAACTGCGTAGCATGAAGATCATAGATCTTCATTGCTGCGCTATTTTTGTGGATCTGAAACTGTCTTTCTTTTTGTATAAATCCCAGAAGGCTCTCGTAGCCTAGGGTTGGACAATCATTACTGGTATAAGCTGTAACAGAGCATTGAAGCTCATGATCTTCCATTAATAATATGAGAGCAGAATTCGTCACTTCTGAGTTTTAATTAGCTGTGACTCTCGGCGTCTCTGTTAGAAGGCCAGGGCCGGCCTTCTCATAGAGATAGCTGATTTAAGTAGGTAGAATAGTTTAAATTCATTTCTATTGTGTGTTGTGGAAAGTTGCAGACATTGTTGATAGCTGTAAAAGAGAATAATTTAAATTCATTTATGTTGTGTGGTGTGGAATGTTGCAGACATTGCTGATAGCTGTAAAAGAGATTAGCTTCCTTGCTAGTAGTTTACAATTGCATCTTGAATAGTTGTAGCAAAGTGGTGTGACAGTCGACTGTGTAGAACAATTCAATTAAGTGCATGTGTGTTTTAATCAGCTGTAACAGCCAAGCTCGATCCCAAACAATTGGTAGTTATTTATGCTTTCTAGGACTTCTAGTAATCATCAGTAGAGTTCAAGCTTGTATTTCAATTCTGGTTGTTATTGTATCTTTAATTGCATACATAAATTAGACAGATAATGTTTGAGTTATAGTAGTCACTGGATAGATCATTTTGGTAAAGGTTGAATGTTGTAGTTTGATGATCATAAGGATTTAACTTCTTGCAAAAGTAATGTCATTTCATTTCATTATTAGATCATTAACTTTCTGGATTGATTCTGTAAGAAGGATTGTTTCAATTTGGATTGTAGATGTGTGAATTAGATTAGTTGCTTAGGGAATGAGCTGGCTCAGCATCTAGGTAGGATCATTACTTACATTCATTAATCAACTGCTTAATCTGTTTATGCATAGATTGTGCTTATTGCCTTTGAAATAAAAGACCTTCCTGGGTTTGACAATTTATATTGATCATTCTGTGTGTTAGATTTAATTAACTAACATATAGAGTGCCCAACACCAAGCACATAAATGCCCTCGATTCTAGTTAATCCAAGTCAAACATTTGAGATATGGGCAATTGACTTTATTGGACCTTTTCCAGTAATTGGCAGACATACAGGTGCACGTTACATTATCACTGCAGTAGAATACGTCACTAAATGGGAAGAAGCAAAACCGGTCGAAACATGTTCCAGCGAAGTTGTCGCTAAATTCATCTATGAGAATACCATTACACGATTCGGATGTCCATTGACTTTAATCAGTGACCAAGGTACGCACTTTGTCTGTAATACTATTGAAGCACTAACAAAAGAATTTGCAATTGAGCATAAAATAAGTACAGCATATCACCCACAATCAAACGGCGTCATTGAAGCATTCAATAAAACACTCACCAAAGGACTGACGAAAATGTGCAACATGGATAAAGACGATTGGGACGATAAAATTCCTGATGTTCTATGGGCATACAGAATGGAGTATAAGAGAACGACAGGCCAAACACCTTTCACGCTTGTCTATGGGAAAGAAGCAGTCATCCCCTTGCATTTTCGACGACAAGCTCCAAGAATCGCAAAAGTATTACATATTGATGTCGAAGATGCACAAAAAGAGAACTTTATTCAACTGCCGAGGTTCGACAAGACCTGACAGATAGTAATCAAGCACCAAGTGATCCAGAAATAGCAACAAAAAGCATGGCACGATCAAAACATCATGCGGAAAAATCTGTCAAATGGTGACTTAGCTTTGCTATATAATAGTTGTGTTAAGGGAAAACCCAAGAAATTGCACACATAGTGGATGGGCCCTTACATAGTTGAAACTATCAACCCCAATGGCTCAGTCCGACTGAAGACGTTACAAGGTAGTGTGTTCAAAAATCTTGTTAATGGCGCCTGACTTAAGCGCTACAAGGCATAACGCATTCAAAAAAAAAAACCGGTTGTAACCAACCTTGGAGAGATAAGGATTAAAATAAATTCATCCAAAAGCAAGTTATATAAAATACATGATGACTAGGTACTGGACGAGCAATACTAGCGAAAGCAAGGATCGAAGTGAAAAGAGACCGACGCATGACCATCGACATGAGAGGCGTCGACAGGACAAAGTTAGCCAACTGGATGAACATGTTCATCGACATCTCTAGCCTACTTCTGGCCGACATGATAACACAAAATAAACACACCGACGTCCCTCCGACATAGAAGTAGCAAATAAAAGTAGTAAGGATGACCGACCAGTAGGACAACAAAGTCGGAACGCAACCATCGATGCACCAACAACCTGTCATTCCCATTTAATTTCCTCATCAAATCGGTATTTAATGCGGCCATCTACTTCCCATTCCCCCGTGCCAAAATATTCTGCTGTAAATCCGAAACTCAAGGATTCCTGTTACTATTTTGTCGAGAGCTTGAGAACCAGAACTCAGAGCCACCAGAACCTGATCTTGAACCAAAGAACCTTGAGTCGACCATGGAACCCAGGAAAGGTCAGACGACAACTCGGTCCGCCGCATCCAAAGTGAGAGAACTTGAGAAATCCCAGTCTCCTCTGGAAACTTGGTTGTAGTTGATCCGGAACGCTAAGGTTTCGGAGCCACATTGGAGAAGAACCTAGAGCGACATCCTTACTTGGGGAAAGGAATCAAACAGCCACTGGAGGGAGCCAGCTGATAAGCTGCGGACTGCTACAATATTAAATTATATGCATGCACCCCTGCTTGAACATTTCGGCGGATTAAAAGACATCATAGCACAATTTATAGTCAGCAGGTATCACAATGGGAAGTTTTATTTCGATGTCCCTATCGAATAAATGGTGAACTCATTCCCAATATCACAGGATTATCAAACAAAGGAGAGGATGTACCTACACGACAAAGACCAGAACTGGTTAAAGAATTCACAGATCACCTCGTTGGTAAGAACTCCAAATGTCTAGTGGTAAATAACATTAAGTATGCCAACTATAATATAGCCGCTAGAATTGTTTCGACTGCCCTTTCAAGTTCTGGTCGAGGTTCAGATCTCAAAATCGACATGCTAGAGGTAGTTTTGAACATGGCATCGCGAGGCAAAGTGTATAAATGAGATGATTATTTGCATGACGTAATCAAGAATATCTACTTCAAGTGCCAAGAAGAGGGTGCGGGTATTCGATACCCATCTTTAATCATTTGGATTGCCATGACACAAATTCAGTCGGCTGGAAATAAGGACTTCGCAGCAGAAAGAAATATCTTGATGGAAAACTTGTGTTGCTTTACGCGTGGAGGCAATCGGCTGGGACCATCCACAGTTAAGATCTGGTTGGATGTTTGGTTCCAAAATATAAAAACTTAGTCGACAAGATGGAGGGTGCATCAGCTTGTCAGAAGAATTCTGCCCCCGATAGCACATATCCAACTGGCGCTCGACTATACATCGATCTGGCACTTTCAAGGTGTATCTTTTGCAGCAGAACCTCTCAACTACTACCCATCTGTCAATGAAATCTTCACAGAGCTAAGCAGGCAATCGAATACAAAATTGGTAATTCCTGCTAAGGCACGTAAAGTCAACGCACCCATAGTTGAACCCCTGATAGATGCAAAGAAAGAGGAAGAATATGAAAGCCGACTGTATATGAGAAATTTCACTTTCCAAGTTGAACCAGTCACCGAGACAAATCCACTAGAAATCACTCTTACAGCACATCAATATCCCCCCGACACAGCTGAACATTCCGACGAAAGCACTCAATCCAACAATCCTGAGTATGCTCTCACCAAAGAAACTATTCGACGGATATCAGACGAGTTGTCAAAAGGGCAACAGAATAGGGACACTAAAATACAAGGAAAGGGGAAAAGAAAGATTATTATCAAGGAGCCGACTGAGGAGGACGAAGTTGAACTGTATGCCCGTGCTATGAAAATATTATAGGAATCAGTGAAGAATAAAGTATATGTTGAGGAACAATTCAAGAAATTTGTGGAGGCAGAACAACCCTGTAGCCAAAAAACCCTCCAAAAGAAATTCAAGCTAACGGTCGAACCTCATGTCAACCTAACAGAAAGTCCCCCTCCGCCCTCCGACCATTGTGACAGAGGACACATATCTCCCCACACCCCTGGCATCCGCTCCACCTGCACCATTAGCATCACTTCAGATGTCAAATATTGTGCAGTCCCTTCCATTTCCCCTTCAACAAAAGATCCAAGATGACAATGATCTTAATCGGTTCATTTCCAACCTCCCCTCCCTTTTTCCACAATGGCGAGATTTAGTCACTAAAAAACCAATCCTCACCAACACTAGTGTATCGATTGAGTCTTCCCCTCCCGGTACTACCTCAACCGACCTACCATCCCCTCTAGAAACTTTAACACCACAAGTGGTCGACATGCACATCACTCACCTCCAAATAAACCCCGACCCAATTAGTCCTATTTTTTCCCAACAAACTTCATCTTTTATTCCTTTTCCATTTAACCCATCGGTGGACGATCCCCTACCTCCTCGACATCTTCTCTATCCACCAGAGAGTCGGTTAGCACTTGAAGACCTTGATTAAGTCAGAACACTGATCCCTGAAGTCTTGTAACCCTTTGTTAGTCTGGGTCTATCTGGCAGCCCCATTTCTTCCCCTCCTTCCCTAGTCGATGAAAATCCCCCATCGCCACCAGCCGTTCAAGTTGTCAGTGGTATTTCATCCCCTTCCCCTGTCGACGGAGCCATTACAAATTCAATGGCATCACCAATTAAGGAACAAGCACCACAAGTCAAAGAAGATGCAGCATCAGAAACTGAGTTACTCATATCAGAACAAGTCAATGCAGCAGCAGTCGCGGAAGCACTCACAGCAAGCAAAGAAGCCGAACTAGCCAGCCAAGTACAAGAAAAACAAACCCCTGTCGTAATACAAAAATATGCAAAACAACCACCAGAAGTGGTCGCGCCACATAAAGAAATAGTATAGCAGACTGAGGCTACGAACAAGTTACAAAGCCAGAACAAGAAGGAGCGCAAAGAAAAACACCAACAAGAAAAAGAGCAGCAGCAACAACGACAGCAGAAGCACCTACACTACATTCGCCAAGAGAGTCGTCTATATGTGCATCTTGATCAGTTCGGTCCTATTTCTACATATAATCCAGAGGAGGCAACGCAGGTAGAGCTCGACCTTCTTGATGATGCAGTCAATAGAGAACAAAGGCATAGACAACTGGAAGCAAAAGAACGTACCCACAAACTACAGGAGGATCAAGTATTATTTTTGGCTAAGTGTCAAGACTTAGCACACCAAGTCGTCCCTCTCCTAGTGAGTTCTGACACGAACAGTACCCTCGACAAAGTATTCCATCTATTCCAATATGTCATGTTGACACTACAGGATGAACTCAAAAAGGACCGACAAGAACAAGCTACAGAAACATCTTCCCTACTATCAGCACAATATGAAGCGTTCATCTCAGCAAACAACCAGTTAATCAAGTATAATGATCAGGCATCTATAGCCGCCAACGTCCTCCACAATTGGTATACCCACTATGGTAATGTATTTAGAGAAATGCAGGAGACATGTGAGCTACTTAGTGATCTCCATCAGCAATGACTGGTAGCCGACAACACCCTGACTCAAAATATTGAAGACCAAATTATCATGGAAAATAGAAAATGTGATAAATTAGAAAAAAGGGAAGATCAGTGGATGAGTCAAGTTCGACCCAACCTCCTTAAAGTTGAACAACTCTGACTGTATCTTCAAATATTGCTTGCAGTTGCTAATTAAAATATCAACCTGTTTGGTCCTAACTTAATTCATTTACAAAACAATTCGACGCAAGAGAAAATAGAAAATCTGTCGAGCCTCACCACACTTACTATTGACATTCAAAATACGTTGCGTGCATGGAAGAGTTCCAGCACCAATTCTACATTTCGGCCAAACCCATCGTCGAGTTCTGCACCCAGCAGCAAATCGTATCTAGTTCCGGTCATGCATCACAGTAACAGTTATACATATTTTTGTACATTAATTTTTCATCTCCTCGTTTCTTCGGGACGAAGAAACATTTTGAGGTGGGGGAGATGTTGGAGGAGCCTAAGTCAGCCTGTCGACTAGGCTCCCCTCCCGACCTATTGTAATGTATGTTGACAGTTGTGTCAACCAGTTAGGTTGTGTTGGTCGGTTGAACCGACAAGACAGTTACATAACTGAATGTAAAATCATATATATAGGTTGTTGAGTCGATGTACTGGGTCAAGTTAGATATGTTCTGTGTATTGTGCTGCATATTGTTGAGTAATAAAGGCTTGTACTTCAGGGGAGGTAGGAGGGGGAGGGGTGCTCTTAAACCCCGATGGAGAATGAATTATTACTTACTCCTGGAACTTGGGAATCGATTCCAATAATATGGTTGAAGCTCTGGCCCTGTGGCAAGGTCTAAATCAAGCTCTTCGTCAAGGCATCTAGGTCCTAACGGTTGTTGGGGATTCAAGGATGATCATTCACGGCATAAAATCTCTGATTTTTCCCTCTTCTATCCACCTTCGTCAAATACTCCGTAGAATCGGCCTTCTTATCCCTCTTTTCCGAGACATCGAGTTTTACCATGTCTTACGTAAGAACAATGAACATGCTGACAAGGTGGCTAATGAAGCGATACCCCTTGGGAAAGGGGTCCTTACAGTCAATAATGAATACAACTTGGTCTCCATTCCGTAATGCTGCGGGATCGTTAAAAAGTTTGAAGGGATTTCAGAGCATGGATCATTGGCCAGGTGGCTCGTGTTCCTGCTGCCGGATGGAGACCTTCTCCGATTGCTGCGTGGACCTCCCTCATGCGAAGCCAAACATTTACTCCACCATGCATTTGAACTCCCATCAGAGCGCTCGCTTGCCCACCGTCAGGATGGTGTTGCTTCCGTCCTCGTTGATGACGAACTGTACCATACACAGCACTATGGACCAGGAGCAGTCATGCAGAAAGATCCTTCAAAATCCGGAAATTTCACATCCCTCCGCCTTCAAGCGTGTGGAGTTACTTCCCTCTGAGCAAATTGGGTTAAACTCTTTAATCATCAAATCCATTGGGCTTTCTGGACCCGCGTTCTGTTATGAGGACATCCAGGGTAATGATTCTCATGTGGTTTCCTCTTTTGGAAATGAGAGCAGCCATTTATTAAATTGCACGGATTCTGGTAATGTAGACCTTCGAAGGCGGATGAAAGGCTCCTCAACATGCTCCAATTCGATGGCAATTATGCTCCATCTACGCCATGGAAAAGACTTCACAACTATTATTAATACTCCTCATCATCCCGCTTCAATAAGAAAAGTTTATCTTGTGCTGAAGGTGGCCGCTCCAGGGTGGCGTTTGGAGCTCTACGAATCCTTCCTCCTGTATCCTCTTGGAAACAACTGGTGCGCGCTTGGTGATATGGCCGACTCTGGGGACTCGGCAACTTCCTCCCCAGACCCACTACTGGAACTGGAAGCCGAAATCAGGGTTCTGAGACGTCGGGTAAGAAGACAAGGAGAGTTTATGCAGCAAATGGACGAGCACGGTGGGCGCAGGCTCGAAAGAATGGACGAGGAGATAGGCAGCACACGAGCATAATTTGCGGTAGCCCTGGAGGCATTGGAGACTAAGGTCGCAGCTGCCATCGAAAATATGGACCTCAGGCTGCAAAATATGGAATCAGATCTGGCGAGGCTTCGAGTTGCTAGGAAACCTGAACTGGGCAAGAAGCAAGCTGATGCCAACCCTTCCTCAAGGGAAAAACATCGTTGATTACAGTCTAACCTCTGACTTTCTCTGCTTATTTTCTATAGTTAAGTTTTCTAAATTCCTGATTTTGCTAAAACACAGGCATTTGTATTTAAGGTTTGGAAGACTGATAGGATTATTACAGTTTTGGAGTTGTAATCTTGCTGGTGGCTCTGCCACTGTTTTTTAATACAAAAACTAGCTGCTTCTGTCAAAAAAAAAATAAAGGCTTGTACTTCTCTCCATATCTTGTCTACTTGTATCTGTGTCTTGTGCATGCTTGTATAATATATTATGTATCACTGGTAACAATGCAACCCCCTCGACTACAATAGGGAGCACTAATGATTCTCCCTACTTAGTTCAAGGAAATCCCTTATATTGATTAGAAGGTACCCCAAGGTACACTTGTAACTACTGCAGCTCTCAGAGTGAGGTGATCTGAAGTCAATGAGAACTGAAGCAACTGATAAGATGAGGGTCTTACCTCAAGAACCAAGATCATTTTGTAACCAATTGGGTCACTAGAATACATGAAGCAAAATTAGTTGATAAGTGTGGGGCTCATGAATTCCCTTGATCAATGTTAACTAGGTGAGTGTCTAACAACAACATTCTTCAAATGGTGATATAGGGTGTAACAAAGGGGAACCGATTGTAGGTGAAGGTTTTTATCATAGGCACAATATTGGTGGGGTAAGGTGAATGATCACACTGACAATGTTGGGGTTAGATGGACTCAAGTACATTGATCAAGGGCTATCAGGGGATGCTACAAAAGGAATAATGTAATGGGTTTCCCATGGTTTTCAGTGAATCAAGGAACAATTTATACAAAAAAGAATATGGATGTTGTTCCCACGATTTTGAGTGGGTTGGGAACCAAAGAATGATATGGGTGGGATTCCCACAGTTTTGAATGAGATGGGGAATCATTTTGATGATGGTGTAATGGTTTTTGTAAAATTGAGAAGACGGGTGCCCTGTGAATAAATGCCATGCAGAATGTTCCTACAGGAATGACTAAACGGAATTAGTGTCTTCGGAGAGTGGGGCCCCATTATGGTATCTTGTGGGTTGATGATACAAAGAGGAACACAAAAGGTACATTTCTCATGGAGGGATGAGAGTTTACCTATGAATCATACTCATAACATGTTCCGAGGATTCTGAGGGATGAAATGAGAAGAATGCAAGGTGATGACATGTGGTTTCATCTTGACAGATGAGGTGACTTATTAGATTCCACAAAATTGGGATGGTTTGACATCATGGGTGCCAAAGTGTGAATAGGTTGTTATCATGCACACACACATGGGGAAACATACTCTTCTTGGTAATGACAATGATGGCATGCTTTTTCTGAGAATTAATACCTTTGGTTATCAATGGGATTACTAGGTAAATGCAATGTAAACAGAGGGAATACATTGCATCTATGTTAGGTTTGAGATGATATACCTGTGATGGCATCTGTGCACCATTTTTGTATGGTGGAGGGGTTGTTTCTTAATGAGAATCTTGTATATATGATGTAAGTACCCAAGTGTAATAATGATTATGATGAGACTAATGATAATGCAAAAACATACTGACAAGAAACATATCGTACCTAGAGAACAAACCAGGTATTACAGGAAGAATATGTTCAAAGATATCCCAATGGAAAGGCTATTGAGAAGAACCCCTTTTGAATCGATCAGGACATATGCACATTTGGGTAAGAATTGTTTAAATATGTAGGCTCAAGTCCAAATGGATATGAATTTACTAGGTCCAGTTTTTTTGTCTTTTTTTGGTGTTAAAAACGAGGAAAAATCATCTTAATTGAAAGTACGAGGAAAAACATGATGGTCGTACTGTGCTTTGGATCGAAGTTTCATGGCCTCATTTTGTTGTAATGAGTCACAACATTCTTCATCAAGGTGCTCCAAGGTGAACATTTATTGTTCTAATTCCGGGGTGTCCGATAATAATTCGACGATTGATTGGAGTGTAGGGATTTGGAATTCAATAGGTAGAACTGCTTCCACCCCATGAACAAAATAAAAAGGAGTAAATTCGATGGCGATTTTAACTAATGTTCGGTATTCCCATAGGGCATGAAACAACATGTGATGCCAATTAGTTTTGTTCTTGTTAACAGTTCATTGAATCATAGTTTTGATGATTTTATTTACTGCTTCAACTTGTCCATTGGATTGAAGATAGTAAGAGGTAGAGAACTTATGTTTGAATCCTAACAAAGATGACAACTCCTCAAAATTATCATTGCAGAAGTGAGTTTCGTTATCAGAGACCAATTTTTTGGGTACACCAAATCGTGAGATGACGTTAAAGAAGCAAGCTACAATATTTCTAGCGCAGTTAAAGGTAGGCATTTCTTTGGCCCATTTGGTGAAGTAGTCTATGGTGACAATGATGTACATGTATCCCTAAGTTAAGGAATAATGACATTCCATTAAATCGATTCCCCAATTGCAAAATGGACTGGCGGTAATGAATGGGTGGAGTGGGGTGGGTGGATCCCTTGTTTTACAGGAAAATACTTTCTAATTTGCACACCATTTAACTACATGTATGCATTCTTTGAAGAGTGAAGGCCAAACATAACCAACATGAAGGCTTTTTTGGGCAGTGGCTAACCCTAACAAGTGGTTGTTTCATGCGTTTCTATGGCATTCGTTGAGAACTTGTTTGAATTATTCATGAGATAGACATCGACGTAAGATGGTGTCAATCCCACATCAATAGAGAATGTATCCGAGGAGATACTTTGGGGCTTGGCGATGAATGTGGCGAGGATCACCACTGGATAAGTGAGAGGAAATTTTTTATGTTCGAATATAAGTTAGCATATCATTATACCATGGATCATCACTAGTTAAGGAAAAGAGATGTTTGTCGGGGAGTTGGTCATTCACATGTGACCTAGTTGTAATGGTGGGAAGGTATGTGTTGAGGTCGATTAGGGACAAGGATTTCTTGCTTTTAGTAGTAACAAACTCAAGATCAAATTATTGAAGAATAACAATTCACTTAGAAAGATTACCATTGGTGAGTCGTCAACTAAGTATGTATTGCATGGGGTTAGATTCTGCAATCACTATTGTTTTGCGCATCAAGATGTAGTGACACAATTTTTGCATTGAGAGAATTACAACTAGTGCTAGATTTTCATCACGGCTGTAATTGAGAGGTGGTCCTGCCAATGCTTTACTAGTGTAGTAAATAAAATGTTCATTCTTTCCTTCACCATTTTGGACTAGGGCGCCTGCAATGGAGCAAGATGATGCTAAGACGTAAAGGATGAAATCCTTGCCAAAGCCAGATGGGGAGATGAAGGGAGCAGAGGTCAATGCATTTTTTAATGTGTCGAAAGACATGTGGGATTGGTCACCCCATTGAAAGGGTATATCCTTCATGAAAATATGAAGGAATCCATGTGCTTGAGTGGCGTAGTCAGGGACAAATAATCGAAAGAAGTTGAATTTTCCCTAGACGCTCTGTAATTTTCGTCGTGTTCTCAGAGGGGAAAGTTTGAGAATAGATTGAAATTTTAATGGACCAATCAGGTGATCCCTTTTTGAGAGACGATGTACCCTAAAAATCATCCAACAGTGACATAGAACACACACTTGAGGGGGTTTAATTGTATGTTGTACTTGCAACACCTTAGTAAGATGGTTCGTAAATCAACAAGGTGATTGGCTTGCTTCTTGGATTTGGTTGTGAGGTCACCAAAGAAGGCCAATATGATACGAGTTAGATCATTAAAAGCATATGCCATGGCCAGTTGGAATGTAGCACTGACATTATTTAACCCAAAAGGTATGATGCCATAAGAAAATGTACCCCAAGGTGTCGTGAACGTTGTTTTGTAAATATCCTGAGGATAGATGTGTATTTGATTGTAGCTAGAAAAACCATCGATAAAGGATAGGATTTCATGGCCTGCACACAAGCCTGCTATTTGGTCGATGAAAGGTGTGGGGAAGTTGTCTTTGGGACAAGCCTGGTTGAGATCCATAAAGTCTGTAAATACTCATATGGTACCTTGATTTTTGTTAATGGGTACAGGGTATGATACCTGATATGTGTAAGAAATGGGAAAGATGAATCCATCTGGGTAGATTTTTTCAATTCTGGATTTGATGGTCGATGCCTCAGATGGGTGGACAGTTCATTGTTTCTGTCGTACTGGGGATGCATCTAGCCATGGTTCGATATGATGTTCGATGATGGACGGTTCAAGGCTAGTCATTTGTACATATGACCAGGTAAAAACATCTCTGAACACTTTGAATAGAGTTGTGTAATTAGTGACCTCTTATGATGAACAAGATGCTCCTATAGTGATGTTTTCAATTACTCTTGGGATGATAGAAATATTCACTTGGATTGTAGGTGAAATATTAGCCATGTTTACTTGTTTGGAAGAATTTGTGGTTGGAATGAGGTTTTTGAACCAATCAACATGATTAGGGGGAATGAATTCTTTGGATTCGATGGTATATTGTTGAACCATTTCTACATTGATACCCAAGTTATGAGGGGAAAACGATGATCAATGATGAAGGTCATCCCATGGTGGTTCGTGAATGTTCAAGGCCTCTAATATCTCCTCTTCTGAAGAGAAGGAGTATTTAGAGATATTTGAGAGATCTTGATTCATCAGTGGTTAGAGAAGGATATTCCAAGGGGGTCTCACCATGGGTGGTTGATCTTTCATTTGTATAAGGTGAGTGGTGATGGTATTCCATATGGCAGAGGACTATTATTGGATGAAGGTAAAATAGGTGACAATGTTATGTAAAGGATATCAACGTGATTAGTAGGGCTAGGCGGCGGGGTAAGTATCTCCTCTTGAGGCAATGATGGTGTATTTTCCATAGGGGAGGAGGATTGTCTTTTAGATGCATTTGTTCTAAGTGAACTGCATGTTTTGCACAAAAGATGGGGCACTAAATTGAGTAATAGGTTAACATTTTGTGTGATCAACATGGTCGAGTGGCACATGCACTATTGAGTGTATGGGATGGACTTCGTGGTCTAGAGGTGTGGTTAGGTGGGAACATACTCATAGTGGAAGGGATCATATGGGTGTGGTTCCCACATGATGAACACTAACCATGCACTTCCTTAGTTGCCTTTGATGTAGTTACAACATTGATGGAAGCGACTTTTTTGGAAATTGGTTGAGGTATTTCAACCATAGGGTGTGTGAGGCAAATGCTCGCCAATGTCTCCTGAAATAGAAAGAGTTAGAGACAGTGATGTGTATAATGACCAAATTGAGAACAGATTGTGCATGCATGATTGGTGTGCAATGTCTTGGTCTTTGTCTTGGTATTGGGAATGGTCAAAGTGGTTGGTGTGCCCCCTACTGAAGAATTGGTGGCATGTGTTGCACTAACATGGGTGCTAAGAAAATTCTTGAGTTCCAGTAATGTGGGGCACAGGTTTGTTGCATGTCCTAGTTGTACGCACAAAGCATATGGTTGGTTGACTCTGGGGGTAGGGATATTTTATTTTAATGTTCCAGTATTTTATTTCCCAACATATTTTAAATTGGTTTTTTCTCACACCAGAATTCTGTTGTTAGATTATGGTTGGACATGTTTTATGAAATATTCAAACTAGAAAGTATTCCTTTATATTATTTCTAAAATCCCATACACAATGACCAGACAACCTTGATCCTCTTGCTCTTTAGCCTAAGGATAGGATTGACCCTCACTAGCATAAGGGAAAGTAAGACTAAATATAGAAGGGTTGAATCTAAAACATTCTAATTTAGCAAGTCGTTATTGATAATTAGAAGTTAGTCCCCTATAAGTTGAATATATTTTGCACAGTAACTTTGAAGTTTTACGTTCCTTAGGTTGAGAGTTAAAAGTTAAAAGTCATGGATTCCAACATTTATTGTTGATAATTTTTGGCCCACCAATGGAATATGTACATATTCTAAATCATACACATAAATAATCGGATGCAAAATCCCAACCTTGTATATTTTGAAATACTTTTAAGAAACTAAAGGTTATAGAAGTATATCCTTTAACAATGCAATTGTTTGAAAGTTGGGTTATATTGTTCAATGAAGAGGAAGTATGGCAATGGAAGAAGGAGAACTATAGAAAAAAACAATTATATTGAATCCTCCTCATCTTGCAACTTATAGTGAAAGCTCAAGTTCAACTAACAACACAAAGTCTAAAGGCATCTCTACTCCAAGCCCTATTTCAAGTCCAATAGCAAGCACAAACCCTCTAAGAAATGTAATATGCCTCAGTTATATATATCAAAGAACTTCTTTAAATCAATATGATAATTTTGATTTAATTAATAAACAATTTGTTGAACGTATTTTTTTGAAGAAACAACAAAAGAAAAAGTGTAGGTTGATGCTATGAATAAAGAGATGTAAGCAATTAGCAAAAATATTACATGGGAATTAGTTCAACTTCCAAGAGATAAACAACCAATTGGTGTCAAATGGATCTATAATGTAAAATAACATGTAGATTGTTCTATGGATCATTACAAAGCAAGAGTTGTTGCCAAGGGATTAGCACAAAAACCAAGAGTATATTATATTGAAAACTTTGCTCTAATGGAAAGATTTGACACCATTAAGACTGTGTTAGCAATCGTTGCACAAAACAAGTGGATTGCATCACAAATGGATTTAAAATTCACCTTTCTATATGGGTATATAGATAAAGGACCTATGCGGAACAACCAAAGATCTACAAAATCGAAGGAAAATTACAATTAGTTTACAAGTTAAAGATAACCCTATATGAATTGAAGCAGGTTCCCCATGCTTGGTATGCAAGAAATGATAGTTTTTTCTTGAAGAATGGTTTCAACAAAAGTAAATCAAAGTCAACTTTGTATATCAAGTATATTGGAAATGAAGTACTTATCAACATAATCTATATTGACGATCTTATTTACATAAGGAACAATAAAAGTATAATGGAAAATTTTCAAGTGGCGATGAAACAAGAATTTGAAATGACATATTTGGGAATATGTGTTATTCTTTTGGTGTGGAAATGCAACAAAATTTGGGGAGCATATTCATTTATCAAGCCAAGTATACAGTAGATTTAATGGAGAAGTTTGGGATGAAGGCATGCAAGTATGTTGCAACTTCATTACCGATTGGCAAGAAATTAACCAAGGAAGATGCAAGCCCCACGGTGAATGGTACTATGTGCCAAAGCTTGGTTGGGATTATAATGTATAACAAGCCCCAAGGTGAATGCTACTCTATACAGAAGCTTGGTCAAGAGTCTAATTGACCTCACTACAACTAGGCCAAACACTATGTATGTTGTGAGTCTAGAATCTCATTTTCATGTAGGATCTTCATGAATCCCAAATGTGTGTAAGAAAAATAATCTTACATATATGAGTGGTACTTCAAGTTTTGGTATAAATTATTTCTTCTAGTGACAAGCTTAAGCTATTAGTTTACATAGACTTAAATTGGGATAGCTTAATGTATGATCGAAAATCAACTTCAAGTTATGTTTTCTTTATTGGATCCAAAGCTATAACCTGGAGTAGCAAGAAGTAGACCATTCTAGCTTCATCTTCTTCAAAAGTTGAATGCATTGTTGTCACATTAGCAAGTTGTCAAGACATTTAGCTTAAAAAGATCTCGCAAGATATACAACTATTGCAACGAAGAATCATATGTTCCATGCTAAAGAAAATACATTGAAATCTATCATCATTATATCATAGACTTATAGACTTAGTGTAGGAGGGGTCAGTGTAGTTATAATTTTATCTTCACCAAAGTTGTTGCAAAGGAACAATTTGCACACCTACTAAATCAGTTGGGAATGATTCCCTTAATCATCAAAGAGGAGATTGAATAATTTAGTTAAGGTGATGACAAAGCCATAGTAAAATTAAGAAAGTTATAGTTTCCACGTTAATTTATTTAAATAATATATCAACTACTTAAGGTTAGTGTGTTCTTTTTTAGTTTTTGTTTTATATCGTATGTGTGATGTGATTAGTGCAGAACCCTTCAATTTTGGAAAGGATTAGTGAAGAACCCTTCGATTTTGGAAAATAATATACAAAGCTACTGGAGCTGCATACTAGATCAATATCTATCCACATGGCATGCTTTTTTAATATTTTAATATATCTATGATTTTCTTTTCAATAATTTTGTAGTATTGTTCATTCCATAATATGGTTCATATTTTTTTTTAATTTATTACAAGTGTTTATATTTTAGAATTTGGGGTGGATTAGCACCTATGTTTTTCCTAGATTGCATGAGGATGAGGCAAGTGTACTGTCCATATTGGTTTGGTTTGATGGCAATCGTTCGTATTTTGAAATAAACAATTATATATATATAAAAAAAAAATCTAAAAAACAACTAGTAATTGATGCATGGATAATTGGTAATTGTCTAGCTAACTCTTAGTCAATGCATAAATAATGTGTAGTTCATGGTTGACCTGTGTTTAACTAGAAACATGTAGGTGATAACAGGTAGCTAAGGCATAGACAAATAACTTATATGTGCCACTTAACTTTTGGTCTATCTATGTTTACTAACCACAAGTTAAGTAATTGTGCTAGTTTAATGATTAATGAGAACATACTATGTTTAATCCTTTACTTGTTTACTAGACCTTTTAGCAATGAAAATAATTTGGAAAGCTTAATATACATCAAATATTATAACATTTGACTTATGATGTAAAAATAATCATTACATTTAATTTTTACATTCACTTTTATGATTTTACTTGAGAAACAATAATATATTTAAATCTTCAAAATGAAATTATATTGTAATTATTTTAATGTTACTTGAGAAACAATAATATATTTAAATTTTCAAAATGAAATTATATAAGTTTGACAAGATAACATATTAACTTAATTAAAGTTGTATTTTGAAAAATACATATCAATTTAAATATAATTTATTAATTTCTATGTGTAAATATGTATTTAGTAATTAAGTTAATTAATGGATAAATTCAACTTTTTTTTCTATTATAAAATATTTATGTGAAATTATAATTACAATAAAATATTTATGTGAAATTATAATTACATGTGATTAATAATAACTTTGATATTAAAATTTAGTTTTGAAAATTTTGGTTTATATTAAGATTCTCAATCATCAAACTTTTAAGAAAATAAATAAATAAATAAATTGAATTATTTTTTTCATTCGACATGTCATGAGCCATTCGAACATGTCATGAGCCATTCACCCATGGAAAAAAATTGAATTTATCTATTTACGAGTATAGATCTATTTTAAACCTGTATTTATCAAGCACCCAAAGGGATCCAATTTATCGAGGTGTATTTCTTTTTTTAAATTTAAACTCAAAAAATTTGATATCTCTTGATTGATAGATCTGGATTTAAGTTTTAAGTTTTTATTTTATAAACGAACATTGATTTTCTCCCTCACCCGTTACAACATCTCCCCCATACTCGACTGTAGAGTACCTCGTTTCACTCGGTGCAATGAATTTAGATAACAATAATGATTATTAATAATGAAATAGAAAAAAAAAAAAACCAAAAATTATGAGATGTGACAGAAAAGAGAGCAATCTACCTTAAGCAAAAATCCTCAAAGGTGAAAGGCCTACAACCGCCTCAAAGGTGAAAGGGCTACAACCGCCTAAAGGAAACGGTTCATACAGAATTTATAAACGAGCTCTTCAGTCTTGAGCACACAAGATTTTCGTAGTTTTTCGAAGAGATGGAAATTTCAAGGCTCGAGCAAGGAGAGTGGTATAGCAATGCGACCTGGATCTTTCATGGATTTTCATAGCATCCCAGCGGATTTGTAGAGGTAAACTTCCCTTGATCTCCATCCATCGATGATTTAGCTTTGTTCATGTGTTTCTGCAATTCATTTACTCAAATTCCAGCTTGTATGGTTCTCCCAAATTTTTTCCACAGGTTTAAAATCCAAATTTACAATTAATTATAGATGTTTGAAATATTGTATCACGCATGAGATATAATTTATTGTTCTCCCTTTGAACCTCTGCTTCTAGCAGTGAATCCCTTTGTTGTTCAAGCGGATTTTGCATTGGGGGAGTTTCCCATTATCAATTTATTGTTGTATCAGATTTTTTCGGCAATTAAGTTACTCAAATTTTTGTTTGAATTTATCTCAATATATTTCTCTACTTGCTGTAATCAGCATGCTTTTTCCCATCTGTAAATAATTGTTTTAGTCGATAAAATATTTGTTCAAGAAAATCAGATTTACCTGGTAAAGTTCTTGTTTCAAGAAAATCAGATTTACCTGGTAAAGTTCTTGTTTCATGCACCCTTTTGCCAACGACTCGTAGAAATAGTGATTGGCTACAGGTTACAATTGGAAGCATTTATGACTTCAATTACATCCATATAATGCATTAGCAGGCTGAGATTTTCCCACTCCCCTTTCAATCGATTTCGAAAATTGGGCAATCTTTTATTCTTGTTGCTAATGTGAAAGGGAACACTGAAGGAAATTGGGGCAGGTGCTTTTTTTATGGTCTATGAATAACAAAGGAGCGGGTTACCAGGGTTATGTTTCATATTCAGTCGAACATGAGCGTTTAGAGACTTTGTTGAGGACATGTCACAAGGGTTTTGCCAGCTGGTATGTCAATGTGAGCTGCGAAACGCTGGACAAAAGGCACAATGCCATAAATGGCCTGGAAAATCGTGCTGCACCGGCGCTGAGATCGCCTGCAGCGCTCTTTACTGCAGTTTTCTTTATTCCTTCGGAAAGGATGACCGACCAGTGACCACTGCTGAGAGACATCCTGAATCTCGATGGATGGATTTATCCATGACATCAACAACACATCAACAAGCCTGCGTACACAGGGTGGTCAATATGCACCCTACGGGGATGTGGACCCTTGGATCTGATCCAATGGTGGATCCCTGCAGCAGCAATAAATGCATTGATGCATTCCATGATATTAATAATCCTGTGTACACAGAGTTGTCAATATGCACCATAGTAGTATAATTCGGCCATATTGGTACTTTATGTACGGAAATTTAATAACTAGTTGTGTTTCTCACACTTCTTCCATATCCAGATTGTTGAGATTTTATATTTTTATTTTATAAATACATATTATATAAATGTCTATGTTTATTTATGGTATATTTGTGAATATTTGATTAAAAGAATTATATATAAGCAAGGTTGTGTCTCTCACACTTCCATATCCAGGTTGTTGAGATTTTATATTTTTATTTTATAAATACATATTATATAAATGTCTATGTTTATTTATGGTATATTTGTGAATATTTGATTAAAAGAATTATATATAAGCAAGGGTTGCGTCTCTCACACTTGCATATCCAGGTTGTTGAGATTTTATATTTTTATTTTATAAATATATATTATATGAATTATGCTACTATGATATGCACCTTACTGCTGTGGACCGTTGGGTCTGATCCAGTGGTGGATCCCTGCAGCAGCAATAAATGCACTGCTGCAGAATGCATATTTAACACATACACAGGGATGGATGAGCAGGTATTCCCAGAGACGGATGAGCAGGTGTTCCCTTGATCTATCCCAAGGTGGAAGGCAGAGTTTCAATCTAGTCTGAATTTACAGACTGAAAGAGAGGCCTCCATGCTTTTTGCTTTACTGAGCATGCAGAGATTGTGCCATATCAAAATCGAAAATGAACATCTCTGGAAATTGCAATTTCTCTAATTATTGCAATTTCAGCAATCACACTGATCTGTCTGATCTGTCAGACTAAATGTAGTATTTTAAAACTACCCAAATGGTCAAAATCGTGATTTGAGCAATAGAAACTACAATTTCAGCCAGTTTTACTCTGCCGGATTCCGGCAGATATTGGGCATTTGGTTTGCCCGTATACTGCTCCGCAATGTAAAGCCCTAGGACACCGATACCGAGTAGAATAATCCAAAATGGCCTGGGTTTACCTATCTTTTTTCATGTGAAATTTTAAGGTACTAAATCTGCCAGAAAATCGAGTGGCAGACAGTCATGAATTAAAATGCTAGAAACATTGTTTTTCCAATACCCAATTTTTTTGATTCCATGTTTCCAAATCTTTTGAGGGTTTTGGTATCGATTCAGAACTTTGAAAATTCCATTAACAACTTGCAACTATGTCAGATTTAGATTATTTACTTCCGAGACGAGGCTGAAATTTTCAGTGTCATTTTGGATAAAGCATAAGCACTCCCCACAGGTACTGCTTAAGAAACTGCCTCTTTTGAATTTATTCAAACACTAATGGTATTTGTGGGTATTCTGACTTTGAAGTGGTTTTACGTAGATCCATCAGTTAAGAATTGGAGAGGAGGACGTGCAGAGCCAAAGGCTCGCACACACACAGGAATGGTGTAAACCAATTCAATTAACAAATGATAAATGATTACAATATATAGGTAACAATACTAACTCTCAGATCCATGATATGTGGATCTCAAACTTATCCAAACCAAACATAGACAATACAACTCAACACAATCCCTAGCATTTCTACATTATCTCTAACATCCTCCCTTAATGTAGAAATGGATCAAAATAAAATATGCCTGTAGTTCCAGGCTTACAATCAACAAAGCAATTTAACATTTTAATCATCTATGTTTGCTAAGACCTCGAACTCTACAGTCCTCCACTTCATCTTCACTTTTCTTGCGGTGAGATAATATTTGTTTTTCTTTTTGCGTTTCCTGATTGAGAATTTGAAGTCTTCAATGTTCATTATGAAATTTGATTGAGCATATGCTGTCCTGAATCTTCCTTGTGCTTCTGCAAATTCTGCGAACTTTTCACTAATAATTGTCCTCCATGCTGGGTTACAATCAGCTATGTGCAGTGTAGTGGAAATCTGCAACAAACTCTCTTCACTATCTGCAAACCTGATAAATTCTGCATCACAAACACAGTCAACATTCTTTGGCTTTTCAAGCCAGTCTTCAAGAAACTTTAGTTCTGCATCAAAGTCAATTTGATTTGCTTCATCAAATGTCATAGTGGAGACCGATGGAACTAAATCGATGAGCATCTCATCAAATACATTTATGTTCTCCATATCTTCAATAATCTGCTTTTGCTCCAGCGGAATCTCCTCATCTCCTTCTTCATCTGCAAATGAATCTTGCAGTTTCCTTTCTGCACTTTCCTCATCCATATCAATAGCTACAGGGTTATCATGCAAAGGTGGATCTGATTCCAGCGAGATCTCTTTGTCTCCTTCATCATTTACAGGAACTTGGCTGAAGTAATCATATTCCTCTTCGTCTTCAAAGATGCTTTCAAAAGCAAGTCTCATGAGAAAGTCCATGTTCAATTTCAATTTTAAGCTTTGCTCGGCAGTAACACACCCTGATGGCCAACACTCACACGATAGTACCTCGCCCTAGCAGAGTTGCGGCTCGCGGTATTGCAGGGGTACGGCGCCTCTTCCGCCAGCTCGCAGCTCAACCTCCTGCACTCTCAGCGATTTCTCCTTTGGCGGTTCCTCCAAGCGTCCTTCTTCAACGCGGCGAATGACAGCACATCCCACTCCAACCGCGGATCCCTTGTCAGCTGTAGCAGTGATTTCTTTCACCTGGCTGCGAGCAGCGTTCTCCACGCAGTTTGCAGCAGAGATCTTCACAATGGTGGCTCTAGCGGAATTCAGCTCCAACTCCTAGCGTTCCTCCAGCACTGGTCTTCTCATACTCTTCCACACTTCACTTCACGTGGCAGGGTTCTATGGGCGTTCTCCCAAGTTCTCGCGGCAGCCTCCAATCACAGCGATATCCCACAACGGTTTCTTTCTGCTCCTTCCAGACCGGATCTTCCACTGTTCTTTGCTGAGGTCCTTCACATACACTCGCGGGCAACAGCTCCTTACGTTGTCTCAGTCAGCCAATTCCTTTCAGAGTTTGCGATTCAAAAAAAAAAATGAAGTCAGTCAACGATTTGGGCAATGCGATTTCAATTGGGCAGTAACTTGGCTGGGCAGTAATTCTTCCTCCACGCAGACAGGCCGCAATGGCTCTCACGGCCTCCTCCTCACAATAGCAGGTCTCCACTTCCAGCAATATTTCTACACGTGGGCCTCTTCAAGATCGTGGAACCTTCTTCAACGTGGGGAACTTCACAATGGCACTCACGGCCTCCTTTCTCACGGCTACACAGCTGGGCAGCGCTCGATGACTGGGCTTCTCTCGGAGGCTTCAACTCACACACAGCAATTCACTTCGGAGGCTTCAACGCACAAGTTCACGGTTCACGGCTGTCACAAAAAAAAATTACTTCTGCTATCTCGGACTCACACACAGGCGGCTCGGTCCAGGTGGCTTCCTCCACGCACAGCAGCTTCCTCAATCCCGGTGGCTTCCTCCACGCACAGGCAGCTATCCCTCTTTCAGTATTCAGCTCCAACGGGCTGATCTCCACTGGAGCGGCTCCTTTTCACACGCTCTCACAGCCCAGCTCGCACGGCTTATTACAATAGCTGCAAAAAAAAAAAAATTCTGCACAGCCTCTCAGGCTCTCACAACGATCAGCACACAGGAATCAATCCTCACATGTAGCCTCTTCTTGCTTGGGGCACTCAACCAAATATTACCTCAACTCTGATACCAAGTTAAGAATTGGAGAGGAGGACGTGCAGAGCCAAAGGCTCGCACACACACAGGAATGGTGTAAACCAATTCAATTAACAAATGATAAATGATTACAATATATAGGTAACAATACTAACTCTCAGATCCATGATATGTGGATCTCAAACTTATCCAAACCAAACATAGACAATACAACTCAACACAATCCCTAGCATTTCTACATTATCTCTAACACCATCATCCAATTAATAACGTTGGCGGGAAAGAACCAAAAAAACCAAAAACATAATGGAGTTTGTTGAAAGAATTGTCAGCCACGCCAAGGCCGGTCGTTTCTACTCATATTGCTTTGAAGAAGTTATCACATGGGTAAGTTATCATTTGTATGTTATGCTCATATCCTGGCATAGAAAAAGTGATTCGGATATATCTCACAACCAAAGATACTACTGTAGGGGAAACTCGTATGTTAATGAAACTTTCATGGAATGGCTTTGACTTATTGGTTGTACGCAATTTAGTTATGGTTCAATTGATTGTTGATTGTTAAGGAAGAGAGATTAAGTTGTAATCTCTACTTCATTGATATCTTATCATGTTTAGGAATACATGGCAATTCACTCTTTGGATGGTTGGCTCTTCTTCACAAACATCATGAATCTTTTAAGCTAAATCTTTATAAATCAAAAAGGGTCAAAAAAGGTTAATCTTTTAAGTTAATTTTTTATGAATATGTTGAGTTAAATTAAGCATTAATCATATATTTAACATACAATGAATTTTTTTGGTTATGAGATTGTTTGATTTTGACTCATTCAAAAATATTCACTATAGCTATATGATCAATTTTTTATGGTTTGAGTTGTTGGCATAAAGTGGTGGATTAAGAGACACTCAGCCTGAAAGCTTTCTTCACACGCTTTCTTCACACATTTCAAGGATTCCAAAGAAGCACAATGATTCATGAAGTCATCACTTAGGTTCCTTGACATATTGATTCAAGGTGTGTATGATTTGTTTTGGGTATACCATGTCGCAAGGATCACTCATGTTGAGCTTGTCTTGTTTTGTTAGCAACCATGTGATTCATGAAGTCATCACGTAGGTTCCTTGACATATTGATTCAAGGTGTGTATGATTTGTTTTGGGTATGCCATGTCGCATGGATCACTCATGTTGAGCTTGTCTTGTTTTGTTAGCAACCATGTTACCCACATAATGTCGTGCTCATACTCCTCTCAATACATTTTTTGGCCTCCACGAGTGGGTTCATGTTCATCTTAGTCTAGACAACCCTTCATTTCACCTTGCATCAACAAGCTTGGACCATTCACACTACTAAATGCCTCCTCTCATGTCTTATCCTCCAAAATCCTATTACGACACTTGTTTTGGATGTAGACTATTGTGTTGCATGCTTTTGCCCATATAAACATCGGCAAATCCCAGTCTTGTATCATGGTTTTAGTAGCCCCTATGGTGGATCAATTCTTTTGCTCCGCAACCTTGTTTTGTTGTGGACTGTATGGAACAATGAACTCCCTCTTGATTCTCGTGTCCTTGTAAAAATCCTCAAACTCATTTGAGGTATCCTCACCCCCATTGTCCGATTTCAAAACTACAATCTTCTTCCTTATCTAGTTCTCCACTAGAGCTTTGAACTCCTAAAAACCTACTAAAGACCACATCCTTCGTCTTTAGGAAATAGATCCAAGCTTTTTGAGAGAAGTCATCAATGAAGGAAATAGATCCAAGCTTTTTGAGAGAAGTCATCAATGAAGGAAACATAGTCTGTCATTCTTGTGATTGATGCTACTAACTCTGATCCACATACATTTGAATGCATTAGGTAGCACTACTATGATGCATGTGCCCTATCCTCTAATGCCATAACTCACACAAGTTATATGTGTTATGAGCTAGGGCTCAAACAAGTTCACCATGTAACTTGTATAAATTGTCTTCCATAACCCCAATCACTTGAGTTGATCCTAGGCTAGACTCCTTTGTTATTATAAGGAATTGTTAGTTCTTGAAATTCACTGCAAAGCCCCTATCTTCCATAATCGAAACTAAAAGCAAATTCTTCTTGACCTAGAACAAGCAACACAACATCATAATCTAAAGAGTTACTTGACTAGAGTTGGAATGGAACAAACAACACATTATCATAGTCTGTGAAGACAATTTGAAATGTAATAGAATGTGAAGACAATTTGTGTCAGAGATGTTACAAAACAATGGTAGATGGAGCAAGAAGGTGAAAGGCCAATAAGCCAAGAAGCGGTTATAGTGAAATTAAGAAAAGGGCAGCCCCAAAAGTGAAGGAGGTTGCCATGGTCGATGGCCTAGCAATGCAATGATATTTGTACTATTGAAAGAATAAAAAAAGTTGAGTGCCTCATTTGTAGTTTATTTCTCCAAAAGGTGAATAAAAAGAGACCATGAGTGCATTGAAAGTGGTTTAATGCTTCGAGATTTCCATGTAAAATCCTCTATGTAATATGTATTGATGAGTTTGTGTGATGATGATATTGAGCAATTTGTATTGTGTATATGTTGTTTATGTGTTAAACATTGTGACTCACTGTCAATTTTGACATGGTTATGATAATGTAGGAGGGGTTGATCCCTTTGCACCAAGTGGTGTTAGAACTAGCAACTATTTTGGGATAAAAGAAAAGCCAAACAATCAAAGGGCAACTTACCAAAGTGAAAACAAAGAGAAAGGAAGAAAAAAACACCAAAGAAGAATAAAGAGTTGTAGGAACGAAAGTATTGAGTGTAAGATATTAATTGTTGAAAGGAGGAAGAATGTTATGAGAATGAAGATGAAGATGATAGGTTGCTAACAAAAGATGGTGTTTTAAAATATACTAGTGAAGATGAAGAAATCTGCAAGGGAATGTGTTGTAGACAGCACGAAGAGATGTTGCTTAAGTGAAAAGCACTATTGTTAAAGAAGGTATGTGGTGATGCAAACAAATACACACGGAAACAAAGAAATGGTGTGCAATGCATTGCAACAATAGAAGAGTGATGAGATTAAATCCTTGATTTCCATATCATTGTGTTGTATTGATTATATAAGAGTATATTGATGAAGATTGCAGAGTTGATGAAAATAGAAATACTAAAAGAATTGTTGAAGTTGTTCATGAAGAAAAGGATTTACCTCATAAGCATGAAAGGTTACTTTTTTGTAACATAGGGAGTTTGACGCCATGGGCGCATTTCCAATGAACACACCCCTCAGAGAAGAGAGATTTTGGGAGAAATACATATTATGAAGACACGTGGCAATGAGCAATGATGTGGTGGATGGCAAGTGGACATGATGGACACATGGTAGGGAGCAATGACATGGTGAATGGAAGTGGACATTATGTACACATGGCTAGTGGTGATTGGATGATTGAAGGGGTTCAAGGACAAACATCTTTATTTATAGACCAAGTCCTTTTTATAGTAGACGTAAGTACTTTTTAATTCTATATGTGAAAGAACCTATGCGGGATGTGGATCAGGGTTGATGTTCTACATCCGCAACCTTTGAATGTCTTATAGCACATGGCACTAAAGTTTTGTGTATTAAGATTAATGTGGCGGGCGAGAGAGGATGCATATGAGACACCAAGGTAGGAGAAATAAACAAGGTAGGAGATAGGATTAAATGCCAAAGGTTTGATGATGTTGACAATTTAGATAAATCCACGAAACAATTTAAATAATAAGGATCTGTTCCAATCTAGAATATGATAGAAGTTGAAGATGTGCAGTGCTAAAACAATAGAAAACATTGTGAATGGGCAAAAAGGTCAAAGACCAATCGACCAAGAAGCAGTTGCAATGAGATTATGAAGATAAAACACAATGAGAGAGAGATGAAGCGTTGACCCCAAAGTTGAAGGATATGAAAGAGAGATGCTACCATGGTGTGCAACCGAGCAATCCAATAATATTTGTAATATAAGAGAGAAAAAAGATGAGTGCCTCATTTTTAGTTAATTTTTGCAAAAACTGAATAGACGGTAGTTGAATGCATTGAAGGTTGGTTTCCCTTTCAAGGTTTCCACATAAAATCATCAATGTCACGTGTTTTGTTGTGTATGTGTGATGATGATATTCTTGGTGGTGTTATTGAGTAAGTTGTATTTTGTTTATAATGTTTGTGTGGTATGATATTCTTGGTGGTGTTATTGAGTAATTTGTATTTCGTTTATATTGTTTATGTGTGGTTAAAGGTTGTTTCTCATTGTGAAATCCATTGAGCGACTCTGATAACGGAAGGTTGGTCCTCTCGATGCCATCTTCCAACCCCTCAAGCAATGCAAAACTTAATGATGGTTGTCTTCAAGTGGTAAAACAAAATTCTGAGGCTAACAAGTTTGTTGAATTGTTAGTCCTATCCTTCATTTAGTTTTGAACGCCTTGTTAGTCCTACCAAGTCCTTTTTCCCAGTCTCTTATACTTGGGGAGGCTTGGATATCGTTGGCTTATTAGCAAGCCCATTCTAGACATGTTTGACTTAGCTATGATTGCTTAAATCTAAGCGAATGACTTGACTCTATAGACTTAGTAGTGTTAGGAAATCCGCCCTACCAAGTCTTTTTCTTTGGTCTCTTATACTTGGAGAGTTGACAAGAAGCCATCGCTTGATCAATCTTATTATTGCTCATACCAAGTACCCTTTTGTAATCATCCTCGGTCTCTCTTTTGATTTTGTTAGGCCTAATCATCCCCTGGATGATGAGCCAACCCCTCGTCATTATTAATTAAACCAGCAGATCACTGATTGTTCATCATTTTGGTGCTACCCTCGCTTTTGTTCGAACTCCGCATGGAATGATGGTACATCCTCGGCAACACTTCAACATTCCCTCCATCGGAAGTAAATGCAGTATTGCCTTCATATCTGCAGGTAGGCACATAGCTTGAAACCTTCGGATCGTTTATTCTCACAACTCACAAGGAGCGACCACGACAGAATCACTGGAGCATATTTAGGAATGGTTCTGAAATGTTATGGCTCGATAGGGCCAAGGTGACCAAGTCCCACATAGATGTAGCAGAGTTCAAATAAGAAAGTCTACTCCTTCCTGTGCAATCTAGGAAAATTCACTTTCATTAGAGGATGAACAAATTTTCCCAGTTGGAATTGAATAGAGAGTAATTGCCCTCCTGGAAGCACAAAAGATAGGAAGACGACTTCCAAAGGAAAGTTTTCACTTGTCTGGAAGTCTTGTCTTAGTGGATGACATGTGCAGTCATCCTCTGATCTTCATCTTCCTTTTGCATATGCATGAAAGAATTTTGTGTTCTCATCACCAGCTGTTAGCCATAGCGCCCCACTTTTCAGACGCCATGTTTCCTCTTTTTCCAATAACAGCATATTCCTCCTACCTTCCAGTGATACCAAGTGTGCTTTTTCATCCACTGATCCCAGGCCCCCGGAGCCAGAATCATATATGGACTGCAACTCCAGTTCAATCGACTTCAAATCTCTATCATCTCTACTATTCTTTTCATAAGCCCAAACCTTCACTGGCCCTTTAATTCTAACACCATTTGGAGCCTGGAGGACTCAATGGAGGATACCCAAACTTCTTTTGATAGTATGGCTGGGGTTGGGGTAAATCACTTCCAAACACTTTTTAAATCCCCTGCACAGGCTAACATTATGGAAATAGTCAGAATGGCACAACTTTTTCCTCGGTTTGTGGAAGAGGAAGACAATCACTCCTTGATGGCAAATGTCACAGAAGATGAGCTGAAGGAAGTTTTACAGAGTTTTCAAAAAGACAAAAGTCCGGGACCAGATGGATGGACCGTGGAATTCCTCTTGGCACTTTTTGAGCTTATTGGGAAGTATTTTTTGCAGATGGTTGAAGACACAAGAATCTCTGGGCGGATTCCAGCTGCCCTAAACTCCACCTTTATTGCTCTAATACCTAACACTGACAATTCTTCCTCTTTAAGTGATTTCAGACCCATCTCTTTGTGCAACTGTGTATATAAGGTGGTGTCGAAAATTATTGCCAGGCGGCTTAAAATTATCCTGTCTAAACATATCTCTGCGGAACAATTTGGTTTCCTGGAAGGGCAACAAATCCATGAGGCTATTGGAGTAGCACAAGAGGGCATCCATAGTATGAAATCAAGGAAAATCAAAGGAGCTATAATCAAGATTGATCTGTCAAAAGCATACGACAAGGTGAGTTGGTTGTATATTCATTTACTCCTTACACATCTGGGTTTTGCTGTGGATTTTATCAGGTGGATTATGAGCTGTATCTCTACGGCATCATTTGCGGTTCTCATCAATGGTGCAGCCTCTCCTTTCTTTCGGTCGGAAAGAGGTCTGCGTCAGGGATGCCCATTATCACCTTTACTTTTCCTGTTGGTTGCTGAAGGGTTAAGTAAAGCACTGAAGAAACCCTGTAGGGATGGCACCCTCCAGGGTATTCAAGTGGCTCCAGAGTTATTTATATCAAATCTACTATTCGTGGATGATATCCTCATTTTCTACTCTAGATCGGTTGGGGACATGGAAACACTCCAGGACATCTTCCAACTTTTCTCTCTAGATCGGTTGGGGACATGGAATCCACTTTATCGACTCACTTGCTTAGGGACATTGAGATCATGGTTATACGAAGGATCTTTCCTTATACACTATTACACCTTGAAGATGGTTTATGCTACCTTGGGTTTCACTTAAAACCAAATGCATATACAAAACAGGATTGGAACTGGCTTATTGAAAAAATTCACAAGAGGTTGAAGGTATGGAGCCACAGGTGGCTTTCGAGAGCAGGAAGACTGGTCCTGGTGAAATCTGTTTTATAGGCCATCCCGGTGTATTGGATGTCCCTCTCTTGGATCCCCAAAGGGACGTTGGAAAAAGCTCGGAAATTATGCTTTCGTTTTCTTTGGAGCGGTAAAGGAGATTTTGTTTCCCCATGGGTCCGATGGCAGAGAATTGCTATCCCTAAAGCCTTAGGGGGATGGGGTCTGAAAAACATCCATCTGTTCTCAAAATCCCTGGCAGCAAAAGGGGTTTGGAGACTGCTAAAATCTGATAGTCTTTGGACAAGAGTTGTCATCCAGAAATATATTGCCCCTGTATCGGTTATGGACTGGGTTCGGACTACGATTAAGTCACATAGTGGTTGTTCTGTTATCTGGAAAGCTGTAACCAACTCGTTCTCTGTGGCTGGAGACCTTCTAGCTTGGAATATTGGGAATGGACAGGCTCTTCGAGTCGGGGAAGATCCCTGGTTTGGGAGTGCAGGTAGACACATTTTATCAGGTGAACTGATTACATCTCTATGGGATATAGGTATAACTTACTTATCCCAGCTTGCGCTACATGATAGGATCCACCCATGGAATCAGTCGTGGATAGATGCAGACACATTGGCACTATCTGTGGACGAACAAGTGGAATTGAGAACTTATTACAGAGCACTCAATCATTCACATATTCACATTCGCAACATGGAAGACTGTTTGGTCTAGGAAGGGGCTCCAAATGGGGTGTATTCACCAAAGAATGGATACATCAGCTTGAATCACTTCATAAATCCACGTGATTTGGTGTGGTGGTGGAAACCAATCTGGAAGATAAACTGCTCTTTGAAACATCGTATCTTCATGTGGAATGTTCTCGAAAATTCCATCCCTACTTGGGATTTTTTACAGAGAAAGAACAAGGTTGGGCCGGGGTGGTACATTTTGTGCAAAGCAAATGAGGAAACTTGTCTTCACTTATTTCTCCAATGCCCATACACGGTGCAGGTATGGGCGGAATGCTCCAGAATTTCAAATATTCTGTTTAATTGGGAAGGGGATACGTTGCTGTTGACATGGTCACAGTGGTATATGGACCCAATTGGCATCTCCCACAGAAACCTTCCATTATTGGTGGCATGGGGGATTTTTTACAGAGAAAGAACAGGGCTGGGCCGGGGTGGTGCATTTTGTGCAAAGCAAATGAGGAAACTTGTCTTCACTTATTTCTCCAATGCCCATACGCGGTGCAGGTATGGGCGGAATGCTCCAGAATTTCAAATATTCTGTTTAATTGGGAAGGGGATACGTTGTTGTCGGCATGGTCACAGTGGTATATGGACCCAATTGCCATCTCCCACAGAAACCTTCCATTATTGGTGGCATGGGGCATTTGGTTGGCACGAAATGGCATGATCTTCAAAGAAAAAACCTGTACACCGGTGGTCACAGCTGTACAGATTTGTGGCTTCATAAAGGCCTACCCTCATCATATAAAAGTCGCGAAACAAAGAGATGTTCTCGCTCTTGACATCGACCACTCTTTGCCTTGGGGCTTCTACAATGGCTCTGCTCTGGAGAACGACTGTGGGGGCGGGGTTGTTCTACATCTATCTTTAACCCACTCATATCATCTTTTCTGGGGGTTGGGGAAGGGTGGGAACAATTTTGCTGAACTCATGAACCTAAAGCTTCTTCTCATTTTCACTAGGGAGACTGGTTGTCAACAGCTAAATGTGTATGGAGATTCAATGAATGTTACAAACTGGACACTTGGCACCCAACAATGCAGGGACCTTAGACTCGCAAACATTCTTCAGGGCATCCTGGAACTAAAACTTTCATTTTTACATTTTTCTTGCAGACATATTTTCTGGGAGAACAACAAGGAGGCGGACAAGGCTTCTAAGATTGGCAGGGACTTGGCAATGGGGATGTGGAAAGTAAATGAATACCGAAATGGGACACTTTATGAATACTATCATAGACCTTTCATTGATGAACTGGCTTTACAGAAATAGGAACAGTAGTGAAGATTCTAAAATTTATGGAACAGTTTTTACTTTTTGGTTGTGACGACATTTTGAGGACCTATATTTATCTTTTAAGAGCTTTTTGGTAAATCAGGAGGCTTGGGGAGCCACCAGACATATATATGTTTTTTCTATGTTGTTCTTTTCTGTTATGGCCATATTTTTGGTGATGATGATACCAGACTGATGTACTGAAGATTTTACTCTTTTATTTGTATTGTCTTGTCCTTCATTGGATAACCGCATGCATTTATGCATATGCAGAATGTAATTTTGTTCACCTCTGCTGAAATAGAATTACGCTTTTTTTCTGGGAAAAAAAAAAATCCTCTAATCTTCATCAAATAAGAGGAGCCTCCAGCTTATGACAAGAATCTTGAAAAAAAATTGAATAATATTTATTTCACATCAAGCCCCTTTCTATTACATTGTTGTAAATTACATGTCACATCTGGAAAATGGAAATTGGATATTGCCCACCTATGTCAGAGTTAGCTTATGACAAGAATCTTGAAAAAAAATTGAATAATATTTATTTCACATCAAGCCCCTTTCTATTACATTGTTGTAAATTACATGTCACATCTGGAAAATGGAAATTGGATATTGCCCACCTATGTCAGAGTTTTGACTATAGGGTCATGCATCAAGTACCTTTAAGATGGGAGCCTCCAACTAATCTCTCCATTTTGCCTAAAGAAAATCAAGTTAGAGACCAAAGTTCTCGACTCTCTCCAATCTGCCTACGAAAAATCAAGTTAGAGGCCAAAGCCCTCGATAGCAAGGCAAAGGCAGCTTTCCGACCATGGAGATCGACTCTCTCCAATCTGCCTACGAAAAATCAAGTTAGAGGCCAAAGCCCTCGATAGCAAGGCAAAGGCAGAGCTTTCCGACCATGGAGATCAGTTCCAGAACTCTTTAGCAAATAACTCGGTCATCTCGCTTTCATGTTTTATACTAAATTTTTTGCAGTCAAAATTTGTCTTCTTGTTGCACCGAGGGACACAAGGTACACTCTACAGCTCACAGGTGGAAGATATGGTATCCTGTCTGTGTAATGGTAATAAAACAAGATGGAAAAAAATTGGCATCCCAGACAACAAAGTTAAGAAAGAAAAATTAAGGAAAGAACTTACAATTTATTAATTACCATAACAAATTAAGGAAAGAACTTACAAATTATTAATTATCATACATAAAATAAAATAAAAAAATATTTGCATGGATCCCTCTTAACAGCGAGATCTTTTAAGCAGTGAGAGGTGCAAAGATCTTTTAAGCAATGAGAGGATTGCAACTGGGTGGGTGTTGGTTTTTTAATCTCTCGGTGCTTAATAGAAACGTAGTTGACATGGATTTATTGATTTATAAAAAATTGAAATAATTATTGAGCTGTATAAAGGACTTCAAATAGTTTTACTTTGATAACATTGAACATAACACTTGATACCGCACTATAAAGGCCTAAGAGATCCTAATTTCGATCTATAACTGTGATCCAAGCAACTTTAAAAAATTAAACCAAGTCATGATTAAGATAACTCAAATTTTAATATATACCAGGAGAAGAACTCAACTATGTGATGATTTCTATTTTATAATAGCATCTGTGATAAAACAATACATGTATGAAGTTCCTGCTTTTGAAAACACATCACGCCTACAACGATCCTGGCGATCCTTGTTATTATGCCTTGAATTTTTAAAGAATTCAAGCGGTGGAACCTAAATGAATTAGAACGGAAAATTGTCAGATACCAATGGTAGACAATCCAATGAAAAAAAACTGGACAAGTCAATTTTTTGCTAAGAAAGTAATTCTTTAACAAAAGGAACAAATATACTAAAAAGAGGACAATCAAACTCCTCTAGACCAAATACAAAATATGAATACATACAAGAACTTGATATTTTTCCACTTAGTTGCAAACGACACAATTATGATAGCTGACAATATATGTACTCTGGAAACTTTTGCAAACCATAATAATAAATACTGCCAATATCGGCTAAACAGAGTTACCTTCCTTTTACAAACCAATATAAATTAAACTACAAGACCTTATACTGCAATGTCCCTCACTTAGGGTTGGCAAATACATTTGGTGAAATTCCAAAGAGAGGATCGGGTCTCTTTTCCCCAACAAACTAGCATACTGTGTAAACTCTTCAAAATACAAACACAAATGGTAATCAAGTAACGAGATCACAATAACCTTATATCTCAGGGACTGCACTTGCTACTTCAGGGACTGCAGCTGCTCGTTTCATAGAAGCAGTCTTAATGAGATGATTGTAACTGCCCTTTTCCTTGAAGAGCTGGGAAAAATGATGCTTGCAATACAGTATGCCTTCTAGTGCAGCATAATTAGAAGGGCTGATTGAACACCCCCCATGAGAACACTTGAAACAAGACTTGTGGTAGGATAAGCTTTCCACAGTGACCTGACAGGGGGGTAAACAATAATCAGCGTAATTTCCTTAGTTTTACCATAATTCCTGAAATACAAAGATGAAATAACCCACGAGTTTGGATTATTATATTTAAGATATATAAGGTCAATATATTCTCTCAACCTTGGATTAATCAAAATCCAGTGAAATAAAAGTGCCTTTAGAAAACACAAGTTTGGATTTAAGAAACATCTCAAATTTTAAATGATTTGCTATTTTAAGTTTGTGACTTTCAGGGCTCACATACAACTCCACATCTTAGTTGCCCACATTCTCCCCATGGCTCGGGAGGTCCCAATTGACTTTTGTGTATATGTGATTGGTCCCAATAACAATGGGCCAGGGCTTAATCACTTCCTCTAAGAACAGGCTAATGGTGAAAGCCCACTGCATGTCCCTAAAGAAGGGGCAACCCCTACTAGTATGAGTGCCATCTCATTCCATTAAAAACTACTAGATTTGTCTCAACCACTTCTCTTGTAAATATGCGTTCTTGTTAATTTATTTTACCAGGAGCATTGATTCAATCATACAAGTAAGCAAATAACATGAAATTTTCCACTATATCCATATAGATATATAAGGCATTGGAAACCAAAGAGTATCAAAGCTTTTGACTTATCTTTGCCTTGTATTGAAAGAAGTTTCTGCTCTAAATACAGTACAAACAAATATACAAGAAAAGTGCAAACCGAACTACCAGTATACAAACAAATATATACAAGAAAAGTGCAAACCGAACTACCAATTCAAATAGTCTTACCTTCTCAAGAGGGTATGCTGTTTTTCCACAGGTAGCACATTTGTCTTGAGTTCCAGAGAACATCATGGACACTTTACTAGGAGATCTTGTCTGTAAGAACATTCAATGAATTAGAAATCATCTATAGATCTTCCAACTCTTGAGTTGATAATGACATTCAGCCCCTTCCTTTAAAAGATAACATTTTCATAAATATAGGAATGAACCACTTTTTATTGTTCTGGTATAATTAAAGCTTACATTTCTTATACTGTGTTTTCCTTATTAAAGTTTGGGATTCTTCAACCATAATTTTTTTCAGATTTAGTTTATGTCAATAATCCATAATATTATTTGCTATTCATAGGAAGTGCACTAAAATACTTTGATAGTAAAGTATTGGAAATAATTTCAACATAAAAGATAGAAACTTATACCATTTCAGGTTGAAGACTGTCCAGTACTTTGGTTGATCTTTCTGTCAAAACAGAGGAGGACAGAAAACCTTAATGAGAGAACCGCTGTTTGAACTGAAAATAAAGCTACAGTAAATTGATCTTGATGGTTATCCATGAAAAGCAACAACATGCACATTATCCATCACAAATCCTAGCATTCTCAAGATAGATCTCTTACGGGACTGAAAGTTCTTGTTAAAGTTGCCACTCTCTCTGAAAAGCTGGTCAAAGTGAGGCTTGCAATATAGCACTCCCTCCATTGATGAGTAATTACTCAGCTGCAAAAAAAAAGCGGACCGTCAAATCAAAGGAACAGGCAAAGTTACAACCAAATATCCTCTATAATGATAATATTTTGCTCCAAACATCAAGGAGCCAAAGAAAAGGCTCAACTAGAGTCCCCTGAGTGGTTACCAGGTTATTGAGACAAAGTGTTGTTTTAGCCTGTATCCTATTACCTTTGGGATGGACATTTGTAGTTACAGGTAAGTTGTCTTTTCAATGAAAAAAGGCTTAAAACTGAGTGAGCATAAGACTTTATGACTGGAAGGTTAATTGAAAATAAAGTACATCTAATATTGTGTGAAATCTGTCTTTGCTGTTGGTTGCTTAGCAGTTGCCACAGAATGAGGATCGCAAGACAGTAGTTCTATAGCTTTGAGTTGGGAAAAATGTCTACAGAGCACTATATATTTGTATATTTATCACTGGACCTGTAGAAATTACCAATAAAAAGGTATCAACCCAAGATGAGAATAGATAGTGTACAGTTGGGAAGAATATTGACGTCAGGGTGTAGTCACAGAGAAATCATCAACTTAGTGAAAAAAAATCACTGTAACATGTAACATTTGCGGATTTAAAGAATTTATTTTGCAAACATAACTTCTTCTCTTCATGGACAGGGAGTAGTTGCAGACAATAGCGAAGAATGGATGTGCTTGTGTATTTAAATCGTAGCAATTGTCTAATCAATGTAGGTTCTGTACATATGGAAGAATCTGTTCTAATTGTGTTATCTTTCTTTCTGAAACCTATATGCAACATTATATGTACATATCTATTCAGAGTTCAGACTAGGGGATTAACTTTTCAAACGGGCTCAATGAGATTAGAAACACAGTGGTGGAGTTATGAAATGAAAAACAAACAGTAGCTTGGCCAGAGTTAACACAATGCAGACTGCAGAAACTGGTTTTGTAGATCTTCAAAAAGAAACTGCATTTTCAAAGTTAATGACAAGAACGGCAACCCAAGATGAGAATAGATAGTGTACAGTTGGGACGAATATTGACATCAGGGTGTAGTCACACGGAAACCACCAACTTAGTGAAAAAAATCACTGCTACCATGTAACATTTGCCCATTTAAAGAATGTATTTTGCAAACAGAACTTCTTCTCTTCATGGACAGGGACTAGTTACATATGAAAAATCGTATCAATTGTGTGAGTGTTAATGCAGACGTTTGCGAAGAATGGGTGTGCTTGTGTATTTAAGTCGTAGCATTTGCCTAACCAATGTAGGTTCTGTACAGATGGAAGAATCTGTTTTAATCGCATTATCTTTCTTTCTGAAACCTATCTGCAACAATAGATGGTGTACATATCTATTCAGACTAGGGGGTTAACTTCTCAAACAGGCTCGATGAGATTACAAACAGAGTAGTGGAGCTATGTTTTAATTGCATTATCTTTCTTTCTGAAACCTATATGCAACAATATATGGTGTACATATCTATTCAGACTAGGGAGTTAACTTTTCAAACAGGCTCGATGAGATTACAGAGTAGTGGAGCTATGAAAAGAAAAACAAACAGTAACTTGGCCAGAGTCAACACATTGCAGACTGCAGAGACTGGTTTTGGACCAAGGGGGATGACATCTAATATTCACAGTTTATATTTGTAGATCTTCAAACGAATAATGACAAGAATAGCATTTATGGCCTATCCAAATATTATCCAGTTAATTCACGGTGATAGTTAAGGATAGAGTGCAAAGCCCAACATAAATTGGCAACTTTCTTAACCAGTTCAGGGCAAAGATATGACCTATTGTTTAATCGGCCATATCATCCCTGAACAGGGGAAGGTGCACATTTTTGCCAGGTTCCGATCCAGATCGGGTGAACAAACTAAAAATAATACAAATATTTTCAAGAAAAACAACCTCCGATAACCAATAATGAAGGCGTACAAAATCCTTACCTTGAGCGTCCCCTTGCAATGGTTGCATCTGAAGCAAGCCTTGTGGTAAGAAACTCCATCGGCAGACAGTTGATCCACAAAATAAACCGTTTTATCGCAAGCTTTGCACTTCTGCTGCGTTCCGGTGAAGGCCATAGCCACGATACGGGAAATTTTGTGGTAAAATAACGATCCCGAGCCCTCGTGTTCTAAATAGCCGTGAAATTTTTTCTGCCACAGAGATCAACAACCTTTAATTCTAAATGATACTTTCTAGGACAGTTTCAAGACAAAAATAGCAGATTCGAGCTCTTCTCCTTTTTAAGAAACCATACAAACCCTTTCCCCGCGGAAATGCACAAATTTTACCTCAAAACAGCTTACCTCGCCCCAGTTTTCGCCTCAGAACACAAGATCTGGAAGCTCCAGAGAGGATTTAGACAGGTTCCCTCCCTTTTCTTCAGCGAATAATCAATCTAATGCTTCTAAAACTCCATTCCAAGCGTTCTGCTTTTAGATGGCCAGCTAAAGGGCAAAACGATGATTTATATCGCAGTTGCCTCGGTCAGGAGCCTAATTTGAGTCTTTTGCTTCGTTACAGAAACACAAATACCAAGTTGTCCTCGGAAATTTACAAAATTTGACTCAATGATCAATATCTGGGAAGCTGAAGCCTTGAAATACAAGATCTGATTGCTCAGGACGCGGAGAAAACACAAGAGCGGACTTGAACCCGCGATCTACCGATGAAGGGACCACAAAGAATTTGTTACAAACGCTCAGACCACGCTTGTATTCAGAAGAGAGTTTACAAGGAATATAAGGAAAAGGTCCACTACGACACCGCGAGCGTAAAGGATAAAGAGAATTAAAGGCTCGGAAAGCGACGTAGTGAGAGAGGAAGAGGAAAAATATCAGATATATGATGCAACAGAGCCTACGCTATCGGAAAGAGACGTAGAGAGAGAATCCAATGGAGGCTGGAAGAAGATGATGGAGGAAGGAGATTATGCCACGTGTCATTTTATTGCAACGAGATTCTTGCACGTGTCACTGGATTCATTTGACGTGGGCCCCACAGGTTTAATTAACCTTTGTAAATCCTCTAGCATTGAATGCTTGCGAGTAATTATAGTGTCCCAAGATACTGTAGATTTTCTGTTTTTTTAATTAATTTTTTAACAAAAATCTTTTTGGTAAGTTAAAAGCTAAAATATAATAGTGAAAACGTAGAAAATGATAGGATGATGCGAGAATAAGATCAATCTATGTTAATATATATATATAACATTATAAAATAATGGGTTTTTTTTCTTCTATATTATGGATTTTATTTTCATTTTTAGCATCATATCTCGTTGCCACAAACTAAGCATTTTAAAATTTTGATAATTTATCGCTAACATGGCAAGAAAGGGAAATTGGTATGGCAATATGGCAACATAAAAGGGAAATTGGTATGGCAACAAGGCAATAGAAAGGGAAATTAGGAAAAAATTGGTATGGATGGATGGAAAGTTATTTTTGGTTAGGCAATAAATTAGTGGGAGTTTTTCATCAATTGCCTTAGTTCTATTTTTAAAATAAGGATGCATTTGGTATTTAAAACTAGGAATCTTCAAAGTAACCTATCCCATATGTAATAATCTATTAACTTCAAAACTTTAAACCTGATATTAGTATATACAAATAGATTTTGATAAGTGGGATATTGAGCTGTGGGGGAAGTAAATTCTTGATTTCCCGTAGTTTGGTGGGCTAGCACAAGTGGTTGAGTGTTGTAAGTTGTGAGCAGAAGGTCTCAGGGTCAAATCCCTGGGTAACTATACATTGTTATATAAGGGCCTCACTTGATGTCCCCATTGGGTTAGCTCTGTAATCATAGAGAACGGGGTTTAGTTCTTGATTTCCCTTAGTCTGGTGAGCTAGTTCAAGTGGTTGAGTGTTGTAAGTTGTGAGCATAAGGTTTCAGGGTCAAATCCCTGGGTAGCTATACATATATTCTTATATAAGGGCTTCACTTGATGTCCCCATCGGGTTAGCTCTATAATCATAGCGAACGGGGTGTGGCCCCTTCGGGTGAGATCCCTTTGATTTCTTATCGTGGACATAGCAGCCCTATTGGGGGGTTTGTGAACCACGTGTGGAAAAAAAATTCTTGATTTCCCCAAAATAATAAGGGATGTTTTTAAAAATAAAAATATAAATAAAAAATTGAAAAAAAAACATTGCAAAATCAAGTTGGAGTAGGGGTATTAAAAAATGTTGAATCTATTTCTTTATTGAAAGTAACAATTTCAATAATCCAAAATTGCAATTTCACCAAAGATTTTATGATTGGATTGGAGTAGGGGTATTCAAGGATGTTGAATCTATTTATTCATTGAAAGTAACAATTTCAATAATCCAAAATTGCAATTTCACCAAAGATTTTATGGTTGCATTTAGATTATTTTGAAAAAATTCAAAATTGTAAAAACCTTCTTCCATCTCACCTATACAAGAGTGTAAATGACATATCGCACTCTCTTAATACAATAAGGGGTATCTAATTAAACACTTTACAAGTTTCTCTTTTTCAAGTTACTCAAAATAACGAGAAGGTAAATTGGTTTTTTTTGGGTAAAATATGTCAAGAATAATTTTGGACTAATGGAATTACACATATCAATCTTTAACATTGCAAAATCAAGTTGGAGTAGGGGTATTCATGGGCGTTGAATCAAAATCTGCATTAAATACAACATTTTCAACAATCCAAAATTGCAAATTCAACAAAGATTGTATGGTCGGATTCCAGTAATGAGAAATCAAAAAATGTCAAAAACATAAAACATTTAGCCTTCTTCATGAATATATTGTTAAAATTGACAACTAAAATGATGTATTGAAGTGAAAGTAGAAATCTCGTAATAATGTTATTGGAAATCATCACAAAAACAAGCAACTCTAAAATTGATTCCATGTTTGATGATCGTGTCAATGTTAAGAATTTGTTTGGATGATCTTGTCAATGTTTATAATTTTGTCCATGATCATTGGGCCAAAGGTGCTTATATTTCCTTTCCAATATGAGTTTCTTATGTAGAATAAGATGGCCAGGTCAAAGAATATCCACAACATCATAGAATGGTGCCAATTTTTATTGAGATCACTATAGAGGAGTTGTTTTTATATTGGAAAAGGCATCTAATATAACCAAATGTTAGGTTAAAATTGTCTGAGTAAAAGAATCAAAGATGGGTCTACCATTTGTGTTTTATGGGCCCGTGATTTGGGTGTCCCGTGGTATTTTCCCATGGTATTACATGTGATGAAGCCTACTTAAGGGCTTGAGTAACTCCATTGTAATTTGCTTGAAAGTGGTCAATGATGGTGAGATTGGTCATGCCTTGGCCAAAGTGGTCAAGGGTAATAAATCTATTATTGTTGGTTTTCTTGGTTTGGGTTTCTAGGGTAAATCTTCTTCTTCAATATGTATGTGCTTGCTTATTATGTGTTTTATCATTTCTTAAACAAATTCCATTATCCTTTGACATGATTTAAGCTAAAGCGATTAAAAACACTTGTGAAGTATCTCTTGCAAGGAGTGGTTAAACGCCAATGCATTCAAATGCTTTTATTTTTTTTATGAAGTCTCTGTCTCAAACCTTCTTATCTACTTAGATAAAAGTCTCCTTCCTTAATTAGGTATTTGGCACTCACATAATAGACAATCTTCAAGCACATTATGGACAATCTTCAAGGACTAACATCTATATTTCAAAAGCCAATGAATAACCATTAAAATTCTTTTAAATGTTTCATGATTGAAATACCCTTCAAAGCACCATTAAAAGAGTGTTCAAATTCAACATGATAGAATAATGCAACAAAAACATCTGCATTGCATTGATCATTTTTTCAAGAGAGTGAACGGGGGCTTAATATTTAGGATCACTTTTTAAGAGAGTGCCCCATTAAAATTCCTTGAGATGTTTCATTATTGGATTACCATTCTCAGCAAGATTAAAATTCAACATTATAGAATAATGCACCAAAAGCAACCATAGTGATATTTTTTAAGAGAGTGAATGGGGGCTTAATAGTTAGTTTTCACAATGGACAACCCACCATTTGAGCCATATTTTTCAGAATAGGGGTTAAATAGACAATTTTCACAATGGATAGCCCACCATTTGATTTACATGATTTGTTTACATGTCTTGTCGTAGAGTAACTTTAATAAATGATAGATTAGCTAACCATTTGAGGACTCCATGCTTCTTTTTAACTTCTTAGATGTGACTTGCATATTGGATCGTTTCCATGTCTTCTCACAAAAAATTGATTGAAAATGTACAAACCATTTAAGAGTATAAGTGAGTTTCAGAGTTACAAAGATGTACATGCAAATTATAGAGCACATCATTTAAAATGTCATTTTCGTATTATATATCTTAGAGCACTAACATTTAAAATGTCATTTTCCTACTCTATAGATATAGGTGTTGTAAAGCAATGTAGATATAGGTATTGTAAAGTAATGTGGGTAATGATATATGTCTATTTAAAAATAAAAATAAATATAAAAATATAAATATAATGCTAAGTAAAAGAAATAAAAAAATCTATTCGTAATTAAAATAAGATTTATTTTAACTTTGGATCTATCAAGTGTAAAATCAAATTAATTACTTAATTTTTATATTTACTTATCCCTCACTTAATACTAGAAAAGGCTTGATCTCTAACTTAATCAAATTATATTATTTATGACCAGGTGAGATTCTTTGTTGCAGTAGTTGGTCATGCCCTTTTGCAAGGACTTTAGAGGGAGAAGGAACTTTTTAGTTCGATTTTGAGTATGTAAAGTTAAGAGCTCATTCACTTACCCCTTAATAGTCGTATATGCTTAACCTTCAACTTAATCGCAAGTTATGTGATTGTTAGTTAAGGGAGAGCTTGTTGGTTACAAGGGAGATTCTTCATTGTGAGGGTTGGTTATGCCCTTTTATGGGGATTCCACTTCATCCAGGTAACTCTATCAATGTAATCAAAGCCAAAATGTCTTTCTAGGAAATGGAACATTTGTATTTGGAAAGACAAGATCCTTTAGCATGGCCTTGGCTAGAACGAGATCGTTTTGGGATAGAGAGTTGAATGACTATATTTAACTATTCATTTTGACTTTCTAGGTGAGAGGGGAAACTAGAAAATATGGAAATTGGTAAGTAGGTGACCATGTAGAGTTGGTTGACCAACATAAAAGATAGAAATGTCTTAAGGCTTTTGTTAAGTCACCTTAACATCATTATCCTATATCCAGGGAGTTCTCAATAAGTACGGGGTATTTCCTTTTTAATCAAAATTGGGAAGAATGCCAAAATAAATCTCCATAGTCTCAAATCCATGGAAGTGAATCCATCCCCAAAGTGCATCTTTTCATTTGGACCATTATATAATTCTAACATGTGGCAATTTGGAAAAATTAAAAGACGAGGTGATAGGAATATTGCTTGGGGTAAAAATGCTAAAACTTGTGTAAGAAGAATCACTTATCCCATTAACAACAAAGGGGTAAGTGGGAGAGGAAATTATAAATAGTCTATAAGCAACAAGATAAGTTGTCGATGCAATGTTTTGTTGTAGGCGACCTTGAGAGACTAACTCTTTCTCGGGAAGTTCATTTTGTCCTTACTCTATTGAATAAGTTTCCATCATTCATATAATTCTATTTGATGATTTCCACATTTTTGAACTTGTTAAGTTCTATGATTTGATACGTTTGAGATCCTTAGTTGCTAGCATTGCGATACAAAATACTCTAAAATGTGGCAATTTGGAAAATAAGAAAGGCATCCATACCCTATGCACTATGCCAAAATGCACAAGAAGAAGAAGAAGAAGAAACATCCTTTTTCTAGAATTTCACTACATATGTGAACTTTGGGAGTCCACTCGTTAGTATTTTTATAAGATTTCCAAGTATAGTAATCTTGGGAGGATTTGTATCAATGCTAAAGGCATGCCAAAATGTATAAGAATCTAAGAGGAAGCAACACATTTTTTCTACAGTTCTAGTAAATATGTCAACTTTGGGAGTTCACTCATTAGTACTTTTATAAGATTTCGAATCTTGGGAGGATTTGTATTGATGCATGCCAAAATGTATAAGAATCTAAGAGGAAGCAACAAATTTGTACTACAGTTGTAGTACATATGTCAACTTTGGGAGTTCACTCATTAGTACTTTTATAAGATTTTGAATCTTGGGAGGATTTGTATTGATGCTAAAGCTTTGAGTTATGCCCCTTGACCCAAAGCCATCTCCCAAACACTTTCTCCCTTTTTTCATTCCATGGGAGATATGGTTAGATAGAAACATTCTTCCAAGAACTATGGACCTAGTCTTTTTATTAAAGAATATTTCATGACTAAGTGATTTGTGGACCTCGAACTTTTTGAAGAGGATGAAATATAATTATGCATAATTTCATATTTATTAAGCTCCACATTATTCCTATATAATATTGAGTACTTATACATTCTCAATCATCTTATTTTAGGTGTATAGGATTTTGCCATAACAATCCCTACACCCTAAGGCACTTTCCTACCCACTTCCTTCTTAAACAAATGGATGGTAAAAGACCATTTTGTATATAAAAGGTAGTTTATGATTATTGAGGTCATTACATGCGTATGGAAGTCGATAGAAAGCGAGATATAAACAAGTGCATATGTGTACTTTAAAGATGTACAACACATGTTGTTGGCCAACAAGTTGGCCCACCTACATAATGAGTTGTGTCTTCCAAACATTTACTCCCTATATTCATTCCATAGAAAGTATGGTTAACTAGAAACACTTGTCCAGGACCAATTCAGACCAATTCCTCCCTACTAAACTATAGAGTTGTTCTTCTTATTAGAGAATCTTTTGTGGTTGAGCAATTAGTATAACTCAATTCTCGATCATCTTAATTCACGTGCTCATAATAATCTCTATACCCCGAGACACTTTCCTACTTACTTCCTCTCATCATAAGTTCAAATCCCAAGAGGGGCAAAGTATGTACACCTCTATAGACTTTAATAATTGCATCACTGCATAGAAAAAGTCCCTTATCTCACAAACAAATGGTTGTATACACCAACTTAATTATGGCCTTAAAAATAGATTCTGATTATTATTAATCTCAATACTTTGAAACAATTTCCTACTTACTTTTTAAAATGAATATCATTTTTGTAAACAAAACTATTTTATAATCATTACATGTAATTACATAACATAAATATGAAAGTTGATAGAAAGCCACTTATATGCAAGTACTTGTATATTTTAAAGGTGTAGAACACATGTTGTTCGCCACCAAGTTGACCCCACCTACATAATAAGTTGGTACAAATAAAATACCTAATTATTAATGGAAAAGAATGTGGGATGATGGGATGGATTGACAAAGAATGGTTGGATTGACGTAAACGTTTCAAAGGTGTAAATTCAGCTATATGCTTATTAGAGACTTGTGCCTATATTTAGGGTCATCTAACTTAGGGACAATAAGGCATTATTGTAATATAATATGACTTCATCATATTGACCTACTTATTTCATTATTACAAGGAAGCAAATCCCCATTGTTGTGTGTTGGCAATTGACCCACTTCATATTTTTAAATATATTAAAGAATGTAAAGTTGTTTTCATGAGTCATCCTTTATCATGAAAATGATAGAATGTCTTTACCACTTGGTACTTGCATAAGCATACGCAAATATGGATTTTTAAAAGGTTAGGATTCCCAAAAATAAAAATAAAAATCACAAATGGAATATGCCAAAATACTTTGACAAGTTCAAAAGATAATTAACTATTCTGACATGACATGAATGGATGAGAGCCATTTTCAATAAAGGTAAAGGTGCTCGCATAGGGAACCTCGAATTGTGAGATTCAATGTGCCAGGTAGAATTGTAAGAGGAAATTTAAGTAAATCTTTTATGTAAGACTTGTATAGTATTAATATCATGTAAGGTGTTTTCATACACTATATAAGTATTTGAAATTATAATGATTTTTTTATTATAATAATCAACATTTGTTTAGAAAATTGCATCGACATGGAAAACATTATATTTCTAAAATTCACATTTTTAGTAAGATTTATATTTTTAGTAAGGGTGATAACAATTTTTAAATGGAATTTTGTTAAAACATTTTTTAAAAAAATCATGTTTTTATTAAGATTTATATTTTAGTAATGTTTTTATTAAGATTTATATTTTGGTAAGAAAGGTAATATTTTTTTAAATGATAGGAATTTTGTTAAAATTATTTGGGAATTTTGATCATGGATTTTTTGTGTCGAAGGGGTACATTCTACAACTCAAAAGGGGAGGTACCTGTGCTCATCTTGGAGCTGACACGTGTCATTTTAAAAAATAATAAAATATTATAAAAAAAAACATGTCGGCTCAAATTAGATTTAAAACATTTTACGACATATATAAAAGTACACAATTTAGATAAATTTTAAAACTTCCTTAACATTTCCACTCTAAAAAGGGGGTTACAGATTTGATCCCTCTCGGTGCTTGGTAGATCCCCTTTTAAGATGGATTTTTAAAAATAATAAAATATTATAAAAAAAACATGTCAACTCAAATTAGATTTAAAACATTTTACGACATATATAAAAGTACACAATTTAGATAAATATAAAAACTTCCTTAACATTTCCACTCTACAAAAGGGGGTTGTACAGATTTGATCCCTCTCGATGCTTGGTAGATCCCCTTTTAAGATGGATTTATGCTGGTACTTTTTAAAAGATCTATATCATTGGAATTTGGAAAAAAAGAGAGTGGATTGAGATGAAATTATATCTAAAAAATAGAACAAAATAAAAAGTTTAAAAAAAAAAAACACAACGAACTTTGCCCAAAAATACAAAACAAAAAACCTTATCAAAAAGGTTGAAATTGTCCACTTTTTAACTCATTCCTTACTTTGTTGAAAATAGTATAAGTGTGATGTGTGGAATATATCATAAGAGTTAAGATCAAAAAAATTGCATTAAAACAAGTTTATTGTGAATAAATTGTTTAAGTATTGGCAAAGCCTATTCGATTATTGTGAAAATAGTATAAGTGCGATGTGTGGAATATATCATAAGAGTTAAGATCGGAAAAATTGCATTAAAAAAAGTTTATTGTGAATAAATTGTTTAAGTATTAGCAAAGCCTATTCGATTATTGTGTTAGAAAGACAAAACCATGCGGAGTGATAAACATTGGATATAATGTATTTCAATGGACAATTTTGAGAGGCAAATTGTTGTTGTGTCATGGATGCACTAATATTTTAGCTGTGTAATTTCATTACTATGATCCAACCACATAAGTTCCAAAGTTACAAATAACTCAACTCACTAAAGGTGCACTTGTGTATATAGACAACATAGTAGTCTAAACTCAATAATTTGAACCATTTTTCCAACCCCATTTTTTGTCATTTTTGCTCGAAATCCAGTTGGACTTGTTAAAATCACAAATATATGAATATATCATAAGAGTTAAGATCGGAAAAATTGCATTAAAAAAAGTTTATTGTGAATAAATTGTTTAAGTATTAGCAAAGCCTATTCGATTATTGTGTTAGAAAGACAAAACCATGCGGAGTTATTAACATTGGATATAATGTATTTAAAATCACAAATATATGAATATATCATAAGAGTTAAGATCGGAAAAATTGCATTAAAAAAAGTTTATTGTGAATAAATTGTTTAAGTATTAGCAAAGCCTATTCGATTATTGTGTTAGAAAGACAAAACCATGCGGAGTTATTAACATTGGATATAATGTATTTCCATGGACAATTTTGAGAGGCAAATTGTTGTTGTGTCATGGATGCTCTAATATTTTAGCCGTGTAATTTCATATGATCCAACCACATAGTTCCAAAGTTACAAATAACTCACTAAAGGTGTACTTGTGCATATAGACAACATACTAGTCTAAACTCAATAATTTGAACCATTTTTCCAACCCCATTTTTTGTCATTTTTACTCGAAATCCAGTTAGAATTGTTAAAATCACAAATATATGTTATTAAGATTGCACAATCTGAGTACAACAAAGTTATTTAAAAGTATTTAATCTATTTTTGCAATAAAACATAAAATTTAAACTATGGAAAAACAATTTCACACATTTTTTAAACTAATTCCAATTATTTATTAGAAATAAATAAAACGCCAACAATCATGACAACAAATTGTCTCATGTACACTCTAATTTAAAATATGAACCAATAAGATACCATTCTTCTCATATTCCATTTACATTTATTTATATATCACCTTGAAATGATATTGGTTATAAATATTAATAATAAATTAATAGTGGGCTTCATACATTTATAATTATAGAACTTTGCATTATAAATATTAATAGTGGGCTTCATACATTTATAATTATAAAACTTTTCAAACGCAATGTATTTGTTTATGTGGAATGTTAGAGTATGACATCCTTTCAAGGGAGTATCAAATCTTTAGATCCCTCGACACGATCAACTTTGGATCCACGTTTTCATGGCGCCTCTTCCACTTTTTAAAAGCCAATTTTGTAAATTGATTCTTATTTCATTCAAATCCATTGCCTTTGATATATAGGTTGAAAAGGGGTATTGCTTTTGCCTCCGTGTGCTTTTTATGTGAAAAAACCTATGTCTTTTTGTTGAATAAAAAAGCTACAATGTTGTTATTTAAATATGAATTGTTTCATGGATTTTGATCTAGTTGTACAGGAACGATTAAGTGCAAAATATGAGTAGATGTAGAGTTGGTTTTATAACTAACAATTGTTTTAAAGATGTAAAGGAACGTTGAAAGGAAAAGAAGAAGAGGAAGAAAAAGAAGATGCAATGAAATAGAAGGAGAGAGTTGCATAGAAAAAATAGGAGACGAGCATTAATTCTTTAAATTAGTGCATTGCAACATTAAGATGGAATGTGGATGTCTTTGATTCATATGGAATTGTCAAGAATTGAAGACCTTAAAAACCATTTTACAATAGTTATATATAAATAGCATGTAGACACATGTAAACACACTGGAGAAATAAAACAATTGTTCTCAAATCCAGGGAAGGGAAAGTGCATTGTAGAATAGTTTGAGAATAGAGATCGCCTTCTTGTCGTACATATAATTTTCACCCTTGCATAAGCATTTAATATGATGTTTTATGTTGCTTTGCTAGCTTTTCTTGGCATTCTTGTCAATGAAATGTTTCACACATTGAAGACATGAAAAATTCCAAATTCCAATTTTGATTTCTTATGAACATATATTTTATTGCCTTTTTATTTCTTATGAACGGGTTTTGAGAGAAAAGAGTGGCTTGGGAAAGCATTGGCAAAAAAAAGCCATGCTAGAGTTTGCTTTGAAGTAATATTTGAGGAGAGGATTAATATAGGGGACATATTTATTCCCAAGAATATTTTATGGACTTTATTATCTCCTTAAGCATTTAATTTGAATTATGTTTAATATAGTTGTAGTGAATGAATTATGTTTAATATAGTTGTAGTGAAGTTGATGCTTTTGTACCTTGATACAAACATGTAGATGTATTTTCCATGAAACCATTACTCTTTGTTATAGTTTTGTAATATTTTTAATTGTAGATATTTACTATTTTTTTTAGTGTAGGATTAATGCTAAGATGTTTTAAGTTTATAGACACTCTTAATAAGAAGTTGTTTTATAAACTTTTATTCAAAGTTATATTTTTGTATTTTTGCTTCTTAGCACAATACAAAATGTAACTTTTTACTTCTTAAATACAAAGTTTTGATTTTTCCTTTTTCTCTAACTTTAATTATATGCATCTCAAAATTTTGCATTTTTTGTGTAGACTTTTTATTAGGTACATGTATATTTGCGAACAATAAAGTTGGATACCATGCTAGAGTTTGCTTTGAAGTAATATTTGAGGATAGGATTAAAATACTTACTATCTTTTTAGTGTATGATTAATGCTAAGATGTTTTAAGTTTATAGACACCGTTAATAAGAAGTTGTTTTATAAACTTTTATTCAAAGTTATATTTTTTTCTAATGCTTCTTAGCACAATACAAAATGTAACTTTTTACTTTTTAAATACAAAGTTTTGATTTTTCCTTTTTCTCTAACTTTAATTATATGCATCTCAAAATTTTGCATTTTTTGTGTAAACTTTTTATTAGGTACATGTATATATGCAAACAATAAAGTTAGATACACCATAAATAATATGTTGGCCATGTAAATGTATGTACGTGAACAACAAAATTGGATACTCAATAAAAATAACCTCTTTAAATTGTTATTGTGACTATAAAATCCTTGGTGCATTTTTGTTGTGGACTCTTTATTGGGAAAATGTATATATTTGAACAATAAAGTTGGATACACCATCATTAACATTTTGACTAGGGAAATGTGTGTACAGGAACAATAAAACTTAATCTCCTATACCTAATACAAACTAACAATGACCATACAAGTTGAATTTAAAACTTAATCACTTATACCTTATACAAACTAACAATGTCCACACAAAGAGTTGGTTGCATCTCAAACTTAATCCCCTATACCTAATACAAACTAACAATGTCCATACAAAGAGTTGGTTGCATCATGCTTGAGTGGTAAGTCTACATGAATTTACTATATTCTATGTTTTAGTGATAAGTTCTCACGAGTTTACTATATTCTAAGTTGGTAAGAGTTTATTCTCATTGTGATTTAGTGGTAAGTTTACACTATTATATTCTTAGTTGGTAAGAGTTTATTGAGTAGGTTAATCATTATTAGTTAGGTTGCCACAAACTCTTAGTTTTATTCTTTTTTATTGTTTTTATTTTAATTAGAAATTCATTTTCACTAAGTTGGTAGGAGTTCATTATAATCAACTTACATCCATTTTAACCTAGAATCTTTGAAGTATGGATATATCTTAATCCTCAATTTCTCAAGCAATGAGAATGATCAAATCCATACACTTAATAGGAATTAAGATAAATCTACACTAGTTATTATAATAACGTAAATGTAAAAAGTCTTAACATTACACTCATTCATTAGTGACATTTCTTTATATATTTAATTGTAAAACGGATCTCTAAAAACAATTAAACCAAATCCAAATTTTAGTTGTAGTAACTTTTTCAAGTTTATTTTAGAATTTACAAAACAATTGACCTCGTAAATTTGACAAATTTGATTCTCTTCGAATAGTTCACTTTAGAAAAACCAATAATTTTAATATAAAGTTACATGAAAATATGTCTGTTTAAAAATACAAAAAACTATGAACTTCCATAATCTCCATTTAATATATTTAGAAATAATTGAAAATAAAAATGCAAAAGATCCTTAACTTCTTATGTCTTCACTTATGGATTTAAAAATAAGTTAGTGTAATACTATCTTTTAAGCATTGAGAAGAAATAAATACTTTTACATCCATCTTAATCCACATTTTGTTAAGAATCTAGAAGGGTCAAATTTAATAAATATAGAGTTAAAACTTTAACATTGTGCTTATTTATGAGTAATATTTATCTTTTATATTTCATGGTAAAAACACATCTAAAAACTAGTGGATTGTGTTGAGCTTCGACTCTGAGCTAGGGTTTCTTTGGATAGGTTTCTAAAACTTGTTTCAATCCAATGGATCCTCCTTCGGACCTCAAGCCAAAGGAGAGGGCTTGTCATTTAAATGAAAATTTCAAGGAAGTGATAAAATTAGCTTTTGTGCCAGGGGAAAAGACGGATCGGAACTCAAGGTTTGTTAAGAGATCTATCATTCCTGAAGTGAAGTTAACTTCAAACACATAGAGGCATACGGAAATATCACTAGTAGAAAGAGGTTTGGAAGGGAACTTCATTGGGCTGTGGCCTTCTCCTAGATACATTTAAATTTGGCTAAATAAGAATTGGAGGCCCCTTATTCAAGGAAATGTTCAACAAAACTTTTGCGGAAGGGATTTCTTTGTTTTTCTTTTTGAAAACTAAGAATGCCAGGACTTTATATTTTGTAATGGTTTGTATTTCATGGGGCCAATGGGAATGTACCTGAACCAATGGGATATATCCTTCGACCTGAAGAAGGATTTTCCCTCAGCTGTGCCAATATGGGTTAAACTCTTGCACCTTCCCCTTCACTGTTGGAGTGATGAGAATCTGAGGGTAATATGGAACTAGCTAGGAAGATATATAGATTAATCAGAACCAAAACGTCCTCTTTTTCATGTGCAAGGATTTGTGTGGAGGTAGATCTAGAGAAAGGGATTCTAGAAGCTATAAACATGTCAATGGATGGTTGGAACCACCTTAAGAAGGTGGACTACGAATATATACCTTTCAAATGCAAAATATGCCATGAATATGGGCATTTTGCAAAGCACTGCCCAAAGAATAAACCCCAAGATGTTGAATTGAATCGGGGAGAGGAATGGAACCAAGTTACAAGAAAGGGGAAAAAAGTTTGCGCAACACCTCAAAAAAACATTCAAAAGGAAGTTTCAACATCAAATAAATTCCAGGCTTTAGCGGAACTAGAAGAAGAAATAAGAGAAGAAGGTCGGGATTTGCAACACACTAAAACAAATGGAAAGGAACAATAGTCAAATCCCATTAGAAAAGGGAAAACAAGTAGGGAGGAAAAACCAATTCTTATGGAACTACCTCTAGTTGTTGAGGTCAAATATGAGAACTACCTCAATTTAGGGGGCTTAGTAACTCGTTCTAAATCCAAAGTTGTTCAGGAGGAACCATTAGAGAGCTTGGAAGAGGAAAAGGAACCACCCTCGAAGAAAGGAAGGAAACCAAATATGGTTAATAGAGAGATGGAAACAACTAAAGATAAGGCAACAGGGAAACATGAGAAGAACCTGCAACAATTAATTGATGAATACACGATATATAAGATCACATAATATTTTTATTGATCGCAGGCCACTTCAAGGGGGAAACCTCCTTTGAACAAGCTTAATACAAAATAACTTCACCGTACCTTCATTGGCCACAACACAAACTTATATACTAAGTCTAGGCGCCAATACAATGGGTCAAAACCATGGGCCAGTACAAACTATGGATCAACAAATACTACGAGACGACTTACAAAGCATATGCGTCCAACAACAATAATACAAACTATGGATCAACAAATACTATGGGACAACTTACAAAGCATATGCGTCCAACAACAATAATACAAACTATGGATCAACAAATACTACGAGATGACTTACAAAGCATATGCGTCCAACAACAATATACTAACAAAGTAAAGAGAAGGGTTGACATGGGTTCCTAACATCCCCTCCCCCTTAGAAAAAGCTTTGTCCTCAAAGCTTTAGATGTGGAAATTGTTGTTGAATCTGAAGGAGTGGTTCCCATGTAGCATCCTCTAGTTGCATTCCATGCCACTAAATTAAGACATCTGTGATAGAGTGAGAGCGAAGATGACGAGTGCGCTTATTGAGGACGACCTCCAGTTCCAAAAGGATGGATCCTTCATTATCCAGTGCTGGTAAAATAGTTTGTGCTCTGATGTTGGTGCCAAGAACTTTCTTCAGACAAGAGACATGAAATACTGGATGAATGCGGGAAGAAGGAGGAAGTTCCAATTTATAAGCAACGGACCCAATCTTCTGAAGAATCTTATATGGCCCATAGAACTTTGGAGCGAGCTTATGACACCCTTTGATTTTTAGGGAGGATTGCTTGTAAGGCTAGAGTTGAAGAAAAACCATATCACCTGCTTCAAAAGTGCACTCATAACGATGTTGATCGGCTTGTTGCTTCATGCGATTTCTTTCCATGTGAAGATTTTCCCGCAAAATGCGAAGAATCTGATCGCAGTTTCGAAGGACCATGTCAACTTCCTGAACTGGTGAACTGTTGGGGGTGTATGGAAGAAGAACTGGAGGTGCCTGACCATAAACTGCTTCATATGGAGTCATTATAGAGGCAGTGTGGTAAGAGGTTTTGTACCACCATTCAGCGAGAGGGAGCCACTTTGCCCACTGATGTTGTTGTTCAGAGGTGAAGCAACGAAGATAAGTTTCCAAGCATTTATTGATAATTTCAGTCTGACCATCTGTTTGTGGGTGATACCCTGAACTCATCTTCAATTTGGTTTTAGTGAGGCGAAATAGTTCTGTCCAAAAATGACTGGTGAAAGTCTCATCATGATCCAAGACAATGGAAGAAGGGAGTCCATGAAGACGAAAGATCTGGTCTAGGGAAATTTGAGTGACTGAGGAGGCTGTATAGGGATGGCTGAGAGAACAAAAATGACTATATTTGGAGAGGCGATCAACCACAACCAAAATCACTGTCTTCCCTCCAGATTTAGGGATCCCTTCAATGAAATCCATAGAAATATGTGTCCAAATCCGTGTAGGTATGGGAAAGGGTTCGAGCAATCCCATAAGGAGTGTCGTTTCACCATTATTACGCTGGAAGGTATCACATTCAGCCACCATCTGTTGAATTGTCCTTTTCATGCCCTGCCAAAAGAAGTTACACCGTGCCCTCTCATACGTTTTGAGGAACCCAGAGTGCCTTGCCGATGGAGAAGCATGGAGTTCATAGAAGACAGCTTGTTGAAGATTTGTGCTCTGGGGAAGCACCAGACGACCCTTATATCTCAGGGAAGCACCATCCCAAGAGTAATGTGGTACAACAGAAGGGTTGTTGGCCAAGCGTTGGATGATTTGAGATAATGAAGAGTCATTGGCATAGCCCTGTTGAACAGATTGCAACCAATTTGGAACATGCATAGAAATAGCTGAAAGAGAACCTTGTTCATCAAATGTGCGAGAAAGAGCATCCACCACAATATTGTCTTTACCCTTCTTGTAAGTGATCTCATAGTCATAAACCATTAGTTTGCTAACCCATTTTTGTTGTGCTGGGGAGGATACACGCTGTTCCAGGAAATATTTCAGACTCTGGTGATCAGTCTTGATGCATAAATGATTCCCTAATAGGTATGGTCGCCACTTCTATACTGCATGCAAAATGTCCATCATTTCCTTCTCATATGTAGAGGTAGCTAAATTCTTACCTGAAAGGGCTTTGCTAATGAGCGCAATGGGGTGTTCATCTTGAAGGAGAACAACACCAAGTCCATTTCTGCAAGCATCACTCTCAATAGTGAAGGTTTTGGAAAAATTGGGCATAGCTAGAACAGGTGTAGTACACATAGCTTGTTTCAATTTGTCAAATGCACACTTAGTAGCATGTGTCCATGTAAAAGCATCCTTTTTCAATAGAGCAGTTAATGGAGCTGCAATATTCTCATAATCCTTGACAAACTTGCGGTAGTAGCCAGTTAACCCCAAAAAACCATGAAGGCTCTTGAGTATCTGAGGATGCAGCCAATTGTTCATGGCATCGATTTTGGCAAGATCCACGCGAACCCCTTGTGCTGAGATAATGTGCCTGAGATACTCGACTTGTGCCTGAGATACTCGACTTCCTTCTATCCAAAAACCTGTTTGGTGTGGAGATGATGGTCAAAGAAAGGTTGCATTACAAGATCCAGATGGTGGAGATGTTCAACCCATGTTTTACTGTAGATGAGGATATCATCAAAGAATACCAGAATGAATTTCCGCAAGTAGGGCCAGAATATTTTATTCATCAAGGCCTGGAATGTGGAAGGAGCATTAGTGAGGCCAAAGGGCATGACCAAAAACTCATAGTGGCCATCATGTGTGCGGAAGGCGGTTTTAGGTATATCATCCTCATGAACCCGAATTTGATGATACCCAGAACGAAGATCCAACTTGGAGAAAAATTGAACACCATGAAGCTCATCGAGAAGCTCACCAACAACAAGAATTGGAAACTTATCCTTGATGGTGAGGTGGTTAAGTGCTCGGAAGTCAATGCAGAGGCGCCATGACCCATCTTTTTTGTGGACAAGAAGAAATGGTGAAGAAAAGGAACCAGTGCTTGGGGGAATAATACCTTGCTTCAGTAAGTCCTGAACGAGCATTTCAATCTCTGTTTTTTGGTGAAATGGATAGCGATAGGGCCTGATGTTGGGAGGAATGCTTCCAGGAAGAAGCTGAATACGATGGTCCTCTGCCTTGAAAGTGGCAATCCCGATCGCAAGTGATTCTTCCATAGTTTTTTCTCTTGTGCGGGTGACAACAATAACCAAGAGTTTTTTTTTTGAGTGGGTAGAAAAACAAAAACAAAAACTATTTCAGTAAAGGAAGATCTGGATTTGGGAAAAAATATGAAGGGTAATTTGGGTTTGATGAGGTTTTGGACACTGTCAAATGGACAGGGAAGCAGAAAATGAGGATTTCAGAAGTGGGGTGAAAGAATGAGAAAATTTGGAAAAGAGGGACAAAGAAGTAGAATTAGGAAAGGAACTCTGTGGTAAAATTTGAAGGTGATTGGGTGAAAGTCGAAGAAGTTATGGAAAACCCTAAAAATAGACAAATGTGAGATTTCTGGCTTTGGGAAGTGGAATTTGGGATAGGGTCTTCATGAATGAAATATGCAGAATGGGATTACAGGGGTGTCAGGGAAGTTTTAAGGGAAACAGAGTGAAAACAAGGGAGATATGGCGAAAAACAGAATTTATACTTTTTTTTTTGCAGGATTGGATCTGCAACGACGTGGAAGGGATCGAAAACAGATAGATATGCAACGACGTGGAAGGGATCGGAAACAGGGGGATCTACAACGGCACGGAAGTGATCGGAAATAGATGGATCTGCAACGATGCGGAAGTGATCGTCAACAGTTCTGGATAGAGGAAATCTGGGATTTTGCAGTTGAAAATAGATATGAACCCCAGGTATGCTCGGCTTCCTAACGGTTCAGGGGATTCACTTGGCCACCAATGTTGTCTGACGGATTGCGTATTGAGGCAGTACCCCTCACTCCACCGCTCAGGTAAACCTGATAACCGATTTGCCACAAACGACAACTCTTGGTTTACCTCACGGGTGGGAACTAGTCAATCAGGTAGGGGTCGTTTCCCTTTTCGCTGACAGGTCCTCTCAATGGGCCAGCTACTTTGGGGTTCCTGTGGTACTCCTCACAATGATTTTTAGGGCTTATGCCCAAGTACTTCCCATAGGTAAGCGGATAGGGATTATTCCCAGTTTCGAACCTGCAACAGATGCGAAAAAAAAGTTTGGTAGAAATTTCACCCAATGAGCCCAAGAAAGTGCTCTGATACCAAATGAGAAGAACCGACAACAATTAATTGATGAATACACGATATATCAGATCATAGAATATTTTTATTGATCGCAGGCCACTTTGAGGGGGCAACCTCCTTTGAGCAAAGCTCAATACAAAATAACTTCACCGTGCCTTCATTGGCCTCAACACAAACTTATATACTAACTCTAGGCACCAATACTATGGGTCAAAACCATGGGCCAGTACAAACTATGGATCAACAAATACTACGGGACGACTTACAAAGCATATGCGTCCAACAACAATAATACAAACTATGGATCAACAAATACTACGAGACGACTTACAAAGCATATGCGTCCAACAACAATATACTAACAAAGTAAAGAGAAGGGTTGACATGGGTTCCTAACAAAACAATCCAATTTAGATCAAAACATTAAAGTATTCTCAATAGGGAAAGTGCAGCAAGAAGCAACAAAGGAAAAGGGAGATAAGCAAGGTTGACTTGTTAGCAAAAAATAATGAAGGTTATCTCCTAGAATTGTAGAGGGTTGGGAGGGAAATAAAAAATAGAAGAATTGAGAAGTATGATCATAAATGAAAATATTTCAATCCTTATAATCCAAGAGACAAAAATGGATAAAGAAAGTAGTGTAAATCAAATGGAACAAATATGGAAAAAAAGACAAGGGCTTGCAGTTAGTGCGTAAGAAAATTCAAGAGGTGTATTATCTTGGTGGGATAACAACAAATATAGACTTACATCAAATTGGTTGTTATTTGAACTAGAGGATTTAGAAACTAATGAAATAGTCAGGATATGCAACATTTACAAGCCATCTCATTATAGCCAAAAAGTTGATATCTGGAAATCTCTTTCTATCCCAAAGGACCTTGTCCTGCATCACAATTGTATAGTAGCCAGATATTTTAACACTACAATCCCCCCCAATGAAAGAAGAAGTGGAACCAAAGTCTGTGACCCCTTAGGAGACAACTTGGAGGACCTGCAAGTGGAGTGGGATCTGATAGACATCGAACCAAAGCAAGGAAAATACACATGGAACAACATGAGATTCAGGCCTAGACACATAGCAGCTCGTCTGGACAGATTCCTGGTAAGAAATTCCATTTTGCTTAAAGTTTTGATTTCGCATTCTAAGATTTTTCCCTCAGTAGTTTCCAATCATAAATTGATTATTTTGTTATTCACTCCTTTGGGAAATAAAAAACCTATGCCATTTAGGTTCAATTCAATTTAGTCGCAATCGGAGGAGGTCTTATAGATAATCAGGCAATCTTGGGATGTCCATATCACTGGTTCTCCTAGTTATATTTGGGAAGATAAACTTAGAAGGGTAAAATTAGCCTTAAAAATATATGCTAAGTTAAGCTACTGAGATCCGGGGCAAGAAAGGAATTTGGCTTAGGAAACTAAAGATTTAAAAAGAAAAGAATAGGATCTAGATCTACAAATTCAAATCTTAGCCAGGAAAGAAGAATAAGAGTGCCGCTCAAAGTCCAAATGCTTATGGTTAAAGGTAGGAGATAAGAACACTAAATAGTTTCATAACCAATGTCAAGAGAGAGTAAGGAAACACCATTCTTGAATTGAAGGACAACAATGGTAGCTCCATAAAATATCAAAAAGGAATTAAGAAGGAAGCCTTTTTTTTCAAAGCACTGTATTATGAGGGAGGAGACATGTGCTAGAATGCAGCGAGTTGAATGTGTGAGAATATTACTAAATTAATTTCCCCAATTGATAATGACCTCTTAACAAATATGATCTATGAAGATGAAGTGTTGGACGCAATCTAGTCATTGCAACCCTATAAGGCCCTATGCCCAAATGGTTTTCCAATAAGTTTCTACAGGAAGTGTTGGGGCATGATAAAAAAATACCTCTACAGAATGTTAAGTTGGAATAGGGGAAAGGAGAAAATCAAAGGGGCTACAAACTCCTCCTTTATAATGCTTATCCCCAAAGAGACTCGTCCAATTTGTATGTATAGGTTTAGGCCTATCCCTTTATGTAACTCCTCATACAAAATCCTAACAAAAATCCTGGACAAAAGGATGAAGAATATTCTTCCAAAGATAATATCTGAGAACCAAGGAGGGTTCATTTATGGAGGGAAAATAATAGGTAATATAGTAGTTTTTCAAGAACCAATTCACTCAAGCAACTCTAGAAAAGAAATGGGATGGCCATAAAGTTAGACCTAGTGAATGCCTTTGATAGGGTGTGACAACAATTCCTCTTTATAGTCTTGGAAAAGTTTTGGTTCTTCCCTCTCTTCATCGAATGTATTCAGACATGCATTGGAGAGCCGTGGATTGCTCCTCTAGTAAATGGTAGTAAAACTTCCTTCTTTCAAGCCTCCAGGGTATTGAAGCAAGGATGCCCCCTATCTCCTTTCTTGTACATCATAGTGGCAAAAATGCTAAGCAAAAGCCTCAATCAACAAAGAGAGAAGAGAGGGAGGTTCCTTGACTAGAATTATCATAGCTCGTGGGGCTACGACTGCTAATCATGCATAGTTTGTGGATGAAACCATCTTTCTTGGAGGTGCCTTAGAAATAATAGCTCACAAATTTAAAGTCACCATGGACCTCTTTCTGAATGCCTCCGGGGATTTTGTAAACACAGGTAAAAGCAACATATACAGTTGGAATTGTTCTCCTAGACTTCTCAAAGCTATTTCTAGAATTCTAGGATTTAGTTTCCAATGTGATTGGACCTCCTTCTAGTATTTAGGAGTCCCAATTACTCTTAAATCAAGCAAGACTGGGGAATGGAAAAGCATTATTCAAAAAATCAAAAATAAAATTTAATCGTTGGGCATCTAGGGGCTTAATCTAGTAGGTAAAATAACCCTGATAAAGTCGATTCTTTCCTCTTCCAATATATGTTTTATGTCTATGTTAGCTCCTGTAGGTGTCATGAAAAACATCAGTAAGGAAATCCATAATTTATTATGGCAAGGAGTGTTAGTTTTTCAGAATTTAATACATTATGATCTAGGATCTTAACTGAAAGAACATGTATAACATATCAAGCATAAGAGACAAGAGACACAAAACATTTCACCGGGGAAAACCAAGAAGGTGAAAAACCCCGCAACTTCCTCAGAGATAGAATAAGCATCAATACAATGATCACCATGATCAAACCCAATAGATAGATATCTACAGCAGCATGCTCCTCCTCCACTTGTGTGCATCCTCCTCTTCTCTCACTAATGCAAAGTGAGTGAACAATAGAATGTGTAAAATGAGAGAGACACACTCTCTATTTATACACTACATCACTTTACCTTTACTCAACTAGGTCGGACCTAACTTAACCACATAACATTATGCTGACTGGGCCAACCCCCAATAGGGTGGTCTAATAACCCTTTGACCCACATGACTCATACAGGGCCGACCCCAACAAGGTGGTCTAATAACCCATCAAGTATAAGTTACGACACTTACAATATAACTTGCGACACTTGCAAGGACACATGATGACACTTCCAATCGGAGGAATAATACATCTCCGTTGGGGATACAATAAAGTACAAATGTAATACATACAATATACAAGTGAATATCTTCCAAAGTTACAAATACATCAACACTCCCTCTTAACTAGGAAGGTATTCTCTTGACACAAGTCATTAATACATATAGGCACAAGTCTTCAATACTGGAGCTGGATCATCATCACTAGATCACGGAGCATCACCGTCACTGTTGTTGTACTCATCATCTCAATCATTGGTGCTATCTCATAATTCTTCTCGTCATAGGAAGTTCTATAGAGCCAACCCTTTTCATGCTAGATGTAGGCCCACCACCTGTAGGTCTTCATCATCACTGGCCACACTGTGGAATCCTCAGGACTTATTATGTGCGTCAACAAAACCTCAAAAGAGCATCCTAGGACTTTTATGAGCTCACTGCTCAACCTATCGGATCTACCAGGGAAATATTATATGTGACCTCCACAAAACCTCGAAAGAGCATCCCAGGACTGATTATGAGCACACAGCTCAACCTATCGGATCTCCCAGGGAAATATTACATGTGGTCATGGAAAAACCTCGAAAGAGCATCCCAGGACTGATTACGAGCACATAACTCAACCTATCGGATCTCCCAGGATCTTTTACATGCAACTGCACAACCTATCCACGACCACAGAGTATCATCCTGATACTCATGATCATACTAATCATGTCATCTCAGCGAGCAAGCCATCAAGTAGGTACACTTCATGACTGATTACACTGCCTCTGCAAAACCTGCAAGATCTCCCAGGATTGATTACATTGCCTCTGCAAAACCTGCAAGAGCATCTTAGGACTGATTATATGCCTCTGCAAAACCTGTGTACCATACTGTCACCTCATCATCTTCAGATCACCTCATCGTCCATGGAGAACAACCCAGATGCACATCACACAACACTTACACTCACCGACGTGGGAAGACACACTTCAACCATCCGTGAAAGGCTCAGCACTTATATCTACGCCATGGGAAGACACACTTCAACCATGCAATAATGGCACAACACTTATATCGCAGTCATGGGAAGACACACTTCAACCATGATCAAATGGCACAACACTTATATCGCAACCATGGGAAGACACACTTCAACCATGCTCGAATAGCACAACACTTATATCACAACCATAGGAAGACACACTTCAACCATGCTCAAATGGAACAACTCTTACATCAACGACCATGGGAAGACACACTTCAACCATGTCGGAATGGCCCCAGCCCTTATATCTACACCATGGGAGGACACACCTACCACCATGTGAGAATGGCTCATGTTCATCTATGTCTCCGGACTCATCACTTCCCCTTGGAAGGAATCTCGATCTGAAGTACACCAAGCCTCTCTCTGAAGTACTCAAACTTCACTCTGGCCAGCGGCTTGGTCAACACATCGGCTATCTGCTCATCTGTCGCAACATACAGGAGCTTCACTGCTCCTCTCTACACCATATCCTTGATATAGTGATATTTCATCTCGATGTGCTTCGACCTGTCATGGAACATTGGGTTCTCAGACAGCTTCACACAACTCTGGTTGTCACAAAAGATACCAGTTGCATCCAACGGGAGATCAAATAACTCAGATAGTAACTTCCTCAGCCATACTGCCTCACAACTAGCCGAACAAGCTGCGACATACTCTGCTTCGGCTGTACTCAGTTCCACACAGGACTGCTTCCTACTAAGCCAAGAGATCATACCGGATCCCATACTAAAGCAACACCCCGAAGTGCTCTTCCGATCAATGGCATTTCCTGCCCAATCCGAATCAACATAACCCTCCAGGTTAAACTTTTGATTCGCATCATACTTGAGCCCATAATCAACCGTACCCTTCAGGTACCTCAGAATATGCTTTACAGCAACTAGGTGAACACCTATGGGATCCGTCAGGAACTGGCTCAATGTGTTCACTGCAAAGTAAATATCTGTTCTTGTGTTCGTCAGGTACATCAAGGACCCAATCATCTGACGATACATAGTAACATCAACCAGATCAGATGAAGCATCACACAGAAGCTTCAGGTTTGATGCCATAGGTGTGGCCATGGCCTTGCAGTCCATCATCCCAAACCTCTTCAGGATCTTTACTACATACTTCCCTTGTCTAAGGAAGATTCCATTTGCACTCTGCCACACCTCCATGCCTAGAAAGTAGTGCATCATCCCCAAGTCCTTCATCTCAAACTCGACAGCAAGCCTCCTCTTTGTGTCGAAAATCAATCTATCATAACCTGTAACAAACAGGTCATCCACATACAAGAGTAGTATCACTGGATTGCCTTCCTCAACCTTGTAGTAAAGGTTGGAATCTGCTTTACTCTTGGTAAATCCCAAACTGGATAGAAAGCTGTCTATCCTACACCATACCAAGTCCTAGGAGCTTGCTTCAACCCTACAATGCTTTCTTCAACCTGCACACATATGACTCTTTGTCATGCGTCTTAAAACCAAGTGGCTGCTCCACATACACTTCCTCCTCGACTACACCTTTCAAGAAAGCTGTCTTGACATTCATTTGGTGTATCTTCCATTTCATCACTACAGCCAAAGCAAGTACTGATCTGATGGAAGTTTACTTGGCTACAGGTGCAAAAGTCTCTTCATAGTCAATTCCTCTTTCTGAGAGAAGCCACAAGCTACAACCTCACTTTGTATTTCTCCATGCTACCATCTGCAGCATGCTTGATCTTATAGAACCACTTGGAAGTCACAACAAACTTCCCTTCAGGTCTTAGGACCACATCCCAAACATGATCGATTGGTAATTCTCGACCATGGCATCCTTTTACTGTATCCCGTATCCTGGGAACTTCAGATTCTTTAATATCTTCATTAGATAGTTTGAACATCATTGCTGGAACAAATGTTGTAGTTCTTCTTTTGTAGGTGATGGTATACGATCTTTCCTACAAAACAAGTTAAATTGCATGATTAGAAAACATCTCATAGTTTTTAGAACAAATTCTTATACATAAAGAAATATGTCATACATTCATGCAATTATTTTAGCCAATGTTTCAATGCAACATTTATCCATATCCCGTAACTTTCTAGATGCCTTCCAATCTCTACCAGAACATTGTTAAGAGTGTGCACAACTCCCAACATGTCAGCAAAGAGGTTTCATTCTTAGATAAGTAGCAATGCAATGTTGTATAGTGCCATAGGCCACTTACCCATCACATGCATATTAGTAGTATATTGTTCATTAATGCAATTATTCTAATATGCATAATACACACCCTAAGTCTAGGAACATAATCATATACATCATTGAACAATATTATTTAAACAAACAAGTATGCAAGAAATGACAATTCAAATACTTATCTTTGTTTGGTTGTAGGGTGGACTCCCTCTCAATATTTCCTTCCTTGCAGGAACTACTGGAGTGTGCTCCCTCTTGATCTTTGCTTCTTGGATTACCTGTCTTTGAACTTATATCCATCCTCGATCACTTATGCATACTTACTAGTATCATCATTGTGTTATCCTCGAGGTCTCATACATAATCATACATTCATTAGTATAATCTCAATACTATAAAAAATTATGATTCTAAGTAATCTTAAACATGTATGGTTAAGATCATTTCATACACAGATAATTTATCACAAGCATTAGTATTCAAGGTTTCAGGGAGTACTTCCTTTACTCATGCAAATTCTTATTTGACCATAGGACTCTTCTGGTTAGTCATATCATCGATTAAAGTAAGAAACATAATATGCCTAAACCCATGATTACTCAAACCTATAAATTCATGAATAATCATTATCAATCATACCAAGTATACTTATATAAGGGATCCTATCACAAGGTAGGATTCTAACTTGATATAGGAAAAACATACCTGGATTAATGTGTTAGTTAGTTATGCCTAACATACCCACATGATGTCTTCTTGTTTTCTTCAATGACTTGTGCTAGTGACCTGCATATCTCATAAGTTAACCATTGTGGAACCAAATTATACATACCTCATAAGTGGAGCTTCATGACAATGGATGAATCTTTGTCTTCATGTCACCATGGTCATATGTTCTTGATCTAGAACTTGATTTGTCTTTCTAGATGTACCTTTCATATTAGCGGACAACATCATCCTCATACAACACCACAATGCATTAGTACAATCATAAGTGTCAAAACCCTAATCAATGAATATCTGCATTCATAATTTTATTAAGGTGATACGACAAGTCTAAAGTTAATCAAGATTGTACTAACTTTAATGAAGACAAACATACCATAAAATTTATCATGAACAGATCTCGAAACATACTTGGATAAGTCATACCTGTCGAGATTGCTTGTAATCTTCTTATGTAAGGTCTTAGCCTCATCTCCCTCTGAAATAGGAACTTCTTCACTTATGCAGGTGACCAATCCATTCTCTTCTAGGATTAACCCAATCCACTTTGATTTGCTGAAACTGGATCTGGAGCTGGATTAGGGTTTGTCAGAGAAACCCTAAAAATTCAAACTTTGAATTTCAAACTTCTAAAAGGATAGAAAGATGTGCCTTGATGAGCTGATCAAGCTGGTATACTCAAAATTTGAAAACTGTAAAGTTTCACCCCTCAAAATTGCCTTTTAGATTTCTGGATTCACTAGGGAGGACCCTGAATTAGGGTTTGATTTTCCCGAAGCTTCACCCAACCAAAAGGTTTGATCCAAAGCTCTAAAATTCGATTTTCTTGAGTATCTTCTATCCGTGGCCACAAAATTCAAAAATTCCAACTTCTGTAGAAGTCCTAATTTTCCACCTTTCCGATCAAAGTCCCAAACTAGGGTTTGATCAAGCCTGACCTTCTACCCAACCTTCTACCCAACCAAAAAATTCAATATTGGTCTCTAAATTTTGATTTTTATGAGGAGCATCCAACCGTGGTCTCTGATACAAAAAATTCCAACATTCTCTAAAACCCTAAATTCCCGGAGCCATGAATGAAGATGCTCAAAATCCAATTCTATTTTGACAGAAATATGCACCTGATTGTTTATGGTGCAACTCCGAAATTTCAGATCTACAGGGTCTAAAAATTCTTCCTGTGGTAGCCTGACCTGTTATCTTTCCAACCCGACAGTTCTGACCTCAAATGGATTCTTTGGGAGAGAGTTATGCCAAGTGTTGCAACGTGACTTGTTTATGGGATAAAACAGGAGAGCGAACTTATATGGAGTTCCACATGTCACTGGTTCAATTTAGGCCTTTGAACATCGGACTTGTGAAAGTACAGTTCGTGCCCTACTTGCCACTTTTTACCAAATTTCATTTGGAGCTTCCTAGCCTAAGTTGTGACCTTTTTTCCTAGGTCACCTGTTTATGACTGAGATCTGGAAGAGGCAGAAACCCTATATTGTACATATCATAAATCTGAAAGTACAACGAATTAGAGGCTCTCCTTCGGACACAAGGTACATGGGGATATTATATTCGACCTGTAAGATTTTCAAATACTGAAACTTCACCAAAATGGATTTATATCAAAAGTGCTACGATGACTGGTTTTTGCTATATCAAGCCCTAGCTTCGCAAGTGCAACAAGTGTCATAAATGCCATAGCATGCCTTCCTTCAGGATAGCTCTGATACCATGTTAGTTTTTCAGAATTTAATACATTCTGATCTAGGATCTTAACTGAAAGAACAACATGTACAGCATATCAAGCATAAGAGACAAGAGACAAGAGACACAAAACATTTCACCGGGGAAAACCAAGAAGGTGAAAAACCCCGCAACTTCCTCAGAGATAGAATAAGCATCAATACAATGATCACCATGATCAAACCCAAGAGATAGATATCTACAACAACATGTTCCTCCTACACTTGTGCGCATCCTCCTCTTCTCTCACTAATGCAAAGTGAGTGAACAATAGAATGTGTAAAATGGGAGAGACACACTCTCTATTTATACACTACATCACTTGACCTTTACTCAACTAGGTCAGCCCTAACTTAACCACATAACATTATGCTGACTGGGCCGACCCCCAACAGGGTGGTCTAATAACCCTTTGACCCACATGATTCATACAGGGCCGACGCCAACAAGGTGGTCTAATAACCCATCAAGTATAAGTTACGACACTTACAATATAACTTGCGACACTTGCAAGTACACATGACGAATCTTCCAATCGGAGGAATAATACATCTCCGTTGGGGATACAACAAAGTACAAATGTAATACATACAGTATACAAGTGAATATATTCCGAAGTTACAAATACATCAACAAGGAGGGAAATCAAACCACAAAATGTTCCACCTAATTAAATGGGAGATGATCATATGTCCACATGAGAAAGGAGGAGTAGGGATAAGAGAACCCATACTTTTGAATATTGCAATCGAAGCTAAAATTCTTTGGAGAATGGTCTCAGGAAGGAATGTGTGGTAGAAATAAATTCAGCATAAAAAATATTTTAGAAAGCCAAGACTGAGGTGCCTAGATGGAGAAATGACTTAAAAAAACAGCAACATCTTTGATCAAGGATCACTTGTATTGGATCCGAGGCAATGGGAAAATAACCCATATGTGGAACGATAAGTTAATGAGATATTAATGCTTGAATTTCGCACACATGCAACATTTTGGCTAATATTGCATAAAGGTGTCATCAACATACAACATGCAACTCACCGAAGACATCCTCATCATATCTGAAAGATAAATTGACCCCTAAAATGTCAAAGTCAGTGAGTACAGAAAATCGCGTAGCTTTTTTCACTGAACCTCATGCTAATTAGCGCAATTATTTGTTAAACAACCCACGACTGTCAAAACGATGGGACCACTTACTTTTGCGACGCATTCAAATGTCAAAACAACTATCTTGGCTCCAAAATTCAAAGGATAATCCTCACATGCTTGGGAATATTCAATAGCCCCCCCATGTGCTCAGCGAACCACTTTAAAGGAAAGAGTGTACACATTTAGATCTAGATGTTTCTTGGCCTCCATTAGGCCTATAAAAGGAAGCCATGGGCATGCATCTATAGGAGAAAATTTGAGAAAATTTATGATGTTGGAAATTTATTGAAAGCTCACCTTTCAATCCACTTCCTACCTCAAATTGGAATGCAAAAGCTCCCTTGATTTCTTCCTCTAAGAAGCAAGTGTTTCTCCATTATTCTATGTTAGTTATCTTGAAATTGTGTGGACAAAAAGGACCTCCATAAGGGATATTGTTGGCTAATCCCTCACCACCTAGGTGACACCATTGTATTTTGTTGGACTATTGGGCAATCAACATTTGGTTTGACATACTCTTGTTCTATTTGTTTTGCTTAGCACTTGTCCCATTTATTTCTTGTTAGTTTTTGTTTTAATTATAATTTAGAGTTTGCTTTTCCATTTGGAGTTTGGAATAATAACTCATTCACAATAATGGGTCATTGTTGCAACCTCAAGGATTTATCTCAACAAAGTGGGAAGACTACTGAACCTTGTGACTATTTTCCCACAACACCCCCCTTTTCATCGAATCCAAATCTACAAGGCATTAAGGAATGACTTACCTCAAATTGCTATGTATCCTTTTAATATATATTAGAATGAATGGAATCTGGAATTTGGAAGGATTGGAAGCGTATTGAGGTTCTTTATTTTTTATCAAATGAATATGAACTACTCTTATCTTATCTTCAAGGAATGGCTCCCTCACATAAAAGAGACAAGGATTGTAGGGGATGGGGATCGACTAGGAGTTTCTCTATGAAAGAAGGTTATGTGAATATTTTTTCCAACTTCCATTCTCCTCCTTATGCTCTCATGTGGAAGAAAATATAGAAACCAAAACACAAAAAAAAATTAATGCGTTTGTTGTGTTCACCAAGAACACATGCATTCAAGCAAAGCATATTGTACACACGGAGCCATCAATGCAAAATGAGGGGAAGGACATCCAATCCAATTGTATTCATGAATTTAATGGGTATTTATACAATGTGAAGATGGTTGGAGCGGTTATACACCTGCTCCAACTAATCATTCGTTAAAGTTCCATTACACATAGTTTATTTATACTCGATGACAATTAGGGGCCCGAAAGGTCCCCTCCAACATCTCCCCCACCCCAAAATGTTTCTTCATCTTGAAGAGAACAATAACTATGCAACAACATCTTGGGCCTCTGCTCCTGTCGGAGTAGTCATCATTGTGCGTCGATCATGCATATCAGACTGCATAGGTAACTCAATCGCAACAACCACCAACTGGATAGGAAGACACACATGTACAAGGATATACCGTGACTTGTTACTCTTCAGCCTCCGTCTTCAATATGGTAGTGGTCCGTCGAAGTATCACCCTCTCTATAAAAAGGCAGTCAACTATCCTCGCCACTGGGAGGTCTTTTGGTTTAAAGCCTCACCCTTTCTCATCTGCTCGACTTTCCCTCAACTCAAGCATGGGTCTTTTTGCTCTTTAAATTTCCATACCATTTCTCTACCTTCTATCTTTCGAGGCCATAAACCAGGAACTGCTCTACAATTATACACTGGCGGGCTCAACTGGTTCAGGTGTTCTCACGTCATCATCTTTATCATTAAGCTCTTTTTGTGCATTTACATTATGTCTTTTGCTTGAATGTCATCTTCATATTTCATGAGGATTCATACTGCTTACTATTTCTTATGATAGTTGCTCAATGTGTGTGATCATGTAACTACTCTGCTGGGTGTGGACCTTCCTAAGGGAGATTGTTGGCTTCCTTTGAAGCCCTCACCTCCTAGGTGACACCATTGTATTTAGCTAGTCTATTGGGAAATTAACATTTGGTTTGCATACTCTTGTTCTATTTGTTTTGCTTAGCATCTAACCCATTTATTTCTTGTTAGTTTTTGTTTTATTTCTAATTTAGAGTTTGCTTTTCCATTTGGAGTTTGGGATACTAACTCATTCAAAATATTGGGTCCTTGTTGCAACCTCAGGGATTTCTCTCAAAAAAGTGGGAATACTACTCACCCTTTTGGCTATTTTTCCCACAACACCCCCCCTTTCATCGGCATTAAGGAATGGCTTACTTCAAATGGCTATGCATCCTTGTACTATAAAGGATGGAATCTGGAATTTGGAAGGACTGGAAGTGTATTGAGGTCCTTGATTTTTTATCAAATGAATATGAATTGCTCTTATCTTCTCTTCAAGGAATGGATCCCTCACATAAAAGAGATAAGGATTGTAGGGGATGGGGATTGGCTAGAAGTTACTCTGTGAAAGAAAGGTATGAAAATATTATGTGCAACCCCCCTTCTCCTCCTTATGCTTGCATGTGGAAGAAAATATGGAAACCAAAAAACCTACCAAAAATTAATGTGTTCTTATGGGTTTTGTCTCATAATCAAACTTTAACTATGGATAATCTTAAAAGAAGAGGAATTGAAGGGGTGCATTCTTTGCAAAACCTTCCAAGAAACCACAAAGCATCTCTTCTTGGAATGTGAATTCCTGCAAAACATTGGATATTAATATTGAAAGATTTGAACACCAATCTATCTCTTCCTTTGTAGCTCAATTATTTATACAATAAATGGTAGGAGCAATATTCTAGATCGCTTATTAAAAATCCCACCCTCAATAAAGTATAGAGTGCCCTTCCAAAAAATATTTTTTGGCAAGTATGGCTAACCCAAAACAAAGCAATTTGTTAGGGAAAGAAGGTGGATTCCAGTAGAAAAATTGTTCCTATCAAATTCTCTTGATGGAAACCATGCAAGCCTTGGGTAAGGAATTTTCGGACAAGGAGCTGCTTTATGGGAAAGAGACGTATTAGGTGGAAAAATTTATTTTGAAGAGTTCCCTTCAATCCAAAGGTAAGCATGATATGTTTCCCTCTAATTCAGAGCTTGAAATGGAGCCATCTGATTTTGAAGAATGGAGGATGAATTGATCCTATTATTCTTTATTTTTTGATGGAGCATCAAAAGGTAACCCTGGGGAGATAGGTGCAGGAGGGGTTATTTTGGACCCTGGGGGAAATATTATGAAATCATTTTCCCTAGGGACTTGGAAGTAAAACAAACAATAAGGAAGAATGAATTTCCTTAATGCAAGGGTGGAGCTTATAGTCTCTTCAAATCTATAAAAAATTATCATATTTGGAGACTCTAGAATTGTCATTAGGAAAATGCACAATATCATTCGAGGCTAAGACTCAAAATATGGGCGCATGTAAAGAAGGATGTTGAAACTCCTCATTAACTCGAGCTCAATGTCATTGTATCACATTAGAAGGAAAAAAAATGGGAAAGCAAATGAGCTAGGAAATCAAGGTGCCAGGCTGCAGTAAGGATGGATCGCAATTGACAATCAATCCCCAACTACGAAATTTATTCCATGTTCATAAGATCAAAATTCATGATAAGGATGGAAGATCCTCACCTAAGGTATAAAAGGGGAATGGACACATTGTTTTCTTGGTCTAATGGGGATCCCTCTCACTTTCATAAGAAAGGTGGATCCTTCCCCCAACTCTCCATCGAGGGCATCTTTGGAACCTCAACGAAGGTGCTAGGTGGCAGCAGGAGTGACTGGAAGGTATTAATGGTTGATGGTTTCCAAGGTGTTAGGGATAGTAAGGTCTACACATGTGAGGTCTTGTCCATCTCTTCGAACCATATGCCTTACACAAGTGCAGTTAAGGAAATGGATACAATGGGTGATTACAAGAAGAGAACGGTCACCGCAGATGTTAGAGAACCAAACAAGGACAAGAATGAAGTTAATCTTGCGCTAGGCAGAAAGGAGAGTTTGAGTTTCCATCTTGCTTCAGTAAAATTCCTGTAGAACGTTTATAGGAAAAAACCTAAGTTTGAGGAGGGCTTGGTTCTTCTCGAAGAGAACTCTTAAGAGGGATGGAATTCTTGCCTCGGGGTTGATAAAAGAGATGCAGAAGAAGGAGGAAATCTTGGGGATATAGGGCACAACTGGAACAAGGATTGGGGAATTGGTGATCTCAAGGTTGGGAAATTTTCCTCGTGCTTCTTCAACTCTGGTGAACATATGTCTTCTAGGAAGAACTTGTTCAATGGAATTGGTGACAACATAGAGGATTTCAAGAGAATGTTAAGGGTATTCTATGGAGGAATATGAAGTATGTTGGGTGAGGTGAGGCATACTTCAACATGCATCACTAATTCAAAATCAAGAATGGATGACCTGAAAGGCAATATGGATGAGCAAATGGAAATCTTGGATGGAATCAGAAAGGAACTTAACAGTTTGGTCAGAATGAATTAGTGCATCACTATCAAGCGAGCCCGTTGGTAGAAGCTAGGCCAATGGATGAAATTTCAGTCATGCAGGTAGCCCATTTCAGACCTGGAAGGCAAGATTAGTAATGTCCATATGTAGTTTTGTTTTGATGGTTCATACTTTATGTATTTTTGTGTTTTGTTTAGGGGTCAGTTTGTAAGAATTTACAGTACTAAATAAACCAGATGGGAAAACTGTAATAGATATTTTGAGTCAAGCAGAGCCATTTCTTGGGCTTTGCTTCTGCAGTTATGGTTTTTGGTTTTTTGTATTTTGGTAAAACATCTGAAGCTCTGTAATGATTGGATGGATTTAATATTTTAATATAAATTCTTCTCAGTTTATGTTTAAAAAAAGACACATCTAAAAACCATTAATCCAAATTCAAATTTTGGTTGTATCCACTTTTTCAATTTTATTTTAAAAATTTCAAAACAATGCAACTCATAAATTTGATTTTTTTAGAAATTCACTTTAAACAAAAAAAATATTAGATTCGCTAATAAAGAAAAATAAAAACACAAATATCATATACTCCAATATTCTTATTGACATATGGTTTGGAGAAGGTTATTTTGTAATTAATTATTTATTACTTCGAAAGGTTTTAATTATTTATTCTATCGGTTGTTTTTTTAATCTTTAATAAGATAAAAAGAAATTAAAACATGTTGTATGATGTTAAATTTTGAAATACATGCACATGTATGATGTTGTGGAAGTCAAAAGAGCATGTGACATCAGTTTCCACCCACCTAGTCCACTGGCTCAAAGACACATTTTTCCAGCTTGGTAATTGTTTTACAGTTTTTTAGGTCTTGATCTTCTGGGGCCGTTTTGAGGCCCTAAATGACATTTTTTTGCCACGTTGATGCCCAAACAATCACTAAAGGCATTGAGTGGTCCGACAACACAGAGACCTTCTCGGTCAAACCTATTTGACGAGGTACCGAGCGCCCCAAACATAGATCGTATGCAAAAGTTGCGCCCTTGGGAAGTTGATGTATCAATTAACCACATCGGGGCTTGCAAACCTTTTGGTGTTTCAACTCCTATGGTTAGGGTTTTGCATTTATGCTTTATGTTAAAAAGGATTTTCTAGCCTCATTGTAACTCAGTTCTTGCGGATGAGTGTAGCCAACACATCTCTTTTCAGTGATAAGGTACCATCATCTAGAGCTAGTTTGTATTGCTTTACAATTTATAGTGTTTTCCAATTTATTCATTAATAGAATTTGGGTTTTATTGTACTACTGTGTTTTCTACAAAATATTCGTGTGTATTTCTATTTTATGTCATTTCCTTCATTTCGTTCTTCAAATAATCCAAATCAGTGGTATCAGATCAATCTTCTCTTGTTGTTTCTCAGTGCATGTCCCCAATGAGATCTCAATATCGAGAGTTGGGTCTCGAATTAGTTGAGCTTGGGGACAACCACCCTCGTGGACCTAAGCAACCTCACATGGTGGGAGAAGAAAAGAGAGATGATGGAGAAAGGTATCCTATTTAGTTGTTTCTCAAGGAATCCCTTGTGCGACAGAGGAACGAGATGATGGATAATTTCACCTAGATCCTTCGATGAATGCCGACGGCGACGGATGCACCTTCAACGAGAAACCGCTTCAGAGGTACGACTCCCTTCAAGGTACAAGTTAAATTTGGAATTCCCTTATTTGAAGGCTAGATAAATGCATATGCTTTGGAGAAATGGTTCAATCAGTTAGTGGTTTACTTCTCTGTTCAATTTTTTTTTTGATAGCGAAAGGGTCACCTTCGCGCTCCTTAAGTCTCTCCTCCATGTCAAAGATTGGTGGGACAATTATTGTGAGAGGCATGGGAGAGATGAATCTGAAATATATAGGACAAAAACCACTTGGGCGGCTTTTGTTGATGCCATCAAGGATGAATTATACCCTTTCGGAAACTATGATGACCATTACACCTGGTGGATGAATTTGACTAGTACACTAGGTGGACGAATTTGCACCAGGAGAGAAACCATACAGTGCCGTAGTTCACCAATACATTCCATACCTTGCACACAAATTGGGTATTAGAGACTCAAATCGACACTTATTCCTAAAGTACCGAAGTGGTTTGCACAGGTACATTCAAACAGAGATGGATTTCTTGGACATCTCCTCACTGGGAGCTACTTATTGATACGTTGTTAAGATTGAGCAAAAGTTTAAGCAAAAGAATAAGAAGGAGTTTGGTTTTGCAAATAAACAATAGTACAATCCTGGCAAAGGCTTCCCTTGTTACACCAAAATCTCATCATCACTTGGGTAATGTGGCGTGTGTCTGTGGATTAACGACAATCCCTAAAGTGTCAAGTGCCAAATGACCTAAGAAGAGGTTTCTACTTTTAGATTTCCTAGTTTTGAAGCATTGGCACACTCTACAGTTTTACAACATACGTCAGATCCTTGATGACGGACTCTACACATTGACAAGGTGCGTCACTGAATCATGTTTCCTTCATACATCATGCGTCACCCCTGAATGACGCAGGTTTCTCTTTGACAGGGTGCGTCATTATTGATTGAAAGGAAAAAAGAGAAGATTCGAGAGTCTTTTAGAACAAATCTCTCGTGGAGGCTTATGCCTATAAATATGTATAGGTGGCAGTCGAACCCCTATCCCTTTGGGATGATCCCCTAACCTTCTCCATATAATCCTCAACTCCTTCTATCCTCTTTGGCCTATAAATGCAAGCTCACCTTCATGGGATGGGAGAGGAGAAGTGAGAGCATCCAAATGCTACTGAAATGATCTTAAAACTAATTTTTCCCTCTCTATTATAAACAAGGTTGGATCTTTGAGGAAAAAGGCTTGTTGGAAGAAGTTGCGATGTCAAGGCATGGTTGTAATCTCTCCCTTTGTAATTGCTTTGGTATAGTAATATATATTATTTCCATAAAGATTGTATGTGTTGAATCTTTAGAACTTGTTTCCTTGAACACTTGTTTAGATTAATCAATATTGTATATTATTATTATTGTGCTCATACTTGTTTGTTGTATGTTATTTTGTATCTTAATATCAAAGACTACATCAAACGAGCAGACATCACCATAATTGTGAGGTAAGTAATTCCTCCACACTCTTTGCAATTCGATTAATCTAGGAAATTTTATATGCTCTGTTGTTTTTGTTCTAGATCTACATCATTTAGACTAGAGAGATTCGTCCTTGTCCGCATAGACGAAGTGTCTTCAAACATCCCTAACGCACAAAAAAGGTACAGAGAAAGGACAACCAAAATCGATATTTTTTGACAATTAATGCATGTCCCAATTTTGTTTGAAATCATCCTTTTAACTCCTTTGCTTCTTTGTTTGAAAGTGAGGTGTTTTGCAAATTAAAATACTTCATTGTTCTTTTATTTTTGATTTGCATTGTCAAATCTCTTTTGGAAAAAACAAAACAAATTTTGCTTTGGTGTTATTTTTAGATTTTTGGGGATTGATCGAAAGAATGTCTTTTCATCTTTTGGTTTGCTTAAGAAGGAAAGTGAAATAATAGTGTTGCATTTTGGGAAATATTTTGTTTGTCTCAGCGAAAGAAGAAAGATCTCTCTCATTCGCATACATAGATCTCATCAAAAGAAAAGTTTGCATCTCATTTAGTTTTCGTGCATGATATTGGGATGTGTCCACACTTCATCAGTCCACTTAACCATCTAAGATAAAATAAAGCGCTAATTTAAGTTAAAATATTTAGGAACTTGAGTGATAGGTTAGAGATGTGTTCCAATGTCTTTAAGCGTAGGAGCTATCGTTCTTTGCCTACACTACATCCCCGGGGCTTGTAGTTCTTCCACGTACTATTCAGTATATCGAATGGCCTTTCACATACTTAACGGTATATATAAAGGTTCTTCACGTACTCGATGGTATATATGAGCTCCCATGTACCTTGTGTATATCAGGAGACCCCACTAGGATCTTGAAACAATCTGAGTCAACCATTGGTTGTATTGACGTTGCAATACACCGATAACAACATTCGGGGAGATACTACACATGTACTGTTAGGTAATCGGGTAATACGATTAGGGATAGGGTCCTAATCCTGTTTTGTTAGTGCTAAGTTGAAATATTGGTTCGATTATTAATATTGGACCCTGCGGTATATCGCAAGTTGCGACGAATCGACACTCTAGTTGCTGAATCAGGAGGGAATTATTCTCCTCCTGTAAATCCACCTATCACCGATCCCATGGGACCATTGGTGGTAGAAGAACCTTCTTCATATGATACATCTTTTCACCATTCACTTAAAGGACACCCTGGAGCCATTGATTGGATATTTACTCGACCTCTAGATGACTCGATAGTGACTACTTTTGGTCCAACTACTTCATTTTGGGGAACCGCCTTAGGGAAAATTATTTCTGATTTTGATTCACTATCGACTGTGGAGACAACTCCACCTCTGCATCCTACCAGATTCGTCTCGAACGAGGAATTTTTTGGACCCCTTCAAGATATTGTATCCGCTTATGGATACTTGGAGAACATGTAAGGCATCAAAGATTTCCTTTACCGTCCATTTCAGAAGTAATAAACCCCGAATACCATTCTCCCATTTATTCTTTTACTCTTTCTTCGCCAGGAATGTCTGTGCCCAACATGAACTCCTACGAACTAGGCCAACCATCTTTTCCATTTGTATCGTATCAAAATCAATTGGTTGGTTCTAGACCTCATTTGACCTCAATGACTGAGGGAAACCTTCAACCAATGTTAACTTTGTAACTGGAACACAATATTAAAGGCAGAGTATAATTGGAGGCCAACCTCTAGTTAGTGGTCAAAATATGACCATAGGGAAACCTGTGGTCGGGGGTCAAAATATAACTACGGGGAAAGCTTCTGTTGGTGGTTAAAATCTAATTGGAGGACAATCTCTAGTTAGTGGTCTAAACTTATTTGGGGGGCAACCTCTAGTTAGTGGAAAAAATGTAACTGGGGGGAAACCTCTAGTTAGTGGACATAATGCAATGGGAGGCCAACCTTCATTTTATTCTTACAATATGACTGGAGGTCCACCTCTAGCCATGGGACAATCTTCATGGGGACATCATACATGGGATCCACCTACATGGGGTCATCTTGCATGGGGTTACACATATCCATGGAATCATAATATGACAATGAGTCAAGTCTATCAAACTGCTCCCGGAAACCTTTATCCCAGAGTACCTTACCTTGGAAATAGGAACATCCCATGGGGACAACATAACTTTTTTTCTGGTTGGACCCCTAGCCAGTGGCCCACCCCCAACCCCACCACTTGTCCCACCTCCACCTCACCTCTTGTCCCACCTCCACCCCCACCATCCGGACAACCCCCCCATTATGGATGACCCCCTCATTCCAGAGGAAACCCACCATCAATCCAACCTCCTCACTGTTAAGTTTAAACCAAATAGACTAGCAAGATCACTGAAAGAAACATAATCACAAGATAGACACAGAAATTACCCTGGGAAACCCTCATGGGGTAGAAAACCCAGCAAAGATTTCCTCAATAAGATGATCAACCAAAATACAAGATGTGCTCCCTCCTTCTTTACCTCCTTAGCAGACCTCCCAGACAAGTGCGCTACTTTTCTGAGTTGTGCAAGTGTGTCTAATGAGGAACTCACCTCCTCTATTTATATTAGATCACGACTGACCAAAATCCTAATGGGGCTGACCTCTCCTGGAGAAGTCTAATAACCCCTAAAATATAATATCAGGGCCGACCTGCACATGGTGGGTCTAATAACCCTAGTTGCCACAAACCATCGGAGGAATAATCATCTCCGGATACATAATAGGGTTACCTCGGAGGGATGAAACATCTCCGGAATAATAATGTACAAATATAATATTCCTAGAAGTTACAATATTCAACACTCCCCCTTAACGAGAAGGATATTATAACAGCGTCTGCAGGAGCAAGGAGTCATCATGATACATCTATATATCATCGAAAGCTTTCTTCAATTCATCATCATCCCAAGATCATCGTCATCACATGATCATCAACACCGTCATCGTACGATCATCAGCATCGTCATCACATGATCATCAGCATCGTCATCACACGATCATCAGCATCGTCATCACACGATCATCAGCATCGTCATCACACGATCATCAGCATCGTTAGAACATCATCAATACAAGTATCCATACCAATACAAGTATACACATCATCAATACAAGTATCCATACCAATACAAGTATACACATCATCAATACAGGTATCCATATCAATACAAGTATACACATCATCAATACAAGTATCCATACCAATACAAGTATCCACATCATCAATACAAGTATCCATACCAATACAAGTATACACATCATCAATACAAGTATCCATACCAATACAAGTATACACATCATCAATACAAGTATCCATATCAATACAAGTATCCACATCATCATTTAAGACATCATAACATGTCTAGGGACGATACAGTCCATTCGTCAACTAAGGACCACTTTCTCGGAGACATATGTCTACGGATCAATTCAGGGACCAAAGTCCGGGGATGATACAATCCCCTCTCGTCCACTAGGGACCACTTCTCGGAGACATCTGTCTACGGATCAATTCAGGGACCGAAGTCCGGGGATGATACAATCCCCATCACGTACATTTTGAACTAGTGGTTCTGGGATGATGCAATCCCCATCACGTACATTTTGAACTAGTGGTTCCGGGATGATGCAATCCCCATCACGTACGTTTTGAACTAGTGGTTCTGGGATGATGCAATCCCCATCACGTACATTTTGAACTAGTGGTTTCGGGATGATGCAATCCCCATCACTTCATTCTCAAAGACCATACGTCTACGGATCAATTCAGGGACCAAGGTCCGGGGATGATACAATCCCCATCTGTCCACTTTGGACCTCATTCTCGGAGACCATACGTCTACGGATCAATTCAGGGACCGAAGTCCAGGGATGATACAATCCCCATCTGTCCATTAAGGACCTCATTTTCGGAGACCATACGTCTACGGATCAATTCAAGGAACCAAAGTCCAGGGATGATACAATCCCTATCTGTCCACTAAGGACTTCATTTTCAGAGACCATACGTCTATGGATCAATTCAAGGAACCAAAGTACAGGGATGATACAATCCCTATCTGTCCACTAAGGACTTCATTTTTGGAGACCATACGTCTACGGATCAATTCAAGGAACCACAGTCCAGGGATGATACAATCCCTATCTGTCCACTAAGGACTTCATTTTAGGAGACCATACATGTACGGATCAAATCAAGGAACCAAAGTCCAGGGATGATACAATCCCTATCTGTCCATTAAGGACTTCATTTTCGGAGACCATACGTCTACGGATCAATTCAAGGAACCAAAGTCCAAGGATGATACAATCCCTATCTGTCCATTAAGGACTTCATTTTCGGAGACCATACATCTACGGATCAATTCAAGGAACCAAAGTCCAGGGATGATACAATCCCTATCTGTTCATTAAGGACTTCATTTTCGGAGACCATACGTCTACAGATCAATTCAAGGAACCAAAGTCTAGGGATGATACAATCCCTATCTGTATCCTTATCAATACAGATGTCATCAAAACATGTATTCTCATCAATACATCAATAAAACATGTATCCTCATCAATACATCAGTAAGATATGTATCCTCACCGATACATCAATAAAACATCAATAAACCATGTATCCTCATCAATACATTAGTAAGACATGTATCCTCACCGATACATCAATGAAACATCAATAAACCATGTATCCTCATCAATACATTAGTAAGACATGTATCCTCACCGATACATCAATGAAACATCAATAAACCATGTATCCTCATTAGTAAAGTAAAAGTAAGTGAGAGAAAATAAGTATTCTAAGTATAAGAGTCCTAAGTCTAAGTATCTAAAACAGGTATCCACATCATTGACCTTGCTGTCGATGAGGCAATCTCATCATTAGAGACCACACTACTCCCCCTTTCGAGGAGGGTCCTTTTGAACCACACCAAGTTTGTCTCGGAAGTATTCAAATTTCACTCGAGACAAAGGTTTGGTCAAAATATTAGCAATTTGATCCTCAGTGCTCACATACTCGAGCTTAATAGCTCCTCTCTGCACCATATCTCGTATATAAAAGTATCGGATCTCTATGTGTTTTGACTTATCGTGAAATACCAAATTTTCTGTCATCTTGATACAACTTTGATTGTCACACATAATCACAGTAGGATCCAATTCTAAGTCAAATACTCCAGATAGTAGTTTCTGAAGCCATACTGCTTCATAGCTAGCAGAACAGGCAGCTATATATTCTGCTTTAGTAGTACTGAGAGCCACACTTGATTGTTTCTTGCTGAACCAAGAGATCATGGTAGATCCAAGTCCAAAACATCCACCTGATGTACTCTTCTTGTCTGAAACACTTCCTGCCCAATTAGAATCTGAATAACCATGTAATCTAAGTTCATGATTTCTGAGGTAGTAAAGACCAAAATCTAATGTACCTTTTAGATACCTCATTACATGCTTTGCAGCTATTAGGTGAACCTTCCTTGGTTCTACTAGATATTGACTCAGAGTATTTACAGCAAAGCATATATCTGGTCTTGTATTTGTCAAATACATCAATGACCCAATGATTTGTCTATATAGAGTTACATCCACTAATTCTGATGAGTCATCAACTAATAATTTCAAGTTGGAGTCCATGGGAGTAGCCATGGTCTTACACTCCAACATGTCAAACCTTTTTCAAGATCTCCACAGCATACTTACCTTGATTTAGGAAGATTCCTTTTGGTTCTTGCCATACTTCTAGACCTAATAAGTAGTGCATTAATCCTAGATCCTTCATTTCAAATTCAGAAGAAAGATTCTTCTTACATTCGATAATTTGGTTCTCATTTCCTGTTAGAAATAGATCATCCACATACAGTAGTAATATAACAGGTTCATCATCCATAATTTTGAGATAGAGATTTGGATCAGCTTTACTCTTGGTAAAGCCCATACCTGTTAAGAAACTGTCAATCCTTTCGTACCAAGCTCTGGGAGATTGCTTCAATCCATACAAATCCTTTTTCAGCTTGCATACATCAGTTGTTCTATCTTTAACCTCAAATCCTTGTGGTTGTTCTATGTACACTTCTTCTTCAATGACACCATTCAGGAAGGCTATTTTAACATCCATCTGGTGTAACTTCCACTTCATCATAGATGCAAGTGCCATGATGGTTCTAATTGAAGTGTACCTAGCAACTGGTGCAAATGTTTCTTCATAGTCTATTCCCTCCTTTTGAGAGAAACCTTTGGCTACAAATCTTGCCTTATATTTTTCAATGCTACCATCTGCAGCATGTTTTAACTTGAAAATCCATTTGGAAGAAACCACACTTTTATCCTTTGGTTTGGGAACTATATCCCAAACATCATTTTTCATTATTGACTGGTACTCTTATGTCATAGCTTCTACCCACTCCTTTTCTTGAGCTGACTCCTCATAACTGGTGGGTTGATGATCCACAAGATCACACATTAAGGCCACATAGTTGGATACAAACTTGGGTTTCTTCCTTTCTCTAGTGGAACCTTCAGGAGCTCCATATTTTTAAGCTCCTTGAATAATGTCTCTAGCCCATGCTGGTCTTCTTTTTCTAGATAGATTTGAAAGGGGGGGTTCTTGAGGTTCTATCATATCATGGTCTTCTGGTGTATCATCTTCAGGGATGGGTACAGCTTTTGTAACTCTAGGAGGTGAATCTTCTTCATAGATTTCTTCAAGTTGGCACTTCCTAGATTTCTTGATAGCTGCTTCTTCATCGAATGTTACATCTCTACTTATCTCCATATGATGAAAACCAGGTATGTAAATTCTAAAAGCTTTGGATGTTTCACAATATCCAACAAATATTCCTTTCTTACTAGAGGGATCCAACTTGGTTCTCTTTTCTTTTGGAATGTGAATATACACAGGACATCCAAATATTTTGAGATGACTTACCTCAGGCTTCTTTCCTGTGAATACTTCTTCTAGAGTCTTAAATTCAAGAGCACTATGAGAAAGTCTATTTTGTACATAGACAACTGTTCTGGCTGCTTCAGCCCATAGATACATGGGAAGATCTTGATCATGTATCATAGTCTTTACAGCTTCCATGATAGTTCTATTCTTCCTTTCAGCAACCCCATTTTGTTGGGGATTGTAGAGAGTGGTTAGTTCCCTCTTGATTCCAGCTCCTTTACAAAATTCTTCAAATTCCTTTGAAGTATATTCTCCGCCATTATCTGTTCTGAGAATCTTGATTTTCTTTTCTGAGAGATTTTCTATTAAGGCCTTAAACTCTTTGAATTTTCCAAAGACTTCATTCTTACCTTTTAGAAAGAATATCCAAGTTTTCCTTGAGTAGTCATCAATGAATGTGACATAGTATTCATATCCACTCCAAGATGTGGAGGGCATTGGTCCACATACATCAAAGTGTATTAACTCCAGGGTACTTTTAGTCTTTGTTTCACTCCTGGGAAATGGGTTCTTGACATTCTTCCCTTTTGCACATCCTTTGCATGTGCCATCATGATTAATATTTAAGTCGGGCAAACCTATAACTACCTTGCTTACATAGGGTAGTTCCTTGTAGTTAATGTGAGCAAGTCTCCTATGCTATAGTTCATTTGGGCTAATGGTTTCATGGACAAGAGCTGCTTCTGGAAGGCCCTTAAGTTTGTATAAGCCTCCTTCTTCTTCACCAATGATAATTGCATCCTTGATAGACTTTCCTTTGGACCAAATTAAGACTTGTCCATCAATGAATGCAATCCTATAGCCTTTCTTATCCAATGCTGAGATGGATAACAAGTTCTTCTTCAATCCTGGTACACACAATATTTCTTTCATTTTCATGGAGGTACCAGAATCAAGCTTGTAGCATGCTTCACCAATTCCTTTGATGGAATATTGAAAGTCATCTCCTAGAGATACCTTTTGTGGAGAAGTCTTTTCTTCAAGACTTGAGAGAGTCTTTTTCTGACCTGTCATGTGCTTTGAAGCACCACTGTCAATAAGCCATGTGTCTTCTCCAGGAGTTATAGATCCAGAGAGTGTGGAGAAAAGAACATATTCTTCTGCATCTTCTTCTTTATTTCTCCTAGACCTTCTTTCGAAGAAGGTCCTTTCTTCTTCTTCTTCTTCACTTCTAGGTCTTTTATTGTGAGGCCTTTCTTCCTCTTCTACTTCTTCTTCACTATCATATTCTGCAAGATGTGCTTGATGTCTTTTGTAATGAGAACCCTTTTTCTTCTGTAGAGGACAATCTCTAGCAAGGTGTCCTATTTTGTGACAAGAAAAACATTGGAAAGAGGAGTAATCTCTTCTTTGAGTAGTTCCTCTTTTCTTTTGAAATCTATGTGGAGGATGAGACTCCTTGTGACTATTCTTTTTGGAGTAGGATTGATTCCTTCTTCTCTTGGTGTGGGTGGCCAAGGCTTGGTCATATTCTTTGAGCAAGGCTTCTTGGTTTGCAACCCTAGCCTCCTCTTGTACACAATCCTCCCAAACTACATCAAACTTCATACTTTCTTTTTTGGCACACATAGTTTGTATGAATGACTCCCAAGGTCTAGTGAGACCATTTAGAGCTGTCATCACAAGTTCATATTCATCAAGAGTATCACCAATGGCATCTAGTTTCTCCTTGATTTGGAGACCCTTGAGAAGTAGTCTTGAATGGATTCTCCTTTGTGCATCTTGGTGCTCTTCAACTGAGTCCTTAGGTTCATCTTCCTATTGATGTTCTTTCCTTCATACATTCTTCCTAGGGCATCATACATTTCCTTTGGAGTTTTCTTGGACGCCACTTGGGGAATCAAGTGGCCTTTAATAGAATCAGCTATGATTCTCTTTGCCCTAATCGAATCCTTCCTATGCTTCTCTTTGGATTCATCTCCTTCATGTTCTGCAACTTCATCCTTGATATAATGAGCAAGGTCATTTTCTTCAAGAATGAGACCAATTCTGTATTTCCATGCTCGGAAATTTTCTATACCTTCTAGCTTGTCTTCAAGCTTAGTGTTTGGAGCCATCTTCTCTTGGGGGAGTCCAAGAGGTAGAGTAGTACTTATCCGGAAACTTTAACTTATCACTTTTCCGGATCTGTAACAGAAATTTTTGGTTTATCGCACTTTTGGTAAAATTAGGGTTTGACTTTCCCAGAGTTCTACCCAACCAAAAAATTCGATATAGGGCTCAAAAGATTGATTTTGACAAGGGCTATCTAGCCATGTAATCAGAATTCAATAATACCAACTTTTTGCAGAAGTCAATTTTTGGTTTATCGCACTTTTGGTAAAACTAGGGTTTGACTTTCCCGAAGTTCTACCCAACCAAAAAGTTCGATCCAGGGCTCAAAAGATTGGTTTTTGAGAAGGGCTATCCAGCCATGCAATCAGAATTCAACAATACCAACTTTTTGCTGAAACCCTAATTTTCACCGGAGAGAGAGAGAGATATATACTTACCTTGTGAAAGATGTCCTATTCAGGATAGCTCTGATACCATGTTAAGTTTAAACCAAATAGATTGGCAAGATCACTGAAAGAAACATAATCACAAGATAGACACAGAAATTACCCTGGGAAACTCTCATGGGGTAGAAAACCCAGCAAAGCTTTCCTCAATAAGATGATCAACCAAAATACAAGATGTGCTCCCTCCTTCTTTACCTCCTTAGCAGACCTCCCAGACAAGTGCGCTACTTTTCTGAGTTGTGAAAGTGTGTCTAATGAGGAGCTCACCTCCTCTATTTATATTAGATCCCAACTGACCAAAATCCTAATGGGGCCAACCTCTCCTGGAGAAGTCTAATAACCCCTAAAATATAATATCAGGGCCGACCCCCACATGGTGGGTCTAATAACCCTAGTTTCCACAAACCATCGGAGGAATAATCATCTCCGGATACATAATAGGGTTACCTCAGAGGGATGAAACATCTCCGGAATAATAATGTACAAATATAATCTTCTTAGAAGTTACAATATTCAACACTAACATAGGATGACCTCCACCATATGGCCAACCCTCCATGGGAGGACCACTGCCATATATGGATACACCTTATGATCAATCAATTTATGGTCCTAAGTGTCGTATTAGTATTAGCAGTATCCGCATCTAAATCGACAGTTACCATTTCTATCTAATTAGATCTTCCAGACTTGTCTCATTTGACGAACAATCCCATTTAGCATGGCATGAAATGTCCACCCATTCCTGTGAAGCTACCATCAGACATACCCAATTTTTACGGCAAAACCGGTGAGGATCCCAAAAAACACCTAATAACATATCATTTGTGGTGTTCCTCTAACTCCCTAATGGATGATTCTATTTGTTTGAGTCCGTTTCAGAGAACCCTCACCAGCACGACCGCCAAATGGTACATTGAATTCCCACCACTTTCTTTTGCAGACTTTCGACCCTTGGCTATGGCCTTTCTTATGCATTTATAGTTACCAATCTGCTACGAAACCAGTATGGATCTTTTAACCTCACTCCAGCAATATAACTTCACTCATATTTCTGATCATATTCATGAGTGGAGGAGAAGACGTCGACTAATTGAGGCTCATATTCCAGATCAACTATTAGCTGATTGGTTCACCAAATCACTATTTCCTATCATAGCCAAAGATGTCGCTATGGGGGGGGCAGTTACAGAGGAACAAGCCATTGCATGTTCCCAGTACTTAGACTTAGTCTACGCAGAATCGAGCACTTTATATGACATAATTCCCAACGCCCCTCACCCCAACGATGATCCAACGAAACCAACCACAGGATCACATGCCAATGGAATAATTGGTTTTGTTAAAACCCAGCGTAACGCCCAATAGATCGGATTACAAAGCCACTCGGCTCCAAAGCCAACTCTATCACGGGTTGGTAATAACATCAACCATTCACCCAGTCTTGCTCCCACTGCGGAGGTGAATTCAGTCCAATCTGCTTCATCTCAGAAATCCAGTGGTAAGAAGAAAAATAAAGGTAAATCCAAAAAATCCTCTAACCAATAGGAACAAAAAACCAATAAAGACACCACTGATGCCTAACTAAAATGGAAGGCTAAATATCCATGTTTACTATGCAGTGATGACCACTTCACGAAATAATGTCCCCATCGTGAAGAAGTCCAAAATTTCCTAAAAGGAAACCCTCAACCCACAATTTTAACTGACCCCTTCCCAACACAACAACAGTAGATGGTTACACAACAACACACTCGCTCCCAAGGAGAAACTTCCACGACCACTCATGTTCTCATGATGCGTAGTGAAATGGTTAATTTATCTACCAGGACATGTATGTACGATTCTATTCCATAAAAAGAATCTAATGGAGGTAATGCTGAAAAATCATCCATGTCCACATCCACTACCTATCCTACACAAGGTCCCTTGACAATAGATAGAACTATATTAGATGCAACATTGCGTCCACCAAAAAGCACAATTCAAAAGGTAGTTTTCAATCCCAATGCCCAAGCCGCTCAGAAATACAATATTGTTGAATATTTGTCTAAGGAACCATGTGCTATGTCGACCCTCAAAGTCTTACAAAACTGTCCTAGTCAGTTTAAGACTCTATTATATGCTATTGGAGCAGTGTATCCGAATTCACCTAACATCATTATGTTTAGACTGGAATACTTTAAGCCGAGGATTTCCCATCAACTGGCGTTTCAAATCATCACCAATGTTACTGGGAAAAATATCCATCGTACTATTCTAAACGAATGAGCCTCTACTTATGTGATGTCTTTCTCCCCCTAGAGAGCCATCAGCTCTCCTGAACTGAACCATTTTCCTACCACTTTGAAAGCATTTGACAGACACAGATTCCAACCACACGGGCTTTTAAAATCCTTAGCTGTAGAATTGGGAGGTAAGATTGTTTCCATTAACGTGGAAGTGGTAGCAACTCCCTTGGAATACAACTTATTACTTGGTCGAAACTATTTTTATGCCATGACTGTGGTTGCATCTTTTGTCTTCCACATTGTGCAGTTTCCCCATAAAGGGAAAATTGTCACCGTCGACCAATTAGATTTTTGTACACCTGACACCACAAGTAATCCCGTGGATAATGTCCCTCTTTTAGGGAAGTATTCGTAAATATTTGAGATTGTGGGGGTAGGACTCCTCCAAAGACTCATTCTTGATGGGAGTCTTTCCAACACCTGATTCCCCATCACAAATTTCCACGATGAACATGATCTCGTCCATGGCCCCACATTCCTCCAACTCGGATGATCCTTGGATTGTTCCCGATTCTATTGACATTGATTCGATTGGACATCAGATGCCTCTTAGCTCAGCTGAGGCTACTTATAATACCATCCAATTGGTGTCAGACTCACATGATGACGATAACCCGGTGGCATCCGATCCATGTCTTATGCTGTCTTAGTTAAAATCATCCTTTCCATCGCTGGATTATCTCCTCTAGACTTTTCCCTCTGATGAATCCATTATGAGATTGGATGAGCTTCCCTGGGAAGACCATCACCATCGATCATCCTTCCTCTCTCCTTTAGACATGATAGAGAATGATATTAATACTATTATTTCACCAGATGTCATTCCAAACCCTCAATCTCCTATTCTCACACAGTATATGGTAACCAAGGGGAATTTGACAAACATTACGCCTAACACTACTATCGACATCTTGGTGAAACCTAGTGTCATGGAGCATATTCATATTGACCACACTATCTTGAATCCAATACAACATTTGGGTCATTAGCTGCTTGGGAATATTCTAATTCATGCTGTCTTTCCTTCCATTACACCAGTTTGCTGGATGAAACCTACATGAACATCAATTAGGAAGATATTATAAGAACTTCAAGGCAAAAAATCCCAACCATTTGCTCCAATTTTTATTTTTTGGGTCGTCCCAATGTCGACACACCTCGGTTTTGTTCACAGGGAGTTAGCGACGCGCTTTCCCATTTCGAGATGCATGTCACTCCTTGTTTGATGCACTTCCCAAAAGGGAAAAGTGCGTCACCTAGGGCATGCATTCACCCTTCCAAAATGACCTAAAATATCCCTAAAATTGGCATAAAAACTAAAAATCAAGCATGGAAATGAAGGGTATAATGAGAGTGGTTACTTTTATCTCACGGAATAGAGAATGGATGCCTGATGCTCCCGCAATCTCCACAGCAAGTTTGCACTTGAAATGTCTCTTTCACTCACACCTAATTGGTAAAAAATACAATGGTAAAAGTCTTTTACTTTTTACCCCTTTTATATATTTGGAATAGAATATTTCAATATTTTATTTCATCATTTAAAGTTATTTTTTACCAGTTTAGTTATATTCATCATTATTTTGAGTCAGATATGGTTCTAACACTTATTGTGGAGACCACAGGTTAATACCAATTGACTATGGCAGAGTTCGTTTTTGAATTTTTCATTCTCCTTATTAAATATGAAAAATATTCCGAGTGCTTTTGATACCATAATCGTGCTCGTTAAAAATCTAGTGAAACAGTGTCGAGAATACTTTTATCACTTTTCGGGCTCATAAAAATGTTTACAAAAAGGAAATACTTTCAGAGTTGTCTTTAAGCTCTTTTCAGACTCCCTAAATAGGAACATATTTCCAAGCGAACTTGATTCTTTCACGCTTGTAAAAGTATTGGAAAGATCGTCTCTCCGGTGATAGTTTACCCCTTTTCCGGACTAGGTGGACTATTTATGAAAAATGAATACTCTAGTCAACATTTGGCTAGAAGAGCTCTTCCAGGTATTATTTTATACTTTTTCGGACCTTGGGGACTAAATCTGTGAAAAAGTACACATTGGAGTCTTCTTTAGTCTTTTCAGACTCTCTAAACATGAAATGATGCCAAGTTTACCTTCTTTGGACTCGTTCAAATTTAACATTGAAGGACCCTTCTAGGGACGAACCTCTCCTATCTCAGGTTTGTAAAACATGTGGGATTGGAATCATACGAAAGATGAGATATAACGAGCATTTGTTACCCTCTTCCAACTCATATATAAAAAAAGAGGTACTCATCAATCATGGTGGGGAAATTTAAGGAAAGAGTATGTATTTACACCCATATTAATCATAGCTTATAGTCACCATTGAGCATGGCACCTATCCGTGTCTTATTCAAATAGTTGGATAATAAGCTTGTCTTCGAGTCAGGTCAATTATCTTGGAATATTCTCACCATCACTTCTTGGTTTTGCATGCACTGCATGCATCCAGTCAGCAGCAGTGGAGTCTCCTAGCACCTAATCCCTACTCTGCCCCCCCCGGAGCTTTTTTATGGTCATTATTAGCCATCCTAGCCACATATGCACCCTTGTTTTCATCACTGGAGTTACAAGTGTGCCCTCCTCCACAGATTTAGGAGATCTATCAGTCAGTTCCATCAATTAACTGACTGTAGCTCTTAGATTGATTGCTACTGAGTTAGGATCACCCTACTTGACCACCGACAGCTAGTATGCGCCCTCCTTGGAGTCTCCTTCCCTATTATTATGCTCACATGGTTCAATTATGCCCAGTTCTACTCCAATTGACTGATCATTGACCATCGATGGCCACTAGACCTTATCGGGAGATGGTTCCAATGTAGACTAAGCCATGACTTGAGGAGAATTCAAACTCTCCTAGGGGTATTGAATTCATTCTATTGTATTGTCATATTTTTGTTAGCTTACAACTGATGAATGAATCAACAACAATTTCTCACATATTTTGAGTTTAATGTATGAATTTTGATCATCTTCTTGCTAATTCTTCTCTGCAATTAACTGAGTGAAATTGTGAGGTTTGTTCAAGCTTATTGATCTACCCCTGTGGAATTTCACATGGTATTAGAGCTTGTGAGAGATTTTGCAGCAGTTTATTGAGCAGTTGTTTTTTAGTAGAGCACTAGAAGCCTTTGGATTTCCACAACAAATCCCAGGGCCATTGCATTGAATTCAGTGGATCAATCCAGTGAGGTCTAGCCAGCTGTGAAAGATACGGATAAAAGTTCCTACTGTCCTAAAGCAGTATTTAGTATATTCTGTAACATTCCTCCAAACAAATTTCATTTATTTTTGCAGGTTATTCCATCATCAGAAGCGCATTTAGTAGCTACTATGGATCTCTCCTTGATTCAAAATTCACCTCCTTCAACTACTTCGAATGGAAAGGAAAAGTAGAGATCTTCATGATCAGCAGAGGTCTCCACAGAGGGTTACATGGGATTGAGGTCGAACCTAATGGTGCTACAAATAAAGCCAAGTATCTAAACAAACTTGATGAAGCAGTTGGATTGCTACTCCTCAACATTTCCGGAGATCTACACTTTCATCTCACTGGTATGAAAACTCCCAAGGAGGTTTGGACAAAGCTAGAATCATTATTTGGGAAACAAGATGATTTGAGAGGGCATAAATTGGAAAATGACTTAATTTCTCTGAGCCCCAGCAGTTTCAAATCTATCACAGATTTCTTCACAAGGTTCAAGAACTTGGTTGTGCAGCTAAAGCAATGTGGAGTTGAGAAAGAAGACAAGCAACTTAGCCTTGCTATCCTTTCGAAACTGGGTGCAAAATATTATGTGTTTGTATCCACCTTCCAAACAACAAAAATTTCCATCCCAAACTGGAAAATTCCCTCTCTAGATGCATTCACCCTCTCTCTCTCAAATGAGAAGGAAAAATTGGTGCAAATGGGAGTGATAAAACCAAAGATGGATCAAGCCCTTGCTGCAGGAGAAGGAAAGAATGCGAATGGAAAAGGGAAGCAAAAGGGTAAGGAAAATAAATACTATGAGCATAATTCAAGAGAGAATCCCAAATAATTAGAAGGGACTTCGAATCCAAAGAGAGGCAAGCAAAACTAGAAAGAGAAGACCAAATGCCCATATTGCAACAGAGGTTTTCATCCTGAAAGTGCTTGCATGAAAAAGACCATTGATCTAATGGCCCAACTTCTAGAGAAAAACAATCTTCCAGTACCTGCAAATGCTGGAAGAAAATAAGTTGATCCTAAATCAGAGGAAAAAGAGAGGTGTCATGCACTCATGGCTGGCACTTCGAATGAATCCTCCTTCATCATAGATTCTGAAGCATCCAGGCACATGTCTTCCTGTAAGGATCTATTCTTTGAATTCAAACCTACTGTGGGGCCTTCTATTATGATGGGAGATGATTTTGAAGTCTCTTCAGAAGGGACTAGAAGGATCAATCTGGATCATGGGTACTTCAATGATGTACTCGATGTGCCTACACTTGCAGCTAACCTCCTTTTTGTTTACCAAATGACCCATACAGGAGTTCCAAAGAAGGTTACCTTTACTCCTAATGTGGTTGAAATCCAAGAGATCTCATCTGGGAAGATCATTGCACAAGGTATTGCAGACCACCATTCAAAAATCTATGATTTTTATCACTTCTTACCTTACTCAAAATAGAGTGCACTTATTACTCATGCAAATGGAGTGAGCAGACTTTGGCATGAGAGCTTTGGGCACCTCAACTACAAATATTTGCAAGAACTGCACAATCAAAAAATGGTTGAAGGGCTTATGAACATCATATTTTCTAAAGGCACATGTAAAGGTTTCTTGATTGGTAAGCATCCAGAGCATAAGTTTGAGAAAGGAAAGGCTAAGAGAGCCTCATCACCTCTTGAGATGATCCACGGTGACATATCGGGACCTCTTCCTCACCTATCTTTGAATAATGCAAGATACATATTAACATTCATAGATGATTATTCTAGATTCAGTTGGGTATATTTTCTTAAGTTGAAATCAAAAGTATTTGGATACTTCAAGTTCTTTAAAGTTTCTGTAGAAAAGTTCATTGATAAGAAGATCAAAGTCCTTCGTACTGACAATAGAGGAGAGTATGTGAAGAATGAGTTTCAGTATTTTTTTGTAGATGAGGGCATAGCTATGCAACACACTGTTCCTTACACACCACAACAGAATGGTGTAGTAGAGAGAAAGAACATAACTTTGAAATAGATGGCAACTTGCATGCTAGAGTCTAAAGGATTGTCTCCTAGACTTTGGGAAGAAGCTGTTAACTGTGCTCCTTACCTCCAAAATAGAGTTCCTCATAAAGGGATACAAGGTAAAAATCCTTTCGAAGCATGGATGGGATACAAACCTGATGTATCTCATCTAAGAGTGTTTGGATCCAAGGCTTGGGAAAGGATTCCATCAGAGAAAATGAGAGCTTTAGAGCCACAGAGTAAAGAGTGTATACTTGTTGGTTATGCACTCAGTGAAAAGGCCTACAAACTACTAGATCTATCCACCATGCATACATTTCTTGAGAGAAGTGTGCAGTTTGAGGAGTGGCCATTGCATGATTCCCACCATGTCGATGAAGACAACTTTCCAACTACACCTCCACAGCCTATTGAACAAGATAATGAAGCATCCTCTCATGAAAGTTCAGATTCTGAATCTGAAAGTGAAGATGAGTGAATGATAGATCCAGATCCACAAGAACCTGAAGATATAGCACTTGAAGATCCACCTCCTCTTCCAAGATGGGCTGCCATAAATATTGAATCTGTTGGTGATCTTGTTGGAGATCCACAAGCTCCAAGAAGAACTAGATCTGATTTTCAAAATGCAAGGTTTGCACTTTCTCCCACATATCCATTTCTTGATGACATATGCTTTCTTATGATTGGAACATATCAAAAAAATTTCTTTGAGGCCTCCCAAGATCCAAGATGGATAGTAGCTATGGATGAAGAGTACCAATCTCTTCAAAGAAATGAGACTTGGGAGCTTGTTTCTCTTCCTCTTGGTAGGAATCTTGTTCAATTCAAGTGGGTATACAGAACAAAGATGGATTCAGATGGAGTCACAAGGAAGTACAAGATTCGCTTGGTTGCTAAAGGTTTCTCCCAAGTTCATGGGATTGACTATTCAGAGACATTCGCTCCTGTTGCAAAGATGGATTCCATTCGTCTTGTTCTAGCTCTTGCTGCATCCAAGCACTCGAAATTGCATCACATGGATGTCAAGAGTGCCTTTCTTCATGGATATCTAGAGGAGGAGATATACATGAAGCAACCTGAAGGATGCATTGATGATCCTTCACTAGTGTGCAGATTGAAGAAGTCCTTGTATGGGATCAAGCAGGCTCCCCGAGCATGGTATGCTAAGATGGACTCATTCTTACTGTCACAAGATTTTCAGAGATGCAAATCTGATTCGAATGTCTACTTGAGACATGATGGTAACTCTCTACTCCTTATTGTTCTTTATGTTGATGATTTGTTGATTACATGGAGTCTCTCTTCATGTATTAGATCTATAAAAACAACTTTGCACAACTCCTTCTATATGTTAGATCTGCGATTGCTAAAGCAATTTCTTGGCATTGAAGTCTCTCAGAGTGACTCAGGAATCAAGGTTGCACCATCCAAATATGCATAAGATCTACTTGAAAGGTTTCATATGACAAAATTCAAACTAGCATCATTTCCTTTTCTTTCAGGGATTAGCCTTGAGGATGGTTCTTCTACACCTTTGGTGGATAGTACTTTATATCGACAGTTGATCGGGAGTCTTTTGTTTCTTACACATACTCACCCTGATCTGACCTATGCAGTCAGTTCTGTCTCTAGATACATGCAGGAGCCTCATGAGCGTCACTGGAAGGAAACAAAGAGGATCTTGCATTATGCGCAAGGGATAAAGACCTATGGTATTCACTATGCAGCTAGGTATCCATTTAACCTAGTTGGGTATACAAATTCACATTGGGCTGGAGACAACTCAGATCAAAAGTCTACATCCGTTTTTGTTTTCATGATTAGATTTGGTCCTATTTGTTGGTCGAGCAAAAAGCAGATTGCTTTAGCTCTTTCATCAGCTGAGGCCGAGTGCAGAGGTGTAGTGAATGCAACCACACAATGCATTTGGTTGTGGGGCATCTTGTTAGAGTTTGGGATTCGCTACAGTACTCCACCGGTCATCTATTGTGGAAACTAGAGTGCTACCAGGATTTCTATAGATCCATTTCTGAGACAAAGAACCAAACATATTGAGATACACATGCATTACATTCGAGTATTGGTGCATGATCATACCATCACACTGCTTTATTGTCCTACAAAAGAGCAAATTGCAGATATTTTCACCAAGTGTTTTTCAGTGAAGAATCTCACTTATCTCTGATCCCTTCTTGGGGTGAATGATACCTTGGTTGATTAAATTTTTCTACAGTCTATCTTGAGGGGGGGTTTTGTTCCCACTGGGTTTTCCCTCTTTCCTCACATTGTATTTAGATTGTTGTACGGGGTGACCTTTGGTCTCATTAACCAGGGCCCTATTTTTTCAGTTATATTTCCTTGTAGTTCGGCTTAAGGGGGGGTGTTGGAATATTGTCACCATCACTTCTTCGTTTTGCATGCACTGCATGCATTCCATGCAACACTACATGCATCCAGTCAGCAACAGTGGAGTCTCCCAGCACCTAGTCCCTATTATGGGCCCAATGGAGATTGTTTCTGGTCATTATTATCCCTCCTAGCCACATATGCACCCTTGTTTTCATCACTGGTGTTACAAGTGTGTCCTCCTCCACATATTTAGGAGATTTACCAGTTAGTTCCATCAGTTAACTGACTGTAGCTCTTAGATTGACTACTATTGAGTTAGGATCACCCTACTTGACCAGTGACAGCTAGTATGCACCCTCCTTGGATTCTCCTTCCCTATTATTATGCTCACATGGTTCAATTATGCTCAGTTCTACTCCAAGTGAGTGATCATTGACCATCGATGGCCACTAGACCTTATCAGGAGATGGTTCCAATGCAGACTAAGCCATGACTTGAGGAGAATTCAAAATATCCTAGGGGTATTGAATTCATTCTATTGTATTATCATATTTTTTCCAGCTTATAGCTGATGAATGAATCAACAACAGTTTCTCACATATTTTGAGTTTAATGTGTGAATTTTGATCATCTTCTTGCTAATTCTTCTCTGCAATTAACTGAGTGAAATTGTGAGGTTTGTTCAAGATTAGTGATCTACCCTTGTGGAATTTCAAAAATTCCATGATTTATGTTACTCCTTCGAGTCATCCCAAGAATGCCGCAATCATATGTTATGTCTTGGTTTCTGCCTCGTTGAGTCAATGCTGCCAAGTCATTTTTCGTGCCATTAAGTGTTCAAGGGAGGTCTATCATTTGAATCAACCTTTTACAGTCATTTCATCTTCCTTTGGATCTATTACCTCTGAGTCAGTCCTGAAGTCACTTCTCAGTATGATCTGCTCTAGAAAAACCTTTGATTCTATTTCGTGTCGATGATGAGGGAAACATCACGGCCCTCCTTCGACAGGTCTATCGTTGTTGACTGCGTCACATCATCCAAGGATTCGACATAGGAACTAATCAAGTACCTTGGACCTGCATACCTCCATGGTAGGTTACCTCGCTTCCAACAATAGTCTTACATAATTGTCCTCTAATTGAAATATTTCATTGAATGTTTAACCTCAACTCATTGATTCACATTCGATGGGATGTACTATGGTACCTTGGGAATCTTTGACACCAATGTTGATTTTCCTCGCACTTGTTAATGGTTTACATCATTGATCGATAATCAAGTGGTTTCTACCATGTTCGAATTCAAGACATTGTAATCACATGGTTAGATTCATATCGTTTTAGGTTCGAGATGAAGACCCTGGGATACCTTTGTTATGCATCTTACCCAGGTTGCAATGGATATTGTTGAGTCATATCACACAGATCCACTCTTGTATTGGTTGTGGCTGTGTAATTATTTCATCATGTATCTACACTTGTATTATAGTAGCCATGTTTGTGTTCTGTTAGTTAGTACCAACATGGATCTACAATGTATTGGTTGGAAGCCGTGTGATGAGTCATTTGGGATGTATATATATCAGATCCTATTATACTGTATAGTCCCTATTCAGCATTACAACCTACGGTTTTTTGCCTCAATTTCCATCTGTCAAAGTATTTCACCTATCCTATTCCTCTAGCTTCATACTTTGGGGGGAAATATGTTACACCAAAATCTCGTCATCACTTGGGTAATGAGGTGTGTGTATCTAGATTAACCAAAATCCATAAAGTTTCAAGTGCCAAATGACTTGAGAAGAGGCTTTTGATTTTTTATTTCCTAGTTTTGAACCACTAACGCACTCTGCAGGTTTACAACATGCGTCAAAGCCTTAATGACGCACTCTGCAAATTGACAAGGTGAATTACTCACTCTTGTTTCCTTCATATAACATGCATCACCCATTAGTTAAAAGGTTTCCCTTTGATAGGGTGTGTCACTGTTGATTGAAAGGAAAAAATAGAAGATTCGAGAGTCTTCTAGAACGAATCTCTCATGGAGGCTTATTCCTATAAATATGCATCGGTGGCAGTTGAACCCCTATCCCTTTGGGATGATCCCCTAACCTTCTCCATAGATTCCTCAACTCCTTCCATCCTCTTTGGACTATAAATGCAATATCACCTTCATGGGATGGGAGAGGAGAAATGAGAGCATCCAAATGCTGTTGAAATTATCTTAGAACTGAGTTTCCCTTCACTATTAGAAATAAGGATGGATCTTTGAGGAAAAAGTCTTGTTGGAATAAGTTGTGACGCCAAGGCATGGTTGTAAGATCTCCCTTTGTACTTGATTTGATGCAGTTATATATATTGTTTCCATAAAGATTCTCTGTGTTGAATCTTTAGAACTTGTTTCCTTGACCACTTGTTTAGATTAATCAATATTGCATATTATTATTATTGTACTCCTAGTTGTTTGTTGTATGTTGTTTCGTAGCTGAAGATCGAAGTCTACATCAAACAAGCAGACACCACCATAATTGTTAGGTAAGTAATTCCTCCACACTCTTTGCAATTCGATTAATCTAGGAAAGTTTATATGTTCTGTTGATTTTGTTCTAGATCTACACCATTCAGATTAGAGAGCTTCATCCTTTTCCGCATAGATGAAGTGTCTTCAAACATCCCTAACTCACAAAACAAAGTATAGAAAAAGGACAACCAAAATCATGACAACCAACCCAAGCCACATGCAAATAAGTGTAATGGGAAATCGAAGAAGGACATTGGAAAGTGGTGTGAGTTCCACAAAAGACCTTGGCACAACTGCTGAATGGTTCTCAAAATAATCATTGTTGGATGAGATGAAAACCTCAGAGTCAGACTCTGGCTCAGAATCCGATTCAGAGAAATAAAGGGGAAAACAAATCATTGATGCAGAACCTAGTGCCACCATTTCATTGGCAAATATCTAACCAAAAGAGTCGGAGGAGCAGGAGGAAGAGGAGCGCCTCTTCCATTCACAATTGTGGGTGAAGGGTAATCCTCTACATTTCATTGTTGACAGTGGTATCCCGAAGAACCTCATCTCGGTCGAGGTTGTCAAAATATTGAAGCTGCCGATGATGCCACACCTCGAACCATACACCATTGGTTGGTTTATCCAGGGAAAATACATCTACATCATTCAACAATGCCACTTATCATACAACATCAAGCCCTTCAAAGATGAAGTATTGTATGATGTTTTCCCACTTGAAGTTTGCGATGTTCTTTTAGGACAACCCTATATGTGGAAACAACATTTTGTGTATGATTCCAGGCCCCATAGTGTGATTGTTACTTTGGAAGGCCAACTCTACAAGATACCCAAGGCAGTCTTGTCTACTACAGTTTCTTTGATCTCCGTGAAGCAATGCTAGAAGGTCATCTCTCAGACTGGGAAATTTTTCCTATTCATGGTTTGGTCAGAAGGTCATTGCAACCACCACAACCTCAATACAAAGTGTCTCTAAACAACAAAAGTAGTCCGACAAGATTGTATAAGGGTACACGGACATCTTCGCTTCCCCTACGTGGATGCCTCTGGACTAACCGGTCAAACATCTAATCGAATTGATACCAAGTGCCCCTTTACCCAATGTCCCAATATACAGGTGCTCTCTTATGGAGAATAAGGAAATAAAATGCCAAATTCACGAACTCCTCCAAAAAGGCCACATTCAACCAAGCTCCTCACATTGTAGGAGCTCAATTGTGTTGATGTAGAAAAAGGATAGGACATAGAGACTCTATATTGCTTACAGAGCCTTGAACAAAATCGTTGTCAAGAATCAAGACCCTATCCATTGGATTGATGATCTTCTTGATCAACTTAAGTGTGCCAAGTTCTTTAGCAATTTATATGAAGTCGGGATACCACCAGGTTCCAATTGAACAAAATGATGTATGGAAGACAACCTTCAAGTCTAAAGAAGGCCTTTTTGAATGGTTGGTCATGCCTTTTGTCTTGACTAACGCTCCAATGAAATTCATGAGGATATTGTATTATATCTTGTAGCCGTTCAGAAACTCCTTGATGTTCATATATCTAGATGGCATCCTCATCTACAACAGAACCTGGGAAGAACATTTGCAACACATTTAGATGGTCCTAAGAACCCCGCGTAAACATGACAAGCTATATGCCAACCTAGATAAATGCTCATTTGGCATGCATAGAGTTTAGTATTTGGGATACATTGTGGATGAACATGGGGTGCATGTGGACCCAACAAAGATTCAAGTCACTCGATTTTGGCCAACCCCGACAACCATGACAGAGCTTCGCAGCTGCTTGGGCCTTGCTAACTTCTACTATAGGTTTGTGTTGGGGTTCTATCATATCACTTGTCCCTTAAGACAAATGACCAAGGTTGGAGCTAAAGCCAAGTTCACCTAGTCGAGGTCACAACATAAAGAATTCGAGGATATGAAACAACACATTTACTCAGTGCCAATCCTCACTCTTTTAAACCCACAACAACCATTCAAGATTGAGATAGATGCCTCAGACTATGCTATCAGTGTAGTCCTCACTCAGTAGGGACATCCAGTGGGCTATCACAGTGAGAAACTGTCTGATACTATTCATAGATATCCCACCTATGACAAGGATATGTACTCCATTGTGCAGGCATGCCGACAATGGAAGCATTACATTCTTGAAAAGGAAACAATCATCCACAGTGATCACATACCCTTGCAATTCATGTAGACAGAGGGAAAGTTATATAATGATCGTCAATAGAAGTGGTCGATGTACTTGCAATAATTTCATTTGAACATTAAGCACAAGAAGGGTAGCATGGACCATGTTGTAGACTGCCCCAGTCAACCCTTGGTCGTGGCACTAACCGTGGTCCTTAACTCCTATGGGAACGAGACATCCAGGTGGCCCCATTTATACAGAGTGACCCTAACTCCGCTTCTATATATCATAAACTGGGTGCAAGTAAACAAGTTCCATACTTTCACCTCCAAGATGCATTTTTGTACTATCTGGGCCATATTTGTGTTCCATTAAGTGAGCGTGCAAAGCTAATTTGGGAGGCACACTATAGTCAGGTGGCCAAACATGTTGGCATGGATAAGATAGTAACAATGCTTTAAAAGTATTTCTACTGGCCAAAATCATGGCAGGATGTCAGCTGGTATATCCGATCGTGCACTGCCTATATCATCACTAAACCCACCATCTAGAAGCAAGGGATGTACACTTCTCTACCTGCCCTAGAAAGTCCTTGGGAGTCAATATCAATGGATTACATATCAAGTTTTCCCTCCACCAAGCATGGTCATGATTTTTTTTTTTGTGGTTGTCGATCGATTCTCTAAGTTGGCTATTCTAGCACAATGTACGAAGAGTATCACAACTTAAGCCACTGTTAAGCTCTTCTTAGAGCGTTTCTAGGTTCATTTAAAGCTGCCATGAACCTTTGTTTCATATTAGGATAGTAGGTTCCTCACCACCTTCTAGTCCTCCTTATGGTCTTTAATGGACACCATGCTGACCAAATCGACTGCCTTCCACCCCCAAACAGATGGGCAGACAAAAGTGGTCAACGAGACAATTATGCATATCCTGTGCATGTAAAACTCCAAACATCCACCCACATGGGATGGGAGCCTTCCATATGTTCAACATAGTTACAATAAATCCCTCCACAACTCTATTGGCCACAACCCCCTTCAGGTGTTCTTGGGCTTCCAGCCATTGGCCCCCATTGATGTAGCTATATCCATTGCATCTACACAGGACGATTACTCCCATGCTTGGGTTGAGGCAGAGAAAGCAACCAAATTCATTGAATGGATCTAGCACATCCAGCAACAGGTTCATGATATCATGAATAAATCCAATGCCAGGTACAAATAATGACATGACCCGGATTAGGTTCCATACAAGTTTCTAGTTGGGGATAAGGTGTGGTTGCATTTGTAGATGGAGCGCCTCATAGGCCACCATAGAAATATCAAGCCACTTATATATGGACATTACACCATCATGAAGGGTGTGGGTGATAATTTTTTTGAATTAAATATTCCTCCTTTCCTTGGCTTGCACCCAATATTTAATTGGGAATTGCTTTGACCATATTTTCCACCTCTCTTGGACACCTCAGTGGTGGCTGAGCATTTGGACCCTACATAACTCAATCTTGACTGCCTTGAAAAATATACAGTGGATCGGATCATGGAAACATAGATGAAGGGCACCCACCAATAGAACATTCAACTCTATTGGGTCGTCAAACACGACAGCTTCTTCAACAAGTCAATGGCTCATAAGGAGTCAAATTTAGAAGAATTTTCCCCATCTAATGAGGGATATTTATGCAATGGATACCATTTCTTCCTAAGGGGGAGGATTGACCCATATGGAAATTGGTGTCCACCCACCTAGTCCACTAGCTCAAAGACAAAGTTTTCCAGCTTGGTGGTTTTTTACATTTTTTTCGGTCTTGATCTTTCGAGGAAATTTTGAGGTCCTAAACGACGTTTTTTTGCCACGAAACTACCTAGATAATTATAAAATGCATTGTCTAGGATGAAAGCATAGATTCCTTCTTGTCTAAAAATTTTCGACGAGGTACCAAGTGCCCCAAACAGATATCGTATGCAAAAGTTGTGCCCCCGGGAAGTTGACGTATCAACTAACCACATTGGGGACCACAAAATTTTTGGCATTTCATCTCTCACGGTTAGGGTTTTCTATGTTTAGGGATTTGAATTTATGATTTATGTTAAAAATTCCTTTCTAGCCTCATTGTAACTCTATTCTTATGGATGAGCGTAGCCAACACATCTCTTTTAAGAGATAATCTACCACCATCTAGAGCTAGTTTGTATTGCATTACAATTTACAGTGTTTTTCCATTCCATTCATTAATAGAATTTGGGTTTTACTGTACTACTGTTTTTTTTGCAAAATATTCATGTGTATTTATGTTTTATGTCACTGCCTTCATTTCATTCTCTAATAATCGAGATCAAAAGGATAACATGTTAGATGTGAAGGATAATTATTTTTCCAAAATTGTGAGGGGAGTTGCTTTAGTGTTTTCCTTTTGAAATTCATGAAGGGTGTTTAGTTTGTTGAAAATTCCCTGGACTTGCACCTGGATTTATCCTTCTAAAATCCATGAGGGGTATATTTTGGTATTTTACCTTTTAAATTAATGAGAGAATTCTATTTTGATAAAATTGTCTAAGATATGCAACCATCGTTGTCCCTCTTAAAGTCATGAGGGGTATGTATTCTACCAAAATCACCTAGGACTTGTAACATGACTCCTAGATTTGGGGTTCATGTTATATGGATGAGGTGGGTCGGAAAAGAAATCAAACTCCATTGGATATCATAGCATCCCATCAATTTCTCACCACTGAATTGATGCCTATTTGACATATTTCTAATAATTTGGTTTCAATTTGTTAAAATCCATGAGATCTGATTTGGATCCCATGATTAAGTAACATGTTTAGTGTTTGGAGGCATCAATTATGTATATATAAATCTCCAATTTTAATGATATTTTGCTTATAACTATAATCATATATATACATATATTGGGAGGCTTCCAAACTCTCTAAAGATATTTTTTTGGTCCAACTAAATTCATCTAATGCTAATATCATTTAAACGGGGAGATCTTTATTAACATCCATCTCCATGCAAAGTCTAGCAGAGGAAATAATCGCCTTTCCTAGAAGAGGGCCATGTGATAAGACACTAACTTTGTGAATTGATTATGAAATTACTTTTACTGTTTTTCATATGAGAGTCTCATGCTCTAGAATAGGCTTTGAAGTAGACAATTATAGCATTGAAGAATATTTTCTTTGTTGTTGTTACTATCATGTATGTTTACCTTCAAGGATTGTGCTTTGAAATAGGTTGTGAGAAAATCAAAATAACTTAAAATGAGATATATGTTGTTATTTTCTCTTCTAATTTCACTCACCTTAAATATCTATTTTTTGGATTATACTATTATAGAAAGATTATGGAAAACAAGATATTATTGATATTTTCGTGGTATATTTTTTTGTTCCACAACTTTGACCAGATAAAATTGTGATCTGCATTTTCTCGTGAAACGATCTTATAAAACCAAAAATTATCAATCTATTTCTTTGTTGGATGCATAATGATGTGGAGGATTCTACCAATATAACCAAAAAAAGGAAATGATCTAGAGTCTCAACTGAATAAAAAATATTGGCCTTAGGTGATTCTACCAAAGGAAAGCTTTGGAATGTCTTTGAAAACAATGCAACCTGTTGACACAGTTCTATCGACATGGGTTCACTTCGCTTTGCTGTCAACAAACACCAACCAAACACCCTTAAGCATCGGCCCAAATTTTTTTTACCCTTTCCAGCAACACTCGCAGAGCGGGTGAGGTCTCACCCAAGATGTCTAAGGAGTGCTGCAGGAACCAAGTTTCCACAGTAGGGAGAATACATGCGTTAACCATTACTCAATCGCTACAGAAACCAGATATCTTGTCTTCGCATTATGCTAACAATTCATATATATATATATTTGAATTTTGCATCATCAATATATAATCACCATTCACATCAACATTATATAATTGACAGTTGCATCAACTAGCATTATAGATTAATCGACAAAGCAATAAAACCTTAAACACATCACATCATTGAGATAACATTCATCATTGAACACAAATATAAACACATAACATAGACATAACCGGACATCCTCATGCATTAACTCATCCCAAAATATGCGGTACAACCTTCACAGGAACAGTTCGAAGCGACTTATCGCAAATCCATGCAAACATAACAAAACTTGCCGAAGGCAGAGAAAAACATAGATGCGAGATATCATAGTCTACAATCCATGCCCTTAGGCTTAAAATTGTGGTTCTATTTATAGACAACTAAGACTATTACAAAATGGTCCAAATGATCCATTCTAACTAACTAAACCATAACTTGTTCTTTTGTCGGCTTCCTTGTTCTTCATGAATGGTCCTTTCTTTCGCGAATGCCCTCTTTGTTGTTGTCGGCTTCCGCACTTCATGTGTTCTAACCCCGTGCCACCAGGCCCCCAACACAATCTTGTGGCTCGCCCTCGAGCCACCTTAGCTGGACACCTCTGGTAATGCTCAAGTTCGTTGTTGTGTACTTCTAAAACTCATCCTCTAGTCTCTTGAAACCTTTGTCATCTATCCCTTCTGCGCAACCTGTTGCGCTCCACCCTTGCTTCCGTATGGACAAAAGTTCATCGACATCACCAAATTGTGAAACAGGCCTAATGCTCCGGCACATCTGTTTCGCACATTTGATCATCCTTCGTTGGGGCCAGCATGCCTTTTCCCTTGGTGTTTCCTTGGTCGGAGGGACCACGGTTCTTCCAACTACTATAATCTGCTTAGACATCTCGGGGAAGACTTTATCTCTTTTCTTCCAGATTATCTGCGCATGTTCATCCGCCGGTTGCTCGTGAACACTTGCCGTTCTTTCCCTTAGCGCTCCTTGGGTGATTCTGCTAGAAATTAAGTGCACCGTCACAACCCTCTAATCTCATTCCTTTACCTTGCAACTTCCTCACTTCTTGACGCTGCAACTTCTGGACCCTTCTATCCTTACTGCTTGACTCTGCAACTTCCTAGAGTTGCACATCCGGTTCAATAACTCTTCATAATGCTATCTGTCCATCTGCTTGGATATTTATAACTTAACTCGCTCGGTTCCTTTCCATCATGGCATATTTGAGGAATGATTACCAAGTCATTCGTCGAATCTTTCCCCGATTTACCAAATTCTGGCATTGAGTGTGTCATCATCTGTCTCCACCGCCTTCCGTCGATGCTTAAATGCTATAATTATGGTCTAATTTGACTGCCACGTGCTAACTATCTACGAAATTCAACTGCCAGCGCTTACTCTTCCCTTGGCGATTGACATATCTTCAATGTCTTTTCTTATATATATATATGTAATAATTTTTTTATTTTATTTTTAACTGGTGCGAACCTTGTTTCAGTTGCCATGCGCCTGACTATGGGGATAGGGATTCAATCGACTTCCATTCACTATATTTGTTATTAGTGTCCTGTCTAGCTTTTGTAACTGTACTGCACCTCCGTCAGTGATAAAATTTATAATATAGGGTCCCAACCAATGCATCTGTAGCTTACCTGGATGCTTCACAAAATTTCAGCAACACCATATCTCCACGCTGGAAGTGCTTGGCCTTGACGCGGTGATCATGCCAAGCCTTCTGGAAATCCTTTTATACCTGTTGCTAGAATCCTGCGATAAACCTGTCCTCGTCAAGTTGTACTAACTGCGCCAACTGTTCTTCAATTGCTCCTTCGTCGCTCATTCTTGTGGCTGCTACGATGCAGAGACTTGGGACAATATACTCCATTGGCATCACCGCTTCTTGTTCGTAAACTAACTTGAATGGGGTTTGTCCTGTCAATCATTTGTAAGTTGTTCTGTAGGCCCACAATATTGCTAGAATCTTCAAATCCCAGTCATCACGGTTCGTGTTACATACCTTTGTTAGTGCATGCTCCAATACCTTGTTAAATGCTTCCATCGCACCATTCTCCTGTGGGTGATATGGGGTACTCTTGCGATGCTGAATTTGGAATTATTCCGACATTTCCTTGATATTTTGGTTGGAGAAGTGAGTACCCTGGTCACTCATTAGTATCTTTGGACACCCAAACCTGGTGACCACGTTATCAAAGAGAAATATTGCTACTGTTGCAACTGTGCAATCCTTTACTGGTGTAGCTTCAGCCCATCGCGTTAAATAATCACTCACACTGATTATATATCATGACCCTGTTCTTTTTCTTAGTGGGTTGATCAATCCTACAAAGTCAACCGCCCATTTTTCAAAATATTGTAGCATCAGCTGAGGTACTAGCGACATTTCATCTCTTTGTGATGGTTTTTCTTGTTCTTTGGCACACATCGCAACTCTTGGCATCATCCGTGGAATCTCCATGCATCGTTGGCCACCATAATCCATCTCTAAGTATATTCCTAGTAGTTGCACGTCCTCCATAGTGTCCTACTGTGATCCCATCATGAGCTTTTGCTAGTATCCTTTCCTGCTCATGCGGAAGAACGTATCGACGAAGGATCTCGTCTGGCCCCATTTTGTAAAGTTGTCCTGCAATTAGCTGAAAGTCGGTAGCCATCACCACTAGCTGCTTTTTATGGCTGGTATTCAATACTTTTGGTGAGGATCCTGTAGTCAAGAACTCAATGATTTGCTCGTAATGGTCATCGACCATTCCAATCCGAAATAATTACGCATCTAGTAAGCCTTCATCAATGCTTTTGGGTTCTTCTCCTGACTCAATTCGGGACAGGTGATCAGGCCTGACATTCAAGCGTCCTGGTTTCACAATAATCTCAAATTTAAATTCTTGAAATAAAAGAAACCAGTGATGAATTCCGCCCCCCCAACACAGGCTTGTTGACCAAATATTTTAATGTCGAGTGGTCAGTAAACATCTTGAAATGGCCTCCAAG